>JARQOD010000004.1:559315804-559432416 GCA_033576555.1 Oophaga sylvatica | reverse complement strand
CCCCTAAAATCAGCACACCAAAGACATGTCAAAAGAGCTCCCTGGGGTGGCATTTCTTCAGGGAATGTGCTACTGATAAGCGACAGGTTGTTTGCACAGTATGCCATCAGACCCTGAAGGGAGGCATAAATGTTCTGTATGACGAGGCATCTGAATTCCAAGCACGAGGCATCTAAATCCCAAGCATGAGGTGCATTTGTGTACACACCTTAAAAAGCATGTCAAATCTGAGCCACCTCCTGCTCCCTCTTCTGCTGCGGTCTCGGCCTCTTTCCCAGCTCACGATCAACACAGCCACCTGCCTCCCCGCAAAAAAGGATGTAACAGCACCATCACCAACACCAGTGTCACCGAGCATCTCCACACCATCCCATGAAAGTGTTGTTCAGATTTCCATCCTTCAAACACTCCAGAGAAAGGGGAGATAACCCCTAGCCACCCAGAAGCCATGGTCCTCAATGCCAACATTTCCAAATTACTGGCCTTTGAAATGCTGCCATTCCGGCTGGTAGAGATGGACAGTTTTAAAAAACTGGTGGCTGTCCTGCAGTATATTGTTCCTAGCTGCCACTACTTTTCCAAGCTGCCATCCCTGCCCTGCACAATCATGCTGTGGACCAAATCAGGTGTGCACTGCACAATGCAATTACTGGCAAGGTCCACATAACCACCGATACATGGACCAGTAAGCACGGCCAGGGACATTACATCTCCCTAACTGTGCACTGGGTAAATGTAGTGGTGGCTGTAGCATCGGCGTCCCTGCCTTCTGCCAGGCAGGGACGCTGTTCCCCTGCGACAGCGTCCTCTGCCAGGCAGGGACGTCGCCCCCCTTACCCGCGCTCAGCGTCCTCCTGCTGGGGCCGCGCGCTCCTTCCCTGCTTCTGGTCTTAGGGCGCGCGCCCGCGCGCTCCCCCGCTCTTAAAGGGGCCACGCACATTTTTCAAAAAGGTCCCCGGCCAATGCCGGAGGACTCCTCCCTATATAAAGTACTTCCTCCTTAATGGAGGTGCCCGAGCAATGTTGTTGTTGCACTGTTTACTCTGCTTCAGCCCTCAGGGTCCGTTACCAGTTACCTGCCTGTTTCCTGCCTGTCTGCTGCCTGCCCGCGGGCCTGCCTGGAGGTTCGGCCGTCGCATGCGGTGACCATCGGCAATTCCAGAGACTCTCGCCTGCTCACTTGGGGGCGCTCATCTGCCATCTGACTGCAAGCCTACCTGGAGGTTCGGCCATCACCTGCGGTGTTCATCGGCTGTTCCAGAGACTCTCGCCTGCTCACTTGGGGGCGTTCATCTGTCATCTGCCTGCTAGCCTACCGGGAGGCTCCACCGTCTCAGGTCGTATATACCTGTCCAGTCAAAGACTGCCCCGGCTCCTTGCCTGCCTGTTTATCCAGAGACTGCCCCGGTCACTTGCTGTGACTTCCTGCCTGTCTAACCAGAGACTGCCCCGGTCACTAGCTGTGACTTCCTGCCTGTCTAACCAGAGACTGCCCCGGTCACTTGCCGTGACTATGTGTAGCCCTGGTACACAATACCAGGAGGATGAGTGGAGAGGTAACAGTTAAGGGCTCTTCATAACATCACGTACACTTCGGACACACCCAGCAGGGGTGTGGAAGGGGGTGATTTAGTCAGTCAGATTCCTGTCCTTGGACAGAGTAGACGTGTCCAGTCTGAGCCTGTCAGCAGTTCAGAAAGTGGAGGCTAGTACAGGTGGTCTAGTTCACCTCAGCCTAGTCAGAGCTGTGCCCACTGGAAGACAGACTGAGATATCTATTAAGAGTCGAGCAAATCGAAGGGCAAAGTGGAAGGAAGATTTAAAAAGTGCTTTTGGCTTGGAGAAGTCCTGCACATTGCTACTGGTCACTGGGGACCGAAGGATCACTATTAGCTACAAGCATAGTGGTAAGAAAACCAGAGATTTACCGGACCTTAGGTCGCGGCAAACAGCCCCAAATAGTCAGTACGTAACTGGGGTCAGGGGGAGTGAAGACTTTGAGCCTGATCAGCAAGATAGGAATTCAACTCTCTCACAGGAAGGCTCCAACCACAAATCTGACTGGGCAGTACAGCTTTGGAATAGCTGGAATTATAGAGGGAACTACGCTGCAGGCTGGTTGTACTCATCATTATTGGACAGTAAAGGAGGCCCTAATTCGCTTAACCGTTGCCTCAAAGCTCATCCTCCATCAACCCCATCAGCCTCCCTGGGACCTGCCTTACCATCTTACAAGTAAAGGTATGGAAAGACGTTGACGGTGTGAGACTGAGTTATTGATTTGCATGCCTGCACAAACCGGCTTTAACTACCGACCTGAGGGAAGAGTCCCACCTGTAGGGGACCCGACATCTAGCTGCCTCACCATCCCCTCAGAGATCTACAGCAGCGCTGGTACAAATTACCAGAAGACTACAGGTGGCGTCACGAACTGTATATAAATCTATCCCCTGTAAATATATCCCCAACATACGCCAGACCGCCAGGGCCACAGACCGAGCCACCGCTACCTGTGACAATCCCATAGACTTCTACGGGCTCGGCTCTGAGTACCCCATTGCCCTGGTAACCCACAATTGTGGTGGCGGGTCGACACAAAACTTTGGCGTCACGAACAGGATACGAAACTTGCAGCATTGCGAGCCCTGTGTGCCTGTGGAGTGTTTTAGTGAAAAAGACTGTTGCTGTTGTTTGGCGCCAAATACCGCCATATTTGCCGCCAGATTCGCGCCCTAAGGCGCTGGAGAAGAAGGTGGGCGTACCTGAAAGAGCGCGCAGAGTCTTGGACACGCCCCCGGCTCTGACTCATCGGCAGGTCCTGCAACAGGAAGTGAACGCTCTGACATCAGAGCGCCTGCGACGAAGGTCCTGTTCCCACTGCGGTGCCTGTGAAATAGCAGCGTCTGAAACCGGTAGGCTCCGTTTAACCAAGGGGGCGCTAAGATGTCACAATAACCGGCTGACAGTGCGGCCCCGGCCGGAGGCCCCAATCCCGCACCGCTTGGTATTGTAGCGCCAGATGGGGGCGCAGGTCCTGCACCCAGTCCGGTAGTCCCGATCATGCCACTAACGCTCCCATATATGCCTGGGGCGAAATGGCTTCCCCAGTACAGCGGTGAGCCAGGCACATTAGCAGGCTTCAAGCGGAAGTTATGCAGCATCCTAGAAATGTACTCCATGCCTGAGAGACAAAAAGCTGCTGTGCTGATAGGGCAGCTAACTGGCGCTGCTGAGAGGGAAGTGGAGACTTGGGATACCGTTGATCAGGAGTCGGTACCTGCGATCTTCCTTAAGCTACATGCCATATTTGAAGACCGCACAGAAACGGATCTCCGGATGGCCTTCTATCACTGTTCACAACAGCCAGGTGACAGCATCCGGGACTACGCTTGCCGACTACAGGGAGCCCTGAGAGCCCTCAAGCAAATTAACAATTTAAATGCTATCGACGAGAATAAAATGCTGAAAGAACAATTTATCCAGGGATTGAGATCCCAAGAGGAACGCAGAACTGTAAACTGGTGGTCCTTAGACCATCCGGATGCTACCTTTGATGCCCTAAAGGACATGGCAATAAAAGGGCTGCGGCCCCAGGGCAAACCCGAGGTGGCAACCCAACATCATCAGGCTGAAGTCACTCTGGAACCGGCAGTAACCCCCTTTTCCCCGCTAGTGGCTGAAGCCAAAGCGCAGGTGACACCTCCCAGTGAATTGGATTGTCTGCGCTCAGAGGTGCGCCAGCTGACTAAAAATCTGGCCGCTGTGATGAGTGCCCTGCAGCTGCGGAAAGAGGAGGAAGGGAAGATCTTGTTAGCTGACTGCCCAGAAGACGTTCCGTGGATGCACCGGAGAAGAAAGAAGACGTCGCCCCCCCGGAGGAGGACAACGCCACCCCAGGAGCGACCTCTGATCAACACCCTCCTCGTCGAGAGATCATCTGTTACCGATGCAACCGGAAAGGTCATATGTCTCCACAGTGTCCTTTAAACGGGCAGAACCTGGGTCCGAGGGCCAACACCCAGGAGAATACCCGTCAGGCCCCCTAGACTGGAACCGCAGGTATGTGGGCGGGCGACCCTACCTGTCTATTATTCTAGATGGTATTGCTGTTCCAGCATTGTTAGACACTGGGTCGCAGGTGACCCTAATACCTGATGCCCTATATACCAAGTACTGGTCAATGGACAGTCTTAAACCTCCGAGCCTTGACTTTACCGTGTATGCTTCTAATGGTCTTCCTGTAGAAGTACTCGGAACAAAATGTGTAGATGTAAAGGTGGGCAGAGAGGAGTTGAAAGACCAGGGGCTTCTGGTAGTAAAGACTGTAAATGAGGAGAACGGTTTAAATATAATTTTGGGTACTAACATTATCGGTAATTGTTTGGGAGAAGTTGTGTTCTTGCTCCAACAGCTCGCTGAGATTGCCCGACCAAGGCAGAGAGGAGTAATCCAAAGAGAGATCCGGGCCCTGGTGTGTCAGCAGCAAGCGAAGCTTACAGACGGCGAAATTGGTAATGTACGGGTCACTGACTCGGATCCTATTGTGATACCCCAATGAGTGAAATGATCATTTGGTGCAGGGCAGCCATAGGTCTGAGAGGACAGAATTACCAAGCTGTAGTAGAACCCCACCATTCAGAACATAGACCTACACTTATGACTGCTAGAGGAGTAGTAGAAGTGGTGAATGGAAGAGTACCGGTACGGCTTCTCAATTGGGGAGATGATGAGGTAAACTTACCCCGTTACGCAACTGTTGCTAAACTTCATACTGTTGACAATAATTCTATTCTCCCGGCTGAGTCCTTAGACTCCTGTCAAATAGCGGAGGACAATGACCCAGCAACTCAGGTGGCGGAATGGTGTCAGCAACTCCATGTTGGGACGGACACCACTCCCGCTCACCAGAAGCAAGGGGTATTACGGGTGGTGCAAGAGTACGCCCAAGTGTTTAGCAAGAATCCACTTGATTTTGGGATAATTAATGGAGTACAACATCATATCCCTACAGGCAGTCATCCTCCCATCAAAGAGCGGTATAGGCCCATACCTCCAGCTCATTATCAGAAGGCTAAAGAAATGTTGAATGATATGAAGAAAGCCGGGGTGATAAGGGATAGTTGTAGCCCCTGGGCAGCCCCTCTAGTTCTGGTTAAAAAGAAAGATGGTAGTATGAGAATGTGTGTGGATTACAGGCAGGTGAACCGCATAACACACAAGGATGCATACCCGTTACCACGTATAGAGGAATCATTAGCTGCTCTGAAAACGGCTAACTACTTTTCTACCCTCGATCTGACTAGTGGTTACTGGCAAGTGGCTGTGGCTGAGGAGGATCGTGAGAAAACGGCTTTCACCACCCCAATTGGGCTCTGTGAGTTCGACAGAATGCCGTTTGGGCTCAGTAGTGCCCCAGGAACATTTCAGAGAGTGATGGAAAACTGTCTGGGACATCTCAATTTTGAAACCGTGCTGCTATACCTAGACGACGTTATCGTGTATTCCAAGACATATGAGGACCATCTGAAGCACCTGGCAGAAGTATTTGAGTCCCTGTCCAGGTACGGGATGAAGTTGAAACCCTCAAAATGCCATCTACTCAAACAGAAGGTACAATACTTGGGGCACATCGTCAGTTCAGAAGGAGTAGCGCCGGACCCAGAGAAAGTCACCGCCATCCAGAAGTGGCCGGAGCCGAAAAACCTTAAGGGAGTTCGACAGTTCCTGGGACTAACGGGTTACTACAGGAGGTTCGTGAAAGATTACACGAAGAAGGCAGCTCCTTTACAGGACCTCCTGGTAGGACAATCCTTAAAGAGCAGAAACCCTCCCTTTAACTGGGGTAAAGAACAGGCTGAAGCATTCCAAAAGATGAAAGAGATCCTTACAGGTGATGAGATCTTGGCCTATCCTGATTACAGCCAACCGTTCCTGTTGTACACCGACGCCAGTAATGAAGGTTTGGGGGCAGTTCTCAGTCAGAAGCAGAATGGCCAAGAAAAAGTCATCGCATATGCCAGCAGAAAACTCAGGCCAACTGAGAGGAATCCGGAAAATTATAGCAGCTTCAAGCTGGAGTTTCTGGCGCTGGTCTGGGCCATTACTGAAAGATTTAAGCACTATCTGGCCTCCAATAAGTTCACGGCGTACACAGACAACAACCCGTTAACGCACCTGGAAACCGCCAAGCTGGGCGCCATGGAGCAGCGTTGGATGGCTCGGTTGTCCAATTACCAGTTTACTATCAAGTAACCGGGCAGGTCGAAAGAATGCTAATGCTGACGCATTGTCTCGAATGCCGCATGACTCTGATACGGAAGAAGAATCGGATGACCTGGAAGAAATTGAGCTACCTGCGTTCCATCGAAATGGGGTAGTCCACGAGCATCGAGTCAACAGAAAGCAGTATGGTGCAACATTAAATCCTTTACCCCATCACAGCTGGAAAGAGACTCAGGACAGTGATCCAGTGGTCAGCCGCATCAAGGAGTTGTTAAGACAGGAAGGCTCCTCTTTGGAAAAGGATGCACCTATGTCAGCAAAGCTCCTGTGGAACGAGAAAAGCAGGTTGTTCCTATACCGTGAGAAGTTGTGCAGGAGATACGTCAACCCCAGAACCCATGAGATGGTCTGGCAAATAGTGGTCCCCAAGGCAGACGTCCCAATGGTGTTGGAAGCGTACCACGATCAAGCAGGACACTTTGGCTGGAGAAAGCTGGAGACCCTGTTGAGATGCCGGTTCTACTGGGTAGGGATGCGCAGCTCCATCGAGAGGTGGTGTCGGAACTGTGGACCCTGTGGTCTCAGAAGAAAGGACTACGGTAGTCAGAAGGCACCCCTGCAACCTATCCGGACGACTCGCCCCCTGGAGATTGTGGCCCTGGACCACGTCAAATTGTCGCCAAGTAGATCGGGATACTCATACGCCCTGACCATGGTGGACCATTACTCCAGATTTCTGGTGGTTGTTCCAGTTAAGGATCAGACCGCAGTGACGGCCGCGAAAACCTTTCAAGCAAGCTTCTGCAGACCGCATGGGTATCCGGAGCAAGTATTAACCGATCAGGGACCTGCTTTCGAAGCCGATCTATTCAAGGAATTCTGTCACATGTACGGGTGCAAGAAAATTAGAACAACACCATATCACCCTCAAACCAACGGTCTTTGCGAGAAAATGAACCATATTGTCCTGGATTTGTTGAGATCCATACCGTTGGAAGACAGGAATCGATGGCCGGACTTACTACCTGATTTGGTTGATTTGTATAATCATATACCTGTAAGTTCAACTAACTGCACTCCAGCCTATCTTATGAGAGCAAGGCCCGGAAGACTACCAATGGATCTAGAACTTGGAGTGGTAGAACCGGAGGCAGACGACGCCATTGAAAACTGGGACATCAATCTGCAAGAGCAATACAGAAGAGTACAAATCTGTGTAGAGGAAAGTCTCAACAAGGCACGGGAGAAACAGGAAGATATTTACAACAGAAATGCTCCTGCCAAGCCTTTGATGCCTGGAGAGGTAGTATTAAAAAGAAAAAGGAAGATGCACAAACTGGATAACCAGTGGGAGCAAGAACCCTACGTCATACAAGATTCTAAATATGACAACAGAAAAGTTTGTGTCGTCAGTAAGGACGGAGGAAGAACAACAACCACTGTGTCCAGAGACCATTTGAAATTGTGTCCAGAACCCTTAAAATGTTGTGACAAGAACCCTGTCATCAATCAAAAAGAAAGGAAAGAAGAGGTCATACACACCGATCTGGGAGATTTTCCTGCGGATTGGCCTAGACTGGGAGATGCTGTAATAGTTCCGGTGTTGCAGTTTTATCAGCCACAAGAGGAAGTTTTACCTCCAGTTGTGCCCGTGGTGCCAGTCGAGCCCGTTCAGGAGTTACCCATCCCAGCAACACCTCAACCTATGGAATCTCAAGAAGGATCATCTGAAGCAGCGCCCCATACTATGGGATCCCTGGTGAAGCTGACTCACACCGCCCAGCCATCAGTACGCTTGCCAGATCCATAGAAAGATTGAGGCAGTTCTATAGTTTGCCGTTACGCAGTGCAGACAGATCGCAACTTGATATACCTGAAGCTACACCACGTAGATCAGAGCGAACCACCAAAGGGAAGTTACCCATTAGATATCAGCAGTGACCATAACGAATTAATGTGAATATTGTAAAAAGTCTATATATATATATATGTGTTTTTCCCTATTATGTCTTATAATGGACTCAGAGGCTGAGGACTGAGCCAGCCCAAAAACTGTATCCTGTAAATAGTTGCACTAAGGTGCCTTTTAATGGTTTCACATGAAGCCTTGACTTACCTCTGAACAGAAAACCCGTGTGGTGTGGCACTGAGTGAGGTCTGCATTCGGATGTCCTGCAGCCCACCCAGGACCCACGTTGAAGGTTTGGTGCGGGTCCTTCACAAGAATACGGTGTATTTATTGAATGTTTTGATGCATTAATACTTTTTGTATTTTTCTATAATGTTATTGTTTGCAACGTTCAAGGCATCCTTACCTCCCGGATGGGACGAATTAATGTTTAATGTTTAATGTTAAATGCATAAACAAAAATGTCTCTTTATATTTTACAGCCCGGGAGTGCTGTCGTTTACCATGGGGGAATGTGTAGCCCTGGTACACAATACCAGGAGGATGAGTGGAGAGGTAACAGTTAAGGGCTCTTCATAACATCACGTACACTTCGGACACACCCAGCAGGGGTGTGGAAGGGGGTGATTTAGTCAGTCAGATTCCTGTCCTTGGACAGAGTAGACGTGTCCAGTCTGAGCCTGTCAGCAGTTCAGAAAGTGGAGGCTAGTACAGGTGGTCTAGTTCACCTCAGCCTAGTCAGAGCTGTGCCCCACTGGAAGACAGACTGAGATATCTATTAAGAGTCGAGCAAATCGAAGGGCAAAGTGGAAGGAAGATTTAAAAAGTGCTTTTGGCTTGGAGAAGTCCTGCACATTGCTACCGGTCACTGGGGACCGAAGGATCACTATTAGCTACAAGCATAGTGGTAAGAAAACCAGAGATTTACCGGACCTTAGGTCGCGGCAAACAGCCCCAAATAGTCAGTACGTAACTGGGGTCAGGGGGAGTGAAGACTTTGAGCCTGATCAGCAAGATAGGAATTCAACTCTCTCACAGGAAGGCTCCAACCACAAATCTGACTGGGCAGTACAGCTTTGGAATAGCTGGAATTATAGAGGGAACTACGCTGCAGGCTGGTTGTACTCATCATTATTGGACAGTAAAGGAGGCCCTAATTCGCTTAACCGTTGCCTCAAAGCTCATCCTCCATCAACCCCATCAGCCTCCCTGGGACCTGCCTTACCATCTTACAAGTAAAGGTATGGAAAGACGTTGACGGTGTGAGACTGAGTTATTGATTTGCATGCCTGCACAAACCGGCTTTAACTACCGACCTGAGGGAAGAGTCCCACCTGTAGGGGACCCGACATCTAGCTGCCTCACCATCCCCTCAGAGATCTACAGCAGCGCTGGTACAAATTACCAGAAGACTACAGGTGGCGTCACGAACTGTATATAAATCTATCCCCTGTAAATATATCCCCAACATACGCCAGACCGCCAGGGCCACAGACCGAGCCACCGCTACCTGTGACAATCCCATAGACTTCTACGGGCTCGGCTCTGAGTACCCCATTGCCCTGGTAACCCACAATTGTGGTGGCGGGTCGACACAACTACCTGCCTGTCTACCCAGAGACTGCCCCGGTCACTTGCCGTGACTTCCTGCCTGTCTAACCAGAGACTTCCCCGGTCACTTGCCGTGACTACCCGCCTGTCTACCCAGAGACTGCCCCGGTCACTTGCCGTGACTTCCTGCCTGTCTACCCAGATACTGCCCCGGTCACTTGCCGTGACTACCCGCCTGTCTA
Source organism: Oophaga sylvatica (assembly GCA_033576555.1). Classification (NCBI taxonomy): domain Eukaryota; kingdom Metazoa; phylum Chordata; class Amphibia; order Anura; family Dendrobatidae; genus Oophaga; species Oophaga sylvatica. The sequence goes on along the minus strand of JARQOD010000004.1, from coordinate 559,422,492 downwards.
TCCAGAGACTGCCCCCGTCACTTGCAGTGACTTCCTATCCGTCTCCCCGGGCGCCACCCGCTCCTTTACAAGGAAAGCCTCCTTGTATAATAAAGCTCAGAGGTTCCGCCTCCCAGACCCGTTACAGTTTGCTCGGGCCATGGAACCCGGTGGCACCCAAACCCCTTCGCTCTCTGACTTGTGTCATGAACTGTCTCGTCAGAGGTCTCAACAGGAGTCCATCCTGGGTCATCTGCGGAATGTTAATTCCCGCCTGGACACCCTGACTACTTCACCAGCAACCACCGCGGGCGCCATGACTCGCAATCCGGCAGTTCCGCTGCTTACCAATTCCGTGGTTTCTGTTCCTGGACCTCGACTTTCAGCTCCTCCTCGGTTTGGAGGCGACCCTGCTCTGGCTCGGGGTTTCATTAACCAGTGCACCCTGTATTTTGAACTCCTGGCACACCAGTTTAACTCCGACCGGGCAAAAATTGCCTTCATCATGTCCCATCTCACCGGAGAGGCCCTGGCCTGGCTAAATCCTCTTTGGGAAAGAGAGGATCCTCTGGTGTCTGACCTGTCTGCTTTTCTCTCAGCCTTCCGGAAGGTATTCGACGAACCCGGGCGGAAGACCTCCTCTGCATCTTCTCTGCTGCGTCTCCGTCAGGGAAGTCTCACCGTGGGTCAATATGCCATACGGTTCCGTACCCTTGCCTCGGAGCTAGCTTGGGATAATGACGCTCTGATCTCTGTCTTCTGGGAGGGTCTGTCCGGCCGCATTAAAGATGAACTTGCTGGTCGGGACATTCCAACCTCTCTCGATGACCTAATAAATCTCGCCAATCGAATTGATCTGCGGTTCCAGGAACGCGCTAAAGAGGTCACCCGTGAGAGAAGGTTTCCTCGTCTTGCTCCTTCTTTTCAGAGACCTGTAACTCCTTCCGTTTCTCCTCAGGTACACTCTTCTGAGCCTATGCAAGTCGACCAGACCAAGATGGTCAAAGCCCGTCAGGACTCACGCCGTACCGAGAGGAGTTGCTTCTACTGTGGCAGTAAGGAGCACTGGATCCGTACCTGCCCAGAGAGGTCGGGAAACGCCTGTGTCTAGGTTCGCTCGGAGAGGTCCACCTAGACAAAAATAAATCCTCTTCATCTCTGCTGTTGTCAGTCTCAATTCTCCTCGGTGAGAACCGTTATTTCGAACTTGCCCAACTTGATTCTGGAGCAGCCGGGAATCTTGTTTCACAGGCTCTAGTAGAGAAATATCGCATTCCTACCAAACCTCTGGATGAACCAGTATCTGTTGCTGCTGTGGATGGGGGTCTCCTACCACGTCCCATCCAACTTATCACTGAAGCCATAACCCTGCAGGTAGGAATGCTGCATTCTGATAGCATCTCGTTTCATGTTCTGCCTGGACTCTCACACGCTTTCTTACTAGGTCTGCCTTGGCTCCAAAAGCATGCACCCGTGCTCGACTGGCAGACTGGAGAGATCATTCGCTGGGGACAGGACTGTCATAAAACTTGTTTGGTTCCTGTTCATCCCGTCCGTCCTTCTCCTACACCAACTAATCTACCAGGGCTCCCGATTCCATATTGGTCTTTCGCTGATGTCTTTAATAAAAAGGAAGCAGAGACATTACCCCCGCACAGACCGTATGATTGCCCTATCGACCTGCTACCCGGTACTACGCCTCCCCGTGGGCGTATTTACCCATTGTCCGCTGCTGAGACCAGGTCGATGTCCGAATATATCGAGGAGAATTTGGCTAAGGGATTCATCCGGAAATCCACCTCCCCAGCGGGAGCAGGTTTCTTCTTCGTAAAAACGAAAGACGGCTCTCTCCGTCCCTGTATTGATTACAGAGGTCTAAATTTGATCACGGTGAAGAATAAGTACCCTCTTCCGCTCATTCCAGAATTGTTTGATCGTCTGAGGGGGGCTAGAATCTTCACCAAACTGGATCTCCGTGGGGCATATAACCTGGTCCGTATCCGTCGGGGAGATGAATGGAAGACGGCATTCAATACCCGGGACGGCCACTACGAGTATTTGGTTATGCCCTTTGGTCTCTGTAATGCTCCAGCAGTCTTTCAGGAGTTGGTCAATGACATCTTCCGAGACCTTCTCTACTCCTGCGTTGTGGTGTACCTAGACGACATCTTGGTCTTCTCTCCGGATCTCCATCTCACCGGAGGGATGTTCGTCAGGTTCTGCTCAGGCTCAGGCAGAATCACCTCTTCGCCAAATATGAGAAGTGCCTCTTTGAGCAGACCTCGCTTCCGTTTTTGGGCTACATCATTTCTCAGACAGGCCTACGAATGGATCCGGAGAAACTGTCTGCCATCGAGAAATGGCCCCGACCGGAGGGGTTGAAGGCCATTCAGCGGTTCCTGGGATTCGCCAATTATTACCGTCTTTTCATACCGCACTTCTCTTCCCGGACTGCTCCAATCTCCGCGCTCACCCGCAAGGATGCTAATCCCAAACAGTGGACGCCCGAAGCTGAGGAGGCCTTTCTTTCTTTAAAACAGGCCTTCTCTTCCGCTCCAGTGCTGCATCGCCCGGATGGCAACAAGCAGTTCTTCCTGGAGGTGGACGCTTCCTCTTCTGGAGCCGGAGCGGTACTTACTCAAAAATCTTCATCCGGGAGGATGGTATCTTGCGGCTTCTTCTCCAAACTCTTCTCCTCTTCTGAGCGCAATTACTCCATAGGAGACCGAGAGTTATTGGCCATCAAGCTGGTATTGGAGGAGTGGCGTTACCTACTCGAGGGGGCTCTTCATCCGGTAATCATTTACACTGACCACAAGAATCTGGCTTACCTCCAGCATGCCCAGAGACTTAACCCTCGCCAGGCCCGGTGGTCCTTGTTTTTTGCCCGCTTTGATTTTCTGTTACATTTTCGCCCGGCCGACAAGAACATCAAGGCAGACGCCTTGTCCCGGTCCTTCCTGGTGTCGGATCTCGAGGAGGAACCTAAACATATCATCGATCCCGCCAGAGTGATGCGGGTGGCTCCCGTGAGTCTAAATCGTCTCCCTCCTGGCAAGACGTTCGTATCGGTAACCGATCGGAAGAGAATCCTACACTGGGGTCATTCGTCTAAGCTAGCTGGCCACGCTGGTCAGAAAAAGACCCTCCAGCTCATTACTCGGCATTACTGGTGGCCTACCCTGCACAAAGATGTAATAGACTTTGTTTCTGCCTGTGTCTCCTGTGCCCGCAACAAAGTTCCGAGACACCTGCCTGCCGGCCGTCTTCTTCCGCTTCCTGTACCCGCTGCTCCCTGGCAGCATGTAGCCATGGACTTCATAACAGATCTGCCCGTCTCTGCCGGTTGTACGGTCATTTGGGTGGTCGTTGACCGATTCTCCAAGATGGCTCACTTCATTCCCCTGCCAGGGCTTCCGTCTGCACCCGAGTTGGCTAAAGACTTTATCCGCCACATTTTCCATCTTCATGGTCTGCCTCGTCACATTGTGTCGGATCGTGGGGTTCAGTTCACCTCACGTTTCTGGAGAGCCACTTGTAAGTTGCTAGACGTCACCTTGGATTTCTCCTCTGCTTACCACCCACAGTCCAATGGACAAGTCGAGCGAATCAATCAGAATCTGACCAGTTATCTCCGACACTTCGTTAATGCCCACCATTCTGACTGGGTGGATCTCCTGCCTTGGGCCGAATTCTCTTATAACAATCACGAGAGCAAATCTTCCTCCAAATCTCCGTTTTTTGTAGTCTTCGGTCAACACCCCCGGATCCCTGTTCCTGTCTCCATCTCTGTGGACAATCCATCTGCGGAATCTCTGGTTAACGAATTTTCCTCCATATGGGAGAGTACCCGGTCCGCACTCATTCTGTCATCCGAGCGCATGAAGAAACATGCTGACAAAAGACGTTTGGATCCTCCTCAATTCTGTCCTGGAGATAAGGTCTGGCTTTCGTCCAAGTATGTCCGGCTCAAGATTCCTTCCTACAAGTTGGGTCCTCGGTTCATCGGTCCTTTTGAGATCATCAGTCAGATCAACCCGGTGTCCTATAAATTGAAACTCCCGGCCAATTTGCGGATTCCTAACTCCTTCCATGTATCTCTCCTCAAACCGGTGGTACTTAATTCTTTTGTCAAGTCTACAGGTACACCTCCTGCTCCAGTGTCTGCTGAAAACGAATTTGAGGTAGAGAACATTCTGGCCACAAAAAAAGTAGGAAGAAAGACCTATTTTCTGGTGGATTGGAAGGGGTTTGGTCCTGAGGAGAGAACGTGGGAGCCTCGGGAGAACATCCATGCCCCTCTCATCCTAGCTAAATTTCTTTCTGGCCTAAAGAGGGGGGGGCCTAAGGGGGGGGTACTGTAGCATCGGCGTCCCTGCCTTCTGCCAGGCAGGGACGCTGTTCCCCTGCGACAGCGTCCTCTGCCAGGCAGGGACGTCGCCCCCCTTACCCGCGCTCAGCGTCCTCCTTCCGCCCTGCTGGGGCCGCGCGCTCCTTCCCTGCTTCTGGTCTTAGGGCGCGCGCCCGCGCGCTCCCCCGCTCTTAAAGGGGCCGCGCACATTTTTCAAAAAGGTCCCCGGCCAATGCCGGAGGACTCCTCCCTATATAAAGTACTTCCTCCTTAATGGAGGTGCCCGAGCAATGTTGTTGTTGCACTGTTTACTCTGCTTCAGCCCTCAGGGTCCGTTACCAGTTACCTGCCTGTTTCCTGCCTGTCTGCTGCCTGCCCGCGGGCCTGCCTGGAGGTTCGGCCGTCGCATGCGGTGACCATCGGCAATTCCAGAGACTCTCGCCTGCTCACTTGGGGGCGCTCATCTGCCATCTGACTGCAAGCCTACCTGGAGGTTCGGCCATCACCTGCGGTGTTCATCGGCTGTTCCAGAGACTCTCGCCTGCTCACTTGGGGGCGTTCATCTGTCATCTGCCTGCTAGCCTACCGGGAGGCTCCACCGTCTCAGGTCGTATATACCTGTCCAGTCAAAGACTGCCCCGGCTCCTTGCCTGCCTGTTTATCCAGAGACTGCCCCGGTCACTTGCTGTGACTTCCTGCCTGTCTAACCAGAGACTGCCCCGGTCACTAGCTGTGACTTCCTGCCTGTCTAACCAGAGACTGCCCCGGTCACTTGCCGTGATTACCTGCCTGTCTACCCAGAGACTGCCCCGGTCACTTGCTGTGACTTCCTGCCTGTCTAACCAGAGACTGCCCCGGTCACTTGCCGTGACTACCTGCCTGTCTACCCAGAGACTGCCCCGGTCACTTGCCGTGACTTCCTGCCTGTCTAACCAGAGACTTCCCCGGTCACTTGCCGTGACTACCCGCCTGTCTACCCAGAGACTGCCCCGGTCACTTGCCGTGACTTCCTGCCTGTCTACCCAGAGACTGCCCCGGTCACTTGCCGTGACTACCCGCCTGTCTATCCAGAGACTGCCCCGTCACTTGCAGTGACTTCCTATCCGTCTCCCCGGGCGCCACCCGCTCCTTTACAAGGAAAGCCTCCTTGTATAATAAAGCTCAGAGGTTCCGCCTCCCAGACCCGTTACAGTGGCTAGGACAGAGGTGGAAGGTATTGTAGCCCATGTCCGACCACCACAGGGATTGCTAGATGTTTATCTGTTCAGGTCGCCTCCTCCTCCTACTCCGCTTCCTCTACCGCAGGGGTCTCAAACTCGCGGCTATCGGGACTCTAGTTTGCGGCCCTCACCTCATGGGCCCTCGGGACACTAGTTTGCGGCCCTCGGCTGGGATCACATATGCGAGAAACACCGCATGTGAAATCCCAGTTACTCGTAGTACCGCTCATTAAGGTCATGAATATGGATGCCACTCCTCTCATAGGTGTGGCGCCCATATTCATAAGCTTAATGAGCGGTACCACAGAAAGATGCCGGCGCCGGGCATACTCACCTCATCTCCTGCTGCTGCCGCCGCCCGCGCTTCCTGTCTCTGTGTGTTTGTGTACAGGTGAGAGGTGGTGTGTTGTGTGTGTGTGTGTGTGTGTGTGTGTGTGTGTGTGTGTGTGTGTGTGTGTGTGTGTGTGTGCAGGAGAGTGATGGGGAAAAAGCAGTGATGGGGAAAAGCAATGTGGAAAAACTGATGGGGAAAAGCAATGATGGGAGTACTGGGGAAAAGCAATGTGGAAAAACAGTGATGGGGAAAAGCAATGTGGGAGTAATGAGGATAAGCAATGGGGAAAAGCAATGTGGAAAAACAGTAATGGGGAAAAGCAATGTGGGAGTAATGGGGAAAAGCAATGATGGAAGTAATGGGGAAAAGCAATGTGGAAAAACAGTGATGGGGAAAAGCAATGATGTGAGTAATGGGGAAAAGCAATGTGGAAAAACAGTGATGGGGAAAAGCAATGTGGGAGTAATGGGGAAAAGTAATGTGGAAAAACAGTGATGGGGAAAAGCAATGATGGGAGTAATGGGGAAAGGCAATGGGGAAAAACAATGATGGGAGTAATGGGAAAAGCAAGGTGGAAAAACAGTGATGGGGAAAAGCAATGATGGGAGTGATGGGGAAAAACAATGATGGGGAAAAGCAATGATGGGAGTGATGGGGAAAAACAATGATGGGGAAAAGCAGTGATGGAGAAAAGCAATTATGGGAGTGATGGGGAAAAGCAATGATGGGAGTGATGGGGGAAAAGCAATGATGGGGAAAAAGCAATGATGGGAGTGATGGGGAAAAGCAATGCTGGGGAAAAAGCAATGATGGGAGTGATGGGGAAAAGCAACGATGGGGTGATGGGGAAAAAGCAATGGGGGAGAATGAGCGCTGGGGGGAATGACTTCTTGCTGTTAACCAGTTAATCTTTTCTTGTCCACCACACTGCAGTGTCAAAAGAGGAAGGAAGTGAGACAGGCAGCAACATCGCATCAGAGAGCTCTTGACCTCGAAACAGAAAATCCTCAGATCCTGGTATTGTAACATAATATTAAGAATAATTCATTTAGTCGTGATAGCCTATTTCCACCTGTTTTGTAAGAGCTTTTCTTGTGGAAAACCTGATGCGGCCCAGCTTCACCCAGATTCTACCTCCAGCGGCCCCCGGGTAAATTGAGTTTGATACCCCTGCTCTACCGCCTCCTCAACCAGACACAGTAAGACGTGCACCACCAACTTCATCACAGCCAGGGGGAAAAGATATCAGGCTGTTCAGAAACTCATATATTTGGGGACAAATCCTACAATGTGCAGGAGCTGTGGTGAGGGATCAAACAGCAGACAGGTGAGTGGTTGGTGCCGGTGAATCTCAAGCCTGGCCTGGTGGTGTACGATAACGAGCGAAATCTTGCAGCAGCTCTGGGCCTAGCTGGTTTGCCACACATACCTTGCCTGGTGCATGTGCTAAACTTGGTGGTGCAGAGCTTCCTGAAAAACTACCCAGGCATGTCAGAGGGGCTGCTGAACGTGCGGGCAGTGTGTGCGCTCTTTCGTTGTTCTCATCCTGCTGCTCACCTGTTTGCACTGTAGTGTTACTTCTGCCTTCTTCCTCACCTTGCATATACTGGAGAGACTGTGGGAGAACAGCAGGCAATAGTGAAGTCTCAGCTGCAGCACGCACGGCTGAGTTCCTCTGCAGAACAACACCACTTCACGACTAATGAGTGGACCTCCATGTGGGACGTGTGTGCCACCAATATGGCCAGCAATGATGACGCCAGCATCAGCATTACTATGCCACTTATATGCCTGCTTGAAAAAAAAATTCAGACCATGATGGATGAGGTGGTGGCATCGGAGGAAGAGGAGGAGCAGGGCCATTTTGCATTGTTATCAGGCCTGTCATCCACACATGGCTCGGAAGGTGGGCTACTGTCCCAACAGCGACCAGGTACCCAACTGTACAGCCAGGGGACAGATTGGGAGGATGATGATAGTGAGCAGATTCTGGTATAGAAACTGCTGATGGCTTTCTCACCTGACAGCGTGGGCTCAGTGGAAGAACAAGGCAGAGGAGGAAGTCGCCAACGCAGCTGGGGTACCGTCAGCACCTCAGAAGGCAGGGTTTGCATGGACGAAATGTGGCAAAACCTCTTGAGCACACCACGATATACAGCCCCACCATGTCATAGGGTACGTATTAGCAGGAGCCAATGTTACAACAACGTGGTGGAAGAGTACGTGTCCACACGTCTCCATGTACTAACAGATAGGTCTGCCTCATTTAACTTCTGGGTCCCCAAATTGGACACATGGCTTGAGTTTGCCCTTTTTGCCTTGGAGGTGCTGACCTGCCCGGCGGCAAGTGTCATGTCGGAACTTGTGTTTAGCACGACAGGGAATGTCATCACAGACAGGCGCATCTGCCTAACATTTCTTAAAATGAACCAGGCATGGATCCCACAGGACTTGTCTGCTCATCCAAAGGTATGGACAACTATCCAGCCGCACCCAGCCAGTCTTCAACTCTATTTGCCATTTGCTTCATTTGGGTGCCTCCTCTCCAAATAAAAAACCCACACAACTGTGTTGGCTATCTCCTCCTTTGCCTCTTCCCCCTATTCCTCCACATCCACCTCTTTCTTCACTTGGACCTATGCCTTGTGGTTCTAGATAGCTAGTTTTAGTTTTGCTTAATCTAAGTTTTTTTTAAGTCAGTTCCATAAAAAAATAAAAAAAAACACAAAATTAAGAAAAAAAATAAAAATACAAAAATAACAAAAAAAATGTTGGATTACTCCTCCCTTGCTTCTTCCACCCATACCGCCATATACACCTCTCGTTTGACCTACCCCTCGTGGTTCTAGATAGCTAGTTTTAGTTTTGTAAATTCTAGAAATGCCCTTTTTTGTTTTTGCGTTTCTGTTTTTTGCTCCCCTTCTTCCTAGAGCCATAACTTTTTTATTTTTCCGTCAATATGGCCGTGTGATGGGCTTGTTTTTTTTGCGGGACGAGTTGTACTTTTGAACAACACCATTGGTTTTACCATATCGTATACTGGAAAACGGAAATAAAAATTCCAAGTGCAGTGAAATTGAAAAAAAAAGTGCAATTCCACAACGTTTTTTTTAATTGTTTTTACCATGTTCACCAAATGCTAAAACTGACCTGCTGTTATGATTTTCCAGGTCATTATGAAGGTCATAGACACCAAACATGTGTAGGTTATTTTTTATTTAAGTGGTGAAACAAAATCCAAAGTTTGTTAAAAAAAAAAAAATTGCTCCATTTTCCGATACTCATAGTGTCTCCATTTTTCGTGATCTCGGGTTGGGTGAGGGCTTATTTTTTGTGGGACGAGCTGAAGTTTTTACTGATACCATTTTGTGGAGATTCGATCTTTTGATCGCCCGTTATTGCATTTTAATGCAGTGTCGCTGCGACCAAAAAAACGTAATTCTGGCGTTTTGACTTTTTTTCTCACTACACCGTTTAGTGATCAAGTTAATCTTATTTTTATTGATAGATCGGGCGATTCTGAATGTGGCCATACCATATATGTGTACGTTTGATTTTTTTTTATTCTGAATGGGGCGAAAGGGGGGCGATTTGAACGTTTATATTTTTTTAATACGCCCCTATCCTCCCTACTGGTATGTATAACATCCTGGCATTATACCTACCTTATGGAACCCTGTAGACACTAATGACACTCATACCACCATATTTCCTTTAGGATTGCCTAAACCCCATTTCCTCTAGGCTCAAAGTACCTTCTCACTGGTATGTGCATCTTTTTAACCATTGATCTTGCACTTTTGGGGCTGTCATATACCTCTAATAATGTTTTTATACGTCGCTATGTATGGATGTTTCTGAGATTTATATGTTATATCACACTGTTATACCTAGCATGAATTCTTTAAGAATTAATACCAATGAATTAACACCAGTGGAAAATTCTGTATAATCTTTTGTTATGTCCACTTTTGCTGACCTAGAACAAGAGCAATTTTGCAAATTTATGTTATTTTCATGTTTCAGTACATTGAGGAAGGTCATGTAAGACCGAAACGTTTGCTGTACGTACTGTTTTGATTAAATTTCACTTCTTCATGAGACCACTTGTGTGTGCCAAGGTTTATATTTAATACGTCACGGATTGGGGTCCTACCTGAGCACCACGTCCTCCTTTTGGAGTTGTGCCAACGATTTTTGCTGTAACATATTATACTTCATGACAGTCATAAAATTTCTTCTATATGACTTGCGTTTATTTGTAAAAACAATGGAAATTTGGCGAAAATTGTGAACATTTTACAATTTTCAAACTTTTTATTTTCATGCCCTTAAATCAGAAGATATGTAATAAATAACATTTCCCACATGTCTACTTTACATCAGCACAATTTTGGAAATATAATTTTTTTGGGGGGGAAGTTAGAAGTGTTAAAAGTTGACCAGCGATTTTTCATTTTTTCAGCAAAATTTACAAAACATTTTATTTAGGAACCACCTCACATTTGAAGTGAGTTTGAGGGACCTATATGGCAGAAAATGCCCAAAAGTGACACCATTCTAAAACCTGCACCCTTCAGGATGTTCAAAACCACATTCAAGAAGTTTATTAATCCTTCAAGTGATTTACAGGAATTTTTGGAATGTGGAAGCAAAAAATGAACATTTAACTTTTTTTCACAAAAATTTTACTCTAGACCCAATTTTTTTTTATTTTCACAAGGGTAACAGGAGAAACTGCACCATACAATTTATTGTGCAATTTCTCCTGTGCACGCCGATACCCCATATGTGGGGAAAATCTACTGTTTGGGCGCATGGCAGGGCTCGGAAGGGAAGGAGTGTCATTTGACTTTTTGAATGCAAAATTTACTGGAATAATTAGCAAATGCCATGTCGCGTTTGGAGAGGCCCTGATGTGCCTAAACAGTGGAAACCCCCCACTACACCATTTTGAAAACTAGACCCCTCAGGGAACTTATCTAGATGTATGTTGAGCACCTTGAACTCCCAGGTGCATCACAGAAGTTTATAATATTGTGCCATGGAAATAAAAAAAATCTAATTTTTCCCACAAAAATGGGTTTCAGCTCCAAATTTTGCACTTTCACCAGGGTAACAGGAGAAATTGTGCCATACAATTTATTGTGTAATTTCTTCTGAGTACGCCGATACCCCATATGTGAGGAAAATTACTGTTTGGGTGCATGGCAGGGCTCGGAAGGGAAGGAGCGCCATTTGACTTTTTAAATGCAAAATTTGCTAGAATCATTAGCGGAAGCCTTGTTGCGTTTGGAAAGTCCCTGATGTGCCTAAACAGTGGAAACCCCCATAGGTGACCCCATTTTGTAAACTAGACCCCTCAGGGAACTTATCTGGATGAGTGCTTAGCACATTGAAGCCCCAGGTGCTTCACAGACATTTATAATATAGTCGTTTATAATATAGCCATGAAAATAAAAAAAAATCACTTTTTTCACAAAAATGTTCTTTTAGTCACATTTTTTTTATTTTCACAAGGCTAACAGGAGAAAATGGAGCCAAAATTTGTTGCGCAATTTCTCCTAAGTACGCATGTACCCCATATAAGGGGGTAAAAAAGAAAAGAGTGACGTTTTGGAACACAAACTTTGAAGGAATGGTTTGCCGGTGTCATGTCGCGTTTGGAGAGGCCCTGATTGCCTAAGCAGTGGAAAAAACCCACAAGTGATCCCGTTTTTGGAAACTAGACCCCTTAAGGAATTTATCTAGATGTGTAGTGAGCACCTTGAACCCACAGGTGCTTCACAGAATTTTACAACGTTGATCTGTGGAAATGAAAAAAAAATATTTTTCACTCAAAAATGTTTTAGCCCCAAATGTTTTCATATATGATTGAAAACTACTTTTGAGGCACAATGCACACCTCAGAGGGGAAGAAGCGCCATCTTGGAGTTCAGATTTTGCTGGATTGGTTTGAGGGGGCCATGTTGACAGAGCCCTTGAAGTGCCAGAGCAGACGAAACACCCATAAGTGACCCCATTTTACAAACTACACCTCTCAATGAATTCATTAGGAGTGCAGTGATCTTATTGACACCACAGGTGTGTCACAGAATTTTATACCATTGGGCTGTGAAGAAAAAAATAATTCTATTTTTACCACCAAAATTTAGTTTTGGCCCCAGATTTTACATTTAAACACTGGTAATTGGGTAAAAATGGCACCAAAATTTATCTTGCAATTTCTGCTGAATGTAGAAATACCCATATGTGGCTGTACAGTCCTGATGAGCGACACAGCGAGACTTGGGAGGGACGGAGCGCTATTTGCCTCCCAGAGTGCAGATTTTCCTAGAATAGTTTGTGCACTCCATATAGAGTCCTTAATTGTTACAAGAGCAGTATCTCCCTATAAGTGACCTCATTTTGGCAATTATACCCCTTTGGCCGGGATCACACATGCGATGAAGTCTTCCGACACTCGCATGTGAAATCCCAGCTCTGGGGCCGGAATTTGGGAGTGGAGCGAGCGGCTGCATGTAGTTCTATGCAGCTGCTCGCTCCACTCCCGAGTGCCGGTGCCAGAGCTGGGATTTGACATGCGAGTGTCGGACGACTTTGTCGCATGTGTGATCCCGGCCTTTGGGAATTTATCTACAGATGTAGTGACGATTTTGACTCCATGGGTGTTTTCCAGAAACAGACAGCAGTGGATGTTGCTGAGTGAAAATTGCAAACTGCCGTTGTAGTGACCAGTACGATTGTAGTGACCAGTACGTTGTAGTGCCAGTACATTGTGCCCAGCTCATGTGTCTGGAGACACACACATGTAAATTAGGCAGGCTTTCATCACTACAGAAATGCCAAACATGTGGATGCTAAATGTGGTTTAGGCACACTGGGTTTCTGAAGGGACAGGAGTAGTTGCATTTAGGAGCGCAGAATTAGCTGGATTTCTTTTTCGGGGCAAGGAGCCATAGTGCATTTCCAGAGCCTTTGTGCTAGTGTAAGGGTCAGCCAGGCGGTAGTCATGGCTGAGAACAATCCTGAAGCACGCCCTGACCTCCCCTAACAGTAATACAATGTCCATTTCTCTGCATACCTGTGCCTCCTCTTTCTGCGCCGTCAGGGTCTTCTCTGCGCTGCTGAAGGCTCCCTATAGACAGTTCTACATGAAGAGACACACAGTCCATTTCAACTTGCAAAAGAACAACTTTACTGTTTTCTTTACGCAGCACATCCATATGAGTCGCACAACACCAGGATTATGGGGTACTGGCACCGAGCCCATGGAAGTCTATGGGGGATGTCACTGGCAGCAGAGCTCGGTCCGTGGCCCTGGGCGCTCATACAATGGGGGAATATTTACAGGGGATTGTAATAATTGTTCGTGACGCCACCTGTGGTTTCTGATCAGATAGACCAGCGCTGCAGGGTTAATCTTCTGAGGGGATGTTATTAGGCAGCTAGATGTTAAGTCTCCCACAGGCGAGACTGGATGGATCCCTCAGGGTGATATGGCGGTGCAGGGGAGCAGGTAATAAGTCAGTCACACACAGGTTGTTCTCTTTCCATACCTTTACTTGTGAAGGTTGCAGGTATTTCCCGGGAAGCTGGTCAGGGTGGAGAATGCACATTCAGGTAATCGCTGAGTGAGTTTAAGGCCTCCTTTCCCTTTAATGTGTGAGTTTCCAACCTGCGTGAAGCGAAGTTCAACTCTATGTATAACAGCTATGCCCGGTCGACATTGTGGTGGAGCCTTTTCTATCTCTGGTGACCAGATGTTGGAAAGAACTAAGCCGTTGTGGCTGATCAGGCCGACTACGTCCTGTTCCCCCTGACTCCTGTTAGTATCGACACTTAGGGCTACCTTCTGTGACTTGAAGTCCAGCAAGAATTCTGGTGTTTCTCTCACTAGCCGTAAAGGTTCTAGCAATACTTCGGACCCCGGTGTCAGGTTAGTCGAGTGAAGGTGATCTGCCACCGAAGTCACTCCTTTCTTGGGTCACCACTCGCCCGTCGCCTCACTCTTACCCTTAACATAAGCACGGGTAGCAGTAGGTGAAGTTGTCAGCTTTCTTTCTCTCCACTCACTGACTGTTCTCAGTTCACTCGATGTTCTGCAAACTGTAGTCCCCTTCCTTCTTTCCTTCAAAGACTCTGTCCAGAGCAGCTCTCAGGACATTCCGTCAGACTGAATACACGTTTGCTCCGAGAGTCACTTTCTACATACATAGGGTACTAGCAATCTGTCTGTTCTGAGTAACAGCTCAATCTCTCTCCTTCTGTCTCTGACAGGAATCACTTCAGCTCTAACTGAGCTCTGACAGGAACTGATCTGGCTTGAACCAGACTGAACACTGAACTGCTACGTCTCACTAACCTTATATATTCTAAGATTCCCTCTAGTGGTAGTGTTGGAAAGTGTGAGATGTGAATGAATATCAGGTTTTTGCAATTACCTTTTCTGTGCACTCTCCAGGGAACATGTGTACCAAGCGCAGCTGGGCCACACATCCCCCCTAGTTATCATCAGCACTCCCGGGCTGAAATAGAAAAGAAAAACATTTTTTTATATATAACATCAACAATTTAACTCATCCCTTGCGGGAGGTAAGGACTCTTTAACGTTACAATGTATACAAAGAGCAATAGAAAATTATCAAAATACTTTTCACAATAAATACAATATACTTGTGGAGGACCCGCACCAAAAACCTCCCACGTGGGTCCTGGGTGGGCTGCAGGACTTCTGAGCTGCAGACCTCACTCTAGGCCACACCATACAGGTTTTTCTTCAGAGGTAGTAAGGCTTTATGTAAAACCAAGATGGGGCACCGAAGTGCGAACTATTTACAATAAAAGTTCTGTGCTGCAAGAGTCCTCAGCACACAGTCCTTGCATATGAACATTTTTCAAGTAAAATCACAATAATACTATATCTTCTCATTACCCAACTGGGGTATACTATTTAGATTTATGCAAACTATGCAAACATTTATCACATATTACTAAAGTGCATATTCTTCAACTTTATACAGCTGCAGTAAACCCTGTCTGGGTCCTACTGTTCTTCTTGCAGATTGCAATGACTGCTTCCATACCTGGGGCTGGAAGTATGCGGTGCGATCTGGAACGCATCACTAACATGTCATGTCCCGCGATCTGTGTTTGAGTAGCCACAGTCCTTACTTCGCTTCTGCGATTGACTTGAGGCCTAACGGGTGCCTCTTCAGAGTATAGATTTGGCTCACTTTGGAACGCACTTTCCTGCTGCGTTGTTGAGTAAGGCACAGATGCATCCGGTGGCTCAATTGAAGTCGCACAATGCTGGTGTGATGCAGGGGAGGACTCAGTACACGATGCAGGTGCGCGGCCTGGCGCTGATGGTAATGGGGCCCGGGACACTGTGGCATGATGTACATTACCGGCGTCGGGGACGGGGTCGCTAACACGGGTGACGTTTAAGGCATACCACCCTTTAAGACCCCAGTGACGCGTATAGGTGACTATATCCCCATTCATGAGATCCCTTTCCGGGTGTCCCACGGGCAGATGAGATTCTACATCCCTGCGGCTGACAAATACCCCTTGGTACAGGCCTGGCTCATGGATGAAACCCCAGCCTTTGCGGAGTTTAAAGTCACTAACGCACCCCTGGCGCCGCGGTTCCCGGAGCGTACCTTTGTCTCTCCTGACGCTTTCTTTATCAGCGAGAAACTCCTCCTGGTACCGCTGACGGAACTGCTGCACCTCTCTCTCCTCCTGCTGTCGTCGCTGCTCCTGCTCACGGCGTCGCCATTCATTCTCTATCTGGGCGGCGTATTCCACGTCGTCCAGGTACTCCATTTCCTCCCAGTCGACCTCCAACACGGACGGCTGGGCCTCCTCCGGTGTCCCTACGGGGATCGGCATTCCGCTGCGGCCAAGATATGCTTGACTGCTTGGCGCTTGAAGGGAGAGAGAGAGAGATTTTTGGGCACCACCCTCAAAGAGTGTGGGAGAGAGAGAGGCTTAACCGCCACCTGTTACTCAATCAACTTACTAGCGTTGCTGAGTGCATCGATGCAGGATGAAGTTTCGAACTTCCTAATTACTACTGTTTTTACTTGAAAAGAATGTCTTGTAAGAGAGGCTAAACAGTTCTGTATAAATATATTGGTCATTTGTAAGGTTCTGTTTGTCTTAAATTTTGTGAGGAGGTAAAATCACTACATGGCAGAAATAAACCATCGCATGCGTAGAGAAGAACTGATGCAGGAGATGAAGTTTGCTGCCTATTTATCTTAAAGGACAATTTCCAAAAGCAGCTCATTTAATTGGCTGGTACTCCGGAACGGGCAGGGCCTCCTCAGCCTCCTTCTCTCCTGCCGCTTCATCGGTGGAGTCGGGATCAGCACTTTTGGAGGCAGGCCTCCGGTTTTTCCTCAGCCGCTGGTGATGCGCACGTACCAGGGCTTTGGGGTACTCGGCACTGAGCCCGTTGATGTCTATGGGGGATGTCACGGGTAGCACAGCTCGGTCCGTGCCCTGGGCATTCACTGTAATGTGGGATATTTACAGGGGATGATGGAGTGTTCGTATAGTTTGTCGTGACGCCACCTGTAGTATCTGGTCAGGGTGACCAGCGCTGCTATACAAATACTCTGGAAGGGATGGTGTTGGGCAGCTAGATGGTAGGTCTTCTACAGGCAAGACGGTGTCCTTCCAGGGCAGATATAAATATGAGGATGCAGGACAGATGGGGGTCCCTCCGTCAGAGACAATAAGGGAGACACACACAAAAGTCAGTTTGGTACCTTTACTGTAGAAATGGCAGGTACTCCCTGGAGCACGATAGGGCGAAGGATGCACATCCAGATTCCCCACTGGTAGGTGTATGGCCTCCTGTCTTCTGTCGTTATATGATAAAGTCCTGACCTGCCTGTAGCTAGGTCTAACTTGGTATCCGTCCTGTACCTGGCTGACTTGGTGGTTGGACCTTCTCTCTGGCAGAACAGGGTCTTTCTATGACTGATCAGGCTGACTCCGTTCTCCTGATCCTGCTACGTGTCAACTCTGTGGTACTCCTGGGACTTGTAGTCCTCCAGGAACTCCGGTGTTCTCCTAATAGGTCGTGGAGATCCTTATAGGCTCGGGCCCCGGTGTCCGGTATTTCCTGCTGAGGGGAGCTATTAATGCTCACTGACCCCTCCAATTCCACTTGCCTTCGGCCTACCTGGGTCCTACTAAGATCACACACGCCGGCAGTTGGTAATCGGCCTCTTCGCCGCTCTCTAAGCGTCGGCACGCTTCCTTGTGAGCTACGCTTCAGAATCAGCTCTGACTAGGCTAGAGTGATTTCCCTTTCACTTGTACTAGCCTCTACTTAAGCTCAAGTTGAACTGGTTGAACAGCTCTGAACTTCACTGAGCTAAACTCCTCTCCTCTGGTGTCCTGAGGAGATCTGAGATCTAACCTCATCTTCTCTCATCTCATCTCATCTTCTGAGGCAAACTGAAACTAAACTTGTTTTTATATGCCTAACACACAGCTCCCTCTAATGGTCTTTTAGGTAAGCTGAAATGTGTGTGTGTCATAACCTCTAGTGGGATCTTCCTTTAGTGCATCCTTCTGGAAGATATGGATCCAGTCACAGCTGGGCTCCACATTCCCCCTAGTAGAACTCAGCACTCCGGGGCTGAAATAACAAAAACAGGTAACAGATCAATAACATATCAAAACAATTCTTCCTTTACAGGAGGTAAGGTACTCTTGAACTGTTGCATAAACGGTAACTGAACAATTATGTACAATGAGGGATTGAAGACTTTGAGCAACCATAAAAGTCCCAGTCTCTTTTGGAAAGGATGCTCAAATTGGGGTGGAGGAAACAAGTAGAAATAATGTCCATTCCTCTTGTTCCAAGATTATAAGGGAAAACAGGTTAATATATAATGGTATGATACAACATATTATTAGCAAAAATATATACATTATACATTTATGTACAGTGGTCATAGATAGTTATTTACATGATTTAGGTTCTACTCTCTATACCTAACAGGTAATTGCCCCTTTGTCATACGTACTGACCTACGTGGTGTAGTGGTAGGTGAGGTGTCAGTTACCCTGTCTGTCCTACGTACTGGCAAACTATAAATCTGCCTCCACCTCTCTAGGGATCTGGCAAGCATGTCAGCGACTGGGCGATGCGGTTCCGTTTCGCCAGGGGACTCTTCTTCCTGAGATTCAATTCCTTGGGATTCCGCTTCTTGTGGTGCTGCTTCTTGTGGTGCCGCTTCTTGGGGTTCCACTGGTTGAGGTTCTGCCGGAACAGGTCCTTCTGGAACTGGCTCTACTGCAACAATTGGTGCAACTGGATGTAGAGATTCTTCTTGCGGTTGATAAAATTGAAGCACAGGAATGATTACAGCTTCTCCAATTCTGGGCCAATCTGCGGGTAAATCTCCCAAATCTGTATGTATGACTGCTTCATCACTCTCTTCCTGATTGACAACAGGTTCTTCCTCACGAAGCTTTAATGGGTCCGGACACAACTTTAGGTGGTCTCTGGACACGGTTGCAGTCGTTTTTCCTCCATCCTTGCTTATGATGCACGTTTTCTTGTTATCAAACCTTGAACTCTGTATGATGTAGGGCTCTCTTTCCCACTGATCGTCGAGTTTGTGTAACCTTCTCTTTCTTTTTAGTACGATTTCACCAGGTGCGAAAGGTTCAGCTGGCGCACTTTTATTGTAACGATCTTCTTGCTTATCCCTTACTCGATTGAGACTTTCCTCAACACAGGTCTGTACTTTTCTGTACTGTTCCTGTCTGTTTGTGTCCCAGTCCCAGTTGGTGGAACTCACCGGTATGTGGTTGTACAGGTCTACCAGGTCAGGTAGCAAGTCTGGCCACCGATTCCTTTCCTCCAGTGGTACAGTTTTCAGTAAGTCAATGACGATGTGATTCATCTTTTCACAAAGTCCATTGGTTTGGGGATGGTACGGTGTAGTTGTTTATCTTCTTACACCCGTACAAGTGACAGAACTCTTTGAATAATTCGGCCTCAAAGGCTGGGCCTTGGTCAGTTAGCACCTGCTCCGGATATCCGTGTGGTCTACAGAAATGCGTCTGGAACGTCTTTGCTGCTGTCTCTGCCATCAGATCTTTGACAGGGGCGACCACCAGGAATCTGGAGTAGTGATCCACCATAGTCAGGGAATAGGAATATCCTGACCGGCTGGGTGACAACTTCACATGGTCCAGGGCCACGATTTCCAAAGGGCGAGTCGTCTGGATGGGCTGCAGGGGTGCCTTCTGACTGCTGTAGTCTTTTCGTCTGAGGCCACAGGGTCCACAGTTCCGGCACCACTTCTCGATGGAGCTGCGCATCCCTACCCAGTAGAACCGACACTTCAACAGGGTCTCCAGCTTTTTCCAGCCAAAGTGTCCCGCTTGATCGTGGTAGGCTTTAACACCATCTGGATGTCTGCTCTGGGAACTACTATCTGCCAGACCATTTCATGGGTCCTCGGGTTGACGTATCTCCTGCACAGTTTCTCACGGTAGATGAACAACCGGCCTCTCTCATTCCACAGCTGCCTTGCTGGTAGAGGTGCGTCCTTCTCCAAGGAGGAACCTTCCTGTGTTATCAGCTCCTTGATACGGCTGACCACTGGGTCGCTGTCCTGAGTCTCTTTCCAGCTGTGGTGAGGTAAAGGATTCAACGTCTTACCACGCGATCTCCTGCTGGCTTGTTGCTCGTAGATCACCCCATTCCGGTGAAAGGCAGGTAGTTCAATCTCTTCCAGATCATCCACTTCCTCTTCAGTGTCTGATTCATGAGGCATCCTGGACAGGGCATCAGCATTGGCATTCTTGCGGCCCGCTCGGTACTTAATTGTGAATTGATAATTTGACAGTCGAGCCATCCATCCCTGTTCCATGGCTCCCAGCTTAGCTGTTTCAAGATGCGTCAAGGGGTTGTTGTCAGTGTAGGCAGTGAACTTGCTGGAGGCCAAATAGTGTTTAAACCTCTCCGTGATGGCCCAGACCAGTGCCAGGAACTCCAACTTGAAGCTACTATAGTTCTCTGGGTTTCTTTCGGTCGGGCGGAGCTTCCTGCTAGCATAGGCGATGACTTTCTCCAGGCCATTTTGCTTCTTGACTGAGGACTGCTCCCAATCCTTCGTTGCTGGCATCAGTATACAGCAGGAACGGCTGGCTGTAGTCAGGGTAAGCTAGGATCTCATCACCTGTCAGGATCTCCTTCATTTCTTTGAATGCTTCTGCCTGTTCTTTACCCCAATGGAATTGAGAATTTCTGCTTTTGAGGGACTGTCCCACCAGGAGGTCTTGCAGAGGAGCTGCTTTCTTAGTGTAATCTTTTACAAACCTCCGGTAGTATCCTGTCAGTCCTAGGAACTGTCGCACCTCCTTGAAATTTTTCGGCTCCGGCCATTTCTGGATGGCGGTGATCTTCTCAGGGTCTGGCGCTACTCCTTCAGAGCTGACGATATGTCCCAGATACTGTACCTTCTGTTTGAGCAGATGGCACTTTGAAGGTTTCAGTTTCATCCCGTACTTGGACAGTGACTCAAATACCTCGGCCAAATGCTTCAAGTGATCTTCATACGTTTTGGAGTACACTATGACGTCGTCCAGGTACAGCAACACAGTGTCAAAGTTGAGATGCCCCAGACATCTCTCCATCACTCTCTGGAACGTTCCAGGGGCACTACTGAGTCCAAACGGCATTCTGTCAAACTCACAGAGTCCCATCGGGGTGGTGAAAGCCGTCTTCTCCCGATCCTCCTCAGCCACAGCTACTTGCCAGTACCCACTAGTGAGGTCAAGGGTGGAGAAGTAGTTAGCAGTTTTTAGTGCAGCCAAGGATTCCTCAATGCGTGGTATTGGGTATGCATCTTTATGTGTTATGCGATTTATTTGTCTGTAATCTACACACATTCGCATGCTACCATCCTTTTTCCTGACTAAGACTAGAGGTGCTGCCCAGGGACTGCAACTATCCCTTATCACCCCTGCTTCCTTCATATCACGCAACATTTCCTTGGCTTTCTGGTAATGTGCTTGTGGTATAGGCCTGTACCGTTCTTTAATGGGAGGATGATTGCCTGTGGGGATGTGATGTTGAACCCCTTTAATTGTCCCAAAGTCGAGTGGGTGTTTGCTGAATACCTGAGCATACTCCTGAACTACTCGGTATACTCCTTGTTTCTGGTGGGCTGGAGTGGTGTCTGTCCCAACATGGAGCTGCTGACACCAATCCTCCACCTGGGTGGTCGGACCGTTATCCTCCACTGGTTGTGGGGAGGATAAGGGCTCCGCTGGGTGAATGGAATTATTATCCACAGCGTGTAACTTAGCAACAGTGGCATAACGTGGTAATTTGACTTCATCCTCTCCCCAGTTGAGAAGACGCACTGGCACCCTCCCATTATGTACCTGTGTCGACCCGCCACCACAATTGTGGGTTACCAGGGCAATGGGGTACTCAGAGCCGAGCCCGTAGAAGTCTATGGGGATCCTTGTCACAGGTAGCTGTGGCTCGGTCTGTGGCCCGGGCGGTCTGGCGTATGTTGGGGATTATTTTACAGGGGATTGATGTATGTACAGTTCGTGACGCCACCTGTAGTATTCTGGTAATTAGTACCAGCGCTGCTGTAGATCTCTGAGGGGATGGTGAGGCAGCTAGATGTCGGGTCCCCTACAGGTGGGACTGGTCCCTCAAAGTCTATGTGAGTAGTGAAGTCGAGTGCGGTTAAAGAACACAGTCTCACACGGTCAGCGTCTTTCCATACCTTTACTTGCAAGATGATAAGGCAGGTCCCAGGGAGGCTGATCCAAGGAGAGTGTATCTTGAGACGGCAGCTGGACAAGTTAGGGGCCTCCTTTATCTCCAATATGACGAGTGCAACTAGCATGAAGCGTAGTTCCCTCAATTCTCCAGCTTATCCAAAGCTGTACCTGCCCAGTCAGCTTAGTGTTAGGGGCCTTCCTATGAAGGAGCTGAATTCTTACGTGGTCCTGCAGAACTCCAAAGTCTTCACTCCCCCTGACCCCAGTTACGTACTGACTATAAGGGGCTTGTCTGCCGCGACCTAGGGTCCGGTAGATTCCTGGTTTTCCTGTCACCGTGCCTGAAACAACAGTGACTCTTCGGTCCCCAGTGACCGGTAACAACGTGCTGGACTTCTGCAATCCTGTAGCACTAATTCTATAATCCACTTGCCTTTCGCCTTGTCCACGCTGGTAACATAAGCACTCAAAACTAGCCAAGGGTCGAGCAGTCACTTCTTTCCTTTTCCTTCCAATGAAGTTAGCCACAGATGCTCAGTTATCACAGGCAGGAGCACGTCTCTGAACCTGATACCGTCCTCTAGACAGGGGTGCTGAAGACTTTTCTGTGCTAATACTTCTTCCTTCCTCAGTGTGTATTGTGAAGGTGATACAGCTCTGCCTAGACTAAGGTGTATTCCAAACACCTATACCAGACTCCACGTTATGAACTGGGATGAAGCAGGCTAGATTCTTTCTTCCTCCAAATGTCTCCTCACAAGAAGTCTAGACTCTACTCCACACGTCCTCACTGTCCAAAGACAGGAACTAGACTAATCACTCTAACACCTACTACCTTGACCACTCCCTCTAGAGTATACTCCACTACCCTAGGGGTGTGTCTAGTGTGTGTCGAGTGAATGGATATTTAGCATTAAACTGCCGTCTCGCCATACACTCTCCAGGGTACTGCGTGTGCCTACCACCAGGGCTACACATTCCCCCATGGTAAACGACAGCACTCCCGGGCTGTGAAATACAAAAGACATTTTGTTTATGCAATAACAATAACAATAACATCTTCCCATCCGGGAGGTGAGAACACCTTGAACGTTACAAACTTTATAGAAAAATACAAATAGTATCAAATAGCATTCAATAAATAAATATACAATATACTTGTGAAGGACCCGCACCAAACCTTCAACGTAGGTCCTGGGTGGGCTGCAGGACGTCCGATTGCAGACCTCACTCAGTGCCACACCATACGGGTTTTGTTTTTCAGAGGTAGTTATGGATGGTTTTTGTAAAACCAAGATAGGGCACCGAAGCGCAACTATGTACAAGAAAGTTCCGGGTTAGCATAGTCCTTAACCTCAAAAGTCCATTTACAAAGGAAGACATATCACATTAAATCACATTATAAAAGTGCAACTGTTTATCATCTATCATTTATCAATTACCCAGCCGGGCATTCTATAATTAGAAATATATATTCACTATATATAACCTGTGCAAACTTTTTCAAAAACATTTTAAACTTTTTGCTTTTTACTTGTGGTAGATCCGATAGGGATCTCACCAACTCTTTACTATTTATTCATCTTTTAATAATTCACCTTCCACTACATCTTTCACGCCGGGGGCTGGAATGATGCAATGAGCCCTAGATCCTAAGACCAACAAATCATGTGCTGCGATCAGGGTCTGGGTCGCGACAGTTCTGGTGCGAACCTCTAGGGGCGCAACGGGTATACTCTCTCCGCATGACACCGATTGCGTCTCCATTACAGTCAACGATATAGACCGCGTCAGGGTTTGCGATCTAGACTGGGTCGCATGTGGCGATGTGGAGGTGGCTTTAACTTGCGATGAACTTTGGGTCGCTAGTTGCGATGACTTTGCAGGGGGCGATGCTGGGGCACGGCCGGATGCTGCTTGAACTGGAAACGGGGACGCTGCGGTAATGATGACGGGACCTGCGTCTGGGACGGGGTCGCGGACGATGGCGACGTTCAGGGCATACCACCCCTTCATTCCCCAATGCCGCGTATAGGTGACTATATCTCCGTTTGCTAAGTCCCTCCCGGGATGCCCTTGCGGCAGGTGGGATTCTACGTCACGCCTGCTGACAAAGACCGCTGGATAGAGGCCCGGTTCACGGATAAAGCCCCAGCCCTTCCGGAGCTGGAACTCAGTCACACACCCCTGCCGCCGCGGTTCCCGTAAGGTACCTTTGTCGCGACGGACAGTCTCCTTGTCAGCAATCAGCTCGGCATATTGTCGCTGGTGGTTCTTCTGAGTTTCCCGCTCTTCCTCCTGCTGACGCCTCTTCTTCTCCTCACGACTCCGCCATTCCTGCTCCCACTGGGCGGTGTAGGCGACGTCATCCAGGCGCGCCATTTCGTCCCAGTCCACATCTGGTAGTGACGGACAGGACCCCTCCGGTGTCCCTGCCGGGGACCGATAATCTGCTGCGGCCTCTTGGCCGGGCGGGCGTTCCGGGATCGGCTGTACCTCCTCAACCTCCTCCGCCTCCACCGCTTCACCAGTGGGATCGGGAACGGTACTTTCGGGGGCAGCCTCCGGTTGCTCCTTCGCCTTGGGCAGCAGACTCTTCGGTTTTTGGAATCGTGGGGGTTCATTGAGGGGAGGGGACGCCGTGTTCGTCAGTTGCCACTTCAGCAGGTTACATCGGCGTCTCTCAATCTCCTCCAGTCCAGGTTGAAACTTCTTTAGGCGTGCGTTCTCCTCCTGAAGCTCTAACAACGCCTGTTGCAGGTGCAGGATTGCATAAGTCTCCGATGCCGAGGGCAGCTTGGCGGGGGTACGGGGCCTGCCTTCCTCCGCTGCCCCACTCGGCTGCTCACGTCCTGCCTCCATCATGTTCCAGAAGATTCTCTCTTCTTTCTGCGGAGACATCCGGTCTCTTCCGTGGAGGTGGGGTTTGCGTCTCCTCCTCCTCGCAGGGAAGGTGAAGAGGAGGCGGACCTCCTTTGCTGTAGGGCAGGACCGCATGTTGTAGTAGCACTTTGAGAGGGCAGGCATTTTCTTCGCGCCACAGGGGGGTAGACGCCCACGAAGGTACGCCCACCTTCTTCTCCAGCGCCTGAGGGCGCGAATATGGCGACAAAAATGGCGATTTTGGCGCCAAAAGTGCAAACAGTCCTTTTCACAAAAACAAGTCCTTAGGCACACAGGGCTCGCAATTTCGCGAGTTTCGTATCCTGTTCGTGACGCCAAAGTTGTGTCGACCCGCCACCACAATTGTGGGTTACCAGGGCAATGGGGTACTCAGAGCCGAGCCCGTAGAAGTCTATGGGGATCCTTGTCACAGGTAGCTGTGGCTCGGTCTGTGGCCCGGGCGGTCTGGCGTATGTTGGGGATATATTTACAGGGGATTGATGTATGTACAGTTCGTGACGCCACCTGTAGTATTCTGGTAATTAGTACCAGCGCTGCTGTAGATCTCTGAGGGGATGGTGAGGCAGCTAGATGTCGGGTCCCCTACAGGTGGGACTGGTCCCTCAAAGTCTATGTGAGTAGTGAAGTCGAGTGCGGTTAAAGAACACAGTCTCACACGGTCAGCGTCTTTCCATACCTTTACTTGCAAGATGATAAGGCAGGTCCCAGGGAGGCTGATCCAAGGAGAGTGTATCTTGAGACGGCAGCTGGACAAGTTAGGGGCCTCCTTTATCTCCAATATGACGAGTGCAACTAGCATGAAGCGTAGTTCCCTCAATTCTCCAGCTTATCCAAAGCTGTACCTGCCCAGTCAGCTTAGTGTTAGGGGCCTTCCTATGAAGGAGCTGAATTCTTACGTGGTCCTGCAGAACTCCAAAGTCTTCACTCCCCCTGACCCCAGTTACGTACTGACTATAAGGGGCTTGTCTGCCGCGACCTAGGGTCCGGTAGATTCCTGGTTTTCCTGTCACCGTGCCTGAAACAACAGTGACTCTTCGGTCCCCAGTGACCGGTAACAACGTGCTGGACTTCTGCAATCCTGTAGCACTAATTCTATAATCCACTTGCCTTTCGCCTTGTCCACGCTGGTAACATAAGCACTCAAAACTAGCCAAGGGTCGAGCAGTCACTTCTTTCCTTTTCCTTCCAATGAAGTTAGCCACAGATGCTCAGTTATCACAGGCAGGAGCACGTCTCTGAACCTGATACCGTCCTCTAGACAGGGGTGCTGAAGACTTTTCTGTGCTAATACTTCTTCCTTCCTCAGTGTGTATTGTGAAGGTGATACAGCTCTGCCTAGACTAAGGTGTATTCCAAACACCTATACCAGACTCCACGTTATGAACTGGGATGAAGCAGGCTAGATTCTTTCTTCCCTCCAAATGTCTCCTCACAAGAAGTCTAGACTCTACTCCACACGTCCTCACTGTCCAAAGACAGGAACTAGACTAATCACTCTAACACCTACTACCTTGACCACTCCCTCTAGAGTATACTCCACTACCCTAGGGGTGTGTCTAGTGTGTGTCGAGTGAATGGATATTTAGCATTAAACTGCCGTCTCGCCATACACTCTCCAGGGTACTGCGTGTGCCTACCACCAGGGCTACACATACCTCCACTACCCCTCTGGCAGTCAAGAGTGTAGGTCTGTGTTCTGAACAATGGGGCTCTACTACTGCTTGGTAGTTCTGTCCTCTCAGACCTATTGCTGCTCTACACCAAATAAGCATTTCACTCATCGGGGTATCACAATGGGATTCGGGTCTGTCACCCGTACATTACCAATCTCACCACCGGTCAGTTTCACTTGCTGCTGGCACATCAGGGTTCGGATCTCCCTCCGGATCTCTCCTTTTTGCCTTGGTCTGGCGATTTCGGCAAGCTGTTGGAGTAAAAACACAACCTCCTCCAAACAGTTACTAATAATGTTAGTGCCTAAGACCACATTCAACCCATTTTCTTCATTAACAGTCTTTACTACAAGAAGTCCCTGATTCTTTAGCTCCACTCTCCCCACTTTCACGTCTACATCTTTAGCCCCCCGTAATTCAAGAGGGAGACCATTAGAGGCGTATACGGCAAAGTCAGGGTTTGGGGATTGGAGACGTCACTGGACCAGTATTATTGTAGAGAACATCAGGTATGACGGTTACCTCAGATCCAGTGTCCAGCAGGGCAGGGATTGCGATCCGTCCAGTATGATGGACAGGTATGGTCTTCCTCCTACAAACCTGCGGTTCCAGTCTGAGGGGCCTGATGAGTCTATTCCTGGGTGTTGTCCCTCGGACCCAGGACTTTGCTCGTTTAAAGGACACAGGGTGCTGGGTGGCCTTCCCTGTGGCAGCGGTAGCAGATGATCTCTCGGCGAGGATGATGTTGGTCGCGGGTCCTTCCTGGGGGTGGCGTTGTCCTCCTCCGGTGGGGCGACGTCCTCCCTCTCCTCCGGCGCATCCAAGGGACATCCTCCGGGCAGTCAGCCAGCAAGATCTTTCCTTCTTCCTTCGTCGACAGTTGCAGGGCACTCATTACAGTGGCCAGGTTTTTGGTCAGCTGGCACACTTCTGAGCGCAGACAGTCCAGCTCAGTAGGGGGCGCCTCCTGCGTTTTGGCTTCCGCAACCAGCGGGGAAAAGGTGGATGCTGTGGCTTTAGGGTGGTTTCACTCGGGTGACACTGGGTTGCCATCTCAGGTGTTTCCAGAGGTCGCAATCCTTTTATAGCCATATCCTTAAGGGCATCAAAGGTAGCATCAGGATGATCCAAGGACCACCAGTGCACAGTCCTGCTTTCCGCTTGGGACCTCAGTCCCCGTACAAACTGTTCCTTTAACATTTTATTTTCGTTGGTGTACAATAATGAATTATATTGTGGTACCGTGTTATTTTCGTTGGTGACACTTATAGGGTTAACTTGTTTAAGAGCTCGCAGGGCCCCTTGTAGCCGGCAAGCATAGTCCCTAATGCTGTCATCTGATTTCTGGGAACATTGGCGTGCAACGGGCGTAATACGCGTACAATCGTAGCATGCTGCGAGTGTCTCGCACCGTAAGATACGGCCGAGAAAAATACGCATGATCAGAGCTACCCCATAGAGAAATATTGGTCCGTGTGTAATGCGTGGTTTTCACGCCTCTCACTCGTCCGTATTCCTCCTTAGGCCGGCGTCACACTAGCGAGTTTGATGTGAGTAAGTCGCATGACTTACTCGCATCAACACCCGGCACGGCCGCCCGCTCTCGGACCAGAGTGTGCGCCTGCATGTATTTCTATGCTGCCGTGCACTCTGGTCCGAGAGCGGGCGGCCGTGCCGGGTGTTGATGCGAGTAAGTCATGCGACTAACTCGCATCAAACTCGCTAGTGTGACGCCGGCCTTAGTGTGACGCCGGCCTTTACGTTAGTGTGACGCCGGCCTTAGTGTGACGCCGGCCTTAGTGTGACGCCGGCCTTAAAGGGAATATCTACATATATGTTAAAATAAGCCATAGATTAGGAAATCAGAAGTTAGAAAAATATCCAAAGTTTGGTCATTTTAGTTTGCTTTGTGCACAGAGATATTATATTTTTTTTGCTCAGTTGGGGCTGACATTTTTATGAATGTGACTACGGGAAGTTCAGCCGTAGTTTCGAAGTCTGCATTAAATCAGCTGCTTAAATTCTGATGGCAAAATTTTCACTGTTATTGATAGAACATGTAAAAAAAATGACTGTATATACTATGATTTAGGAAACTGAGCATGACACCTAATATGGCTGCATTTTATAAATGTCCGGCAAGAGAAAACATAAAAATGAATAACATTTAAAAAAAAAAAAAACCTTATTAGGCTATGTGCACACATTGCGGATTTTTCTTGTTTTTTTCACGTTTTTTCGCGGCAAAAATGCTTAAAAACGCATGAATTAATCATCTTACTATTTAGAATGAATTCCGCATTTTTTGTGCGCATGGTGCATTTTTTTCCGCGGAAAAAACGCATCACGGAAAAAACGCATCATGTTCATTAATTACGCGGTAAATCTGTGTATTTCCCGCTATATTATTGACCTAGAATGTTCAGGAAAAATTTGCGGTAAAAACGCGCAAAAAAAACGCACCAAAAACGCATGCGTTTTTTCTGGGAAAAAGTCCGGTTTTACTCAGGAAATTTCTGCAAGCATTCAGCAACGTGTGCACATAGCCTTAAAATCCAGTTGCTTGAAATTCAGTCTCACTTATGGGTAATTTAGGGAGGTTTGACAACTAATATTACATTTATTTAATTTTTTAAAATTATTTATTTATTGGTCTGTGAAGTAACATAACCAGTAACATGTACCAGTCTACTAATATTTTACACCCAAATTTGGCACACGTATGATTTAGCAATATTATTAAAATATGTAAGTATGTGCACCATTGTTTTGGAGCAATCATCTTAGTAAATCTTTTGACCAGAAGTGTTGTCATGGGGACACAGGAGCTGGTGACGTTGGGTCTGTTACTAGTGATAATCTGCAAACATGTAAAGAATAGTTTTATGTGTTTTCATATCCATTTACAGCTCTTCGTGTGCTGCCACTGGTATCCAGCAGATGGCACTATGCATTCATCACATGTGAGTTTGTCATTTGTCTCCCCTGTTGTTTGCTTAACCCCTTCATGACCGGAAGTATTTTCGTTTTTGTGTTTTCGTTTTTTGCTCCCCATTTTCCCAGAGCCATAACTTTTTATTTTTCCATCAATATGGCCATGTGAGGACTTGTTTTTTGCAGGACGAGTTGTACTTTTGAACGACACTATTGTTTTTTCCATGTCGTGTACTAGAAAATGGTAAAAAAAAATCCAAGTGCGGTGAAATTGCAAAAAGTGCAATCCCACACTTGTTTTTTGTTTGGCTTTTTTTGCTAGGTTCACTAAATGCTAAAACTGGCCTGCCATTATGATTCTCCAGGTCATTACGAGTTCATAGACACCAAACATGTCTAGGTTCTTTTTTATCTAAGTGGTGAAAAAAAAGATTCAAACTTTGTTAAAAAAAAAAAATTGTGCCATATTCCGATACCTGTGGCGTCTCCATTTTTCGTGATCTCGGGTTGGATGAGGGCTTATTTTTTGTGTGCCGAGCTGACGTTTTTAGTGATACCATGTTGGTGCAGATACGATCTTTTGATCGCCTGTTATTGCATTTTAATGCAATGTCGCTGCAACAAAAAAAACGTAATTCTGGCATTTTGACTTCTGTTTTCGCTACGCCATTTACTGATCGGATTATTTCTTTTTCTATTGATAGATCGGGCGATTCTGAACTCGGCGATGCCGAATATGTGTATGCTTGATTTTTTTTATTGTTTTATTTTGAATGGGATGAAAGGGGTGATTTGAACTTTTACTTTTTTTTTAATTTTTTAAAACAATTTTTTTTTTTGTTTTTGGCATGCATCAATAGCCTCCGTGGGAAACTAGAAGCTGCCACAATCCGATCGGCTCTGCTACATACAGGCGATGACCAGATCACCTGTATGTAGCAGAATTGCTGACTTGCTATGAGTGCCGACCACCAGGTGGCGCTCATAGCAATCTGGCAGTGACAGCCATAGACGTCTGCTAGAGACCTCTGGTTGTCATGTCGACCCATCAGTGAACTGCGATCACATGACGGAGGTCACCAATGGGTGGGATTTCCTGCGCACTGGCTGGAAGCGCTTGTTAAATGCCGCTGTCAGAGATTGACAGCGGCATTTAATGGGTTAATAGCAGCAGGTGGATCGCGATTCTACCCACGGCTATTCCGGGCACATGTCAGCTATTCAAAACAG
This sequence comes from Oophaga sylvatica, assembly GCA_033576555.1. Taxonomy (NCBI): domain Eukaryota; kingdom Metazoa; phylum Chordata; class Amphibia; order Anura; family Dendrobatidae; genus Oophaga; species Oophaga sylvatica. The sequence continues at coordinate 559,392,081 of JARQOD010000004.1, read as the reverse complement.
CTGACATATGCTGGGAAAGATGTGGGCTCACCCCCAGAGCCCACATCAAAGGGAGGGAGTCCGACATCAGCGTGCTATGTCAAAAAGGCGTTGATAAAACTGATGGCGTGGTCATGTTTTACACGGCGTAGCCATACTTATGCTTCAAGTGAAAATGTCACAGGTTTTTGTTATGGTGCAAAAGTGTTTATTCCCCTTTAAGGTGGTGTAGGTAGTCTCCTGTTTAATAGGTGGCACATTGGAGAATCAGGATACTGCTGGGGGTCTGCTATCAGGGGATCACATGGGGAGAAGCATTGTGACATTGAGCTGCCCGCCAGGGCCGTGGGGTACTCGGACCCGAGCCCGTTGATTTCTATGGGGGATGTCACGGTGACCACGGCTCGGTCCGTGGCCCTGGGCGCTCACCAAAAAGGGGATATTTACAGGGGATAATGTTCGTATAGTGATTCGTGACGCCACCTGTAGTATCTGGTCAGGGTGACTAGCGCTGCTGTGCAGGTCCTCTGGAAGAGATGGTGTAGTGCAGCTCTCAGTTCCAGAAGCTGTGAGCCCTTTCGGTCAACAGATCAATCCTATGTCTGCGCGTACTTGTCTAGGGGCTGTGCCCTGATGGCCTTGGTCCTTCCTTCTTCAGGATGGGGGCCACGGAGGGATGAACCAACGTCTGTGCCTTTTCGGACCCTTGCGCTAACTTCAGCAGTGTCTTCCTGAGGTGTACTCAGTCCAAGACTCAGTCAGTGACTGGATGCTCTCTATTCTACCACGCAGCCTAAGTGCTGCAGCTAAATCCACCCACCCATGTATACACCCTATGCTAACCAGGCTGAGTCAGACCATCCTCCCAAAGGGTACGTCCGTATGCTCAGCTGCCATGGTGTGTTTGATGCAGGTGTGGAGTCCTAGGGGTGCTTCCTCCTTACCTGAGAGTCAGGTGTCACATCTCTGGGTGAGATGCAACACCTCTGTGGCGACTGAACCCTCAGGGGCTCCACATTCCCCCCCCCCCCGTTAAACACAGAACGTCAGCGGGCTGAAATAGAGTAAAGGTTGTTACAGAAACAAGCAAATTTTTAGTTATGCATAACAATAGAAATACAATTTCAAACTCATCTTCCTTTATGGGAGGCACTTCGGATTAAACGTTGCATAAAAAACATTTATAAAACTCTACTAAGTAAAGTGCAAAAAGACAGTAGCATTTAAACTTGTGCTTGTGGAGGACCCGCTCCAAACCTCCCACGTTGGTCTTGGGTGGGCTGCAAGACATAATTGGCCAATTTCAGCAGACCTCGTATTCGGCCACACCTAACGGTTTTTGTCTTCTGAGGTAGTGGTGCAGTCTGTGCACCGTAATAGATTACGTAAAACCAAGATGGAGCACCTAAAGAGGTACCAAACTATATACAGAAAAGTTTGTGGACCAGCATTGTCGATGGTCACAAATTTCCAGATCAATAGAAAAATACATTAACGGTTACTTCTCATCCAGGTAAGGGCAAACATAATTATATTACATTATAGACCCCATCCAGGTTCTTCAATTACTTAGTGGTTGGTGTGCCACCGGGTGTCACCTGGTACTCCTCGGGGAGTTCTAGGACACTAGTTACACCAGGGGCCACCTGGACTCGGTGCCACCGGGTGGCTTTTACCACTAAATCGTGTCCAGCAATCATGGTCTGAGTGGCAGCATCACATGTTGTATGGCTGAGCTGGACGCCGATGTCCCGTACCGACGGGATCCCTGGGGGTGGCGTTGTCCTCCTCCGGGGTGGCGATGTCCTCCTCCGGGGTGGCAACGTCCTCCTTCTCCTCCGGCTCATCCAGGGGACATCCTCAGGGCAGTCGGCTAGCAGGATCCTTCCTTCTGTCTCTGGCTCCGTCCGTAGTTGCATGGCACTCATTACAGTGGCCAGGTTTCTGGTCAGCTGGCGCACTTCTGAGCGCAGACGGTCTAGCTCAGTAGAGGGCCCTGCCTGCACTTTGGCTTCAGCAACCAGCGGGGGAAAGGTGGATGCTGCTGGCGTTAGAGTGGCCTTACCCGGGTAACGCTGGATTGCCATATCTGAGGTTTCCAGGGGCTGCAGTCCCTTTATAGCCATGTCCTTAAGGGCATCAAAGGTAGCATCTGGATGATCCAAGGACCACCAACGCACAGTCCTGCTCTCCACTTGGGACCTCAGTCCCCGTACAAATTGATCTTTTAGCATTTTACTCTCAGTGGTGACGCTAATTGGATTAACCTGTTTTAGAGCTCGCAGGGCCCCTTGTAAACGGCAGGCATAGTCCCGAACGCTGTCCTCTGGTTTCTGAGAGCATTGGTAGAACCTCATTCGGAGATCTGCTTCAGTGCGGTCCTCAAAGGCAGTCTGTAACTTTTTGAAAATTGCGGGCACTGATTCCTGGTCTGCGGCCGACCCAGTCTCTACTTCTCTCTCCACAGCACCAGTCAATTGTCCCACAACTACTGCAGCCCTTTGTTTGACATAGAATACATGTCCTGCATGCTGCATTATTTTTTGCTTGAATCCCGACAGGGTGTCTGACTTGCCACTGTACTGGGGAAGCCACTTTGCTCCAGGCATGTACGGTAAAGTCAATGGTACTAAAGGGGCTATAGGCCCAGGTGATGGGGCGGCTGCTCTGGCCTGCGCGGCAGCGGTAGAGGGTAGATCATCAGGGCTGTCAGCCTTGTCCGTGCCGTCGGACAAGTGCTGCGACATCTTGGCGCCCTCCTAGAGAACTGTGGCCTACCTTCCTTCTGTAGACCGCAGCTCCGCAGGGCACGGTCTGCTGGTAGGACCTGCGTTGTCGACATCCCACGTCAGAGCGTTCACTGGAGCTCCCTGCCAGGACCTGTGGCCGCGTCAGCGCGTGGGGGCGTGTCCAAAACTTTGCGCGGTTTCACAGGTACGCCTCCTAGTTTTCCCACGGTGACGTAATAGCGGACAATGGGGGGAAAACTTCACCACAATACGATATAGTCTTTTAGTAAAGCGCACAGTACCCGGTGGCAAAGGGCACAACTTCTTCCGTTGCAGCGGGCACGTGATCCTGTTTGTGACGCCAAAAATGAGCCGCCCGTCAGGGCCGTGGGGTACTCGGACCCGAGCCCGTTGATTTCTATGGGGGATGTCACGGTGGCCACGGCTCGGTCCGTGGCCCTGGGCGCTCACCCTGAAAAAGGGGAATATTTACAGGGGATAATGTTTGTATTGTGATTCGTGACGTCACATGTAGTATCTGGTCAGGGTGACCAGCGCTGCTGTGCAGGTCCTCTGGAAGAGATGGTGTAGTGCAGCTAGTTGGTAACCTCCTACAGGTGAGGTAGTGTTCTTCCAGGGCAGGTAGATGTGGTAGTGAAGGGATGGTGCTTGTGGATGTAGCAGAGAGGAATGTGTGACGCTGAAATAATCAGGGAGGCAGTCCAAGTGCAGTTTCAAGGTTTACTCACAGTTCTGTCACCGGTAATACAGATGCCCGCTTGGCACTCTGTCCTCCGGGTGAGTGGTCCAGCAACCCTCAGGTAGATTGGTCGCACTTCCCAGGACTCCCTCTCAGTATGTTCCTTTCTGGCCTCTACTCTCTGTGCTCTTTCTCCTTTCTACTTCCTAGCACCTCACCATGCAAACTCTCAGCTCCAGAAGCTGTGAGCCCTTTCGGTCAACAGATCAATCCTATGTCTGTGCGTACTTGACCCCGTAGTACCGCCTTTCTGTAGAAATGCTGGTGGTTGGTGGCAATGACCCATAAAGTGATCACCGCCGTCCCACTAGTCTAGGGGCCGTGCCCTGATGGCCTTGGTCCTTCCTTCTTCAGGATGGGGGCCACGGAGGGATGAACCAACGTCCGTGCCTTTTCGGACCTTTGCGCTAACTTCAGCAGTTTCTTCCTGAGGTGACTCAGTCAAAGACTCAGTCAGTGACTGGCTGCTCTCTATTCTACCACGCAGCCTAAGTGCTGCAGTTAACTCCACCCACCCATGTATACACCCTATGCTAACCAGGCTGAGTCAGACCATCCTCCCAAAGGGTACGTCCGTATGCTCAGCTGCCATGGTGTGTTGGATGCAGGTGTGGAGTCCTAGGGGTGCTTCCTCCTTACCTGAGAGTCAGGTGTCACACCTCTGGGTGAGATGCAACACCTCTGTGGCGACTGAACCCTCAGGGGCGCCACAACATCACCTATTGTTAATGATGGATACTACTGTGGAGCCCAGCTGTGACTGAATCCATATCTCCCAGAAGGGTGCACTGAAAGAGGATACCACTAGAGGTCATTATACACATATACACACGTACAGCTACCTTAAAGACCACCAGATGGAGCTGTGTTAGGCATATAAAAAGAAGTTTAGTTTCAGTTTCTAGTCAGTCATCTCAGGGAGTCGTCTCTGAACAAGTTCTGAGCAGCCATCTCAGAGAGCTCAGTCAGTCTGCAGAAAGTGACGTGCAGAGCTGAGGATAGTGAGGCTGCAGAGCTATTTGGTTCCAAGTAAGTGGAGTCTAGTAAGAGTGAAAGAGAAATCACTCCAGCCTAGTCAGAGCTGAATTTAGAAGTGTAGCTCTGTAGAAAGCGTGCCGACGCTTAAAGAGCGGCGAAGAGGCAGCCCACCAACTGCCAGCGTGTGTGATCGTGTAAGGATCCAGGTAGCCGAAGGCGAGTGGAAGTTAATGAGACAGAGGAGCCTTAATAGCTCATCTCAGCAAGAAATACCGGACAACGGGGTCCGAGCCTATAGGGATCTCCACGACCCATTAGGAGAACACCGGAGTTCCTGGAGGATTACAAGTCCCAGGAGTACCACAGAGCTGATACGTAGCAGGATCAGGAGGACAGAGTCTGGCAAGCAGGACGCTGTGAGCAGAGACTGTGTACTTTCAGAGAGAAGGTCCAATCACAAGATCAGCCAGGTGCAAGACGGAGACCAAGTTAGACCTAGCTACAAGCAGGTCAGGACTTTATTACTAAAAGGCAGAGGACAGGAGGCCATACACCTACCAGTGGAGGAATCTCGATGTGCATCCTTCACCCTACAGTACTCCGGGAAGTGCCTGCAACATCTACAGTAAAGGTACCAAACTGACTTATGTGTGTGTCTCCCTTATTATCCCTGACTGCCGGGTCCCCATCTGTCCTGCACTTCTTATACATCTATCTGCCTTGGAGGAATCAGCCTTACTTGTGGAAGGCTTAACATCTAGCTGCACAATATCAACCCTCCAGTGGATCTGCATAGCAGCGCTGGTCATCCTGACCAGGCACCACAAGTGGCGTCACGAATCCCCATATCATTATTCAAGTCACCTGTAAATATCCCACATTTAAAGTGAGCGCCCAGGGCACGGACCGAGCTGTGCTACCCGTGACGTTTCCCATAGACATCAACGGGCTCGGTACCGAGTACCCCATAACCCTGGTGTTGTGCGACTCATCTTTTCCTGGCGTCACAAACAGGATTGCGTGCCCTGCAGCAACGGAGTAACTTGTGCCCGTTGCCACCGGGTACTGTGTGCCTCACTAAAAGACTGTGTTTTGTATGTGGTGAAGATTTCCCGCCATTTGCCCGCCATTGCCCGCCAATTACAGCGCCACGGCGCGAAAACTAGTGGGTGTACCTGCAAAAGCGCGCTGAGTCCTAGACACGCCCCCAACGCTGACGCGGCGGCAGGTCCTGTGAAGAGCTACAGTGAACGCTCTGACGTCAGAGCGCCAGCGACACAGGTCCTTCTACACACCCCTGTGCCCTGCGGAGCTGCAGCCTTCAGAGAAGGTAGGCTACGATTAACTAGGGGGGCGCAGACATGTCGCAGCAGCCAGTCGACAACGCGGCCCAGGCCGACGGCCTTAATGACTTACCCCTCGGCGCTGCCGCACAGGCTGGAAATGCTGGCCCCTCACCTGGTCCTGTGGCCCCAATAGTACCGCTAACGCTGCCATACATGCCTGGAGCGAAGTGGCTCCCTCAGTACAGCGGCAAGCCAGACACCCTGTCAGGGTTCAAGCGGAAAATATGCAGTATAATGGACATGTACCCTATGACAGAAAAGCAGAGAGCTGCGGTGGTAGTGGGACAATTAACTGGTGCTGCTGAGAGAGAGGTAGATACTTGGACAGCTGCAGACCAGGAATCAGTGCATGCAATTTTCTTAAAGCTACAGACTATCTTTGAGGACCGCACTGAAACAGATCTCCGGATGAGTTTTTACCAATACTCCCAGAAACCAGATGACAGCCTTAGGGACTATGCCTGCCGACTACAAGGGGCCCTGCGAGCACTCAAACAAGTTAACCCCATGAGTGTCTCCAACGAAAATAAAATGTTAAAGGAACAATTTGTACGGGGATTGAGGTCCCAAGCTGAAAGCCGGACTGTGCACTGGTGGTCCTTGGATCATCCTGATGCTACCTTTGATGCTCTTAAGGACATGGCTATAAAAGGACTGCGTCCCCTGGAAACACCCGAGATGGCAACCCAGTGTCACCCGAGTGAAGCCACCATAAAGCCAGCAGCATCCACCTTTTCCCCCTGGTTGCGGAAGCCAAAACGCAGGTGGCGCCCCCTACTGAGCTGGACTGTTTGCGCTCAGAAGTGCGCCAGTTGACCAAAAACCTGGCCACTGTAATGAGTGCCCTGCGACTGCCGACGGAGGAAGAAGGAAAGATCCTGCTAGCTGACTGCCCAGAGGATGTCCCTTGGATGCGCCGGAGGAGAGGGAGGACGTCGCCCCACCGGAGGAGGACAACGCCACCCCCAGGAAGGACCCGCGACCAGCATCATCCCCACCGAGAGATCATCTGCTACCGCTGCCACAGAGAAGGTCACCTAGCACGTTGGTGTCCTTTAAACGAGCAAATCCTGGGTCCGAGGGCCAACACCCAGGAAAAGACTCATCAGGCCCCTCAGACTGGAAACGCAGGTTTGTGGGAGGAAGACCTTACCTGTCCATCATACTGGACGGGATCGCAATCCCTGCCCTGCTGGACACTGGATCTCAGGTAACCGTCATACCTGATGTTCTCTACAATAAATACTGGTCCAGTGACGGTCTCCAACCCCCAAACCCTGACTTTGCCGTATACGCCTCTAATGGCCTCCCTCTTGACTTATTGGGGGCTAAAGATGTAGACGTAAAAGTGGGGAGAGTGGAGCTAAAGAATCAGGGACTTCTTGTAGTAAAGACTGTTAATGAGGAAAATGGGTTGAATGTGGTTTTAGGCACTAACATTATTAGTAACTGTTTGGAGGAAGTTGTGTTTTTACTCCAACAGCTCGCCGAAATTGCCAGACCAAGCAAAAGGGAGTGATCCGGAAGGAGATTCGGACCCTGATGTGCCAGCAACAAGTGAAACTGACCGGTGGTGAGATTGGTAATGTACGGGTGACAGACCCGAACCCCATTGTGATACCCCCGATGAGTGAAATGCTTGTTTGGTGTAGAGCAGCAATAGGTCTGAGAGGACAGAACTACCAAGCAGTAGTAGAGCCCCATTGTTCAGTACACAGACCTACACTCTTGACTGCCAGAGGGGTAGTGGATGTACATAATGGGAGGGTGCCAGTGCGTCTTCTCAACTGGGGAGAGGATGAAGTCAAATTACCACGTTATGCCACTGTTGCTAAGTTACACGCTGTGGATAACATCTCCATTCACACGACGGAGCCCTTAACCTCCCCACAACCAGTGGAGGATAACGGTCCGACCACGCAGGTGGAGGATTGGTGTCAGCAGCTCCATGTCGGGACAGACACCACTCCAGCCCACCAGAAACAAGGGGTATACCGAGTAGTTCAGGAGTATGCACAGGTGTTCAGCAAACACCCACTCGACTTTGGGAAAATTAAAGGGGTTCAACACCACATCCCCACAGGCAATCATCCTCCCATTAAAGAAGCGGTACAGGCCTATACCTCCAGCACAATACCAGAAAGCCAAGGAAATGTTGCGTGACATGAAGGAAGCAGGGGTGATAAGGGATAGTTGTAGTCCCTGGGCAGCACCTCTAGTCTTAGTCAGGAAAAAGGATGGAAGCATGAGAATGTGTGTAGATTACAGACAAGTAAATCGCATTACACATAAAGATGCATACCCTTTACCACGCATTGAGGAATCCTTAGCTGCATTAAAAACTGCTAATTACTTTTCCACCCTTGAGCTCACTAGTGGGTACTGGCAAGTAGCTGTGGCTGAGGAGGATCGGGAGAAGACGGCTTTCACCACCCCGATGGGACTCTGTGAGTTTGACAGAATGCCGTTTGGACTCAGCAGTGCCCCTGGAACGTTCCAGAGAGTGATGGAGAGCTGCCTGGGACATCTTAACTTCGAAACTGTGTTGCTGTACCTGGACGACGTCATCGTATACTCCAAAACATATGAAGATCACTTGAAGCATCTGGCGGAGGTATTCGAGTCACTGTCCAAGTATGGGATGAAACTGAAGCCTTCAAAGTGCCATCTGCTCAAACAAAAGGTACAATACTTGGGACATATTGTCAGCTCAGAAGGAGTAGCGCCGGACCCTGAGAAGATCACTGCCATCCAGAAATGGCCGGAGCCGAAAAATCTCAAGGAGGTGCGACAGTTCCTGGGACTGACAGGGTACTACCGGAGGTTTGTGAAGGACTACACCAAGAAAGCAGCGCCTCTGCAAGACCTCCTGGTGGGACAGTCCCTCAAAAGCAGAAATTCTCCATTCCATTGGGGTAAAGAACAGGCAGAAGCATTCAAGGAAATGAAGGAGATCCTGACAGGTGATGAGATCCTAGCCTATCCTGACTACAGCCAGCCGTTCCTGCTGTATACTGATGCCAGCAATGAAGGATTGGGAGCAGTCCTCAGTCAGAAGCAAAATGGTCTGGAGAAAGTCATCGCCTATGCTAGCAGGAAGCTCCGCACGACCGAGAGGAACCCAGAGAATTATAGCAGCTTCAAGTTGGAGTTCCTGGCACTGGTCTGGGCCATCACGGAGAGGTTCAAGCACTACTTAGCCTCCAGCAAGTTCACTGCCTACACTGATAACAACCCCTTAACGCATCTTGAAACAGCTAAGCTGGGAGCCATGGAACAACGCTGGATGGCTCGGCTGTCCAATTACCAATTCACAATCAAATACCGAGCGGGCCGCAAGAATGCCAACGCTGATGCCCTATCCAGGATGCCTCATGAATCGGACACAGAAGAAGAAGTGGATGATCTGGAAGAGATAGAACTAACTGCCTTTCATAGAAATGGGATGATCCATGAACAACAAGCCAGCAGGAGATCGCCTGGTAAGACTTTAAATCCTTTACCTCACCACAGCTGGAAGGAGACTCAGGACAGCGATCCAGTTGTCAGACGAATCAGGGAGCTGATATCTCAAGAAGGTTCCTCCTTGGAGAAGGACGCGCCTCTACAAGCAAGGCAGCTGTGGAATGAAAGAAGCCGGCTGTTCATCTATCGTGAGAAGCTGTGCAGGAGATACATCAACCCAAGGACCCATGAGATGGTATGGCAGATAGTGGTTCCCATAGCAGACATCCAGATGGTGTTAGAAGCCTACCACGATCAAGCGGGACACTTTGGCTGGAAGAAGCTGGAGACCCTGTTGAAATGTCGTTTCTACTGGGTGGGAATGCGCAGCTCCATCGAGAGGTGGTGCCAGAACTGTGGACCCTGTGGCCTCAGAAGAAAGGACTACAGCAGTCAGAAGGCACCCCTGCAACCCATCAAGACGACTCGTCCCCTGGAGATCGTGGCCCTGGACCATGTCAAGTTGTCACCCAGCCGGTCAGGATACTCCTATGCCCTGACTATGGTGGATCACTACTCCAGGTTCCTGGTGGTCGCCCCTGTCAAAGATCTGACGGCAGAGACAGCAGCAAAGACATTCCAAGCGTGTTTCTGTAGACCACACGGATATCCTGAGCAGGTACTAACTGATCAAGGTCCAGCTTTCGAAGCCGAATTATTCAAGGAGTTCTGTCACTTGTACGGGTGTAAGAAGATCAGAACAACACCGTACCACCCCCAAACTAATGGTCTCTGTGAGAAGATGAATCACATCGTCATTGACCTGCTGAAGACTGTACCACTCGAAGAGAGAAATCGGTGGCCAGACTTACTACCTGACCTGATAGATCTGTACAATCACATACCTGTGAGTTCCACCAATTGCACCCCAGCTTACCTCATGCGGGCAAGACCAGGAAAGCTGCCCATGGATCTGGAGCTTGGTGTTGTAGAACCAGAAGCGGATGTGACTACTGGAGACTGGGACACAACCAGACAGGAACAGTACAGGAAAGTACAGGCCTGCGTTGAAGAAAGTCTCAATCGAGTCAGGGATAAGCAAGAAGACCGCTATAACAAAAGTGCGCCAGCTGAACCTTTCGCACCTGGTGAAGTCGTCCTAAAAAGAAAGAGGAGGTTACACAAACTCGACGATCAATGGGAAAGAGAGCCCTACATCGTCCAGAATTCAAAGTTTGACAAGAAAACGTGCATAATTAGCAAGGATGGAGGAAGAACGACTGCAACTGTATCCAGAGATCACTTAAAGTTGTGTCCAAATCCATTAAAGCTTCAAGAGGAAGAACCCGTTGTCAATCAAGAAGAGAGTAATGAATCAGTCATCCATACAGACTTAGGAGATTTCCCCGCGGATTGGCCCAGAATTGGAGAAGCTGTAATCATTCCCGTGCTGCAATTCTATCAACCACAAGAAGAACCTCTACCTCCAGTTGCACCAGTTGTTGCAGTAGAGTCAGTTCCAGAGGAACCTGCCCAAGCAGAACCCCAGCAAGTGGAACCCCAAGAGGCGATACCCCAAGAAGTTGCACTTCAGGAAGAAGGATCCTCTGCGAAAGTCGAACCGCATCGCCCAGTCGCTACAATGCTTGCCAGATCCCTAGAGAGGTGGAGGCAGGTTTACAGGTTGCCGGCACGCAGGACAGACAGGGTAACTGACACCTCACCTACCACTACACCACGTAGGTCAGTACGCATAACAAGAGGGCAATTACCTGTTAGGTACAGAGAGTAGGACCTAACACATGTACATAATCATCAAGAACCATTGTACATAAATGTATATATTTTGCTTATACTATGCTTTAATATATTGTTATTTATTCATCTGCTTTTCCCCTTTTTGATATTGAAACAAGTGAATGGACATTATTTTTACTTGTCTTCTAACCCTGTTGAGCATCCTTTTCCAAAAGAGACTGGGACTTTTTATGGTTGCTCAATTCCTCATCGTGCTAATGTATATAGTTATTTATTTACCGTTATGCAACCGTTCAAGAGTGCCTTACCTCCTGTAAAGGAAGATTTATTTTTTACAATGTTTTATTGTTATCTGTTTTTGTATTTCAGCCCCGGAGTGCTGAGTTCTACTAGGGGGGAATGTGGAGCCCAGCTGTGACTGAATCCATATCTCCCAGAAGGGTGCACTGAAAGAGGATACCACTAGAGGTCATTATACACATACACACACGTACAGCTACCTTAAAGACCACCAGATGGAGCTGTGTTAGGCATATAAAAAGAAGTTTAGTTTCAGTTTCTAGTCAGTCATCTCAGGGAGTCGTCTCTGAACAAGTTCTGAGCAGCCATCTCAGAGAGCTCAGTCAGTCTGCAGAAAATGACGTGCAGAGCTGAGGATAGTGAGGCTGCAGAGCTATTTGGTTCCAAGTAAGTGGAGTCTAGTAAGAGTGAAAGAGAAATCACTCCAGCCTAGTCAGAGCTGAATTTAGAAGTGTAGCTCTGTAGAAAGCGTGCCGACGCTTAAAGAGCGGCGAAGAGGCAGCCCACCAACTGCCAGCGTGTGTGATCGTGTAAGGATCCAGGTAGCCGAAGGCGAGTGGAAGTTAATGAGACAGAGGAGCCTTAATAGCTCATCTCAGCAAGAAATACGGACAACGGGTCCGAGCCTATAGGGATCTCCACGACCCATTAGGAGAACACCGGAGTTCCTGGAGGACTACAAGTCCCAGGAGTACCACAGAGCTGATACGTAGCAGGATCTGGAGGACAGAGTCTGGCAAGCAGGACGCTGTGAGCAGAGACTGTGTACTTTCAGAGAGAAGGTCCAATCACAAGATCAGCTAGGTGCAAGACGGAGACCAAGTTAGACCTAGCTACAAGCAGGTCAGGACTTTATTACTAAAAGGCAGAGGACAGGAGGCCATACACCTACCAGTGGAGGAATCTCGATGTGCATCCTTCACCCTACAGTACTCCGGGAAGTGCCTGCAACATCTACAGTAAAGGTACCAAACTGACTTATGTGTGTGTCTCCCTTATTATCCCTGACTGCCGGGTCCCCATCTGTCCTGCACTTCTTATACATCTATCTGCCTTGGAGGAATCAGCCTTACTTGTGGAAGGCTTAACATCTAGCTGCACAATATCAACCCTCCAGTGGATCTGCATAGCAGCGCTGGTCATCCTGACCAGGCACCACAAGTGGCGTCACGAATCCCCATATCATTATTCAAGTCACCGGTAAATATCCCACATTTAAAGTGAGCGCCCAGGGCACGGACCGAGCTGTGCTACCCGTGACGTTTCCCATAGACATCAACGGGCTCGGTGCCGAGTACCCCATAACCCTGGTGTTGTGCGACTCACTACAGTATGTTATCAGTTTTTGTACAGGAGGAGGAGGAGGTGAGCTGTGACATCACCTATTGTGAATGGTGGATCCGGTATTATCTACTGTATATAGAGGAGCTATCTGTCATTGTACAGTAGGAGAAGGAGGTGAGCTGTAACATCACCTATTGTGAATGGTGGATCCTGTGTTATCTACTGTATATAGAGGTGTTATCAGTCATTGTACAGGAGGAGGAGGTGAGCTGTGACATCACCTATTGTGAATGGTGGATCCTGTGTTATCTACTGTATATAGAGGTGTTATCAGTCATTGTACAGGAGGAGGAGGTGAGCTGTGACATCAGCTATTGTGAATGGTGGATCTGGTATTATCTACTGTATATAGAGGAGCTATCTGTCATTGTACAGTAGGAGAAGGAGGTGAGCTGTGATATCACCTATTGTGAATGATGGATCCTTTGTTATCTACTGTATATAGAGGTGTTATCAGTCATTGTACAGAAGGAGGAGGTGAGCTGTGATATCACCTATTGTGAATGGTGGATCCTGTGTTATCTACTGTATATAGAGGTGTTATCAGTCATTGTACAGGAGGAGGAGTTGAGCTGTGACATCACCTATTGTGAATGGTGGATCCTGTGTTATCTACTGTATATAGAGGTGTTATCAGTCATTGTACAGGAGGAGGAGGTGAGCTGTGATATCACCTATTGTGAATGGTGGATCCTGTGTTATCTACTGTATATAGAGGTGTTATCAGTCATTGTACAGGAGGAGGAGGTGAGTTGTGATATCACCTATTGTGAATGGTGGATCCTGTGTTATCTACTGTATATAGAGATGTTATCAGTCATTGTACAGGAGGAGGAGGTGAGCTGTGACATCATCTATTGTGAATGGTGGATCCTGTGTTATCTACTGTATATAGAGGTGTTATCAGTCATTGTACAGGAGGAGGAGGTGAGTTGTGATATCACCTATTGTGAATGGTGGATCCTGTGTTATTTACTGTATATAGAGGTGTTATCAGTCATTGTACAGGAGGAGGAGGTGAGTTGTGATATCACCTATTGTGAATGGTGGATCCTGTGTTATTTACTGTATATAGAGGTGTTATCAGTCATTGTACAGGAGGAGGAGGAGGTGAGCTGTGACATCACCTATTGTGAATGGTGGATCCTGTGTTATCTGCTGTATATAGAGGTGTTATCAGTCATTGTACAGGAGCAGGAGGAGGTGAGCTGTGACATCACCTATTGTGAATGGTGGATCTGTGTTATCTACTGTTTATAGGGTGTTATCAGTCATTGTACAGGAGGAGGAGGTGAGCTGTGACATCACCTATTGTGAATGGTGGATCCTGTGTTATCTACTGTATATAGAGGTGTTATCAGTCATTGTATAGGAGGAGGAGGTGAGCTGTGACATCACCTATTGTGAATGGTGGATCCTGTGTTATCTACTGTTTATAGAGGTGTTATCAGTCATTGTACAGGAGAGGGAGGAGGTGAGCTGTGATATCACCTATTGTGAATGGTGGATCCTGTGTTATCTGCTGTATATCAGTTATCAGTTATTGCACAGGAGGAGGAGGTGAGCTGTAACATCACCTATTGTGAATGGTGGATCCTGTGTTATCTACTGTATATGGAGGTGTTATCAGTCCTTCTACAATAGGAGGAGGTGAGCTGTAACATCACCTATTGTGAATGGTGGATCCTGTGTTATCTACTGTATATAGAGGTGTTATCAGTCATTGTACAGGAGGAGGAGGGAGCTGTGATATCACCTATTGTGAATGGTGGATCCTGTGTTATCTACTGTATATAGAGGTGTTATCAGTCATTGTACAGGAGGAGGAGGTGAGCTGTGACATCACCTATTGTGAATGGTGGATCCTGTGTTATCTACTGTATATAGAGGTGTTATCAGCCATTGTACAGGAGGAGGAGGTGAGCTGTGACATCACCTATTGTGAATGGTGGATCCTGTGTTATATACTGTATATACAGTAAGGTGTTATCAGTCATTGTACAGAGGAGAGGAGGTGAGCTGTGACATCAACTATGTGTATGGTGGATCCTGTGTTACTACTGTAATATGAGCATATACCAGTATGTACAGTGGAGAGGAGTGATGCTGTGACATCACCTATTGTTGAAATATGTGGATCCTGGTTAATTACTGTATATAGGGGCTTAACATCATTGTACAGGAGCAGATGAGCTGTGAACATCACCTATTGAATGGTGGATCCTGTGTTATCTACTGTATATAGAGGGTGTTATCAGTGATTTAAGGGATGAGCTGTGACATCACCTATTGTGAATGGTGGATCCGTGTTATCTACTGATATAGAGGTGTATCAGTGATTGTAAAAGGAGGAGGTGAGCTGTGACATCACTATTGTGAATGGTGATCCTGTGTTATCTACAGATATAGAGTGTATCAGTCATTGTACAGGAGAGGAGAGTGAGCTCGGTGATATCACCTATTGTGAATGGTGATCCTGTGTTATCTACTGTATAAGAGGTGTTATCATCATGTCAGGAGGAGGGGAGCTGTGACATCACCTCATTGTGAATGGTGGACCTGGTTATCTACCCGTATAAGAGGTGTTATCAGTCATTGTACAGGAGGGACAGAGTGAGCTGTGACATCACCTATTGTGAATGGTGGATCCTGTGTTATCTACTGTATATAGAGGTGTTATCAGTGATTGTACAGGAGGAGGAGGTGAGCTGTGATATCACCTATTGTGAATGATGTTGTGTTGTCTACCGCTCATCCAGCCCCTATTTATTTGTATGGGGGGCAGATATGCAGTACCTGGCCACGGCCACTATGCAGTTAAGGGAGCTGCACTGTGCAGTCTTGCAGCTAAGCACTTAGTCCCGCAACTGCCACCGGGAACAGCTGATCATCAGAAGTGCAATCAGAAATTGATGAATCCTATGTACTGGACAACCCCTTTAAATGGTGTTATTAAAAAGTACAACTCATCCTTCAAAAAGTCCTCTTGTTGGTGGAAAAATAAAACTAGTTCTTGGAATAAAAGAACAAAAAACTAAAGGAAAAAATAAAGAAAGCCTGTCTGTAGCAGTGGGAAACAATAAGGACATCTGCTTGGTGCCATTTTTCTTTTAGTATTTTCTATTTATTTCTTGAATATCGCAGGCACACAGATGATGCAACTTTCTGAAGTGAGCACTAGAGGGCAGCAGCTTCCTCACAACCATCAGCACAATCTCTCAGTGGGGTATGGCAGGCGACATCTGCTGCCAGAGCTTCCACAGGAGAGAGAAATTAAGAGCATTTTTTTTTTTTCAGCACATTTTTTTGACTGAAACTTTTGAGGTTACCTTCCGTTGCAATTCTGTCTCTGATTTAAGATTGCTCATCTCTAAAACACACGAGGCACAAAGACACAAATTACAGCGGCAAATGGAGTGTAAATTATAGTGGCTGACCCCGTACCATTCAGGGTGCCAGTATTTTTTGCCCCTTATATACAGCACTATACAAAACATAGATACCAAGTAATAAGAAATGGCGCTATACATAACAAGAGGACGCTATATAATAGGGGTTGTCGCTATATATAACAGAAAGGAATATTGTGTAATAAGGGACAGCGCTGTATAACAGGGGATGCTGTATAATACGGGACGGGTCGCTCTGTTTTTTTATTCTTTTTAATGATGTTTATCATATGGGTTATGGTACAGGTCTTTTCTTTTACTTAAATCTTTACATAACACAGCATTTGTACACTGTGTTATGAGGCTCACTAGATTGTGAGCCTCATCGGGGACAGAAATGATAATGTGTGCAAACTGTAAAGCGCTGCGGAATATGTTAGCGCTATATAAAAATAAAGATTATTATTATTATTATTATTATTATTTGTAGTGGCCAAATATGACTCCATTATTTTTTCATTTTTATTTTACATTTTTTTAAATGTTTTACTTTTTTTGATCCCCAATCGCTCCTATACAGTAATCTAGTTTTACAATTAGTCCCAAATAGCAATTCTGGCCTCCATCCTGTAATAATGTCTCCAATCCTGTTATAATGTACCCTGTCCTGTGATAATGTCCCTCACCCTGTAATAAAGACCCTAATCCTGTAATACTGGCCTCAAGCCTGTAATAATGTCCCCTGTCCTGTAATAATGGCCCCAATCTTGTAATAATGGCCCCAAGTCTGTAATGATGTACCCAAGTTTATAATATTGTCCCCTACCCCTTAATAGTGTCCCCAAGCCTGTAATAATGTCCCATGTCATGTACAATGTCCCGCATCCTGTAATAATTGTTGCCTATCCTGTAATAATGTCCCAAGCCTGTAATAATGTTCCCTGTCCTGTAGTTACCTATCTTGTAATAATATCAACTGTTTTAAAGTAATGTCCTCATCCTGTTCCCATCTTATAATAATGTCCCCATGCTGGTCCCATCTTATAGCAATGTCCCCATCCTGGTCCCATCTAATACTAATTTCCGCACCCTTGCCCCATCTTATAGAAATGTTCCCATCCTGATCCCATCTTATAGTAATGTCCCCATCTTACAGTAAAGTCCCCATCCAAGTCCCATCTTATAGTAATGTTCCCATCCTGGTCCCATCTTATAGTAATGTCCCCATCCTTGCCCCATCTTATAGAAATGTCTCCATCCTTGTCCCATCTTATAGTAATGTTCCCATCCTGGCCCCATCTTATAGTAATGTCCCCATCCTTTTCCCATTTTATAGAAATGTCCCCATCCTGGTCCCATCTAATACTAATTTCCCCACCATTGCCCCATCTTATAGAAATGTTCCCTTCCTGATCCCATCTTATAGTAATGTCCCCATCTCACAGTAAAGTCCCCATCCATGTCCCTTCTTATAGTAATGTCCCCATCCTGGTCCCATCTTATACTAATTTCCCTACCCTTGCCCCATCTTATAGAAATGTTCCCATCCTGGTCCCATCTTACAGTAATGTCTCCATTCTAGTCCCATCTTATAGTAATGTCCCCATCCTTGCCCCATCTTATAGTAATGTCCCCATCCTTGCCCCATCTTATAGTAATGTCCCCATCCTTGTCCCATCTTATAGTATTGTTCCCATCCTGGTCCCATCTTATAGTAATGTCCCCATCCTGGTCCCATCTTATAGTAATGTCCCCATCCTGGTCCCATCTTATAGTAATGGCATCCTGGTCCCCTTCTTATAGTAATGACATCCTGGTCCCATCTTACAGTAATGTCTCCATTCTAGTCCCATCTTATAGTAATGTCCCCATCCTTGCCCCATCTTATAGAAATGTCCCCATCCTGGTCCCCTTCTTATAGTAATGTTCCCATCCTTGTCCCATCTTACAATAATGTCCCCATCCTTGCCCCATCTTATAGTAATGTTCCTATCCTGGTCCCATCTTATAGTAATGTCCCCATCCTTGCCCCATCTTATAGTAATATCCCCATCCTTGTCCCATCTTATAGTAATGTTCCCATCCTGGTCCCATCTTATAGTAATGTCCCCATCCTGGCCCCATCTTATAGAAATGTTCCCATCCTGGTCCCATCTTATAGTAATGTCCCCATCCTGCTCCCATCTTATACTAATGTCCCATCCTGGTCCCATCTTATAGTAATGTCCCCATTCTGGTCCCATCTTATAGTAATGTTCCTATCCTGGTCCCATCTTATAGTAATGTCCCATCCTTGCCCCATCTTATAGTAATGTCCCCATCCTTGTCCCATCTTATAGTAATGTTCCCATCCTGGTCCCATCTTATAGTAATGTCCCATCCTGGTCCCATCTTATAGTAATGTCCCCATCCTGGCCCCATCTTATAGAAATGTTCCCATCCTGGTCTCATCTTATAGTATTGTCCCCATCCTGGTCCCATCTTATAGTAATGTCCCCATCCTGGCCCCATCTTATAGAAATGTTCCCAATCCTGGTCCCATCTTATAGTAATGTCCCCATCCTGGTCCCATCTTATAGTAATGTCCCCATCCTGGTCCCATCTTATAGTAATGTCCCCATCCTGGTCCCATCTTATAGTAATGGCATCCTGGTCCCCTCTTATAGTAATGACATCCTGGTCCCATCTTACAGTAATGTCTCCATTCTAGTCCCATCTTATAGTAATGTCCCCATCCTTGCCCCATCTTATAGAATGTCCCCATCCTGGTCCCCTTCTTATAGTAATGTTCCCATCCTTGTCCCATCTTACAATAATGTCCCCATCCTTGCCCCATCTTATAGTAATGTTCCTATCCTGGTCCCATCTTATAGTAATGTCCCCATCCTTGCCCCATCTTATAGTAATTCCCCATCCTTGTCCCATCTTATAGTAATGTTCCCATCCTGGTCCCATCTTATAGTAATGTCCCCATCCTGGCCCCATCTTATAGAAATGTTCCCATCCTGGTCCCATCTTATAGTAATGTCCCCATCCTGCTCCCATCTTATACTAATGTCCCCATCCTGGTCCCATCTTATAGTAATGTCCCCATTCTGGTCCCATCTTATAGTAATGTTCCTATCCTGGTCCCATCTTATAGTAATGTCCCCATCCTTGCCCCTCTTATAGTAATGTCCCCATCCTTGTCCCATCTTATAGTAATGTTCCCATCCTGGTCCCATCTTATAGTAATGTCCCCATCCTGGTCCCATCTTATAGTAATGTCCCCATCCTGGCCCCATCTTATAGAAATGTTCCCATCCTGGTCTCATCTTTATAGTATGTCCCCATCCTGGTCCCATCTTATAGTAATGTCCCCATCCTGGCCCATCTATAGAAATGTTCCCATCCTGGTCCCATCTTATAGTAATGTCCCCATCCTGGTCCCATCTTATAGTAATGTCCCCATCCTGGTCCCATCTTATAGTAATGTCCCATCCTGGCCCCATCTTATAGAAATGTTCCCATCCTGGTCCCATCTTATAGTAATGTCCCCATCCTGGTCCCATCTTATAGTAATGTCCCCATCCTGGTCCCATCTTATAGTAATGTCCCCATCCTGGTCCCATCTTATAGTAATGTCCCCATCCTGGCCCATCTTATAGTAATGTCCCCATCCTTGCCCCATCTTATAGTAATGTCCCCATCCTGGTCCCCTTCTTATAGTAATGTTCCCATCCTGGTCCCATCTTACAATAATGTCCCCATCCTGTGCCCATCTTATAGTAATGTTCCATCCTGGTCCCATCTTATAGTAATGTCCCCATCCTTGCCCATCTTATAGTAATGTCCCATCCTTGGTCCCATCTTATAGTAATGTTCCCATCCTGGTCCCATCTTATAGTAATGTCCCCATCCTGGCCCATCTTATAGAAATGTCCCATCCTGGTCCCATCTTATAGTAATGTCCCCATCCTGCTCCCATCTTATATAATGTCCCCATCCTGGTCCCATCTTATAGTAATGTCCCATCTGGTCCATCTTATAGTAATGTCCATCCTGGTCCCATCTTATAGTAATGTCCCCATCCTGCCCATCTTATAGTAATGTTCCCATCCTGGTCCCATCTTATAGTAATGTCCCCATCCTGGTCCCATCTTATAGTAATGTCCCCATCCTGGCCCCATCTTATAGAAATGTTCCCATCCTGGTCCCATCTTATAGTAATTGTCCCCATCCTGGTCCCATCTTATAGTAATGTCCCCATCCTGGCCCATCTTATAGAAATGTTCCCATCCTGGTCCCATCTTATAGTAATGTCCCATCCTGGTCCCATCTTATAGTAATGTCCCCATCCTGGTCCCATCTTATAGTAATGTCCCATCCTGGCCCCATCTTATAGAAATGTTCCCATCCTGGTCCCATCTTATAGTAATGTCCCCATCCTGGTCCATCTTATAGTAATGTCCCATCCTGGTCCCATCTTATAGTAATGTCCCCATCCTGGCCCCATCTTATAGAAATGTTCCCATCCTGGTCCCATCTTATAGTAATGTCCCCATCCTGGTCCCATCTTATAGTAATGTCCCATCCTGGTCCCATCTTATAGTAATGTCCCCATCCTGGCCCCATCTTATAGAAATGTTCCCATCCTGGTCCCATCTTATAGTAATGTCCCCATCCTGGTCCCATCTTATAGTAATGTCCCCATCCTGGTCCCATCTTATAGTAATGTCCCATCCTGGCCCATCTTATAGTAATGTCCCATCCTGGTCCCATCTTATAGTAATGTTCCCATCCTGGCCCCATCTTATAGTAATGTCCCCATCCTGGCCCCATCTTATAGTAATGTCCCCATCCTGGTCCCATCTTATAGAATGTTCCCATCCTGGTCCCATCTTATAGTAATGTCCCCATCCTGGTCCCATCTTATAGTAATGTCCCCATCCTGGTCCCATCTTATAGTAATGTCCCCATCCTGGCCCCATCTTGTAGAAATGTTCCCATCCTGGTCCCATCTTATAGTAATGTCCCCATCCTGGTCCCATCTTATAGTAATGTCCCATCCTGGCCCCATCTTATAGAAATGTCCCATCCTGTCCCATCTTATAGTAATGTCCCCATCCTGGTCCCATCTTATAGTAATGTCCCCATCCTGGTCCCATCTTATAGTAATGTCCCATCCTGGCCCCATCTTATAGAAATGTTCCCATCCTGGTCCCATCTTATAGTAATGTCCCCATCCTGGCCCCCTCTTATAGTAATGTCCCCATCCTGGTCCCATCTTATAGTAATGTCCCCATCCTGGTCCCATCGTATAGTAATGTTCCCATCCTGGTCCCATCTTATAGTAATGTTCCCATCCTGGTCCCATCGTATAGTAATGTTCCCATCCTGGTCCCATCTTATAGTAATGTCCCCATCCTGGTCCCATCTTATAGTAATGTCCCCATCCTGGTCCCATCTTATAGTAATGTCCCATCCTGGCCCCATCTTATAGAAATGTTCCCATCCTGGTCCCATCTTATAGTAATGTCCCATCCTGGCCCATCTTATAGTAATGTCCCATCCTGGTCCCATCTTATAGTAATGTCCCCATCCTGGTCCCATCGTTTTAGTAATGTTCCCATCCTGGTCCCATCGTATAGTAATGTTCCCATCCTGGTCCCATCGTATAGTAATGTTCCATCTGGTCCCATCGTATAGTAATGTTCCCATCCTGGTCCCATCTTATAGTAATGTCCCCATCCTGGCCCCATCTTATAGAATGTTCCCATCCTGGTCCCATCTTATAGTAATGTCCCCATCCTGGTCCATCTTATAGTAATGTCCCCCTCCTGGCCCATCTTATAGAAATGTTCCCATCCTGGTCCCATCTTATAGTAATGTCCCATCCTGGCCCATCTTATAGTAATGTCCCCATCCTGGTCCCATCTTATAGTAATGTTCCATCCTGGTCCCATCGTATAGTAATGTTCCCATCCTGGTCCCATCGTATAGTAATGTTCCCATCCTGGTCCCATCGTATAGTAATGTTCCCATCCTGGTCCCATCGTATAGTAATGTTCCCATCCTGGTCCCATCTTATAGTAATGTCCCCATCCTGGCCCATCTTATAGTAATGTCCCCATCCTGGTCCCATCTTATAGTAATGTTCCCATCCTGGTCCCATCGTATAGAAATGTTCCCATCCTGGTCCCATCGTATAGTAATGTTCCCATCCTGGTCCCATCGTATAGTAATGTTCCCATCCTGGTCCCATCGTATAGTAATGTTCCCATCCTGGTCCCATCGTATAGTAATGTTCCCATCCTGGTCCCATCTTATAGTAATGTTCCCATCCTGGTCCCATCGTATAGTAATGTTCCCATCCTGGTCCCATCTTATAGTAATGTCCCCATCCTGGTCCCATCTTATAGTAATGTCCCCATCCTGGTCCCATCTTATAGTAATGTCCCCATCCTGGCCCCATCTTATAGAAATGTTCCCATCCTGGTCCCATCTTATAGTAATGTCCCCATCCTGGCCCATCTTATAGTAATGTCCCCATCCTGGTCCCATCTTATAGTAATGTTCCCATCCTGGTCCCATCGTATAGTAATGTTCCATCCTGGTCCCTCGTATAGTAATGTTCCCATCTGGTCCCATCGTATAGTAATGTTCCCATTCTGGTCCCATCGTATAGTAATGTTCCCATCCTGGTCCCATCTTATAGTAATGTCCCCATCTGGCCCCATCTTATAGTAATGTCCCCATCCTGGTCCATCTTATAGTAATGTTCCCATCCTGGTCCCATCGTATAGTAATGTTCCCATCCTGGTCCCATCGTATAGTAATGTTCCCATCCTGGTCCCATCGTATAGTAATGTTCCCATCCTGGTCCCATCGTATAGTAATGTTCCCATCCTGGTCCCATCGTATAGTAATGTCCCCATCCTGGCCCATCTTATAGTAATGTCCCATCCTGGTCCCATCTTATAGTAATGTCCCCATCCTGGTCCCATCGTATAGTAATGTTCCCATCCTGGTCCCATCGTATAGTAATGTTCCCATCCTGGTCCCATCGTATAGTAATGTTCCCATCCTGGTCCCATCGTATAGTAATGTTCCCATCCTGGTCCCATCTTATAGAAATGTCCCATCCTGGCCCATCTTATAGAAATGTTCCCATCCTGGTCCCATCTTATAGTAATGTCCCATCCTGGTCCCATCTTATAGTAATGTCCCATCCTGGCCCCATCTTATAGAAATGTTCCCATCCTGGTCCCATCTATAGTAATGTCCCCATCCTGGCCCCATCTTATAGTAATGTCCCATCCTGGTCCCATCTTATAGTAATGTTCCCATCCTGGTCCCATCGTATAGTAATGTTCCCATCCTGGTCCCATCGTATAGTAATGTTCCCATCCTGGTCCATCGTATAGTAATGTTCCCATCCTGGTCCCATCGTATAGTAATGTTCCCATCCTGGTCCCATCTTATAGTAATGTCCCCATCCTGGCCCATCTTATAGTAATGTCCCCATCCTGGTCCCATCTTATAGTAATGTTCCCATCCTGGTCCCATCGTATAGTAATGTTCCCATCCTGGTCCCATCGTATAGTAATGTTCCCATCCTGGTCCCATCGTATAGTAATGTTCCCCCTGGTCCATCGTATAGTAAGTTCCCATCCTGGTCCCATCTTATAGTAATGTCCCATCCTGGTCCCATCGTATAGTAATGTTCCCATCCTGGTCCCATCTTATAGTAATGTTCCCATCCTGGTCCCTCGTATAGTAATGTTCCCATCCTGGTCCCATCGTATAGTAATGTTCCCATCCTGGTCCCATCTTATAGTAATGTCCCATCCTGGCCCCATCTTATAGTATTGTCCCCATCCTGGTCCCATCTTATAGTAATGTCCCCATCCTACTGCTGCCTTTAAATACATATAAAACAAAATTCTTCTTACCTGACCTCGCTCCTTCGGCGAACATCGTCCTCTTCCTTCTCCACGGCCGGGCTCTTAGCAGTGACGTTTTGTGTAGCCGCACCAGGTCGCCGATGTCAGCTGCTGGCCTCTGACTGGCCAGTGGCTGGTACTGGTATTGTGGTGCATGGAGCGTGGTCTTTGCTCTGCAATATATTTCAATTCAGTGTTCATCCGAGGACGCACATTCAGTTCAAAGAAGAGCTGATGTAGGAGGGCCCGTGGCTCACTGGGCACGATTATCTTAGGGGCTCGAGGGCCACACAGCGAGAGAGGGAGGACGTCGCCCCACCGGAGGAGGACAACGCCACCCCCAGGAAGGACCCGCGACCAGCATCATCCCCACCGAGAGATCATCTGCTACCGCTGCCACAGAGAAGGTCACCTAGCACGTTGGTGTCCTTTAAACGAGCAAATCCTGGGTCCGAGGGCCAACACCCAGGAAAAGACTCATCAGGCCCCTCAGACTGGAAACGCAGGTTTGTGGGAGGAAGACCTTACCTGTCCATCATACTGGACGGGACGCAGTCCCTGCCCTGCTGGACACTGGATCTCAGGTAACCGTCATACCTGATGTTCTCTACAATAAATACTGGTCCAGTGACGGTCTCCAACCCCCAAACCCTGACTTTGCCGTATACGCCTCTAATGGCCTCCCTCTTGACTTATTGGGGGCTAAAGATGTAGACGTAAAAGTGGGGAGAGTGGAGCTAAAGAATCAGGGACTTCTTGTAGTAAAGACTGTTAATGAGGAAAATGGTTGAATGTGGTTTTGGGCACTAACATTATTAGTAACTGTTTGGAGGAAGTTGTGTTTTTACTCCAACAGCTCGCCGAAATTGCCAGACCAAGCAAAAGGGAGTGATCCGGAAGGAGATTCGGACCCTGATGTGCCAGCAACAAGTGAAACTGACCGGTGGTGAGATTGGTAATGTACGGGTGACAGACCCGAACCCCATTGTGATACCCCCGATGAGTGAAATGCTTGTTTGGTGTAGAGCAGCAATAGGTCTGAGAGGACAGAACTACCAAGCAGTAGTAGAGCCCCATTGTTCAGTACACAGACCTACACTCTTGACTGCCAGAGGGGTAGTGGATGTACATAATGGGAGGGTGCCAGTGCGTCTTCTCAACTGGGGAGAGGATGAAGTCAAATTACCACGTTATGCCACTGTTGCTAAGTTACACGCTGTGGATAACATCTCCATTCACACGACGGAGCCCTTAACCTCCCCACAACCAGTGGAGGATAACGGTCCGACCACCCAGGTGGAGGATTGGTGTCAGCAGCTCCATGTCGGGACAGACACCACTCCAGCCCACCAGAAACAAGGGGTATACCGAGTAGTTCAGGAGTATGCACAGGTGTTCAGCAAACACCCACTCGACTTTGGAAAATTAAAGGGGTTCAACACCACATCCCCACAGGCAATCATCCTCCCATTAAAGAACGGTACAGGCCTATACCTCCAGCACAATACCAGAAAGCCAAGGAAATGTTGCGTGACATGAAGGAAGCAGGGGTGATAAGGGATAGTTGTAGTCCCTGGGCAGCACCTCTAGTCTTAGTCAGGAAAAAGGATGGAAGCATGAGAATGTGTGTAGATTACAGACAAGTAAATCGCATTACACATAAAGATGCATACCCTTTACCACGCATTGAGGAATCCTTAGCTGCATTAAAAACTGCTAATTACTTTTCCACCCTTGAGCTCACTAGTGGGTACTGGCAAGTAGCTGTGGCTGAGGAGGATCGGGAGAAGACGGCTTTCACCACCCCGATGGGACTCTGTGAGTTTGACAGAATGCCGTTTGGACTCAGCAGTGCCCCTGGAACGTTCCAGAGAGTGATGGAGAGCTGCCTGGGACATCTTAACTTCGAAACTGTGTTGCTGTACCTGGACGACGTCATCGTATACTCCAAAACATATGAAGATCACTTGAAGCATCTGGCGGAGGTATTCGAGTCACTGTCCAAGTATGGGATGAAACTGAAGCCTTCAAAGTGCCATCTGCTCAAACAAAAGGTACAATACTTGGGACATATTGTCAGCTCAGAAGGAGTAGCGCCGGACCCTGAGAAGATCACTGCCATCCAGAAATGGCCGGAGCCGAAAAATCTCAAGGAGGTGCGACAGTTCCTGGGACTGACAGGGTACTACCGGAGGTTTGTGAAGGACTACACCAAGAAAGCAGCGCCTCTGCAAGACCTCCTGGTGGGACAGTCCCTCAAAAGCAGAAATTCTCCATTCCATTGGGGTAAAGAACAGGCAGAAGCATTCAAGGAAATGAAGGAGATCCTGACAGGTGATGAGATCTTAGCCTATCCTGACTACAGCCAGCCGTTCCTGCTGTATACTGATGCCAGCAATGAAGGATTGGGAGCAGTCCTCAGTCAGAAGCAAAATGGTCTGGAGAAAGTCATCGCCTATGCTAGCAGGAAGCTCCGCACGACCGAGAGGAACCCAGAGAATTATAGCAGCTTCAAGTTGGAGTTCCTGGCACTGGTCTGGGCCATCACGGAGAGGTTCAAGCACTACTTAGCCTCCAGCAAGTTCACTGCCTACACTGATAACAACCCCTTAACGCATCTTGAAACAGCTAAGCTGGGAGCCATGGAACAACGCTGGATGGCTCGGCTGTCCAATTACCAATTCACAATCAAATACCGAGCGGGCCGCAAGAATGCCAACGCTGATGCCCTATCCAGGATGCCTCATGAATCGGACACAGAAGAAGAAGTGGATGATCTGGAAGAGATAGAACTAACTGCCTTTCATAGAAATGGGATGATCCATGAACAACAAGCCAGCAGGAGATCGCCTGGTAAGACTTTAAATCCTTTACCTCACCACAGCTGGAAGGAGACTCAGGACAGCGATCCAGTTGTCAGACGAATCAGGGAGCTGATATCTCAAGAAGGTTCCTCCTTGGAGAAGGACGCGCCTCTACAAGCAAGGCAGCTGTGGAATGAAAGAAGCCGGCTGTTCATCTATCGTGAGAAGCTGTGCAGGAGATACATCAACCCAAGGACCCATGAGATGGTATGGCAGATAGTGGTTCCCATAGCAGACATCCAGATGGTGTTAGAAGCTACCACGATCAAGCGGGACACTTTGGCTGGAAGAAGCTGGAGACCCTGTTGAAATGTCGTTTCTACTGGGTGGGAATGCGCAGCTCCATCGAGAGGTGGTGCCAGAACTGTGGACCCTGTGGCCTCAGAAGAAAGGACTACAGCAGTCAGAAGGCACCCCTGCAACCCATCAAGACGACTCATCCCCTGGAGATCGTGGCCCTGGACCATGTCAAGTTGTCACCCAGCCGGTCAGGATACTCCTATGCCCTGACTATGGTGGATCACTACTCCAGGTTCCTGGTGGTCGCCCCTGTCAAAGATCTGACGGCAGAGACAGCAGCAAAGACATTCCAAGCGTGTTTCTGTAGACCACACGGATATCCTGAGCAGGTACTAACTGATCAAGGTCCAGCTTTCGAAGCCGAATTATTCAAGGAGTTCTGTCACTTGTACGGGTGTAAGAAGATCAGAACAACACCGTACCACCCCCAAACTAATGGTCTCTGTGAGAAGATGAATCACATCGTCATTGACCTGCTGAAGACTGTACCACTCGAAGAGAGAAATCGGTGGCCAGACTTACTACCTGACCTGATAGATCTGTACAATCACATACCTGTGAGTTCCACCAATTGCACCCCAGCTTACCTCATGCGGGCAAGACCAGGAAAGCTGCCCATGGATCTGGAGCTTGGTGTTGTAGAACCAGAAGCGGATGTGACTACTGGAGACTGGGACACAACCAGACAGGAACAGTACAGGAAAGTACAGGCCTGCGTTGAAGAAAGTCTCAATCGAGTCAGGGATAAGCAAGAAGACCGCTATAACAAAAGTGCGCCAGCTGAAACCTTTCGCACCTGGTGAAGTCGTCCTAAAAAGAAAGAGGAGGTTACACAAACTCGACGATCAATGGGAAAGAGAGCCCTACATCGTCCAGAATTCAAAGTTTGACAAGAAAACGTGCATAATTAGCAAGGATGGAGGAAGAACGACTGCAACTGTATCCAGAGATCACTTAAAGTTGTGTCCAAATCCATTAAAGCTTCAAGAGGAAGAACCCGTTGTCAATCAAGAAGAGAGTAATGAATCAGTCATCCATACAGACTTAGGAGATTTCCCGCGGATTGGCCCAGAATTGGAGAAGCTGTAATCATTCCCGTGCTGCAATTCTATCAACCACAAGAAGAACCTCTACCTCCAGTTGCACCAGTTGTTGCAGTAGAGTCAGTTCCAGAGGAACCTGCCCAAGCAGAACCCCAGCAAGTGGAACCCCAAGAGGCGATACCCCAAGAAGTTGCACTTCAGGAAGAAGGATCCTCTGCGAAAGTCGAACCGCATCGCCCAGTCGCTACAATGCTTGCCAGATCCCTAGAGAGGTGGAGGCAGGTTTACAGGTTGCCGGCACGCAGGACAGACAGGGTAACTGACACCTCACCTACCACTACACCACGTAGGTCAGTACGCATAACAAGAGGGCAATTACCTGTTAGGTACAGAGAGTAGGACCTAACACATGTACATAATCATCAAGAACCATTGTACATAAATGTATATATTTTGCTTATACTATGCTTTAATATATTGTTATTTATTCATCTGCTTTTCCCCTTTTTGATATTGAAACAAGTGAATGGACATTATTTTTACTTGTCTTCTAACCCTGTTGAGCATCCTTTTCCAAAAGAGACTGGACTTTTTATGGTTGCTCAATTCCTCATCGTGCTAATGTATATAGTTATTTATTTACCGTTATGCAACCGTTCAAGAGTGCCTTACCTCCTGTAAAGGAAGATTTATTTTTTACAATGTTTTATTGTTATCTGTTTTTGTATTTCAGCCCCGGAGTGCTGAGTTCTACTAGGGGGGAATGTGGAGCCCAGCTGTGACTGAATCCATATCTCCCAGAAGGGTGCACTGAAAGAGGATACCACTAGAGGTCATTATACACATACACACACGTACAGCTACCTTAAAGACCACCAGATGGAGCTGTGTTAGGCATATAAAAAGAAGTTTAGTTTCAGTTTCTAGTCAGTCATCTCAGGGAGTCGTCTCTGAACAAGTTCTGAGCAGCCATCTCAGAGAGCTCAGTCAGTCTGCAGAAAATGACGTGCAGAGCTGAGGATAGTGAGGCTGCAGAGCTATTTGGTTCCAAGTAAGTGGAGTCTAGTAAGAGTGAAAGAGAAATCACTCCAGCCTAGTCAGAGCTGAATTTAGAAGTGTAGCTCTGTAGAAAGCGTGCCGACGCTTAAAGAGCGGCGAAGAGGCAGCCCACCAACTGCCAGCGTGTGTGATCGTGTAAGGATCCAGGTAGCCGAAGGCGAGTGGAAGTTAATGAGACAGAGGAGCCTTAATAGCTCATCTCAGCAAGAAATACCGGACAACGGGGTCCGAGCCTATA
Organism: Oophaga sylvatica; assembly: GCA_033576555.1. NCBI lineage: Eukaryota > Metazoa > Chordata > Amphibia > Anura > Dendrobatidae > Oophaga > Oophaga sylvatica. Next base: position 559,362,625 of record JARQOD010000004.1, on the reverse strand, counting down.
GGGATCTCCACGACCCATTAGGAGAACACCGGAGTTCCTGGAGGACTACAAGTCCCAGGAGTACCACAGAGCTGATACGTAGCAGGATCTGGAGGACAGAGTCTGGCAAGCAGGACGCTGTGAGCAGAGACTGTGTACTTTCAGAGAGAAGGTCCAATCACAAGATCAGCTAGGTGCAAGACGGAGACCAAGTTAGACCTAGCTACAAGCAGGTCAGGACTTTATTACTAAAAGGCAGAGGACAGGAGGCCATACACCTACCAGTGGAGGAATCTCGATGTGCATCCTTCACCCTACAGTACTCCGGGAAGTGCCTGCAACATCTACAGTAAAGGTACCAAACTGACTTATGTGTGTGTCTCCCTTATTATCCCTGACTGCCGGGTCCCCATCTGTCCTGCACTTCTTATACATCTATCTGCCTTGGAGGAATCAGCCTTACTTGTGGAAGGCTTAACATCTAGCTGCACAATATCAACCCTCCAGTGGATCTGCATAGCAGCGCTGGTCATCCTGACCAGGCACCACAAGTGGCGTCACGAATCCCCATATCATTATTCAAGTCACCGGTAAATATCCCACATTTAAAGTGAGCGCCCAGGGCACGGACCGAGCTGTGCTACCCGTGACGTTTCCCATAGACATCAACGGGCTCGGTGCCGAGTACCCCATAACCCTGGTGTTGTGCGACTCACTACAGTATGTTATCAGTTTTTGTACAGGAGGAGGAGGAGGTGAGCTGTGACATCACCTATTGTGAATGGTGGATCCGGTATTATCTACTGTATATAGAGGAGCTATCTGTCATTGTACAGTAGGAGAAGGAGGTGAGCTGTAACATCACCTATTGTGAATGGTGGATCCTGTGTTATCTACTGTATATAGAGGTGTTATCAGTCATTGTACAGGAGGAGGAGGTGAGCTGTGACATCACCTATTGTGAATGGTGGATCCTGTGTTATCTACTGTATATAGAGGTGTTATCAGTCATTGTACAGGAGGAGGAGGTGAGCTGTGACATCAGCTATTGTGAATGGTGGATCTGGTATTATCTACTGTATATAGAGGAGCTATCTGTCATTGTACAGTAGGAGAAGGAGGTGAGCTGTGATATCACCTATTGTGAATGATGGATCCTTTGTTATCTACTGTATATAGAGGTGTTATCAGTCATTGTACAGAAGGAGGAGGTGAGCTGTGATATCACCTATTGTGAATGGTGGATCCTGTGTTATCTACTGTATATAGAGGTGTTATCAGTCATTGTACAGGAGGAGGAGTTGAGCTGTGACATCACCTATTGTGAATGGTGGATCCTGTGTTATCTACTGTATATAGAGGTGTTATCAGTCATTGTACAGGAGGAGGAGGTGAGCTGTGATATCACCTATTGTGAATGGTGGATCCTGTGTTATCTACTGTATATAGAGGTGTTATCAGTCATTGTACAGGAGGAGGAGGTGAGTTGTGATATCACCTATTGTGAATGGTGGATCCTGTGTTATCTACTGTATATAGAGATGTTATCAGTCATTGTACAGGAGGAGGAGGTGAGCTGTGACATCATCTATTGTGAATGGTGGATCCTGTGTTATCTACTGTATATAGAGGTGTTATCAGTCATTGTACAGGAGGAGGAGGTGAGTTGTGATATCACCTATTGTGAATGGTGGATCCTGTGTTATTTACTGTATATAGAGGTGTTATCAGTCATTGTACAGGAGGAGGAGGTGAGTTGTGATATCACCTATTGTGAATGGTGGATCCTGTGTTATTTACTGTATATAGAGGTGTTATCAGTCATTGTACAGGAGGAGGAGGAGGTGAGCTGTGACATCACCTATTGTGAATGGTGGATCCTGTGTTATCTGCTGTATATAGAGGTGTTATCAGTCATTGTACAGGAGCAGGAGGAGGTGAGCTGTGACATCACCTATTGTGAATGGTGGATCTGTGTTATCTACTGTTTATAGGGGTGTTATCAGTCATTGTACAGGAGGAGGAGGTGAGCTGTGACATCACCTATTGTGAATGGTGGATCCTGTGTTATCTACTGTATATAGAGGTGTTATCAGTCATTGTATAGGAGGAGGAGGTGAGCTGTGACATCACCTATTGTGAATGGTGGATCCTGTGTTATCTACTGTTTATAGAGGTGTTATCAGTCATTGTACAGGAGAGGGAGGAGGTGAGCTGTGATATCACCTATTGTGAATGGTGGATCCTGTGTTATCTGCTGTATATCAGTTATCAGTTATTGCACAGGAGGAGGAGGTGAGCTGTAACATCACCTATTGTGAATGGTGGATCCTGTGTTATCTACTGTATATGGAGGTGTTATCAGTCCTTCTACAATAGGAGGAGGTGAGCTGTAACATCACCTATTGTGAATGGTGGATCCTGTGTTATCTACTGTATATAGAGGTGTTATCAGTCATTGTACAGGAGGAGGAGGGGAGCTGTGATATCACCTATTGTGAATGGTGGATCCTGTGTTATCTACTGTATATAGAGGTGTTATCAGTCATTGTACAGGAGGAGGAGGTGAGCTGTGACATCACCTATTGTGAATGGTGGATCCTGTGTTATCTACTGTATATAGAGGTGTTATCAGCCATTGTACAGGAGGAGGAGGTGAGCTGTGACATCACCTATTGTGAATGGTGGATCCTGTGTTATATACTGTATATACAGTCATGGCCAAAAGTTTTGAGAATGACACAAATATTAATTTTTACAAAGTCTACTGCTTCACTTTTTCTAATGGCAATTTGCATATACTCCAGAATGTTATAAAGAGTGATCAGCTTAACAGCAATTACTTGCAAAGTCAATATTTGGCTAGAAAATTAACTTTATCCCTCATAACACATTTCAACATCATTGCAGCCTTGCCTTAAAAGGACCAGCTAACCTCTTTTCAGTGATTGCTCCATTAACACAGGTGTGGGTGTTGATGAGGACATGGCTGGAGATCAATCTGTCATGATTAAGTAAGAATGACACCACTGGACACTTTAAAAGGAGGCTGGTGCTTGGCATCATTGTTTCTCTTCTGTTAACCATGGTTATCTCTAAAGAAACACGTGCAGTCATCATTGCAATGCACAAAAATGGCCTAACAGGGAAGAGTATCGCAGCTAGAAAGATTGCACCTCAGTCAACAATCTATCGCATCATCAAGAACTTCAAGGAGAGAGGTTCCATTGTTGCCAAAAAGGCTCCAGGGCGCCCAAGAAAGACCAGCAAGCGCCAGGACCGTCTCTTAAAAGTCTTTCAGCTGCGGGATCGGGCTACCAGCAGTGCAGAGCTTGCTCAGGAATGGCAGCAGCAGGTGTGAGTGCATCTGCACGCACTGTGAGGCGGAGACTCTTGGAGCAAGGCCTGGTCTCAAGGAGGGCTGCAAAGAAGCCACTTCTCTCCAGAAAAACATCATGGACAGACTGATATTCTGCAAAAGGTACAGGCAGTGGACTGCTGAGGACTGGGGTAAAGTTATTTTCTCTGATGAATCCCCTTTTCGATTGTTTGGGACATCAGGAAAACGCCTCATTCGGAGAAGACAAGGTGAGCGCTACCACCAGTCTTGTCTCATGCCAACTGTTAAGCATCCTGAAACCATTCATGTGTGGGGTTGCTTCTCAGCCAAGGGAATCGGTTCTCTCACAGTCTTGCCTAAAAACACAGCCATGAATAAAGAATGGTACCAGAATGTCCTCCAAGAGCAACTTCTCCCAACCCTCCAAGAGCAGTTTGGCGATCAACAATGCCTTTTCCAGCATGATGGAGCACCTTGCCATAAAGCAAAGGTGATAACTAAATGGCTCAGGGAACAAAACATAGAGATTTTGGGTCCATGGCCTGGAAACTCCCCAGATCTTAATCCCATTGAGAACTTGTGGTCAATCATCAAGAGACAGGTGGACAAACAAAAACCTAAAAATTCTGACAAAATGAAAGCATTGATTGTGCAAGAATGGACTGCTATCAGTCAGGATTTTGTCCAGAAGTTGATTGAGAGCATGCCAGGGAGAATTGCAGAGGTCCTGAAGAAAAAGGGTCAACACTGCAAATATTGACTTGCTGCATTAACTCATTCTAACTGTCAATATAAGCTTTTGTTACTCATATGTTTGCAATTATTATATTTCTGTCTGTGATAAAAACATCTGTCAAACACACATAAAAACCAAGGGCAGCAGATCATGTGAAAATATAATATTTGTGTCATTCTCAAAACTTTTGGCCATGACTGTAGAGGTGTTATCAGTCATTGTACAGGAGGAGGAGGAGGTGAGCTGTGACATCACCTATTGTGTATGGTGGATCCTGTGTTACCTACTGTATATAGAGACATTAACAGTTATTGTACAGTTGGAGGAGGAGGTGATCTGTGACATCACCTATTGTGAATGGTGGATCCTGTGTTATCTACTGTATATAGGGTGTTATCAGTCATTGTACAGGAGGAGGAGGTGAGCTGTGACATCACCTATTGTGAATGGTGGATCCTGTGTTATCTACTGTATATAGAGGTGTTATCAGTCATTGTACAGGAGGAGGAGGAGGTGAGCTGTGACATCACCTATTGTGAATGGTGGATCCTGTGTTATCTACTGTATATAGAGGTGTTATCAGTGATTGTACAGGAGGAGGTGAGCTGTGACATCACCTATTGTGAATGGTGGATCCTGTGTTATCTACTGTATATAGAGGTGTTATCAGTGATTGTACAGGAGGAGGAGGTGAGCTGTGACATCACCTATTGTGAATGGTGGATCCTGTGTTATCTACTGTATATAGAGGTGTTATCAGTCATTGTACAGGAGGAGGAGGAGGTGAGCTGTGATATCACCTATTGTGAATGGTGTATCCTGTGTTATCTACTGTATATAGAGGTGTTATCAGTCATTGTACAGGAGGAGGTGAGCTGTGACATCACCTATTGTGAATGGTGGATCCTGTGTTATCTACTGTATATAGAGGTGTTATCAGTCATTGTACAGGAGGAGGAGGAGGTGAGCTGTGACATCACCTATTGTGAATGGTGGATCCTGTGTTATCTACTGTATATAGAGGTGTTATCAGTGATTGTACAGGAGGAGGAGGTGAGCTGTGATATCACCTATTGTGAATGATGTTGTGTTGTCTACCGCTCATCCAGCCCCTATTTATTTGTATGGGGGGCAGATATGCAGTACCTGGCCACGGCCACTATGCAGTTAAGGGAGCTGCACTGTGCAGTCTTGCAGCTAAGCACTTAGTCCCGCAACTGCCACCGGGAACAGCTGATCATCAGAAGTGCAATCAGAAATTGATGAATCCTATGTACTGGACAACCCTTTAAATGGTGTTATTAAAAAGTACAACTCATCCTTCAAAAAGTCCTCTTGTTGGTGGAAAAATAAAACTAGTTCTTGGAATAAAAGAACAAAAAACTAAAGGAAAAAATAAAGAAAGCCTGTCTGTAGCAGTGGGAAACAATAAGGACATCTGCTTGGTGCCATTTTTCTTTTAGTATTTTCTATTTATTTCTTGAATATCGCAGGCACACAGATGATGCAACTTTCTGAAGTGAGCACTAGAGGGCAGCAGCTTCCTCACAACCATCAGCACAATCTCTCAGTGGGGTATGGCAGGCGACATCTGCTGCCAGAGCTTCCACAGGAGAGAGAAATTAAGAGCATTTTTTTTTTTCAGCACATTTTTTTGACTGAAACTTTTGAGGTTACCTTCCGTTGCAATTCTGTCTCTGATTTAAGATTGCTCATCTCTAAAACACACGAGGCACAAAGACACAAATTACAGCGGCAAATGGAGTGTAAATTATAGTGGCTGACCCCGTACCATTCAGGGTGCCAGTATTTTTTGCCCCTTATATACAGCACTATACAAAACATAGATACCAAGTAATAAGAAATGGCGCTATACATAACAAGAGGACGCTATATAATAGGGGTTGTCGCTATATATAACAGAAAGGAATATTGTGTAATAAGGGACAGCGCTGTATAACAGGGGATGCTGTATAATACGGGACGGGTCGCTCTGTTTTTTTATTCTTTTTAATGATGTTTATCATATGGGTTATGGTACAGGTCTTTTCTTTTACTTAAATCTTTACATAACACAGCATTTGTACACTGTGTTATGAGGCTCACTAGATTGTGAGCCTCATCGGGGACAGAAATGATAATGTGTGCAAACTGTAAAGCGCTGCGGAATATGTTAGCGCTATATAAAAATAAAGATTATTATTATTATTATTATTATTATTATTTGTAGTGGCCAAATATGACTCCATTATTTTTTCATTCTTTATTTTACATTTTTTTAAATGTTTTACTTTTTTTGATCCCCAATCGCTCCTATACAGTAATCTAGTTTTACAATTAGTCCCAAATAGCAATTCTGGCCTCCATCCTGTAATAATGTCTCCAATCCTGTTATAATGTACCCTGTCCTGTGATAATGTCCCTCACCCTGTAATAAAGACCCTAATCCTGTAATACTGGCCTCAAGCCTGTAATAATGTCCCCTGTCCTGTAATAATGGCCCCAATCTTGTAATAATGGCCCCAAGTCTGTAATGATGTACCCAAGTTTATAATATTGTCCCCTACCCCTTAATAGTGTCCCCAAGCCTGTAATAATGTCCCATGTCATGTACAATGTCCCGCATCCTGTAATAATTGTTGCCTATCCTGTAATAATGTCCCAAGCCTGTAATAATGTTCCCTGTCCTGTAGTTACCTATCTTGTAATAATATCAACTGTTTTAAAGTAATGTCCTCATCCTGTTCCCATCTTATAATAATGTCCCCATGCTGGTCCCATCTTATAGCAATGTCCCCATCCTGGTCCCATCTAATACTAATTTCCGCACCCTTGCCCCATCTTATAGAAATGTTCCCATCCTGATCCCATCTTATAGTAATGTCCCCATCTTACAGTAAAGTCCCCATCCAAGTCCCATCTTATAGTAATGTTCCCATCCTGGTCCCATCTTATAGTAATGTCCCCATCCTTGCCCCATCTTATAGAAATGTCTCCATCCTTGTCCCATCTTATAGTAATGTTCCCATCCTGGCCCCATCTTATAGTAATGTCCCCATCCTTTTCCCATTTTATAGAAATGTCCCCATCCTGGTCCCATCTAATACTAATTTCCCCACCATTGCCCCATCTTATAGAAATGTTCCCTTCCTGATCCCATCTTATAGTAATGTCCCCATCTCACAGTAAAGTCCCCATCCATGTCCCTTCTTATAGTAATGTCCCCATCCTGGTCCCATCTTATACTAATTTCCCTACCCTTGCCCCATCTTATAGAAATGTTCCCATCCTGGTCCCATCTTACAGTAATGTCTCCATTCTAGTCCCATCTTATAGTAATGTCCCCATCCTTGCCCCATCTTATAGTAATGTCCCCATCCTTGCCCCATCTTATAGTAATGTCCCCATCCTTGTCCCATCTTATAGTATTGTTCCCATCCTGGTCCCATCTTATAGTAATGTCCCCATCCTGGTCCCATCTTATAGTAATGTCCCCATCCTGGTCCCATCTTATAGTAATGGCATCCTGGTCCCCTTCTTATAGTAATGACATCCTGGTCCCATCTTACAGTAATGTCTCCATTCTAGTCCCATCTTATAGTAATGTCCCCATCCTTGCCCCATCTTATAGAAATGTCCCCATCCTGGTCCCCTTCTTATAGTAATGTTCCCATCCTTGTCCCATCTTACAATAATGTCCCCATCCTTGCCCCATCTTATAGTAATGTTCCTATCCTGGTCCCATCTTATAGTAATGTCCCCATCCTTGCCCCATCTTATAGTAATATCCCCATCCTTGTCCCATCTTATAGTAATGTTCCCATCCTGGCCCATCTTATAGAAATGTTCCCATCCTGGTCCCATCTTATAGTAATGTCCCATCCTGGTCCCATCTTATAGTAATGTCCCATCCTGGTCCCATCTTATAGTAATGTCCCATCCTGGTCCCATCTTATAGTAATGTCCCCATCCTGGCCCATCTTATAGTAATGTCCCATCCTTGCCCATCTTATAGAAATGTCCCATCCTGGTCCCCATCTTATAGTAATGTTCCATCCTGTCCATCTTAATAATGTCCCATCCTTGCCCATCTTATAGTAATGTCCATCCTGCCCATCTTATAGTAATGTCCCCATCCTGCCCATCTTATAGTAATGTCCCCATCCTTGTCCCATCTTATAGTAATGTTCCCATCCTGGTCCCATCTTATAGTAATGTCCCCATCCTGGCCCCATCTTATAGAAATGTTCCCATCCTGGTCCCATCTTATAGTAATGTCCCCATCCTGCTCCCATCTTATACTAATGTCCCATCCTGGTCCCATCTTATAGTAATGTCCCCATTCTGGTCCCATCTTATAGTAATGTTCCTATCCTGGTCCCATCTTATAGTAATGTCCCCATCCTGCCCATCTTATAGTAATGTCCCATCCTTGTCCCATCTTATAGTAATGTTCCCATCCTGGTCCCATCTTATAGTAATGTCCCCATCCTGGTCCCATCTTATAGTAATGTCCCCATCCTGGCCCCATCTTATAGAAATGTTCCCATCCTGGTCCCATCTTATAGTATTGTCCCCATCCTGGTCCCATCTTATAGTAATGTCCCCATCCTGGCCCCATCTTATAGAAATGTTCCCATCCTGGTCCCATCTTATAGTAATGTCCCATCCTGGTCCCATCTTATAGTAATGTCCCCATCCTGGTCCCATCTTATAGTAATGTCCCCATCCTGGCCCCATCTTATAGAAATGTTCCCATCCTGGTCCCATCTTATAGTAATGTCCCCATCCTGGTCCCATCTTATAGTAATGTCCCCATCCTGGTCCCATCTTATAGTAATGTCCCCATCCTGGCCCATCTTATAGAAATGTTCCCATCCTGGTCCCATCTTATAGTAATGTCCCCATCCTGGCCCATCTTATAGTAATGTCCCCATCCTGGTCCCATCTTATAGTAATGTCCCCATCCTGGCCCCATCTTATAGAAATGTTCCCATCCTGTCCCATCTTATAGTAATGTCCCATCCTGGTCCCATCTTATAGTAATGTCCCCATCCTGGTCCCATCTTATAGTAATGTCCCCATCCTGGCCCATCTTATAGTAATGTCCCATCCTGGTCCCATCTTATAGTAATGTCCCCATCCTGGCCCCATCTTATAGAAATGTTCCCATCCTGGTCCCATCTTATAGTAATGTCCCCATCCTGCTCCCATCTTATAATAATGTCCCCATCCTGGTCCCATCTTATAGTAATGTCCCCATTCTGGTCCCATCTTATAGTAATGTTCCTATCCTGGTCCCATCTTATAGTAATGTCCCCATCCTTGGCCCCATCTTATAGTAATGTCCCCATCCTTGTCCCATCTTATAGTAATGTTCCCATCCTGGTCCCATCTTATAGTAATGTCCCCATCCTGGTCCCATCTTATAGTAATGTTCCCATCCTGGCCCCATCTTATAGTAAATGTTCCCATCCTGGTCCCATCTTATAGTATGTCCCCATCCTGGTCCCATCTTATAGTAATGTCCCCATCCTGGCCCCATCTTATAGAAATGTTCCCATCCTGGTCCCATCTTATAGTAATGTCCCCATCCTGGCCCATCTTATAGTAATGTCCCCATCCTGGTCCCATCTTATAGTAATGTCCCCATCCTGGCCCCATCTTAGAAATGTTCCCATCCTGGTCCCATCTTATAGTAATGTTCCCATCCTGGTCCCATCTTATAGTAATGTTCCCATCCTGGTCCCATCTTATAGTAATGTCCCCATCCTGGTCCCATCTTATAGTAATGTCCCCATCCTGGTCCCATCTTATAGTAATGTCCCCATCCTGGCCCCCTCTTATAGAAATGTTCCCCATCCTGGTCCCATCTTATAGTAATGTCCCCATCCTGGTCCCATCTTATAGTAATGTCCCCATCCTGGCCCATCTTATAGTAATGTCCCCATCCTGGTCCCATCTTATAGTAATGTCCCCATCCTGGTCCCATCTTATAGTAATGTCCCCATCCTGGTCCCATCTTATAGTAATGTTCCCATCCTGGTCCCATCGTATAGTAATGTTCCATCCTGGTCCCATCTTATAGTAATGTTCCCATCCTGGCCCATCTTATAGTAATGTTCCCATCCTGGTCCCATCTTATAGTAATGTCCCCATCCTGGTCCCATCTTATAGTAATGTCCCCATCCTGGTCCCATCTTATAGTAATGTTCCCCATCCTGGTCCCATCTTATAGTAATGTCCCCATCCTGGCCCCATCTTATAGTAATGTCCCCATCCTGGTCCCATCTTATAGTAATGTCCCCATCCTGGTCCCATCTTATAGTAATGTTCCCATCCTGGCCCCATCTTATAGTATTGTCCCCATCCTGGTCCCCATCTATAGTAATGTTCCCATCCTGGTCCCATCTTATAGTAATGTTCCCATCCTGGCCCATCTATAGTATTGTCCCCATCCTGGTCCCATCTTATAGTAATGTCCCCATCCTGGCCCCATCTATAGTAATGTCCCCATCCTGGTCCCATCTTATAGTAATGTCCCCATCCTGGTCCCATCTTATAGTAATGTCCCCATCCTGGTCCCATCTATAGTAATGTTCCCATCCTGGCCCCATCTTATAGTATTGTCCCCATCCTGGCCCATCTTATAGTATGTCCCCATCCTGGTCCCATCTTATAGTAATGTCCCCATCCTACTGCTGCTCTTTAAATACATATAAAACAAAATTCTTCTTACCTGACCTCGCTCCTTCGGCGAACATCGTCCTCTTCCTTCTCCACGGCCGGGCTCTTAGCAGTGACGTTTTGTGTAGCCGCACCAGGTCGCCGATGTCAGCTGCTGGCCTCTGACTGGCCAGTGGCTGGTACTGGTATTGTGGTGCATGGAGCGTGGTCTTTGCTCTGCAATATATTTCAATTCAGTGTTCATCCGAGGACGCACATTCAGTTCAAAAGAAGAGCTGATGTAGGGGGCCCGTGGCTCACTGGGCACGATTATCTTAGGGGCTCGAGGGCCACACAGCGTAGCCTAATGGGCCGCGTGTTTGAGACCCCTGGTATTACCGCACACCTATACAATACCATTATACAGAATAAATATTTACATCCAGTAACTTACCTCATCTGATTATAACCGTTCTCTTCTTCATCTTGTCAAACCTTCATATCGAAGTCCTAACGCCGGGACTCGGTCACTGCATAGATGACCGCACTGATTACCGCACCCCTGAAAATAAAAAAGATCACATATATGTACATGTCACACGCTTCCTGAAATACCCCACCCTGCGCCGCTGAATACAGACGTGCACCCACCATTAATATAATTAGATATTATGCAACCCACCATTACATATATAAATTGATAATTCACCACTGTGCCCCCGTTAACTATAATTAGCCACCTGACTAATAAATATATAAATTAATTAGCAGCTGCACTCTTTCCCCAATTCATTACCAGTCACACTCCGGCATCCTGAATGCCCAAACACTGTGCACCTCCCACCCCCCAATTCATTGTGTCATGTCCTCTCTCACCCCCATTTTATTATATTAAAAAAAAAGTTTCTAATATTTACCTCTCCAGACGATCTCCTGCGACACTTCTTGTGGCTAGCATGGACATTGCCAGCACCAGCATGATGAAAAGAGTGGGATAAAATTCCTCCAGAAGGAGTCATACAGAAAACCATTAATTCAAGTTATTGCTGATAAACATGGTTCTACAAGTTATTGATTCATGGGGTGTACTTATCTATTCACACACGCTTTTGCATTTTGACCTACTTTTTGTTAAAGGGATGGTCCGAAACTAACTTTTTAATCTTAAATCCCTCTTTAATGATGCTTTGTTTCAGAATCCCCAATGCATGCTGGGATACTCAAACAAGATATCAGGAGACAGAGGCGGTGGTAACTGCTGCAGCCTGTATTGTCACTCTGAAATGAAGTGTCATCCACAAGTGATGTCCTTTTTTAGGGGTTGTGCTAATCCCTGCTCTACTGAGTGTGAGTCGGTTGTCAGTTCTGGCGAATGCTAAGTGTAAGCTCCTTTATCACTGTGCGATATTACTATCAATGCACAGTGACAGTGCGCTCCCTTGTCAGTGCAAATTATAAGGACAGAACCAGGCAAGCAGGTAGAGAAGAGACCATCCCTGCCCCCAAAACTGATGTCACTTTTGCAGTGGGCTGGTCTCTGATTTTCCTGTTCTCTCCTTACAATGCTCACTGTCAGTGCGCTCTCTTGCCCTCTTGTCACTTCTCATTAGAGCTGACAAGGGAGAGCACTGCCACTGTGCACTGAAGTATTATTGCACATTGGCAAGATAGCTCTTAATGAGCATATGTTGCAATTGACAGCCGATGTGTAGAGTGGCGTTTGCGGTAGTCATGGGTGAGGGACTGACTCCCGACACCCTGACCCGCTACACAGAAGATGCTGTCCTAGCTTGGTGTGTGAACTTTGGTAGAGTGGGCTGTGTGTTAGTGAAGGCAGTATGCCGCTGTACTCGGATGGCCAGGACCATAAGACAACTCAAAAGACTAACAGATCATCATAAACATTAATTCTTTACTTAACAGTTCCAACGGTTCCTCAGTTATACCGTCACACACGAGATAGTGGGCACATAACTTCAAACACGTTCCCGTTTCACAGCACATCTTCACACACCATTTTAGTTCCCTCTGGGTTGTTCCCAATGTTACTGGTCCTATGAGTTCCAGCACAACTCAGCCCAACACAACAGTACAGTTTGTGATGATCACCTTCCCTTCCAGTGGTTCAACGTCTAGTCTCCTTAATAGTCATATACCAGATCAAAGCCTTGTGCTCCCAGACGCTCAGTGACAACCTGCTCGTGAAGTTGTCTATGCTCACATGCCAGTGACGATAACCAGATACTTTCCCCATCAAGGAGCCTGGCCTTTAGTCTGTACTCCACTCCCTTCAGTCTAGGGCCACTTGTTTGAAGTTCGGTCTCCAGTCCTCTCATTGTTCTTGTCCAATACTTAAACGACAACTTGAGGATCACGCTATCTCCAGTCTTGGCTCCCTCTTCTCCTGCCACAAGTCACCCAATGCATACAGCCTCATCAGCCTGTGGACTAAAGTCTGCACTAGATCTATTACTTCAACTACAACTACCTGAGGAACTATCTCTGTTCCTATATATACTAACCCATCCCATTGTGGGCTAGTCACAACAGTTAACTGTCTCTGTCCCTCCAGTCTGTTGCTGGGCAGAACTTCCATACTGTTCCTAAACTGTACACATACTAAAGCATAATATCACAATACTTTACTTATCTTACATTACTACACACTATACGGGAACATTACAATTCACATTACACAATATTTATATAAGACGGAAGACATTACTCACATTACACTTTACATACACACTTTGGTGTCTTCAGGGGTAGGAACAAAGCCATATCGGGACACCACCCTTAGAGATGCATGCTCAGTAGAGAAGGGACTAGCCCAGCCCATGAAACGGACATCACTAATGACGCTTCATCTCAGGGTGGAGTCAGAGGCTGCGCCAGTGACACCAATCTCTGCCCCCTGATGACAACTTGAGTATCCCAGGGGGTTCTGAAATGAAGAGTCATGAAACAGGAAATTGGGGAAAAAAAAAGAAAAAAGTAATTAGAGAAAGTAGAAACAGAACGGTAGGAACTTTTTAATTAGACAATATTAGAACAGAGATTGGAGCATTACATTAAATAGGGATTTAGGATTAAAAAACGTTAGTTTCGGACCTACCCTTTAAATCAACGACACAGTGTAATTTGTCATGTGTTGTTTTTCATTTGAGATAATATTTTAAAATTTTAAAACCTTCAAAGGACCAAGTCCTGATAAGTAAAACCATAGAAATCAAAAGGGTGTACTTATTTTTTCCCATCCCAGCTCATGAAGATTCCGCTGGTGCAGTGTGATGTACTGGTGTATACGGCCTATTCATCAGTATACAGCTCATTATCAGCATCAGGCACATTTACTTTGTGCTCCTGGAGTTTTTCAGCATCACTATACAGCCCCGGGGAGGGGATAAGACGTTGTCCTCAGGATCGAGAGCAGAACAGACTGAAGGATGGTGAATTTTTTACACGTTGTGAATATTTCAAGTGATTTTTTTTCTTCGTACTTCTGAATTATTGAAATTCAGGGGCTCAGGGCCCATGCAGACAGAAACCCTTGGGGCCCACGCGTACGTGCATTGCATGGCGGTATATCAAGAGGAGTGCGTCACTCCAGAGATAAAAGGGATTCGGGAACTTGTATAAACCTAAGAAGGGAAAGCAATTAAAGAGCAACGCTCTGCAGTCAGTAAAGGGGATGAAGCGCAGATCTCTCCAGTCATCTTGTACAGCCCGAGGATCTTCTGCCACCCAGGAAGTTGTCACATTGGATTATCCGGATCCATGATGTCACTATACCCAGGCGCAGTATTAAATACAGTCATGATTATATTCCCAGATGCGGAGGTGAATTGCAAGCTCTGTGGCCCAACCTGAGCCGCCTTGCTAAGATGATTTTCCTTGGTCAGCATTAAGTCCATTAAATAAGAATAAGACATAAATAATAATACACTGGTCCACTCAACCCTCCCCGGGACCACTCAGGAAAATGCGATGAGAGGCTGTGGTACTGCGACGTCGGCTGATTGATAGGTGGAACCGACCATTAATCCAGGCATCAGCTCTTCGGAAATCAATTAGTAGCAGAGAGACCGGGGAGGAATGGAGAGAGTCTGCAGATCATCACTCTCATAGCTCAGGATCTAGCTCTACAGGTCTCGCTAGGATGAGGACTGGCGGCATTGAAACGGTTAAGTCAAGTGAAACTCCTAGTACTTACATGCCCCCTTTACTGTAGGGTCATAGAGGGTCACGGATCAGGGGAAATTCAGTTCTAAAAGTGCAAGGCAGGTGTATTAACCCCATTTTTCATTTTTGCGCTTTTGTTTTTTTTTTTTTTTTTTCCTCTTCTTCTTTGAAAAGCCATAAATAATTTTTTTGTATTTTTTTTCTGCCAACAAGTTTTTCTTTTTTCAGGATGAGTCAATAACGTCATTCATTTTAACATATAATGTCCTGAAAAATGTGAAAAAAAAATTCCGAATGGATGAAATAATAATAAAAGAACATGCAAAAAGAAGAAAAAGAAATTGTCTTTTGGATTTTGTTTTTATGATGTTCACTTTGTAGAAAAAGGTAACTTACTTCTACGGGTCGGTACGGTTCTGCCGATACCACATTTCTATCGCTTTTTGCTTTACTATTTATAAAAAAAGGAAAAAAAAAAGTTTGGTTTCACTCACCTTATTCTAAATAACTTTTTTTATTAGAATTCTATTGGTGCTTGGTTTTTAGGGTACAAGTTGTAGTTTTTATTGATACCATTTTTGGGTCCATACGATGTTATGATCTCTTCTTTTTCATTCTTTTGTGGATGTGATGTGATAAAAAAAACAGCAATTCTGCCATTTTGATTGTTTCTTGGCGCTTAACCCCTTCATGCCGCAGCCCTTTTTCGTTTTTGCAGTTCTGCTTTTCGCTCCCCTTCTTCCCAGAGCCATAAACTTTTTTTTTTCCGTAAATATGGCCATGTGAGGGCTTGTTTTTTGCGGGACGAGTTGTACTTTTGAACGTCATCATTGGTTTTACATATCGTGTACTCAAAACTGGGAAAAAATTCCAAGTCCGATGAAATTGCAAAAAAAGTGCAATCTGACAACTGATTTTTGGATTTTTTTTACCATGCTCACCAAATGCTAAAACTGACCTGTCGTTATGATTCTCCAGTTCATTACCAGTTCATATACACCAAGCATGTATAGATTGTTTTTTATTTACATGGTGAAAAAAATACAAAGTTAGTTAAAAAAAAAATTGCGTAAATTTCCAAGAACCGTAGCGTCTCCATTTTTTGTGATCTCGGGTTGGTGAGGGCTAATTTTTCGCGTGCCGAGCTGACGTTTTTAATCATACCATTTAGGTGTTGATACCATCTTTTGATCGCCCATTATTACATTTTAATCCAATGTTGTGGCGACAAAAAAAACATAATTCTGGCATTTTGACTTTTTTTTTTCGCTATGCTGTTTACCAATTAGATTAATTCTTTTTATAGCTTGATAGATCGGGCGATTCTGAAAGCGGCGATACCAAATATGTGTATAATTTATTATTTTTTTAATTGTTTTATTTTGAATGGGACGAAAGGGGGGTGATTTGAACTTTTATATATTTTTTTATCTTTTTAATATTTTTTAAAACTTTTTTTAAAACCTTTTGCATGCTTCAGTAGTCTCCATGGAAGACTAGAAGATGCAGTTGTCCAATCGCTTTTGCTACACACAGGCGATAATCAGATCGCCTGTGTGTAGCAGAAATGCTCACTTGCTATGAGAGCCGACCTATGGGCAGTCGCCATGTCACGTTTGGAGAGCCCCTGATGTGCCTAAACAGTGGAAACCCCCACAAGTGACACGATTTTGACTCCATGGGTATTTTCAAGAAACAAGCAGCAGTGGATGTTGCTGAGTGAAAATTGCTTCTGGAGACACGCAGCTGTAAATTAGGCGGGCTGTCATCACTACAGAAATGCCAAACATGTGGGTGCTAAATGTTGTTTAGGCACACCGGGGCTCAGAAGGGAAGGGGCCATTGGATTTTGGAGTGCAGAATTTGCTGAATTTCTTTTGGGGTGCATGAAACCATTTCGCTTTTCCAGAGCCTTTGTGCTACCAGTAAGGTGGAAGCCCCCTATATTTCCAGTAACAGATGACGGACCAGAGTGGGGGACTTTTTTTGTGGATTGAGTTGAAGCTTTTATTGGGAATATTTTACATAACGTTAGGGATCACATTTATCCGTCGCTCTACGCTGAGCACTTTGGGGTTTCCATCTAAATCTCTGAGTGACGTGACAGATGAAACCCCCGAGGGATCCATTCACTATAATGAGGCAGCAGATTTACTCTGACTCTGTCTGGCCTCTGTTCAGTGGTGTTCTTTTCAGAAGAGCACAAAACTGTGGCCTTTTATGCACTACTAAAAAGACGGACAACGCCGGATCACAGGTCCTATTGCGCCCACAGTGCCTCCATCTGCCTCATTATAGGGAATCTTCCACCAGGGGTTCTGTCTGAATCACGTATTTCAGAGATTTACACAGAAACTCCAGTGTAAGCGCTCAGCGCAGAGCGCAGGATAAATGTGCGTCGAGCCTTACTGCGATCTTTGGGATGCAGAATGAAAAAAATCAACATCTTGTGAAGAATTGGTTTTATTTATTTTTATGCCGTTCCTCGTGCGGTATAAGTGATTAGGCGACTTTATTCTTTGGGTTGGTGCGATTACAGCGATACCAGATTTATATCGGGTTTTTATGTTTGGCTGCTGTCACACACTAAAAGACGCTTGTTATTGTGAAAACTAGTTTTTGCATCACCACATTTTGAGAGCTATAATATTTTCATATTTCCGCTGACAGAGTCATGTGAGAGTTTGTTTTTTGCGGGATGAGCTGACGTTTTTATTGGTACCATTTTTGGGCACATGACATTTTTTGATTGCTTTCTATTCCGACTTTTGGGAGACAGAATGAACAAAAACCAGCACTTCAGGAATTGCTTTTTGTTTTTGTTTTTTTATACCGTTCCATGTGTGGTAAAATTGATAAGGCAGCTTTATTCTTCAGGTCAGGAGGACGATTACAGCGATACCTCATTTATATATTTTTTTTATGTTTTGGCGCTTTTACACAATAAAAACTATTTTACAGAAAAAATAATTATTTTTACATTGCTTTATTCTGAGAGCTATAACTTTTTTATTTTTCTGCTGATGGAGCTGTATGGTGGCTTGCTTTTTACGGGACAAGATGACGGTTTCAGCAGTGCCATTTTTATTTACATCCGTCTTTTTGATCGCGTTTTATTGCACTTTTTGTTCGCGATGCTTCTCTATTCCGCTGTCACTAATGACAGCGGCATCAGAGGAGTTAAATGCTCGCGATCGGTGCTAGCACTGATCGTGGGCATTGCTGCAGGGTGTCAGCTGTCACATACAGGTGACACCCGCACTTGATCGCTGCGGCGCTCAGACTGTTTACGGGAACGCACCTACCGCAGAACAGTACTAGTATGAAACATGTCGGGAAGGGGTTAATGGTCATCCTGAGTAAGATTTTCCCATGGATTCCATCAAAAACTCATGTTTCCTTTGTATCGCCTTGATATACTGAGTGGCGTGCATGCAACATACACCATCATGGATTAAAATCCTGTAGGGCACGCACGGTCCCCTTGCTCACACCAGCACATGTCCAGTCCCATTTAAAGTTTGCAATTGACCATCTGGATGATCCAGAGGAGACATGGGAGAAGGTCATGTGGTAGGATGAGACCAAGGAGAATGTCATGTGGTAGGATGAGACCAAGGAGAATGTCATGTGGTAGGATGAGACCAAGATAGACGTTTTGGTTTCAACTACACTCACCGTGTTTGGAGGAAGAAGAAGGATAAGTAAAACCCCAAGAACACATCTCGACCATGAAGCATGGTGGAGGAAACATCATATTTTCAGAGTGCTTTTCTGAAAAGGGGACAGAACAACTGCACTGTATTGAAGGGAGGATGGATGGGGTCATGTATCGCAGGATTTTGGCCAACAACCTCCTAACCTCAGTAAGAGCATTGAAGATGGGTCATGGCTGGGTTTTCCAGCATGACAATGACCTGAAACACACAGCCAGGACAACTAAAGAGTGTCTCCGCAAGAAGCATTTCAAGGTCCAGGAGTGGCCTAGACAGTCTCCAGACCAAAATACAATAGAAAATCTTTGAAAGGAGCTGAAACTCAAGGTTGCCCAGTGACAGCCCCGAAACCTGACAGATCTAGAGAAGATCTGTATGGAGGAGTGGGCCAAAATCCCGGCTGCAGTGTGTGCAAACTTGGTCAAGAACTACAGGAAACGTCTGACCTCTGTAATTGCAAACAAAGGTTTCTGTACCAAATATTAAGTTCTGTTTTTCTATTGTATCAAATACTTATTTCATGCAATAAAATGCAATTTAATTATTTAAAAATCATACAATGATTTTCTGGTTTTATTTTTAGAATCTGTCTCTCACAGGTGAAGTGTACCTCCATTCTTTGTAGGTGGGAAAACTTGCAAAATCGGCAGAGTATCAAATACTTATTTTTTCCCACTGTATAAATGGAAATGGTATTGCTGAAAGCATCATCTTGGTAAAAGATGATCATCACACCTATCAATGAATTCCTTGAGGTGTGTAGTTTCTAAATTGGGGAGATTTTGCCGTTTTGGCACCTCAGGGGCTTTACAAATGCAACGTGATGTCCACGATCATCTATTCCAGCCAAATTAATGATTCAAAAATTGAATAGCGCTCCTTCCCTTCCGAGTCCTGCCGTGCACTTAAACAGTAGTTTCCGTTCACACATGGTGTATCAGTGTACTCAGGAGAAATTAAAACAAATTGTGGTGTCAATTTTCTCCTTTTAACCTGGGGCTAAAGCAACATTTTAGCAAAAAAAAAAAAAAACTAATTTTCAATTCTTTCTAGACCCCAGACCAGATCCAATAAACAAATCTCATGTTTTAAAAAATATTGTGTCACAATAGAGTGTGTTAGAAAAAGAGGATGTATGAATTCCCTTCAAGAAAAAGTATATATTAAAGTGCAATGCCTTTAGTATTTAGAAGATACCAATTTTTAGGAGCCAAAAAAAATCAAAGATGATATATAGATTTTTAGGAACATTAATAACCGAAAAATGTCATTATTTATAATATCAAAATTATTTATAAATAGATTCTCATTCTAAGAAACAGTATATATCCCATTAATTAAAGTTCACAGGGTTAATAAAGTCACTACTGGTCAGTGCATGAATTCTCTATTAAGTATATTGTAAGCATACTTACATTTAGTAAAGAGCCACAGCTTTATATATCTCGCAGACATGGATTACGGCGTGGGACAGTATGTCAGACAGATGAGGAATATTGTTGTTTTTAATTTTCAATGGAATGGGTGTTAGGTGACTATTTTTGTTATTATTTTCAGTTTTTTTTTTTTTTTAACAGGGGACCAGGGCTTCAATGGAATGGACGGAAGGTGAGTATAACTCTGTTTGTTTTTTTAAATGCTGTAAATTTGTAAAACGGCATGTATTTTTATTTCAAATAAAGGACTTTATTCTGGTTGTTTTTTTTTACTGACAATATGACTATGGGGTTAATAACGCATAGGGGTCTTATAGACGCCTCTCCATTTTTAACTGCTGGGCTTGAGGTCACCTGAAAATAACAAGGTGACATCAACCCCACAAATATGAACCCCAACTTGCCACTGCCACAGGGTACGTGGGTAGAGTCGGGCAAAGCGTCAGAATTGGCACATCGAATATATGCGTCTTTTCTGAGCGGTTGTGGGCTGCTATTTTTAGTTTGTGTGGGCCAATATCCATTGCCCCTTACCAGCCTGAGAATGCCAGCTCCCAGCTGTCCGCTTTAGCTTGGCTGGTTATCAAAAATGGGGTGACCCCATGCTGTTTTTTTAAATTATTTATTTATATAATTCAAAAAAGGCTTGGGGACCCCTCTGTTCTTGATAACCAGCCATCATAATGCGGACAGCTGAGGAATGCAGCCCGCAGATGTCAGTTTTGCCTGGCTGGCTATCAAAAATGAAAAGATCCCACTTAATTTTTAAAAATAATTTATTTATAGCGCATGCGCCGGCCGATGATTATTTCCATCAGCCACACCTGCTATCGCTGTTATTAGTGGCAGCCGGAGTAGGCTGATGGGAGTAGTACTTTTACTACTACTACTAGTACTACTACTACTTTATTACTTTTACTGCCATTCACAGTGCTGGCTGCCAGATGAACTGCAGTTCTCTGACCGCCATTAAGAGCCGCCAGAGTTTCTTGCTCTGTCATGCAGGTGACAAAGTGGGAAACACCCGATGTTCGGGGTGCCGAACCCAAACCGTAACACAGACTTCCTGGAGAAGGCTGTGTTCGGGCTTTGTGCCCGAACAGTAGGTGTTGGGTACAGACCTTGAACTTTACTGTTTGGGTTCACATATCACTAGTTTTTACCAGTTTTCTGGCATAAAACATCATCAAATGTTATAAAGTTGCAAAAATGTTGTGTCTTTTGGCATTTTTATACCAGTCCTGGCCAGATTAGTTTTGCATGCACTGTTTGATAGGACAAGCTTCAGAAATCTCCATTTTTTTTTTAATCTGAGAAATACTGATGAAACTGTGACCAAAGTCTGATGGTAAACGAGTCCATGAAAAAAATCGGATCTCAATCAGATGCCAACCGACTGAGGTCTGATTTTCACAAACTCTACATGCAGAAGATGGAGAAACTTTTTTTTTCTCTCTTTACCTCCGAGAAAATTGTCTCCCACTCTGATGAAACTGATCAGTGTCCGATTAGCATAAATAAATCGATTTTCTCGGATGTGTGACCCTGGCATCAAGGTGGCCATTGCTGTCTAGCTGCAGAGGTTTCACGTATGGTAAATCCATCCCTAGCGTTCACTCCGTCCCTTATATCTTTGCCTCTTTTCCCAGTCTCAACCTTCCATCATCCTGCACCTTCCTTACAGAGACTGTACCCTTTTAGGCTGGGAATACACACTGACTTTGCCCATGGCACAAGTTTGTTTGGACAAAGATTTCTCTATACCATACTGTATATCAGTATTTTGCAAGTGACCATCAAGTCGCAAAAAATCTAATTGGTTCCAACTCTTTGACTTGCTTGTCGGTAGCCTGCGGGTTGCAGTGTGATTCCATTCACCTGCATTATATGTGATGTAGTTGCCGTGTTGAATGATCTTTGGCCGCTCAGCCACAGTCACTGTGTAGACCAAGCCTTACTTTTGTGGATCCATGGAAGGTCCTTGACCTTCTAGCCTCATAGTTATTCCCATGGCGGCAAAGCCTTTATGAAATAGGCCCCTTTCCTTATATTTCCCTTCTTTTCACATGCGGCCATGATGGCCTGGTCGTTTCTCTGTAGAGTGATGGAGGCCAGAATTTATAGCGTTATAATCTACAGGCTTTTTATTCTAGACTCTCGCAGAGTGTTAATGAAGTAATAGGCTGGTACTTAATGGAGTAATAATCTGCAGCCTTGTAGGCAAGTCAAATGGATCAGCGTCCATCACGACCGCGGTAATGCGGCAATAGTCCGAGGACGCACTGCCGGCAGGAGGGGGTTAAGTGAGTGGTCTCTGCTGGGACAGGGGTAATGGAGCGATGCTGCACAGACCTCTGACAGGGGACAGTTAATGTACAGATGCTGTGCAGGTCTCTATGTCTGTCCTGTGATTTCTTGATGACAGTCGGTCCCTGGGGACAAACTCTCATTTCCAGATGAAGCTCCTGTCAGCGCTCGCTGGGCTCTTCTCCACAGCCATGTTGATTTTATTGCTGGTGCATGTAAGTTTATATGTTTAACTTGCAGCCTGGTGTCTGCGTCCGCCTTAAACAAATGTCCACGATTGTCCTGCTAAATAAAGCGTAACAAGGCTCCGACTCCTGACAGTGCGACTAATATATTCACATAAGGCTCTTTTCTGGGAACGGATATGCTGCACAATCCTGTATTAATATGAAACTCTTTCATATACAGTGGATAAAAAATACCCCACAAACGCATTGTCCGACCCCCTTAAAGTGCTACGACTATAGCACCCACTTTCTCTTGATGGTCAATATAGAGAGATAAAAAGATTAGGCATGTCGCATTTCAACATGCCGGATCCTTTGTTTCACAGAGGGGTCAAAACGACAGATAGTACTCGTCCGATGTTATGGTTGTGGGTACGTGCCCTAAAGCGCTAAATGCACATAAACTACACATGACAGCTGTAGGGAATATGTGAGGCCATACTATAGACATGCCGTGTAGACCATGCCGTGCTATGACACTGCTGCACAAAATTCTGCACCTTTCCACAGTTGAGGGAAGCCCCCAAAAAGAAGTTTTTAGCTTCCAATTCAAAGCGGCCTCATAAATCTTGAGTCCTTGATTGGGAAGCAAAACCCTAATGAAGCCCATTAGTTCCTGGAGACCCTTCTGATGTTAAAGATGGAGCCCTATCACTGGGACCTCATTGATCTTGAGAGCAGAGGTTCATTGTCCCGTTTGGGTGGAGCGGAGGTCGTGCATATGCTGCTCCTTTCACAGGCTGACAAAAATATTGGCGCTCCATTCTTGGCCACCAGAGACAATAAATTGAAATGGGAACATGGAACCTCCTTTGTCATGATCAGTGAGGGTCCCGATGGGGGTTCTGTAGATGAACCCTCAACTTCAGAGCCATTGTTAGGCTTCCTTCACCTAAAGAAAGATTGTAAATACCCTGGACAAGGCAGAGTGGCTTGGTAGTGCCCCATTTATACTTGGCTTATAGACAAACCTTCCAAACCTACATGTCTCCAATTCACCTTAGTTCTGACCCTGTTCTCTAATGCTCCCCTACCGGATATATATGTAGGAGGACAAGGTCATAACCGAGGGGAATTAGGGAGGTGTGGGGATGGAAGGGCATTTGGTTATGAAGTGGTCTTACTTTAGAGTAAAAAATAAAACCAGATATGAAGAATATCCAATACCTTGAGATACACAACATTTTCTACGAAGCCCTCTCCATTAATAGCAATGATCTGAAACTATCAATTTCTCAATGGACATGCATTTATCTCCAAGGAGACTGGAAATTTTACAGGTCAGGAGGACCCGCTGAGTGTCATACAAGGGTTATGTTATGAAGTGATTACAGGTCCTGGCTCTGATGGATACAGACAGCTCCCTTTGCACAAACATTTATAAGCACCTTGTAGATGGAAAAAAATGGACGAGAGTCTTTGTAAGGATCTTAAGGGGGCTGTCAAAAATGGACAAAGACTTTTTGTTAGAAATGTGTGCTGATCATATATATTGCACTGCTGGGACTTTGAAAGATCAGCTGTGATTTGTAGGAGAATCTGACATTAAGTGCTAAATTTCCCTGCAGCGCCACCGCAGGGATGATGAAGCATTACACATTTGCTATTAAAATCAGTGGACTGACTATGTATACACAATTATTCCTGGGTGAAAAAACCTTATACAGACATTTTTCTATTCTATTAAATGAGCTTAGAAATAGGATACATGCTTTAATAGTTTCAAATTCCAGGTTAGGACGTGGTTTTGAATAACCAAAACTTTTTCAACCCAGTTCAAACTTTAAGCAAAGAGTGCAACTTGTTGAATACTTTTTTTTTTTAAATGGCCTTGGCTGGATCTTGAACCATGGTGACATGATGGATGAACGATCTGTAGGAAGGTCCACCAGGGTCTTCTCTGCCATTATCTTCATTGTATCAAGCCATTGGGTTCCTGATCTTCCTCTTCACCTTGTTCCTTCTGTTCTTCCGACCATGATGTCCTTCTCCAGTGATTGCTCTGTTTGTATGATGTGTCCAGGGCAGCACGGTGGCTCAGTGGATAGCACTGCAGCCTTGCAGCGCTGGAGTCCTAGATTCGAATCCCATCTGCAAGGAGTTTGTATGTTCTTCCCGTGTTTGTGTGGGTTTCCTCCGGGTACTCCGGTTTCCTCCCACACTCCAAAAACATACAGATAGGGAATCTAGATTGTGAGACCCATTGGGGACAGTGACGATAATGTGTGCAAACTGTAAAGCGCTGCGGAATATGTTAGCGCTATATAAAGATTATTATTATTAAGGCAAGTTATAGCTTGGTGATTCTTGTTTTGAGGGACATATCTGGCTTGATTTGTTTGTTCTTCTTGCCTTCCATGGTAATGATAACGTCCTTCTCCAGCACATTTCAAAGACGTAGATTCTTCTTGTTTCTTAATTGAACACACCGAAAATATGTCCGATAACTAGAATTTTATTAAGTAAATGTACAAAAAAATTATAAATACAAAGAAAAGAGGGTTGTGTGGTAGGGGGACCAATACCAATAAAGGGCACAACACAGGGGACTCAAGACAATCAAGTACTAGACTACACAATAAGTGCAAAAATAGGCACAACTAATGCAGTGCATTGGATGAATAATAAATAAAGTGCCAGTGCGAGAATATTATTATTATGAAAAATCATATGCAAAAAAGTTGATAATACCACATGAGGATAATAATAAAGTGCCAATGCATGAGGTTAAATATCAGTGCAAAAACAGGTATGCAATGCAGAGTAGAAAAGCACAATGGATAAAGTGCAAAAGGTATATATATATATATATCTCACATAGAAGAGAAGGGTGAATTGTAGTAAATTGCTCAGTGCCATACCTCGGCATTACCTTTCCCCTGACGAAGGTGAGATGTGGTATTATCAACTTTTTTGCATATGATTTTTCATAATAATAATATTCTCGCACTGGCACTTTATTTATTTATTATTCATCCAATGCACTACATTAGTTGTGCCTATTTTTGCACTTATTATATAGTCTAGTACTTGATTGTCTTGAGTCCCCTACCAACCCCCCTCTTTTCTTTGTATTTATAATTTTTTTGTACATTTACTTAATAAAATTCTAGCTATTAGACATATTTTCGGTGTGTTCGTTGTCTTGGCTTCAGTTTTTCCGAGTTGTCCTTTATCCTTTCCATGGGTGCATTTATTTTGTTTATTATATGTGGATAGAAAAACATTTTTTCTTGTTGCACTTTTCCTTGAGTTGTTTTAATTGTTTCTTAATTGTCCAGGTTTCACATCCATATGTTACTATAGAAAAGACCAAACTATGTACGAGCCATGTCTTCACCAGTGAAATGTTCTTCAATTCGTAGACCTTGTCCAGTGACTTCTTTGTTGATTTGCCCATAACTATACTCCTATTGACTTCCGGTGTCGTCACGGTGTAAGGAGGTGGTGGGGACCCTCATCTGCCCCCTTTCTCCTGTGTGCTGAGCCCTTGCATTTTATGTGGGACCCGGAGATGTGTACCCATTTAGTAATGTCTGTACCTTGTGTATTACTATATTACCCTTTCATCCCTATGTTGTGATCTGTATTAACTTGTAATGTCATGTATGTGCTGTGTTTGTAAAGTCTGATAATGTTCACTACGGTTATTGCCTGTATGTTAGAGACATGAACAGAAGGGGTTAACCCAGGGGGTTGGGTTAACAGCCCCAAAAAGGAGCAGGAAGTTCCTGCTCCTCAGTAGGAGCCCCAGGTAGGCTTGCCTATGGCAGGACGTGCTCCCCTGCTGGGAGCTGACTAAACCCCAGGAGGGGTAAAGACTGCTGCCCCGGACCCACGGGCAGTGAAGCATGCATCGGGACCGTGTGGTGCCCCGCTGAGGACTATAAGCGTCCAGGAATCGGCTAAAGGACTGTGACTGTTGCCGCGACTGCCCTTGCTGCCGCCATTGCTGCTGCTGATTCAGCAGCGAAAGAACTTGAGGAAAGAGCAGGAAGGTTACTTGATTTATTGCAACTACATTTTTTCTTCCTTTTTCTCCTTTTTACTACCTTCTTTACTCATCAATAAATAGTTAACCCTGTTGGGTTATAACTGTGTCCCTGCATCCTGTTTGCCTGTGCTGCAGTGACTTCGGAGAAGAGGTAAATTGTCTGGAGTTACATCTGTCCTGTCCATTTTTATGTGCAAGGGGCCGGGGTGCTCGCTGACCATTTGTTTAGTGGACTATGTTCATGGACTGTAGCTTTAAGTGAATCGGCCATAACTACCACCCCGTGCCTCCTTGTTACAACTGCATCGTGAGTGATCATTGATCCAAGTAGATTGAAGACCTTAAATTGGGTTTTATCCTATAAGAGGCACACTGAATTCCTTAGAAGATTGACTTATCCATAGGATAATGACCCCTGGGGGTCTGAACACTGGGGATCTGACCTGCACCCCTCTAGAGAACCAGAAGTCCCCTGAGTGATGGGACTGCAGCAAAACCACTGCCCCATTCACTTTTATGAGATTAACAGAGACTTGTTCCAGCAGCTTCATAAAAGATAATAGGGTGATAGGCACGCAAACTATCACTGTACAGGGAATTTCTCAGTTATCGGACCTAGAGCAATCACAAATTATCATCTATCTTGAGATCAGTCCATGGATTTTGCTCCAGATTTGCATGAGATTTCACCCTTTAAAAAGGTCTGGGTCAGTGAGGTTACCTTGCCTGTATGACAGAGAAAAAATAGTAGACAAAAAGTTGTCATTTGACAACCCCGTCTACGTTTTTTTTTCCCTTAAACAGCGCCACTTTTGTTCATAGGCTGATTCTGGTATTACAGTTCAACTATTTAATTACCAATCTGCTATTGCACTCTTATAATAACACAGTAGCCTGCAGACATACTTGGCATACCAGGCATCAGGGAGAGGAGCTGCTGGGCATCTTGGCATGCTCCGAACAGCAATTAAGCAGTAGCCTGGCTTTCTTGGCAGTTTATGTAAAGCAGAGCTCAAAGCTCACGACGTACTTGTCACAACACAGGAGATGCTTGGTCCATGCAGGGGAGTACACACAGACACTGCTGGGTGCGCTGTATAAACCCTGCCACCCTGACGAGATGCAATGATACGCTGACCACCCACCTTTCCTATTAGCAATAAACATCTCTGCGCCAGCTGTGGAAAAAATAGTCGCCAGCAGAAGATGCGAAGACAGCAGCAAGGAAAATGGAAATTGTGCAGAAATACAAAGAGTAATCATTTTTTTTTCCAGTTCCACACAGTAAATGAATTAAGGTCACCATGCAGCGGACATTCTCAAGAAAGGCTTCAAACTACAGTCCTGATGGTCATCTGTTGGTTTTCATGTTGTAAAAAACTGTATTCAACCTGGCACCTGTATCATCCATGTCTATCCTTGGGCGGTGCTGCCCCCATGTCGTTGGTGACGTCGGACAACAACGCAGCACTTCTGTTTAATATTCTGGGAGTTTGATGGTTAATTCTTAAATATGGTCTTCTCAGAAACTCCCTTGGATGAGCCTTAGGTGGGGTTACACACTATATAAACCCCTAGCTCTCTGCTATAAATTGCCAGTTATAGGTTTTACCTGACCCTGGTTCCCTCCCTGTTTCTCTGCTGCTCTGATCCTGTGTGTTATTAAGTTTGAGACCTTAGATTGTTTTCACCTTTACCTGTGCTTCATGAAACTGACTTATTTTTCGGACTACTCTGGTTTTGACCCGGCTTATACCAATCGTGTTTGCCAATCCACGTACTCAGATAACATCCGAGGGCAGTCTATTTTACACGCACCCGTAGACTTGTATGGGTGCGCATGATCCGATTATCAGATGCATCAGCAGCATGCTGCAAATGGGCATGAGAAAATAGTCGCAGATCTGCACTGACCCATAGTATAACATTAGGCCAAGTGCAATCTGATAAAATACCGGATAGCACTCGGCCTTGTTATACGCGACTGTGTGCGAGCCCTAAAGAAAAGGATGATGTTACTGAGCCGCCCAGCCAGGGCTGTGGGGTACTCGGACCCGAGCCCGTTGATCTCTATGGGGGATGTCACGGTGGCCACGGCTCGGTCCGTGGCCCTGGGCGCTCACCCTGAAAAGGGAATATTTACAGGGGATAATGTCAGTGAATCGTGATGCCACCTGTGGTGTCTGGTGAGGATCACCAGCGCTGCAGCAGTCCACTGAGGCCGGTTTTGTGGCAGCTTGGGTGGTATCGCTCCCCACAGGTGGAGCAGGCCTTCAGGGCAGCGTAAGTGTAGGGATGCAGGACAGAGGAAACCCAGCTGGGTAAGAATAAGAATGGGAGAACATACAAGTCACTTCTGTACCTTTACTGGAGTTAGTGCAGGAACATCCCGGAGCACTGTAGGGTGAAGGGTGCACGTCCGGATTCTCCCAGTGAGCAGGTGTAGGGCCTCCTGTTTCTTGCCTCTCTGTAGTAAGTTTCTGACCTGCCTGTAGCTAGGCCTAACTTTGTCTCTGTCCTGCACCGGCTGACTTTGTGGTAGGGCCTTCTCCTGGAGTACACACTCCCTGCTTGTAGTGTCTCCGTGGCCCTGGCTCTGTTACGTATCAGCTCTTGGGTGCTCCTGGGACCTGTAGTCCTCCAGGTAATTCTGGTGGTCTCCTACGGGGTCATAGAGATCCCTGTAAGCTCGGACCCGGTGTCCGGTATGTGCCTTCTGGGGTGAGCTGGTAAGGCTCCTCTGCCCCTTGCTACTCTCTCCTCTAGCCTTCGGCCTACTCGGGCCCTCACTAGGCTATACACACTTGCAGTTAGCTGGCTGTCTCTTCTGCCGCTCTCTAGAGCATCGGCACGCTCCTAGCTCGCTGACTTGAGCTGAGTGAGTCTCACACTGCAGACTGACCTGTTTCTGTGTCTCAGAGTGTTCTTCGCTAGAGCGAACTGCACTGTTCCTAGAGTGTCCTCTCTAGAGTGAGCTGACTTCCTGCCTTCTCCCTCTTTTTTATCTACCTATACAGGCTCCCTCTGGTGGTCTGAGGAAGGGAGAAGGTGTGTGAATGCTCTGAGGGCCTCTTGTGGATGAATCCTTTAGTGCACCCTTCTAGGATTTGCGGCACCAAGCGCAGCCGGGCTCCACATTACCAAATACTCTTTAATTAAAGAGGTTGTCCGTAATTAGAAAAACAGGGCTGTTGTTTTCCAAAAACAGCACCACACATGTCCACAAGTTGTATGTGGCATTGCAGTTCAGCTTCATTATTTTTAACTGACCTTGTCAGACTTAACCCGTAGACAGGTGTGGCATTGTTTTTCGGAAATAGCAGCCATAAATTCCCAGAGGAGCATACCATGGCCTCATGCTGGTGTATTGCATGGACAAATGTTTAAAATTAGATACCCTAACCCAACCAAATCAGACCCCCTGTTTTACACTGATGAGGGGCAAACACCCTGAAACACATGTCTGCAAATAGAATGTCTGGCTTGTCTTCTTATGCTATGTTATGGGCCAGACTTGTTAAAGAGTCGATATTGACTTTTAATAGGTGGCCCTAGAGTTCAAGTCCTTGTCCTCTCTGAAGAGGATATTTGCATATTTCCATAATTATGTATTTCTTTTCTGGTGTAGATGCCAATGTTCTCCTGAATCGAGCGTTGTTTTTCTTTAGTATCTCCTCTTCTCCGTTCCTGAGATATGGATAGTTTCCCGCAAAGAAGATTTGATGACCACGCCCATTTGTCTAACAAGACTAGATTTACATGCAGAGAAGAGGAAGAATATTCTTGTGTTCCTGTGCCATATCTCAGGAATGGAGAGGCACAGGAACACAAGGAAAACAGAGCCGGATTCAGGAGAACAAAGACATTTACACCTTGAAAAAAATACATATTTGTGGCAATTGAGAGGTCTTCTTCTAGGCCTACATGGCCAGAATGGCCACTACAGTGATTAATGATCCTTTGGACGGCCAAGATTAAGATCAGTAATAGGCAAAAATCAGTGGTGGCACAAACTGTTCTGATGTACCGGGTTTGGAATGTGTCCCTTTCCTGCTCAGTTCCGGAGGTTCTGCATCACATCTGACAGATGGACACTCATTCAGCCTATTACTCTGTGGGTCTCTAGCCCTTTCTCCAGTAATCCCTAATGTTCTAGTTTATAAATATGCATGCTCCTTATTTCCATCCATCTGCTCCATATGAATTTCTTAATGCTGACCATTCTACCCCATCTCGTCAGGTCCACCAGCTGCCTACTCCACCAAAACTATTCCTTGGCCTGGTTTCAAAAGTCCAGCCGATAACTGCATAGAAAATCTGCAACATAATGTAGTACTAGTATTGTGGGTGATGAGGTGGATTTTACAAATTCTTATGCACACACAAGATCTGCAGCGCACATTAACCGGCGCCAAAGCAGCAATTTATGCAGCAGATTTCTACTCCAAAATCCACATTTAAAAAACACTTCCAAAAACGTACTTGCAGCGGGAGAAATAAGTATTGAACATGTCATCTATTTTCTAAGTAAATATATTTCCGAAGGTGCTATTGATATGAAATTCTCACCACATGTCGGTAACAACCCATCCAATCCACTCAAAGAAATTACCATAGATGTCCATAAATTAAGCTATGTGTAATAATGAGAAATGACACAGGGAAAAAGTATTGAACACTTTTCCTGAAATTTATTTAATGCTTCATACAAAAGCCTTTGTTGGTGATGACAGCTTCAAGACGCCTCCTGTATGGAGAAACTAGTCGCAGGCATTGCTCAGGTGTGATTTTGGCCCATTCTTCTGTACAAACACTCTTCAAATGCTGAAGGTCCCGTGGGCTCAGTCTATGAACTCTGAGCTTTAGTTGCTTCTATAAATTTTCTATTGGATTCAGGTCTGGTGATTGGCTCGGCCATTCTAGCAGCTTTATTTTCTTCCTCTGAAGCAAATTGAGAGTTTCCTGGGCTGTGTGTTTGGAATCATTGTCTTGCTGAAATGTTCACCCGCGTTTCATCTTCATCATCTTGGTAGATGGCAGCAGAAGAATGTCTGTGTACATTTGTCATTCATCCTTCTTTCAATCATATGAAATTTGACAGTGCTATATGCTGAAAAACAGCCCCACACCACAATGTTGCCACCTACAAACTTCACTGTTGGTATGGTGTTTTTGGGGTTACATACAGTGCTTTTTGGCCTCCAAACATGGTGTGTATTATGGCATCCAAAAACTTCAATTTTGGTTCTCCCAGTATTTCACAGGCTTGTCTAAATGTTGTTGAACAAACTTTAAACGAGCTTGAATATGCTTTTTGTTCAGCAATAGAGTCTTGTGTGTTGAGCGTGCATATAGGCCATGGAGGTTGAGTGCATTACTTATAGTTTTCTTTGAAACCATTGTACCTGCTGATTCCAGATCTTTCTGTAGCTTTTTGCAGATGGGCCGTGGACAACTCTTTTGATAATTCTTTTTACTTCTCTGTGACGCGCACCACACTGAGGTGGTACCAGGGCTATGGGGTACTCGGCACCGAGCCCATAGAAGTCTATGGGAGTTGTCACTGGCAGCGGGGCTCGGTCCATGGCCCTGGGCGATCTTGTAATGGGGGATATTTACAGGGGATTTGTAGGTAGTTTGTGACGCCACCTGTGGTATCTGGTTAATTGGACCAGCGCTGCTATAATGATCTTCACAGGGGATGTTATGGGGGCAGCTGGGTGGCAAGTCTCCCACAGGTGAGACTGGTCCCTGGAAGTCTATGGTGATGATGCAGGGTGTAGTTAAGAATTCAGTCACACACAATGCAGCTTCTTTTCATACCTTTACTGGTAGATGGTTCAAGCAGGTCCCGGGGAGCTGGTTGGGGTGGAGAATGCACATTCGGGTAACCGCTGAGCAGGTTAGAGGCCTCCTTTCTTCAAATGTATCTGAGTCCAAACTTGCATGAAGCGAAGTTAACTCTGCAAACTACAGCTTTTCTCAATAGCTGCCAAGCCCGGCCGACATTGTGGTGGAGCCTTCTATGTCTCTGACTAGCAGATGTTGAGAGAACTAAGTCCTTACTTTTGTCGTGCACTTGACTCAAAGTCCCCGTTCTCCCTGACTCCGGTTACGTATCGACGCTTAGGGCTGCACTCTGCGACCTGTAGTCCAGATGCCTCCGGTTTTCTTGTTACTATGCTTGAAACACTAGCAACGCTTCGGACCCCGGTGTCCGGCAAATTAGTGCAGGCAATCCAATACCTAAAGCACTTCTCTATGTCTTCTCCACTGCGCCCTTCGCCCTGCTTCCCGCTCTTAACATAAGCACTTGTAGCTTCGATGTGAAAAGTCAGCTTTCTCCAGAGCTCACTGCACAGCTCTCAGTATCCTCCAAGTCCAGACTGGACTGAGACTGAACTGCTCTGTACTCAGACAGGAAGCAGACTGAACTGAACACTGACTCCTCTCCTCTCCCTCCTGAGCTTGACTGACTGAACTCTCTCTGCTACGTGTCACTCCCTTTTATACCCCCGATGGGTGTGTCTAAAAGGGTGAGTGAAGTGAATGCATATCAAGCATTGCGGTTACCTTCTTGTGCATTCTCCTGGATTTATGTGTGCCTTACATAGCTGGGCCACACATCTGTCTGAAATCTAGTGGGAAGCATCACTCATCATCACTAGTCACTGGTTTTACCCATCATGAGATGTTTCTTGTGTGGCACCTTGGTAAAGTTTAAACCTTTTTATAGGCTATCAGGTGAACCGGCTGATATTATTGTAGGATTGGTTTTTATTTACTGATAGATTTCAGCTTGTGTCATAATTTTACATGACTTATTGCATCTCTTTTTCTTCAGGTGTTCAATTCTTTTTCGCTGTGTAATTTCCCATAATTGCACATAACTAAATTTACGGACATCTATGTTGATTTCTTTGCCTGTGTGGATTGGATGGGTTGTTACCGACATTTGGTGAGAATTTCATGTCAATAGCATCTTTTGAAATATATTTACTTGGATAATTGGTGACGTGTTCAATACTTATTTCACCAGCTGTATATACACTTTACCCTCGCTGAATCCATTGAAGCAGATAAAAAACCCACATCATCTAAAAAAAAAAAAAAAAAAACACAAAAAAACACATTTTTGATGCCTTTTTTTATCTAGTCAAAAAATTCTGGATGATGAAACCGTAACATTATGTCTACACAGATTCAGCTCCAAAATCCACATGAAAAAATGCTTCAGATTCTCCTCAAATAAGCTTCCTGTTGATTTGAGTGGTAAAATATGCCATGGTGGAAAAGAAACGATATTGGGCATTTATGCTACAAAAATAACCCAAATTTGACCACCTAATAAATTGAAGTTGATAAAGATGCTCCTTACAAAAACAATGCATTAGAAAACACAGCCAAAATCTGTTTCTATGTTTTTGGCTTGGATTTTTCAACTGTCAGTGAGATTTTTTCACATTGTTTTTTGAAGCAAATTTATTCTTTAAAATCTACCTTGAAAAACACATTAAATACTGTTTGAGTTCTCGTTTTATTGATTTCAGTGGGAAAACCACACTTCTTCATACAGCAAGTTTTTTCTTGCAGCTTTGAAAAAATACGTCCATCCATCCATTTTGCATCTATCTCTGTGGCCCAGCTATGTAAGGCACACATAAAATCCAGGAGAATGCACAGGAAGGTAACCGCAAAAGCTTGTTATCTATTCACTTCACTCACACTTTCAGACACACCCACCAGGGGTATAGGAGGGAGTGACACGTAGCAGAGTCAGTCTGTTTCCTGTCTGAGAAGAGCTCAGTGCAGATAGTCTGCTTCCTGTCTGAGGACAGTGCAGTTCAGTCTCAGTCCAGTCTGGACTTGGAGGATACTGAGAGCTATTCAGTGAGCTCTAGAAGAAAGCTGACATTTCCATCAAAGCTACAAGTGCTTATGTTAAGAGCGAGAGCAGGGCGAAGGGCGAGTGGAGAAGATAGATGCTAGTGCACCAGGTACCGGATTACCTGCACTAATTCACCGGACACCGGGGTCCGAAGCGTTGCTAGCGCTTCACGCCTAGTAACAAGATAGCCGGAGGCTTTCTGGACTACAAGTCGCAGAAGGTAGCCCTAAGCGCTGATACGTAAACGGAGTCAGGGGGAACAAGGACTTTTAGCAGGGCCCTGCATAGAGGGACTTTGTTCTTTCCAACATCTGAGAATCAGAGACATAGAAGGCTCCACCACAATGTCGGCCGGGCGTTGCAGCTATTGAGAAAGCTGGAGATTGCAGAGTTAACTTCGCTTCATGCAAGTTTGGACTCAGATACATATGAAGTAAAGGAGGCCTCTAACCTGCTCAGCGGTTTCCCGAATGTGCATTCTCCACCCCGACCAGCTTCCCGGGACCTGCCTGAAACACCTACAAGTAAAGGTATGAAAAGAAGCTGCATTGTGTGTGATTGAATTCTTAACTACACCCTGCATCATCACCATAGACTTCCAGGGACCCGTCTCACCTGTGGGAGACTTACCACCCAGCTGCCCCCATAACATCCCCTGCGAAGATCCTTATAGCAGCGCTGGTCCAATTGATCAGATATCACAGGTGGCGTCACAAACTACCTATCCTTATAATCCCCTGTAAATATCCCCCATTGCATGACCGCCAGGGCCACGGACCGAGTCCCGCTGCCAGTGACATCTCCCATAGAAATCAATGGGCTCGGCTCCGAGTACCCCATAGCCCTGGTATCCACACATGTGGTGCGTGTCATCTGAACTTGGCGTCACGAACAGGATGCAAAC
The DNA here is from genome assembly GCA_033576555.1 of Oophaga sylvatica. Classification (NCBI taxonomy): domain Eukaryota; kingdom Metazoa; phylum Chordata; class Amphibia; order Anura; family Dendrobatidae; genus Oophaga; species Oophaga sylvatica. The sequence goes on along the minus strand of JARQOD010000004.1, from coordinate 559,327,250 downwards.
TTGCAATTGTGAGTCCTGTGTGCCTATTGAATTGTTTGGTGAAAAAGACTGTTTGCTACATTTGGCGCCAAATACCGCCATCTTTACCGCAATATTGCGCCCTCAGGCGCTGGTGAAGAAGGGGGGCGTACCTGAAAGAGCGCGCTGGTTCCCTGGCCCCGCCTCCAACTCTGACGCGGCGGCAGGTCCTGTGAAACAGGAAGTGAACGCTCTGACATCACAGCGCCAGCGACAAAGGTCCTCTCTCCACCACTGTGCCTGGGACGCTGCAGCCTTTGAAAGAGGTAGGCTCCGATTAAACAGGGGGGCACCAACATGTCGCAGCAACCGGCAGACGGAGCGGCCCCCGCCGGTGGCCCCAATAGCCCACCGCTTGGCATTGTAGTGCAGGATGGAGGTGCGGGCCCCTCACCTGGTCCGGTGGTCTCGCTCATGCCCCTAACGCTCCCATACATGCCAGGAGCGAAGTGGCTCCCTCAGTACAGCGGCGAGCCAGACACCCTGCCAGGGTTTAAACGGAAAATATGTAGCATCCTAGACATGTACGCAATGACTGAAAAGCAAAAAGCTGCTGTGGTAATAGGACAGTTAGCTGGTGCGGCTGAGAGAGAAGTAGAGACTTGGCCCATTGCAGACCAGGAGTCGGAACCTGCGATTCTCTTAAAGCTACAGGCCATCTTTGAGGACCGCACAGAAACGGATCTCCGGATGGCATTTTATCAGTGTTTCCAGAGACCGGGTGACAGTATTAGGGACTACGCCTGCCGACTACAGGGGGCCCTGCGAGCTCTTAAACAGGCTAACCCTACAAGTCCCATTGATGAGAGCCAAATGTTGAAAGAGCAATTCGTGCGGGGACTGAGGTCTCCAGCGGAAGGCAGGACTGTAAACTGGTGGTCCTTGGATCATCCTGATGCCACCTTTGATGCCCTAAAGGACATGGCAATAAAAGGACTGCGACCCCTGGAAAAGCCTGAGGTGGCGAACCAGTATCACCCGGGTGAAGCCACTCTTAAGCCGGCAGTACCCACCTTTTCCCCGCAGGTGGCAGAAGCTAAAACGCAGGTGGCGCCCCCTAGTGAGTTGGAATGTCTGCGCTCAGAAGTGCGCCAGCTGACTAAGAACTTGGCCACTGTAATGGATGCCCTGCAACTGCGGAAAGAGGAAGGAGGAAAGATCCTACTAGCCGACTGTCCGGAGGATGTCCCTTGGGTGAACCGGAGGAAATGGAGGACGTCGCCTCACCGAAGAAGGACCACGCCACCCCAAGGAGCGACTCCTGATCAACATCATCCTCGGCGGGAGATCATCTGCTACCGCTGCAACCAAAAAGGTCATATGGCTCAGCAATGTCCTTTAAACGAGCCGATCCTGGGTCAGAGGGCCAACACCCAGGAGTAGACTCATCAGGCCCCTTAGACTGGAACCGCAGGTTCGTGGGTGGACGGCCCTACCTGTCCATAATTCTGGACGGGATTGCAATCCCTGCACTGCTGGACACTGGATCTCAGGTGACCATCATACCTGATGTCCTTTACAATAAATTTTGGTCCATGGACAGTCTCCAGCCCCCGAGCCCTGACTTGACAGTGTACGCCACCAATCGTCTCCCTGTTGAAGTAATTGGAGCCAAAAACGTGAACGTAAAAGTGGGCAGGGTGAAGCTGAAGGATCAGGGACTCCTAGTAGTCAGAACTGTAAATGAGGAGAATGGCTTAAATGTGATATTAGGTACTAACATTATCAGTAACTGTCTGGGAGAAGTTGTGTTTTTACTCCAACAGCTCGCTGAAGTTGCCAAGCCAAAGCAGAAGGGAGTGATCCAGAGGGAGATCCGGGCCCTGATGTGCCAGCAGCAAGCGAAGCTTACAGATGGTGAAATCGGTAATGTACGGGTCACAGACTCGAACCCCATTGTAATACCCCAATGAGTGAAATGTTAATATGGTGTAGAGCAGCCATAGGTCTGAGAGGACAGAACTACCAAGCAGTAGTAGAACCCCATTGCTAGAACACAGACCTACACTCATGATTGCTAGAGGGGTAGTGGAAGTAATAAATGGGAGAGTACCAGTACGGCTTCTCAACTGGGGGGACGATGAAGTAAATTTGCCACGTTATGCCACAGTTGCTAAATTACATGCCGTAGATAACAATTCTATCCTCACAACCGAGTCCTTAGCCTCCCGCCAACCAGCGGAGGATAATGATCCGGCAACCCCGGTAGCGGATTGGTGTCAGCAGCTTCATATAGGGACAGACACCACTTCCGTCCACCAGAAACAGGGGGTACTACGGGTGGTACAAGAGTACGCACAAGTATTTAGCAAGCACCCACTTGATTTTGGGACAATTAAGGGAGTACAGCATCATATCCCTACAGGCAGTCATCCTCCCATCAAAGAGCGGTACAGACCTATACCTCCAGCCCACTATCAGAAAGCTAAGGAAATGTTGCGTGACATGAAGGAAGCCGGGGTGATAAGGGATAGTTGTAGTCCCTGGGCAGCGCCTCTAGTTCTAGTTAAGAAAAAGGATGGTAGCATGAGAATGTGTGTAGATTACAGACAAGTAAATCGCATAACACATAAAGATGCATACCCATTACCACACATAGAGGAATCCTTAGCTGCTCTGAAAACGGCTAACTACTTTTCTACCCTCGACCTTACTAGTGGGTACTGGCAAGTAGCTGTGGCTGAGGAGGATCGGGAGAAAACTGCTTTTACCACCCCAATGGGACTCTGCGAGTTTGACAGAATGCCGTTTGGCCTCAGCAGTGCCCCAGGAACATTCCAGAGAGTGATGGAGAGCTGTCTGGGACATCTCAACTTTGAAACCGTGTTGCTGTACCTGGACGACGTGATTGTGTACTCCAAGACATATGAAGATCATCTGAAGCACCTGGCAGAGGTATTCGAGTCACTGTCCAAGTATGGGATGAAACTGAAGCCCTCAAAGTGCCATCTGCTCAAACGGAAGGTACAGTACTTGGGACATATTGTCAGTTCCGAAGGAGTAGCGCCGGACCCCGAGAAGGTCACAGCCATCCAGAAATGGCCGGAGCCGAAGAATCTAAAGGAGGTGCGTCAGTTCCTGGGACTAACAGGTTACTACAGGAGGTTTGTAAAAGATTACACTAAGAAAGCGGCGCCTTTACAGGACCTCCTGGTCGGACAACCTCTCAAGAGCAGAAACCCTCCATTCAATTGGGGAAAAGAACAAGCTGAGGCATTCAAAGAGATGAAAGAGATTCTGACAGGCGATGAAATCTTAGCCTACCCAGATTACAGCCAACCGTTCCTGCTGTACACAGATGCCAGTAACGAAGGATTAGGAGCTGTCCTCAGTCAGAAGCAGAATGGCCAAGAAAAAGTCATCGCATATGCCAGCAGAAAACTCAGGCCAACTGAGAGGAACCCGGAAAACTATAGCAGCTTCAAACTGGAGTTTCTGGCGCTGGTCTGGGCCATTACCGAAAGATTTAAACATTACCTTGCCTCCAACAAGTTCACTGCGTACACAGACAACAACCCCTTGACGCACCTTGAAACAGCCAAGCTGGGAGCCATGGAGCCACGTTGGATGGCTCGGTTGTCAAATTTTCAGTTTACCATCAAGTACAGGGCAGGCCGTAAAAATGCTAACGCGGACGCCTTGTCCAGAATGCCGCATGAATCCGACACGGAGGAAGAATCAGATGATCTGGAAGAAATCGAGCTACCTGCGTTCCACCGAAATGGGATGGTCCAAGAGCAACGAGTCTACAGAAAGCGGTGTGGTGAGATGTTGAACCCTTTACCTCATCACAGCTGGAAGGAAACTCAGGACAGCGATCCAGTGGTCAGCCGTGTCAAGGAGCTGATAAGACAGGAAGGTTCCTCCTTGGAGAAAGACGCACCCATACCAGCAAAGCTCCTGTGGAATGAGAGAAGCCGGTTGTTCATCTACCGTGAGAAGTTGTGCAGGAGATACGTCGACCCAAGGACCCATGAAATGGTTTGGCAGATAGTGGTCCCCAGAGCAGACATCCAAATGGTGTTAGAAGCCTACCACGATCAAGCGGGACATTTTGGCTGGAAAAAGCTGGAGACCCTGTTGAGGTGTCGGTTCTATTGGGTAGGGATGCGCAGCTCCATCGAGAAGTGGTGCCAGAACTGTGGACCCTGTGGACTCAGACGAAAAGACTACCATAGTCAGAGAGCACCCCTGCAGCCTATCCGGACGACTCGTCCCTTGGAGATTGTGGCATTGGATCACGTCAAGTTGTCCCCAAGCAGGTCAGGATACTCATATGCCCTGACCATGGTGGATCACTATTCCAGGTTTCTGGTGGTCGCCCCTGTCAAAGATATGACAGCAGAGACAGCAGCAAGAACCTTCCAAGCAAGTTTCTGCAGACCACACGGATATCCAGAGCAGGTGCTGACTGATCGAGGTCCTGCATTCGAAGCTGAACTGTTTAAGGAATTCTGTCAATTGTATGGATGTAAGAAGATCAGAACAACACCGTACCACCCTCAGACCAATGGCCTTTGTGAAAAGATGAATCACATTGTCATCGACTTACTGAAATCTGTACCACTGGAAGAAAGAAATCTGTGGCCTGACTTGCTACCTGACCTGGTTGACTTGTACAACCACATACCAGTAAGTTCCACCAACTGCACTCCAGCCTACCTTATGAGAGCAAGACTCGGAAGACTGCCAATGGATTTGGAACTTGGTGTGGTAGAACCAGAGGCTGATGACAGTGCTGAAGATTGGGACACAACTCGACAAGAACAGTACAGGAGAGTACAAGCCTGCGTGGAAGACAGTCTCAATAAAGTAAGAGAAAAACAAGAGAAGAACTATAACAAAAATGCTCCCGCTAAGCCTCTTATGCCTGGAGAAATTGTGCTAAAAAGAAAAAGAAGAATGCACAAATTGGATGATCAGTGGGAACAGGAGCCATATGTCGTGCAAAATTCCAAATTCGATAACAGAAAAACCTGTACCATCAGCAAGGATGGAGGAAAAACGACTGCAACTGTGTCTAGAGATCATCTAAAGTTGTGTCCGGGCCCATTAAAGCTTCGTGAGGAAGAACCTGTTGTTAATCAGAAAGAAAGTGATGAAGCGGTCATACATACGGATTTGGGAGATTTACCTGCGGATTGGCCCAGAATGGGAGAAGCCGTAATCATTCCTGTGCTGCAGTTTTATCAACCGCAAGAGGAGTCTCTACATCCAGTCATACCAATTGTGCCAGTGGAGCCAGTTCCAGAGGGATCTGTTCCAACGGAACCTCAACCAGAAGGACCCGCAAGAAGCAGCACCACAAGAAGTGGAATCCCCTGGTGAAGCTGGTGAAGCAGTACCGCCTCGTCCAGTCACTAGCATGCTTGCCAGGTCCCTAGAGAGGTGGAGTCGTATCTATAGTTTGCCGTTACGCAGAACAGAAAGGTTAGAGACTACTATACCTGACGCTACCCCACGTAGGTCAGAACGTATCACTAAAGGAAAACTACCTATTCGCTATCAGGAGTAGTCCTAGTAAACTAGTTAGCAAAACCAAACAGGGTTTATTGTTATTGACAAAATGTATAAAGTTTGATATGTCTTGATATGTGTTTTAACCATGCCAAAGGACTGCGTGGCTGTGGACTGTGCCAGCCCAAGAACTTATTTTGTAAATAGTTGCACTACGGTGCATTATCTTGGTTTTACGTGAAACCATTACTATCTACCTCTGAAGAAAAACCTGTATGGTGGGCCTAGAGTGAGGTCTGCAGTCAGAAGTCCTGCAGCCCACCCAGGACCCACGTGGGAGGTTTTTGGTGCGGGTCCTCCACAAGTATCTTGTATTTATGAGAATGTTTTGATACTTTTGATACTTTTGTATTTTTTCTAATGTACAAATTGTAACGTTCAAGAAATTCTTACCTCCCGGATGGGATGAGTTAAAATGTTGATGTTTAATGCAAAAACAAAAATGTTTTTCTTTTTCTCTTTTACAGCCCGGGAGTGCTGTGTTTAACCAAGGGGGGATGTGTGGCCCAGCTATGTAAGGCACACATAAAATCCAGGAGAATGCACAGGAAGGTAACCGCAAAAGCTTGTTATCTATTCACTTCACTCACACTTTCAGACACACCCACCAGGGGTATAGGAGGGAGTGACACGTAGCAGAGTCAGTCTGTTTCCTGTCTGAGAAGAGCTCAGTGCAGATAGTCTGCTTCCTGTCTGAGGACAGTGCAGTTCAGTCTCAGTCCAGTCTGGACTTGGAGGATACTGAGAGCTATTCAGTGAGCTCTAGAAGAAAGCTGACATTTCCATCAAAGCTACAAGTGCTTATGTTAAGAGCGAGAGCAGGGCGAAGGGCGAGTGGAGAAGATAGATGCTAGTGCACCAGGTACTGGATTACCTGCACTAATTCACCGGACACCGGGGTCCGAAGCGTTGCTAGCGCTTCACGCCTAGTAACAAGATAGCCGGAGGCTTTCTGGACTACAAGTCGCAGAAGGTAGCCCTAAGCGCTGATACGTAAACGGAGTCAGGGGGAACAAGGACTTTTAGCAGGGCCCTGCATAGAGGGACTTTGTTCTTTCCAATATCTGAGAATCAGAGACATAGAAGGCTCCACCACAATGTCGGCCGGGCGTTGCAGCTATTGAGAAAGCTGGAGATTGCAGAGTTAACTTCGCTTCATGCAAGTTTGGACTCAGATACATATGAAGTAAAGGAGGCCTCTAACCTGCTCAGCGGTTTCCCGAATGTGCATTCTCCACCCCGACCAGCTTCCCGGGACCTGCCTGAAACACCTACAAGTAAAGGTATAAAAAGAAGCTGCATTGTGTGTGATTGAATTCTTAACTACACCCTGCATCATCACCATAGACTTCCAGGGACCCGTCTCACCTGTGGGAGACTTACCACCCAGCTGCCCCCATAACATCCCCTGCGAAGATCCTTATAGCAGCGCTGGTCCAATTGATCAGATACCACAGGTGGCGTCACGAACTACCTATCCTTATAATCCCCTGTAAATATCCCCCATTGCATGACCGCCAGGGCCACGGACCGAGTCCCGCTGCCAGTGACATCTCCCATAGAAATCAATGGGCTCGGCTCCGAGTACCCCATAGCCCTGGTATCCACACATGTGGTGCGTGTCATATCCATCCATTCTTTCTTTCCTTTCTTTCTTTCTTTCTTTCTTTTTCTTTCTTTCTATTTTCTTTCTTTATTTTTATGTCTCTATTCTTTTTTTTTTATCTTTCTCTTTTCTTTCCTTTCTTTTTGATTTTTATGTTTTTTCATTTTTTCTCTTTCTTTTTTTCTTTCTTTCCTTCTTTCTACCTTTCTTTCCTTCTTTCTCATTCTATCTTTCTTTTTTCCTTCTTTCTCTTTCTATGTTTTTCTTTCCTTCTTTCTCTTTCTATTTTTCTTTCTTTCCTTCTTTCTTTTTCTCTTTCTTTATTTCTTTTTCTATCTATCTTTCTTTCCTTCTTCTTTCTTTCCTTCTCTTTCTTTTTCTATCATTTTCCTTCTTTCTCTTTCTATCTTTCCTCCTTTCTCTTTCTATCTTTCCTTCTTTCTATTTCTATCTTTCTTTCTTTCTATTTCTATTTTCCGTCTTTCTCTTTCTATCTTTTTCTTTCTATCTTTCCTTCTTTCTCTTTCTTTCTATCATTTTCTTTCTTTCTCTTTCTATCTTTCCTTGTTTCTCTCTCTATCTTTCCTCCTTTCTCTTTCTATCTTTCCTTCTTTCTCTGTCTTTCCTTCTTTCTCTTTCTATCTTTCTCTTTCTATCTCTTTCTTTCTATCTTTCTTTCTTTCTTTCTTTTTTTCTTTCTCTCGTTCTCTCCTTCTTTCTATTATACATGTATAGAATGTATTATTCTGTACACTGTTCATGTCCCTCCCATTGCGTATTCCGCTTTCTTCATTTCATCCCCTCTCTTGCTTTCCTCAGCGTGTTTGTGTCCCTCGCTGCCCTCCTCCCTCTTTCTCCTTATAATATCCTCATGATTGCCTCAGCACTTCAGGATATTACTAGAAGGGGGTTATAATTTGATGGCCTCAGCAATGGTCATTTTAATCACTGCTGACCCTGCTCCCACAGTCTCTACCCTCCTCCCTGTCCATTAATTGACGATCCAAAAATTGCTGGTAATGTCGCAGTCAGCACGAGACTGAGGGGCACGGCTCTTACATGGGGTCAGTGGTGGGTGGATAATAGGATAGTCGTGACTGGGATGGGGGGACTGGGAAAAGGACGGTATGGGGAGGCTGGAATGGGGCACCACCTAATGGAAATATATAATAATACAGAAATGATGAGCTACCATATATATGTCCATCGCAATTACCGCCAAGTTCCCAGTGCATTGTCTAGAATGTCAGAGACTTTCCAGCTCTGCTGTGTCCTGTGACCATCCATGTGACTGGAGGTCCATGGACTTCATATATTGCTTGCCAGAGCAAGACACAACTGTTTTAGGAAATAATCTGGGGCATTTCCAGCCGCCTGTGCGTCAGGAAGTCAAATCTAGATTTGCGCTATAATTTATGCTATTTTCAGATATATTATAGCAAAAGTATGGGGCTGAGGAGGCCATGTCCATCCTGCTGGTTCCACATAGTATTCCAAATGTTGGTGAGAGGAGCGAAAAGTAAAAAAAGGAGCAAATATGGCAAGTTCCATATTTGCTTCTTTTTCATGCCAGGATATGCTACACACCAGTAATATAGCCAGTAATAAACCAACCCTCAATGTATACATTACTCAATGTATATACAATCCGTGGAGAAATGATTGTAAGGGGAATTTCTAAAGTCCTTATCACTTCAGTCTGAGTTGCTGTTTTTTTGCACCAAATTTCTTGAAACAATATTTAATGATCGTAGTGCATGTTTTCTCTTCTGTCCAGAGAGCAGATTTTTATGCCAGAATAATGAACCTCATATAATACTTCATACAGTATTATGGGCCCCATATATTGCTCCATACAGTATATAATGGGCCTCATATATTGCTTCATACAGTATATAATGGGCCCCATATATTGCTCCATACAGAATAATGAGCCCCATACATTGCTCCATACAGAATAATGAGCCACATATATTACTCCATACAGTATAATGAGCCCCATATATAGATAATGCCCCCATAGTCATACAGTATAATGGGCCTCATATAATACTCCATACAGAATGGGCTCCATATAATGCTCCAGTATATGATGGTCCCCCTACATTGCTCCATATATAATGGGTCCCATATAATGTTCCATACAGAATAAACCCCATATATTACTCCAAACAGTATATGATGGGCCCCATATAATGCTACAGTATATGATGGGCCCCAGTTAATGCTCCATATATAATGGGCCTCATATTATTCTCCTTATATAATGGGCCACATATGATGCTCCAGTGTATGATGGGCCCCATATATGATGCTCCAGTGTATGATGGGTCTATATAATGCTCCAGTGTATGATGGGCCCCATATGATGCTCCAGTGTATGATGGGCCCCATATATGATGCTCCAGTATATGATGGGCCCCATATAATGCTCCATATATAATGGGCCTCATATTATTCTCCTTATATAATGGGCCACATATGATGCTCCAGTGTATGATGGGCCCCATATATGATGCTCCAGTGTATGATGGGTCTATATAATGCTCCAGTGTATGATGGGCCCCATATACGATGCTCCAGTGTATGATGGGCCCCATATATGATGCTCCAGTGTTTGATGGGCTCCATATATGATGCTCCAGTGTATGATGGGCCCCATATATGATGCTCCAGTGTATGATGGGTCTATATAATGCTCCAGTGTATGATGGGCCCCATATACGATGCTCCAGTGTATGATGGGCCCCATATATGATGCTCCAGTGTTTGATGGGCTCCATATATGATGCTCCAGTGTATGATGGGCCCCATATATGATGCTCCAGTGTATGATGGGTCTATATAATGCTCCAGTGTATGATGGGCCCCATATACGATGCTCCAGTGTATGATGGGCCCCATATATGATGCTCCAGTGTTTGATGGGCTCCATATATGATGCTCCAGTGTATGATGGGCCCCATATATGATGCTCCAGTGTATGATGGGCCCCATATAATGCTCCAAATATAATGGGCCCCATATATTTCCGCAGCGGAGGAACAGGGAGAGATAAGCATCGCAAGTGTCAGGGAGCTGAGTAAGCGGGAGGGCCTGGCCCACTCGCGAGAGCCAGCATTGACACAGGCACCAGGCTCCCATAGAGCGCCGGTGTCCCTGACAGTGAGTGGGCCCTCCTGCCTGCTCAGGGCCCCGGCCCTCTGCTCCAGGATGCACCTGAAGCAGAGGCCCAAGCGGGGGCTATACCCAAGCGGCAGAGTCCAACACTGCCCAATACTGTGTGTTTCAATATGATAAAAGTGGACTATTAAGTAAAATTCTCTTTTATAAAACAAATTGGGGGTCCCCTGATGTGTGTGCGGTGGTTCCTGAAGTTGAAGAACCAGAGCCAGCAGAGGCCTGCAGCCAAAATGTGAGTGTTACGCACCACACGCATAACACAAGAGAATTGGGAAACCGTTTATTTGTACGACCCCAGAATGTGGGAGCATACATGACTACTGCCCTGTGCACCTTACACAGGGTTAATACACAGCGATGTCACAGTACGGAGATAATAAACACAGTGATGTCACAGTACAGAGATAATAAACACAGTGATGTCACAGTACAGGGATAATAAACACAGTGATGTCACAGTACAGGATAATAAACACAGTGATGTCACAGTACAGGATAATAAACACAGCGATGTCACAGTACAGGGATAATAAACACAGTGATGCCACAGTACAGAGATAATAAACACAGTGATGTCACAGTACAGAGATAATAAACACAGTGATGTCACAGTACAGAGATAATAAACACAGCTGATGTCACAGTACAGGGATAATAAACACAGTGATGTCACAGTATAGGGATAATAAACACAGTGATGTCACAGTACAGGGATAATAAACACAGGATGTCACAGTACAGGGATAATAAACACAGTGATGTCACAGTACAGGGATAATAAACACAGTGATGTCACAGTACAGGGATAATAAACACAGCGATGTCACAGTACAGGGATAATAAACATAGTGATGTCACAGTACAGGGATAATAAACACAGTGATGTCACAGTACAGAGATAATAAACACAGTGATGTCACAGTACAGGGATAATAAACACAGTGATGTCACAGTACAGGATAATAAACACAGTGATGTCACAGTACAGGGATAATAAACACAGTGATGTCACAGTACAGGGATAATAAACACAGCGATGTCACAGTACAGGATAATAAACACAGTGATGTCACAGTACAGGATAATAAACACAGTGATGTCCACAGTACAGGATATAAACAG
>JARQOD010000004.1:559252893-559315704 GCA_033576555.1 Oophaga sylvatica | reverse complement strand
GACAGTGACTCAAATACCTCCGCCAGGTGCTTCAAGTGATCTTCATACGTCTTGGAGTACACAATTACGTCGTCCAGGTACAGCAACACAGTTTCAAAGTTGAGATGTCCCAGCAGCTCTCCATCACTCTCTGGAACGTTCCAGGGGCACTGCTGAGTCCAAACGGCATTCTGTCAAACTCACAGAGTCCCATCGGGGTGGTGAAAGCCGTCTTCTCCCGATCCTCCTCAGCCACAGCTACTTGCCAGTACCCACTAGTGAGGTCAAGGGTGGAAAAGTAATTAGCAGTCTTTAGTGCAGCTAAGGATTCCTCAATGCGTGGTAAAGGGTATGCATCTTTATGTGTAATGCGATTTACTTGTCTGTAATCTACACACATTCTCATGCTTCCATCCTTTTTCCTGACTAGGACTATAGTTGCTGCCCAGGGACTACAACTATCCCTTATCACCCCTGCTTCCTTCATATCACGCAACATTTCCTTGGCTTTCTGGTAGTGTGCTGGTGGTATAGGCCTGTACTGTTCTTTAATGGGAGGATGATTGCCTGTGGGGATGTGATGTTGAACCCCTTTAATTTTCCCAAAGTCGAGTGGGTGTTTGCTGAATACCTGTGCATACTCCTGAACTACTCGGTATACTCCTTGTTTCTGGTGGGCTGGAGTGGTGTCTGTCCCGACATGGAGCTGCTGACACCAATCCTCCACCTGAGTGGTCGGGCCGTTATCCTCCACTGGTTGTGGGGAGGTTAAGGGCTCCGTCGTGTGAATGGAGTTATTATCCACAGCATGTAACTTAGCAACAGTGGCATAACGTGGTAATTTGACTTCATCCTCTCCCCAGTTGAGAAGACACACTGGCACCCTCCCAATATGTACCTCCACTACCCCTCTGGCAGTCAAGAGTGTAGGTCTGTGCTCTGAACAATGGGGCTCTACTACTGCTTGGTAGTTCTGTCCTCTCAGACCTATTGCTGCTCTACACCAAATAAGCATTTCACTCATTGGGGGTATCACAATGGGATTCGGGTCTGTTACCCGTACATTACCAATCTCACCACCGGTCAGTTTCACTTGCTGCTGGCACATCAGGGTCCGGATCTCCTTCCGGATCACTCCCTTTTGCCTTGGTCTGGCAACATCGGTGAGCTGTTGGAGTAAAAACATAACCTCCTCCAAACAGTTACTAATAATGTTAGTGCCTAAAACCACATTCAACCCATTTTCCTCATTAACAGTCTTCACTACAAGAAGTCCCTGATCTTTTAGCTCCACTCTCCCCACTTTTACGTCTACGTTTTTAGCCCCCAGTAAGTCAAGAGGGAGGCCATTAGAGGCGTATATGGCAAAGTCAGGGTCTGGGGGTTGGAGACCGTCACTGGACCAGTATCTATTGTAGAGAACATCAGGTATGACGGTTACCTGAGATCCAGTGTCCAGCAGGGCAGGGATTGCGATCCCGTCCAGTATGATGGACAGGTATGGTCTTCCTCCCACAAACCTGCGGTTCCAGTCTGAGGGGCCTGAGGAGTCTATTCCTGGGTGTTGGCCCTCGGACCCAGGATTTGCTCGTTTAAAGGACACCGACGTGCTGGGTGACCTTCTCTGTAGCAGATGATCTCTCGGGGAGGATGATGCTGGTCGCGGGTCCTTCCTGGGGGTGGCGTTGTCCTCCTCCGGTGGGGCGACGTCCTCCCTCTCCTCCGGCGCATCCAAGGGACATCCTCTGGGCAGTCAGCTAGCAGGATCTTTCCTTCTTCCTCCGTCGGCAGTTGCAGGGCACTCATTACAGTAGCCAGGTTTTTGGTCAGCTGGCGCACTTCAGAGCGCAGACAGTCCAACTCAGTAGGGGCGCCACCTGCGTTTTGGCTTCCGCAACATGCGGGGAAAAGGTGGATGCTTCTGGCTTTAGGGTGGCTTCACCCGGGTGGCACTGGGTTACCATCTCAGGCTTTTCCAGGGGTCGCAGTCCTTTTATAGCCATATCCTTAAGGGCATCAAAGGTAGCATCAGGATGATCCAAGGACCACCAGTGCACAGTTCTGCTTTCAGCTTGGGACCTCAGTCCTCATACAAATTGTTCTTTTAACATTTTATTCTCTTTGGTGACACTTATGGGGTTAACCTGTTTGAGTGCTCGCAGGGCCCCCTGTAGTCGGCAGGTGTAGTCCCTAATGCTGTCATCTGGTTTCTGGGAGCATTGGTAAAATCTGTTTCAGTGCGATCCTCAAAGATAGTCTGTAGCTTTAAGAAAATTGCAAGCACTGACTCCTGGTCTGCAGCTGTCCATGTCTCTACTTCCCTCTCTGCAGCACCAGTCAATTGTCCCACCACCACTGCAGCTCTCTACTTTTCTGTCATAGGGTACATGTCCATTATGCTGCATATTTTTCGCTTGAACCCTGACAGCGTGTCTGGCTTGCCGCTGTACTGAGGGAGCCACTTCGCTCCAGGCATGTATGGCAGCGTTAGCGGTACTATCGGGGCCACAGGACCAGGTGAGGGGCCAGCATTTCCAGCCTGTGCGGCAGCGCCGGTGGGTAAGTCATTGGGGCGGTCGCCCTCGGCCGCGCTGTCAGCTTGCGGCTGCGACATGTCTGCGCCCCCTAGTTAAGCGTGGTCTACCTTCTCTGAAGGCTGCAGCTCTGCAGGGCACAGCGATGTAGAAGGACCTGCGTCGCCGGCGCTCTGACGTCAGAGCGTTCACTGAAGCTCTCCACAGGACCTGCTGCCGCGTCAGCGTTGGGGGCGTGTCCAGGACTCAGCGCGCTTTTGCAGGTACGCCCACTAGTTTTCGCGCCGTGGCGCTGTAAATGGCGGGCAAATGGCGGGAAATCTTCACCACATACAAAACACAGTCTTTTAGTGAGGCACACAGTACTCGGTGGCAACGGGCACAAGTTACTCCGATGCTGCAGGGCACGAAATCCTGTTTGTGACGCCAGAGAAATGAGCCACCCACCAGGGCCGTGGGGTACTCGGCACCGAGCCCGTCGACTTCTATGGGGGATATCACGGGCAGCACACGGCTCGGTCCGTGGCCCTGGGGCTCACTGAAATGTGGGATATTTACAGATGAATTGAATATTGAGATGGGGATTCGTGACGCCACTTGTGGTACCTGGTCAGGATGACCAGCGCTGCTATGCAGATCCACTGAAGGGTTAATATTGTGCAGCTAGATGTTAAGCCTTCCACAAGTAAGGCTGAGTTCTCCTCCAGGGCAGATAGATGTGCAGGGGTGCAGGACAGACGGGGACCCGGCAGTCAGGAGTAATAAGGGAGACACACACATAAGTCACTTTGGTACCTTTACTGAAGATGTTGCAGGCACTCCCCGGAGCACTGTAGGGTGAAAGGTGCACATCCAGATTCCTCCACTGAGTAGATGTGTGGCCTCCTGTTCTCTGCCTTTTTGTAATGAAGTCTTGGCCTGCGTGTAGCTGGGCCTAGCTTAGTCTCCGTCTTGTACCTGGCTGACCTTGTGGTTGGACCTTCTCTGAAAGAACAGGGTCCCTTGGCCGGTACCAGCCGAACTCCGTCCTCCTGATCCTGTTACGTATCAGCTCTGTGGTACTCCTGGGACTTGTAGTCCTCCAGGAACTCCGGTGTTTTCCTAATGGGTCGTGGAGATCCCTATAGGCTCGGACCCCGGTGTCCGGTAATGCTTGCTGAGATGAGCTGTAGAGAATCCTCTGTCTCATTAACTTTCCACTCGCCTTCGGCCTACCTGGATCCTCACACGATCACACACTGGCAGTTGGTGGGCTGCCTCTTCACCGCTCTCTAAGCGTCGGCACGCTTCTCACTGAGCTGTACTCCTAGCTTCAGCTCTGACTAGGCTGGAGTGGTCTCTGTTCCACTCTTTACTAGACTCCACTCTATGAACTGAATAGCTCTGCAGCCTCTCTAACCTCAGCTCTGCACCTCCACCTTGCTGCAGACTGACTTCTCTGATGAGGCTGCACTGCACTGCTCTAGGTGTTTCCTGTGTCAGCTTCTTTTATATGTCTAAAACAGCTCCCTCTGGTGGTCTTTGGAATAAGATGAACGTGTGTGAAGGTGTATATTCTTAGTGTATATTCTAGTGGTATATTCTTTCAGTGCACCCTTCTGGGAGATATGGATTCAGTCGCAGCTGGGCTCCACAATCTCATAGGGCGAAAATGAGGTGACAGATTCCCTTTAACATCAACACAGACACTGCGCCCCCACCAAAAGCTTCATGGACGAGTAGCTGCATGTGAGTCGCTCACGTACCAGGGCTTATGGGGTACTCGGCACCGAGCCCGTTCACTTCAATGGGGGAGAGGTCACGGGTAGCGCAGCTCGGTCCGTGGCCCTGGGCGCTCATTCAAAGGGGGATATTTATAGGGGATTATAGGAATTGTTCGTGACGCCACCGGCACAGGCAGCAGCTCTTCAGGGGAACGGGGTCTGCGCACCGCCATTCCTCCACACAGCGTCTCCTGTCCTTCCGCCATCTCACTCCAGGCCAGACTGTATTTCCCATCTGGAACAATCTGGTCTCTTCCGTGGAGGCGGGACTTTCGCTTTCTCTTCCTAGCATAGAGGATGAAGAGGAGGCGGATCTCCCTTGCAGTGGGGCAGGCTCGGACATTGTAATAGCACTTAGACAGGGCGCCCATAGCTTTCGCACCACAGGGGGGGGTACGCCCACGAAGGCACGCCCACCTTCTTCACCAGCGCCTCAGGGCGCGAATATGGCGGCAAAATGGCGGAAAATGGCGCCAAAAGTCAAACAACAGCAACACAGTCTTTTTGCACAAAACAGTCCATATAGGCACACAGGACTCACATATAGTAAGCTTCGGATCCTGTTCGTGACGCCAAAGATGAGTCGCTCACGTACCAGGGCTTATGGGGTACTCGGCACCGAGCCCGTTCACTTCAATGGGGGAGAGGTCACGGGTAGCGCAGCTCGGTCCGTGGCCCTGGGCGCTCATTCAAAGGGGGATATTTACAGGGGATTGTAGGAATTGTTCGTGACGCCACCTGTGGTCTCTGATCAGGGTGACCAGCGCTGCAGGGTGAATCCTCAGAGGGGTTGTTACTGGGCAGCAAGGTGTTAAGTCTTCCACAGGTAAGACTGGTCCCTCTAGGTATATGGCGGTGCAGGGTGCAGGCAATAAGGCAGACACACACAAGTCAGTCTCTTTCCATACCTTTACTGGTGGTATTTGCAGGTATGTCCCGGGAAGCTGCTCAGGGTGGAGGTTGCACATCCAGTAATCACTGAGTATGTTTAAGGCCTCCTTTCTTCCAATGTGTGTGAGTTTCTAACCTGGATGAAGCCAAGTTTAACTCCGTGTAGAACAGCTACGCCCGGCCGACATTGTGGTGGAGCCTTCTTTTGGACAGAACTAAATCTATGTGGCTGATCAGGCCTGACTCCTGTTCTTCCTGACCCTGGTTATGTATCAGCACTGAAGGGCCCCCTCTGCGACCTGAAGTCCAGCAGGGTCCCCGGTTTCTCCCACTAGCCGTGAAGGAACTAGCAAACTCGGACCCGGTGTCCGGTAGTACAGAGTGGAGGTCAGCTATCGTTGCTATATCACCTCAGTCACTCTTTCTTCTTCTTTACCACTCGCCTGTCGCCCTACTCACACACCTTAACATAAGCACAGGCAACAGTAGGTGTAGTCGTCAGCTTCCTTCTATCCACAGCTCACTGACTGTTTCTCAGTCGACTCGTTGTTACAAATAACTGTAGTTCCCTTCCTTTTCCTCCTTCATAGGCTCTGTCCAGAGTAGCTATCAGGACCTTCCGTCAGACTGATTTCATGCTCACTCCGAGAGTCACTTTCCACGTTCATAGGGAACTAACAGTCAGCCTGTTCTGAGGTAAAATCTCCGTCCATCTGACTAGAATGTCTCTGACAGGAAATCCAGTCCAAGACTGGCTCTGACTGGAATGTCAGAATCACTGAACTCCAGAAGACTGAACTAGACACTACGTCTCCCACACCCTTATATATTCTAAGGCTCCCTCTAGTGGCACTATAGGGAAGTGTGAGTGTGAATGAATATCAGGTGTTTTGTAATTACCTTTCTGTGCATTCTCCAGGGAACATGTGTCACCAAGCGCAGCTGGGCCACACACATGCAGCCTTACATCACCAAGCACAATGCTGAATGTTGGATGGTTGGTGTACAGCCGCCACCACTGGACTCTGGTGCGATGGAAATATGTTCTGTATACATGTGTCACAGTGCCATCATGAAACACATGCTGACACTGTGATATTACCTCAATAGTGCTTTGCCAGCCCTAAACATTGCACTAGACCTTACAGGTGTAGGTCTCCTGGATGCTGCAATCACACTCTGAGGATATGTTCACACATTGCTTTTTGTCACGTTTTACATGTGTTTTTTTACAGCAGTTTTGCTTGAATGGGTGAAAAGTGCAGCAAAAACGCTGACAAAACACATATAAAAAAATAATGTGTGAACATTGCCTTAGGGAGTGAGTGCAATGTTTAGGGCAGGCAAGGCACTATTGTGGTAATATCACAGTGTCATCGTGTGTTTCATGTTGTCATGCTGCGTGAATCATGTGTCATGTTACGCTAGAAAAAAATGTCCTAACTGTAAGTAATAGCGTATGTGTCTATGTATAGGCATATCCACATGCATTTATATACGGAGAGCAGAGTGGGATCGGGAGAGCGCAGAGTTTGCAGAAAGCCGGATGTTACACGTAGACGTAAAAGATTTATTACTCAGAAACAAACAGTTCAATAGACAGATGAATATTGTACACTATCCTCCCGGGAGGCCGAGAGGGCTGAGATGAAGGCAATGCCCGGCAGCAGCGTGGAGGGGGCACGATATAACAGGTTGCCACCCTGGAGAAATTATTCAGTATTAACCTCTCCTATAATCCCTCACCCGTCAGGGAGTCCTGAGAAGTGACTTCATCTCTGCAGCACGCTACTCTTGCAGACTTGCCAAAAGAACATCACATGCTGGAAAATTGACCATGCATAAAAAAATTAAAGGGCTACATAAAGGAGTGTCACTGTAGGGGTGGGGTGCATGTTATTTTCCTAAAATATTTATTAACAGAGCTCTATTTTTCTGATTCTTTGCAATCCAAGCATTGACATCAATGTAAAAAATTATCTGCTTTTTGCCTGCAGTCACCACTAGGGGAGCCTTCTGCATACAGTGTTATCATTGGCTGCAATTTATATACTGTATGCAGAGTGCGTCTATGAGCTACATAGTAGCAGACACTTTTTTGGCATAGTCTATGCATCTCTCACCCAGTTCTTGCTCACAGAGCTGGTCATGGTCCCTATGGTAGAAAAAGAAGAGTCCAGCTTAGTCGAACGGGTCGCACGGTCTGTGTGCAGCAATAACTAGAAGGAAGGAAACCCAGTAAGACTTTATTGAATATTCCATGGAAATAGAACAAGACACAAGGACAAAAATACAACGCGTTTCGGATCCTTCTTCATTCTTCTTGTTCTTTATGTCATGAGGAAGGATCATATGTGACCCGAAACGCGTTGCATATTTTTACTGGATTGCGAGAGCTGGATTTCCTACTTTCTTCTCCTGGTGTCAGTGGTCAGGGCACTTCTCCTGGCAGTAATGTCCTGCAGTAGCTTTGTCTACTAACTTGTACAACCTTCCAGCCTATTCACTCAATTGCCACAATTCACACTCAGGACCAGCACTCCTACATCCTCAGTGTCAGAAATTAACCCATAGTCTCCTCTCTGCTGCGGCAATTTTCACCCTTATGTATGTACTGTTCACTCTTGGGGAAAATACTAGCAATCTCAATGGTGGCCTTCTCATTCAGATATTGTTATTTTTCCAGGATGCAGATATTTTCTGTTGGACCTATCTTCTTTCCTGCTTCTTGCCAGGCTGCTAGTCTGTATGTGCCTTTTTTCTATAAACAGAAACATGGGAACATCAGAGATTTTTGTGTCTACCCTGGGTAAGTGAGCAGGCATGCCGGGGTCGCACTCTTTGTTCTAGTTCATCCCAAAGATGTTGGATGGTGTTGAGGTCCGATCTCTGTGCGGCCGGTCAGGTTCTTGCACCAAACTTCTCACAACCATGTCTGTATGAACCTTATGCACTGGACACAGTCATGGGGAGCAGGAAAGGGTCTTCCCCAATCTGTTCCCACAAAGTTAGTGTCACGGTTCCACCCTTCAGTGTGTCTGGGATGCAGTTACTGACAGCTAGGCCGTCCAATCTGGTATAGGGGTGTATTGAAGCTGTAAGTACTTTGATTGACAGCTTGGCCATCCAATCTGGTACATGGGCGTGCTGAGCTGTCAGTGTGTTGATTGACAGCTCGACTATCCTATCTGACACTGTGAGGTGTCGGCTGTCTCCAGGTGTTCATTATTCCATTTAATTGCCATGCTACATAACTGAGCTGTGTCTCCCAGACCTCTGCCAGATGTACATTCAGCTTGTGAGGTTTGCTCTCCGGTGTCTTGAGTTGTGTATGCTTGATCTTTTGTTGCCTGACTTGGACTTCGTTCTGACCTGTTTAACCCTTCAGCTCTGATCCGTTATCCTCCCGGTACTCTGACCTCGGAACGTTACCTGACTATGCTTTTGTCTCTTCTTTCTGTTTATGACGTACCCTCCTGGCTTCTGACCTTGGACTCCTTGACCACTCTGACTCACGGGTTGGCCGTGAGAAGTGACTAGCATCACAGTTAGAAGCTACAATTGTCCAAAATGTCTTGGGCAGAAGGATTAAGATTTCCCTCAACTGGAACTATGAGTCTCAGCCGACCCTTGAAAAACAACCTCAGAGCATCGTCCCTCCTCCACCGAGCTGAACAGCGGGCACAATGCAGCGAGGCAGCTAATTGTCACGAGGCTTTGTGCATGGAACCCTGGCAGTCCTTAAAAAGGCTACCATGGACAGGCTTATGGATGGAGGAGAAGGTTGAAAGAAGATGGATCGGTAAGTCACATCAATAGCAGGAGATCTGAAAAAGGAGCAGAAAATTCAGGTGAGAGGATTGTCAGAATGTGGGTTGATAAAAGAAAAAGCACCAGAAAATCAGGAGCTAATATCATGGGTATGAACCAGGTCAAAATTACAGTAATTTATAGATAGCAGTGGGGAATAGAAATTCATTAGCCTAAATAGCCGGCGGCCTTGCCCAGGCCCAATAGCATGCAGCAACGCAAACCAGTAGTGAACTCCTAAACTCCAATCCAAGCCTGAGCGAGATCATAAGTCCAAAAGACTTACACAGGACCAATCAAGCACATTGCCACCGGATGACAAAAGCACAAACAGAAGGGGGTATTCACTGACATGCATGTCATAGTAATGTTCTCCTGGCATTCACCAAACCCAGATTTGTCCATCAGATACCTTTTAGAGAAGTGTGATCCGTCACTGCTCAGAACACGTTTCTTCCAGAGTCCAGTGGTGGCGGCTTTACATCACTACATCCGACGCTCGGCATTGTGCTTGGTGATCTACGGCTGCATGCAGCTGCTCGGCCACAAAGCTTCAGACAGGGGGAGCAGTATTTGTGCTGATGTTATACCAGAGGAGATTTATGGAGTCAGCAGAGTGTTGGTGACATTTCTGCCCTCTGCTCCTCAGCACTCGGCCCCCCGCTCTGTAACGTTATGTGGCCTCCACTTTGTGGGTTGAGCTTTCCTAAATGCTTCCACTTTTCAAAAATACAACTTCCCAAGAAAATGTTAATAAGGCCAGACGGCACGGCTGGATTTTATGCACCTGTGACAATGGGACTCAATGAAATCCCTGAATTTAATGATTTGGAGGTGCGTCCCTATATTTTTGTCCATGTAGTGTATAGCACATGGTACAATAGCCATTAAATAAGACATTTATAAGGTCATCAGTAGATCCTGGCCATCATAAAAGATTCTCTCACTCCTGGACAGTAGTGAAGTGCACAGTGTGTTACACTGGGGTTTTAGGTGGCAACAGACCTTAATATTTTTCAGAGGGCGCTGGACCTAGTTTCCACCCTCTTACATACCCTTCAGCACACCAGTGATAGACATAAGTTTGTGAAGAAAAGAGAACAGGTCGCACGCATTATTCGAGGCAGTTGGAGGCTTTGGGGTAATTTCCATTCATGGTGAATCAATTCGAATTGAATTTCCTGGGACATTACATCAAATTCTGACTATTTGATTTTCAGAAGATTTTCTCATCTTCAGCATTTACCTTTTTTTGTATGCATGAGTAGTCAGAGACGCCATGATCTAAGGCTTTCAGACTGATGCATAGTAGTTTCACTGAGCCGAAACGTAATGTTAGTGACACTGAAATATCCAGAACAATAACAATGTCCTGTAAACGTCCAGAAGGATTTGAGTCGCACGTACCAGGGCTTTGGGGTACTCGGCACTGAGCCCGTTCACTTCACTGGGGGATGTCACGGGTAGCGCAGCTCGGTCCGTTGCCCTGGGCGATCACCATAAAAATGTGGGAATATTTACAGGGGATTTAGAAATGTTCGTGACGCCACCTGTGGTTCCTGGTCAGGATGACCAGCGCTGCAGGGTAGATTCTCTGAGGGGTTGTTACTGGGCAGCAAGATGTTAAGTCTCCCACAGGCGAGACTGATCCCTCGAGATATATGGCAGTGCAGGGGTGCAGGGCAATGAGGCAGACACACACAAGACAGTCTCTTTCTGTACCTTTACTGGTGTATTTGCAGGCACGTCCCGGGAAGCTGCTCAGGGTGGAGGATGCACGTCCAGTAATCACTGAGTAGGTGTAGGGCCTCCTTACGTCTTCATATGTGTGAGTTTCTGACTTGCATGAAACAAAGCCTAACTCTGTGTGAAACAGCTATGCCCGGCTGACATTGTGGTAGAGCCTTCTTTTGGACAGAACTAAGTCTCTATCTGCAGTGTCCTGCTAGACTCCTGTTCTTCCTGACCCCGGTTACGTATCAGCACTGTTGGGCCCCTCTGTGACCTGAAGTCCAGCAGGGTCTCCGGTTTTTCCCACTAGCCGTGAAGGTACTAGCAAGCTCGGACCCGGTGTCCGGTGGTGCAGAGTGGAGGTAAGCTATCGTTGCTATTTCTCCTCAGTCACTCTCTCTTTCCCTTTTTCCACTTGCCTGTCGTCCTACTCACACCTTTAACATAAGCACAGGCAGCAGTAGATGTCAGCTTTCTTCTCTTCACCGCTCTCCAAGCGTCGGCACGCTCGCTCTCTAACAGTACCTCAGTTGACTCGGTGTTACAAATACTGCAGTTCCCTTTCCTTCACTTCCTTCTTAGGCTCTGTCCGAAGTAGCTATCAGGACATTCCGTCAGACTGATCTGTGCACACTCCGAGAGTCACTTTCCACTTTCCTAGGGAACTATCAGTCAGCACGATCTGAGGTAACTTTCCTCTCAGCTCTTCAACACGCTCTGACACAGACTAGTGTAATCTGAGCTCTGACAGAAATCCTCTCACTCCGGTGTTCTGAGGAGATCTGATCTGTCTGAGGTACAACCAACAACTAGCTAACATTCAGCTAGACTGTCTACATCTCACTGCTCTATCTCTCCACACCCTTATATACTCTAAAGGGCTCCCTCTGATGGCACTATAGGGAAATGTGAAGTGTGAATGAATATCAGGTGATTGTGAATTACCTTTCATGCATCCTCCTGGGTGACATGTGGCACCAAGCGCAGCTGGGCTACACATCCCCCCTAGTTAATATCAGCACTCCCGGGCTGAAAAAGAAAACAATTTTTATACACAACATCAACAAAACATAACTCATCCCTTGCGGGATGTAAGGACACTTCAAACGTTACAATGTGTACAAATGGCAAATAGAAAATATCAAAATACTTTCACACAATAAATACAGGATTCTTGTGGAGGACCCGTACCAAACCTCCCACGGTGGTCCTGGGTGGGCTGCAGGACTTCTTTGCTGCAGGCCTCACTCAAGGCCACACCATACGGGTTTTTCTTCAGAGGTAGAATGGCTTTACGTAAAACCAAGATGGGGCACTGAGTGCCAACTATTTACATTACAGTTTTTGGGCTGGCAAAGTCCTCAGCCACGCAGTCCTTCAAAATCAGAGAACCATTGAAAAATCACATTTCTATCATATCACATTACCCAACTGGGGTATACTACTTCAGCATGTAAACATTATCATCATACAACATTCTCAATACAGTGCAATTCTTTTCATAAACTTTGTACAGTTCAGTAAACCCTGTCTGGGTCCTACTGTTCTTCTTTGAATATGGTTGCACCTTCCGCACCTGGGGCTGGAAGCATGCGGTGCGCTCTGGAACGCATCACTAAGAGATCGTGTCCTGCTACCAGTGTCTGAGTAGCTACAGTCCTCTTTTCAATTTTGCGATTTGCTGGAGGCCTTACAGGTGCCTCTTCTAAGTACAGATTTGGCTCAATAGGGATCGCTGTAGCAGTCGCTATGCTCTGCAGCGTTTCCAATGGTGACGCATGTACATGCAATGGCTCAGTAGGGGGCGCACTTGCAACTGTTGCGCTCTGTTGCGTTGCAGAATAGGAAGCAGGATATGATGCGGGTGTGCGGCCGGGCGCTGATGTGGCTGGGGCTTGGGACGCTGAGACACGGGGTACGTTTCCGGCTTCAGGGACGGGGTCGCTGACTTGGGAGACATTCAGGGCATACCACCCCTTAAGACCCCAGTGCCGCGTGTAGGTGACAATATCCCCTTTTAACAGGTTAGACCCTACATCACAGCGATGAACGAAGATCTTCTGAGAGAACCCGGGCTCGCGTATGTACCCCCAACCTCCTCGGAACTTAGAGGCACACACTGTCCCCTGGCGCCGGATTCCCGGAGCGTACCTTTATCTCGCTGGACGATCTCCTTGTCCGCAAGATTCTGCTCCCGGTACCTCTGGTGAAGCCGCTGCGCCTCTCGCTGCTCCTGCTGCTGTCGCTACTCATACTCCCGGCGTCGCCACTCATTCTCCTTCTGGGCGGCGTATTCCACGTCGTCCAGGAGCTCCATCTCCTCCCAATCAATCTCCACTGCATCAGGCAGGATTCCTTCCATCGTCCCTACTGGGGGACTGCATTCCGCTGCGGCCTCCGGTTCCAGGCCTGGCTGGCATTCTGGTCCGGGCAGGACCTCCTCAGCCTCCTTCCCTCCCGCCGCATCCTCGGCGGAGTCAGGATCAGCTCTTTTGGGGCCGGCCTCCGGTTCTTCATCAGCCGCTGGGTCCAGTGGTGGCGCGGGTGGCATTTGCGCATCTTGAGGGGAGAGCAGTGGGTCCCACAGCAGCCGCTGTTTCAGGGCACGCCAGCTTTGCTCCATCGCCTCCATCTCTGCGCGGTGTCGGGCTATATCTCTCAGCACCGCATCCACTTCTTCCACACGGTAGTTCATTTCTTTGTCCTCCCGACCTGGGGAAGGTTCGGGTAC
Organism: Oophaga sylvatica; assembly: GCA_033576555.1. NCBI lineage: Eukaryota > Metazoa > Chordata > Amphibia > Anura > Dendrobatidae > Oophaga > Oophaga sylvatica. The sequence continues at coordinate 559,302,265 of JARQOD010000004.1, read as the reverse complement.
AGGCTGCACCACTTCAGGGGAACGGGGTCTGCGCACCGCCATTCCCCCACACAGTGACTCCTGTCCTTCTGCCATCTCACGCCAGGCCAGACTGTGCTTCCCATCTGGAACAACCTGGTCTTTTCCGTGGAGGCGGGACTTTCGCTTTCTCTTCTTAGAATGAAGGATGAAGAGGAGGCGGATCTCCCTTGCAGTGGGGCAGGCTCAGACATTGTAATAGCACGTAGACAGGGCGCCCATCACTTTCGCGCCACAGGGGGGGCACGCCCACGAATCTACGCCCTCCTTCTTCACCAGCGCCTCAGGGCGCGAATATGGCGGCAAAATGGCGCCAAAAATCACAAAAACGTAACACAGTCTTTTTGCACAAAACAGTCCACTTTAGGCACACAGGACTCACATATTGCGAGCTTCGGATCCTGTTCGTGACGCCAAACTGATGAGTCGCACGTACCAGGGCTTTGGGGTACTCGGCACCGAGCCCTTTCACTTCACTGGGGGATGTCATGGGTAGCGCAGCTCGGTCCGTTGCCCTGGGCGATCACCATAAAAATGTGGGAATATTTACAGGGGATTTAGAAATGTTTGTGACGCCACCTGTGGTTCCTGGTCAGGATGACCAGCGCTGCAGGGTAGATTCTCTGAGGGGTTGTTACTGGGCAGCAAGATGTTAAGTCTCCCACAGGCGAGACTGATCCCTCGAGATATATGGCAGTGCAGGGGTGCAGGGCAATGAGGCAGACACACACAAGACAGTCTCTTTCTGTACCTTTACTGGTGTATTTGCAGGCACGTCCCGGGAAGCTGCTCAGGGTGGAGGATGCACGTCCAGTAATCACTGAGTAGGTGTAGGGCCTCCTTACGTCTTCATATGTGTGAGTTTCTGACTTGCATGAAACAAAGCCTAACTCTGTGTGAAACAGCTATGCCCGGCTGACATTGTGGTAGAGCCTTCTTTTGGACAGAACTAAGTCTCTATCTGCAGTGTCCTGCTAGACTCCTGTTCTTCCTGACCCCGGTTACGTATCAGCACTGTTGGGCCCCTCTGTGACCTGAAGTCCAGCAGGGTCTCCGGTTTTTCCCACTAGCCGTGAAGGTACTAGCAAGCTCGGACCCGGTGTCCGGTGGTGCAGAGTGGAGGTAAGCTATCGTTGCTATTTCTCCTCAGTCACTCTCTCTTTCCCTTTTTCCACTTGCCTGTCGTCCTACTCACACCTTTAACATAAGCACAGGCAGCAGTAGATGTCAGCTTTCTTCTCTTCACCGCTCTCCAAGCGTCGGCACGCTCGCTCTCTAACAGTACCTCAGTTGACTCGGTGTTACAAATACTGCAGTTCCCTTTCCTTCACTTCCTTCTTAGGCTCTGTCCGAAGTAGCTATCAGGACATTCCGTCAGACTGATCTGTGCACACTCCGAGAGTCACTTTCCACTTTCCTAGGGAACTATCAGTCAGCACGATCTGAGGTAACTTTCCTCTCAGCTCTTCAACACGCTCTGACACAGACTAGTGTAATCTGAGCTCTGACAGAAATCCTCTCACTCCGGTGTTCTGAGGAGATCTGATCTGTCTGAGGTACAACCAACAACTAGCTAACATTCAGCTAGACTGTCTACATCTCACTGCTCTATCTCTCCACACCCTTATATACTCTAAAGGGCTCCCTCTGATGGCACTATAGGGAAATGTGAAGTGTGAATGAATATCAGGTGATTGTGAATTACCTTTCATGCATCCTCCTGGGTGACATGTGGCACCAAGCGCAGCTGGGCTACACATCCCCCCTAGTTAATATCAGCACTCCCGGGCTGAAAAAGAAAACAATTTTTATACACAACATCAACAAAACATAACTCATCCCTTGCGGGATGTAAGGACACTTCAAACGTTACAATGTGTACAAATGGCAAATAGAAAATATCAAAATACTTTCACACAATAAATACAGGATTCTTGTGGAGGACCCGTACCAAACCTCCCACGGTGGTCCTGGGTGGGCTGCAGGACTTCTTTGCTGCAGGCCTCACTCAAGGCCACACCATACGGGTTTTTCTTCAGAGGTAGAATGGCTTTACGTAAAACCAAGATGGGGCACTGAGTGCCAACTATTTACATTACAGTTTTTGGGCTGGCAAAGTCCTCAGCCACGCAGTCCTTCAAAATCAGAGAACCATTGAAAAATCACATTTCTATCATATCACATTACCCAACTGGGGTATACTACTTCAGCATGTAAACATTATCATCATACAACATTCTCAATACAGTGCAATTCTTTTCATAAACTTTGTACAGTTCAGTAAACCCTGTCTGGGTCCTACTGTTCTTCTTTGAATATGGTTGCACCTTCCGCACCTGGGGCTGGAAGCATGCGGTGCGCTCTGGAACGCATCACTAAGAGATCGTGTCCTGCTACCAGTGTCTGAGTAGCTACAGTCCTCTTTTCAATTTTGCGATTTGCTGGAGGCCTTACAGGTGCCTCTTCTAAGTACAGATTTGGCTCAATAGGGATCGCTGTAGCAGTCGCTATGCTCTGCAGCGTTTCCAATGGTGACGCATGTACATGCAATGGCTCAGTAGGGGGCGCACTTGCAACTGTTGCGCTCTGTTGCGTTGCAGAATAGGAAGCAGGATATGATGCGGGTGTGCGGCCGGGCGCTGATGTGGCTGGGGCTTGGGACGCTGAGACACGGGGTACGTTTCCGGCTTCAGGGACGGGGTCGCTGACTTGGGAGACATTCAGGGCATACCACCCCTTAAGACCCCAGTGCCGCGTGTAGGTGACAATATCCCCTTTTAACAGGTTAGACCCTACATCACAGCGATGAACGAAGATCTTCTGAGAGAACCCGGGCTCGCGTATGTACCCCCAACCTCCTCGGAACTTAGAGGCACACACTGTCCCCTGGCGCCGGATTCCCGGAGCGTACCTTTATCTCGCTGGACGATCTCCTTGTCCGCAAGATTCTGCTCCCGGTACCTCTGGTGAAGCCGCTGCGCCTCTCGCTGCTCCTGCTGCTGTCGCTACTCATACTCCCGGCGTCGCCACTCATTCTCCTTCTGGGCGGCGTATTCCACGTCGTCCAGGAGCTCCATCTCCTCCCAATCAATCTCCACTGCATCAGGCAGGATTCCTTCCATCGTCCCTACTGGGGGACTGCATTCCGCTGCGGCCTCCGGTTCCAGGCCTGGCTGGCATTCTGGTCCGGGCAGGACCTCCTCAGCCTCCTTCCCTCCCGCCGCATCCTCGGCGGAGTCAGGATCAGCTCTTTTGGGGCCGGCCTCCGATTCTTCATCAGCCGCTGGGTCCAGTGGTGGCGCGGGTGGCATTTGCGCATCTTGAGGGGAGAGCAGTGGGTCCCACAGCAGCCGCTGTTTCAGGGCACGCCAGCTTTGCTCCATCGCCTCCATCTCTGCGCGGTGTCGGGCTATATCTCTCAGCACCGCATCCACTTCTTCCACACGGTAGTTCATTTCTTTGTCCTCCCGACCTGGGGAAGGTTCGGGTACAGGCTGCACCACTTCAGGGGAACGGGGTCTGCGCACCGCCATTCCCCCACACAGTGACTCCTGTCCTTCTGCCATCTCACGCCAGGCCAGACTGTGCTTCCCATCTGGAACAACCTGGTCTTTTCCGTGGAGGCGGGACTTTCGCTTTCTCTTCTTAGAATGAAGGATGAAGAGGAGGCGGATCTCCCTTGCAGTGGGGCAGGCTCAGACATTGTAATAGCACGTAGACAGGGCGCCCATCACTTTCGGCCACAGGGGGGGCACGCCCACGAATCCACGCCCTCCTTCTTCACCAGCGCCTCAGGGCGCGAATATGGCGGCAAAATGGCGCCAAAAATCACAAAAACGTAACACAGTCTTTTTGCACAAAACAGTCCACTTTAGGCACACAGGACTCACATATTGCGAGCTTCGGATCCTGTTCGTGACGCCAAACTGATGAGTCGCACGTACCAGGGCTTTGGGGTACTCGGCACCGAGCCCTTTCACTTCACTGGGGGATGTCATGGGTAGCACAGCTCGGTCCGTTGCCCTGGGCGATCACCATAAAAATGTGGGAATATTTACAGGGGATTTAGAAATGTTTGTGACGCCACCTGTGGTTCCTGGTCAGGATGACCAGCGCTGCAGGGTAGATTCTCTGAGGGGTTGTTACTGGGCAGCAAGATGTTAAGTCTCCCACAGGCGAGACTGATCCCTCGAGATATATGGCGGTGCAGGGGTGCAGGGCAATGAGGCAGACACACACAAGACAGTCTCTTTCTGTACCTTTACTGGTGTATTTGCAGGCACGTCCCGGGAAGCTGCTCAGGGTGGAGGATGCACGTCCAGTAATCACTGAGTAGGTGTAGGGCCTCCTTACGTCTTCATATGTGTGAGTTTCTGACTTGCATGAAACAAAGCCTAACTCTGTGTGAAACAGCTATGCCCGGCTGACATTGTGGTAGAGCCTTCTTTTGGACAGAACTAAGTCTCTATCTGCAGTGTCCTGCTAGACTCCTGTTCTTCCTGACCCCGGTTACGTATCAGCACTGTTGGGCCCCTCTGTGACCTGAAGTCCAGCAGGGTCTCCGGTTTTTCCCACTAGCCGTGAAGGTACTAGCAAGCTCGGACCCGGTGTCCGGTGGTGCAGAGTGGAGGTAAGCTATCGTTGCTATTTCTCCTCAGTCACTCTCTCTTTCCCTTTTTCCACTTGCCTGTCGTCCTACTCACACCTTTAACATAAGCACAGGCAGCAGTAGATGTCAGCTTTCTTCTCTTCACCGCTCTCCAAGCGTCGGCACGCTCGCTCTCTAACAGTACCTCAGTTGACTCGGTGTTACAAATACTGCAGTTCCCTTTCCTTCACTTCCTTCTTAGGCTCTGTCCGAAGTAGCTATCAGGACATTCCGTCAGACTGATCTGTGCACACTCCGAGAGTCACTTTCCACTTTCCTAGGGAACTATCAGTCAGCACGATCTGAGGTAACTTTCCTCTCAGCTCTTCAACACGCTCTGACACAGACTAGTGTAATCTGAGCTCTGACAGAAATCCTCTCACTCCGGTGTTCTGAGGAGATCTGATCTGTCTGAGGTACAACCAACAACTAGCTAACATTCAGCTAGACTGTCTACATCTCACTGCTCTATCTCTCCACACCCTTATATACTCTAAAGGGCTCCCTCTGATGGCACTATAGGGAAATGTGAAGTGTGAATGAATATCAGGTGATTGTGAATTACCTTTCATGCATCCTCCTGGGTGACATGTGGCACCAAGCGCAGCTGGGCTACACATCCCCCCCTAGTTAATATCAGCACTCCCGGGCTGAAAAAGAAAACAATTTTTATACACAACATCAACAAAACATAACTCATCCCTTGCGGGATGTAAGGACACTTCAAACGTTACAATGTGTACAAATGGCAAATAGAAAATATCAAAATACTTTCACACAATAAATACAGGATTCTTGTGGAGGACCCGTACCAAACCTCCCACGGTGGTCCTGGGTGGGCTGCAGGACTTCTTTGCTGCAGGCCCCACTCAAGGCCACACCATACGGGTTTTTCTTCAGAGGTAGAATGGCTTTACGTAAAACCAAGATGGGGCACTGAGTGCCAACTATTTACATTACAGTTTTTGGGCTGGCAAAGTCCTCAGCCACGCAGTCCTTCAAAATCAGAGAACCATTGAAAAATCACATTTCTATCATATCACATTACCCAACTGGGGTATACTACTTCAGCATGTAAACATTATCATCATACAACATTCTCAATACAGTGCAATTCTTTTCATAAACTTTGTACAGTTCAGTAAACCCTGTCTGGGTCCTACTGTTCTTCTTTGAATATGGTTGCACCTTCCGCACCTGGGGCTGGAAGCATGCGGTGCGCTCTGGAACGCATCACTAAGAGATCGTGTCCTGCTACCAGTGTCTGAGTAGCTACAGTCCTCTTTTCAATTTTGCGATTTGCTGGAGGCCTTACAGGTGCCTCTTCTAAGTACAGATTTGGCTCAATAGGGATCGCTGTAGCAGTCGCTATGCTCTGCAGCGTTTCCAATGGTGACGCATGTACATGCAATGGCTCAGTAGGGGGCGCACTTGCAACTGTTGCGCTCTGTTGCGTTGCAGAATAGGAAGCAGGATATGATGCGGGTGTGCGGCCGGGCGCTGATGTGGCTGGGGCTTGGGACGCTGAGACACGGGGTACGTTTCCGGCTTCAGGGACGGGGTCGCTGACTTGGGAGACATTCAGGGCATACCACCCCTTAAGACCCCAGTGCCGCGTGTAGGTGACAATATCCCCTTTTAACAGGTTAGACCCTACATCACAGCGATGAACGAAGATCTTCTGAGAGAACCCGGGCTCGCGTATGTACCCCCAACCTCCTCGGAACTTAGAGGCACACACTGTCCCCTGGCGCCGCGATTCCCGGAGCGTACCTTTATCTCGCTGGACGATCTCCTTGTCCGCAAGATTCTGCTCCCGGTACCTCTGGTGAAGCCGCTGCGCCTCTCGCTGCTCCTGCTGCTGTCGCTACTCATACTCCCGGCGTCGCCACTCATTCTCCTTCTGGGCGGCGTATTCCACGTCGTCCAGGAGCTCCATCTCCTCCCAATCAATCTCCACTGCATCAGGCAGGATTCCTTCCATCGTCCCTACTGGGGGACTGCATTCCGCTGCGGCCTCCGGTTCCAGGCATGGCTGGCATTCTGGTCCGGGCAGGACCTCCTCAGCCTCCTTCCCTCCCGCCGCATCCTCGGCGGAGTCAGGATCAGCTCTTTTGGGGCCGGCCTCCGATTCTTCATCAGCCGCTGGGTCCAGTGGTGGCGCGGGTGGCATTTACGCATCTTGAGGGGAGAGCAGTGGGTCCCACAGCAGCCGCTGTTTCAGGGCACGCCAGCTTTGCTCCATCGCCTCCATCTCTGCGCGGTGTCGGGCTATATCTCTCAGCACCGCATCCACTTCTTCCACACGGTAGTTCATTTCTTTGTCCTCCCGACCTGGGGAAGGTTCGGGTACAGGCTGCACCACTTCAGGGGAACGGGGTCTGCGCACCGCCATTCCCCCACACAGTGACTCTGTCCTTCTGCCATCTCACGCCAGGCCAGACTGTGCTTCCCATCTGGAACAACCTGGTCTTTTCCGTGGAGGCGGGACTTTCGCTTTCTCTTCTTAGAATGAAGGATGAAGAGGAGGCGGATCTCCCTTGCAGTGGGGCAGGCTCAGACATTGTAATAGCACGTAGACAGGGCGCCCATCACTTTCGCGCCACAGGGGGGGCACGCCCACGAATCCACGCCCTCCTTCTTCACCAGCGCCTCAGGGCGCGAATATGGCGGCAAAATGGCGCCAAAAATCACAAAAACGTAACACAGTCTTTTTGCACAAAACAGTCCACTTTAGGCACACAGGACTCACATATTGCGAGCTTCGGATCCTGTTCGTGACGCCAAACTGATGAGTCGCACGTACCAGGGCTTTGGGGTACTCGGCACCGAGCCCTTTCACTTCACTGGGGGATGTCACGGGTAGCGCAGCTCGGTCCGTTGCCCTGGGCGATCACCATAAAAATGTGGGAATATTTACAGGGGATTTAGAAATGTTTGTGACGCCACCTGTGGTTCCTGGTCAGGATGACCAGCGCTGCAGGGTAGATTCTCTGAGGGGTTGTTACTGGGCAGCAAGATGTTAAGTCTCCCACAGGCGAGACTGATCCCTCGAGATATATGGCGGTGCAGGGGTGCAGGGCAATGAGGCAGACACACACAAGACAGTCTCTTTCTGTACCTTTACTGGTGTATTTGCAGGCACGTCCCGGGAAGCTGCTCAGGGTGGAGGATGCACGTCCAGTAATCACTGAGTAGGTGTAGGGCCTCCTTACGTCTTCATATGTGTGAGTTTCTGACTTGCATGAAACAAAGCCTAACTCTGTGTGAAACAGCTACGCCCAGCTGACATTGTGGTAGAGCCTTCTTTTGGACAGAACTAAGTCTTTATCTGCAGTGTCCTGCTAGACTCCTGTTCTTCCTGACCCGGTTACATATCAGCACTGCTGGGCCCCTCTGTGACCTGAAGTCCAGCAGGGTCTCCGGTTTTTCCCACTAGCGTGAAGGTACTAGCAAGCTCGGACCCGGTGTCCGGTGGTGCAGAGTGGAGGTAAGCTATCGTTGCTATTTCTCCTCAGTCACTCTCTCTTTTCCTTTTTCCACTTGCCTGTCGTCCTACTCACACCTTTAACATAAGCACAGGCAGCAGTAGATGTCAGCTTTCTTCTCTTCACCGCTCTCCAAGCGTCGGCACGCTCGCTCTCTAACAGTACCTCAGTTGACTCGGTGTTACAAATACTGCAGTTCCCTTTCCTTCACTTCCTTCTTAGGCTCTGTCCGAAGTAGCTATCAGGACATTCCGTCAGACTGATCTGTGCACACTCCGAGAGTCACTTTCCACTTTCCTAGGGAACTATCAGTCAGCACGATCTGAGGTAACTTTCCTCTCAGCTCTTCAACATTCTCTGACACAGACTAGTGTAATCTGAGCTCTGACAGGAATCCTCTCACTCCGGTGTTCTGAGGAGATCTGATCTGTCTGAGGTACAACCAACAACTAGCTAACGTTCAGCTAGACTGTCTACATCTCACTGCTCTATCTCTCCACACCCTTATATACTCTAAAGGGCTCCCTCTGATGGCACTATAGGGAAATGTGAAGTGTGAATGAATATCAGGTGATTGTGAATTACCTTTCATGCATCCTCCTGGGTGACATGTGGCACCAAGCGCAGCTGGGCTACACAGATTTACACATTCTCCCTTTTTATATCTACAGCTCTTCTGAAGATCTATTTGTCTCTATCACAACTCACCAGGCTTGGACTGGCCCACGGGAGAACAGGAGAATCCTCCGGTGGGCCTCTGTGCAAGAGTGAGCCACCAACCTCTTATATCAGCAGTACAAAAGTGCTACTGACTCGCACCACAATTGTGGATACCAGGGCTATGGGGTACTCGGAGCCGAGCCCATTGATTTCTATGGGAGATGTCACTGGCAGCGGGACTCGGTCCGTGGCCCTGGCGGTCATGCAATGGGGGATATTTACAGGGGATTGTAAGGATAGGTAGTTCGTGACGCCACCTGTGGTGTCTGATCAATTGGACCAGCGCTGCTATAAGGGTCTTCACAGGGGATGTTATGGGGGCAGCAGGGTGGTAAGTCTCCCACAGGTGAGACTGGTCCCTGGAAGTCTATGGTGATGATGCAGGGTGTAGTTAAGAATTCAGTCACACACAATGCAGCTTCTTTTCATACCTTTACTGGTAGGTGTTTCAGGCAGGTCCCGGGAAGCTGGTCGGGGTGGAGAATGCACATTCGGGACACCGCTGAGCAGGTTAGAGGCCTCCTTTACTTCATATGTATCTGAGTCCAAACTTGCATGAAGCGAAGTTAACTCTGCAATCTCCAGCTTTTCTCAATAGCTGCCAAGCCCGGCTGACATTGTGGTGGAGCCTTCTATGTCTCTGATTATCAGATGTTGAGAGAACTAAGTCCTTACTTTTGTCGTGCACTTGACTCAAAGTCCCCGTTCTCCCTGACTCCGGTTACGTGTCAGCGCTTAGGGCTACCTTCTGCGACCTGTAGTCCAGAAAGCCTCGGTTATCTTGTTACTATGCTTGAAACACTAGCAACGCTTCGGACCCCGGTGTCCGGTGAATTAGTGCAGGTAATCCAATACCTGAAGCACTTCTCTCTGTCTTCTCCACTGTGCCCTTCGCCCTGCTCTCGCTCTTAACATAAGCACTTGTAGCTTTTGATGGTAATGTCAGCTTTCTCTAGAGCTCGCTGAGCAGCTCTCAGTATCCTCCAAGTCCAGACTGGACTGACACTGAACTGACCTGTCCGAAGACAGGAAACAGAATCCACTACTCTCCCTCCTAGGTTGACTGAACACTGACTGCTACGTGTCACTCCCTTTTATACCCCTGGTGGGTGTGTCTGAAAGTGTGAGTGACGTGAATGGATATCAAGCTTTTGCGGTTACCTTCCTGTGCATTTTCCTGGATATGTGTGCCTGACATAGCTGGGCCACACATCCCCCCTTGATTAAACACAGCACTCCCGGGCTGTAAAAGAGAAAAGAAAAACATTTTTGTTTTGCATTTAACATAAACATTTTTAACTCTTCCCATCCGGGAGGTACGAATTCTTGAACGTTACAATTTGTACATTAGAAAAATACAAAAGTATCAAAAGTATCAAAACATTCTCATTATACAAGACAAATTCTTGTGGAGGACCCGCACCAAACCTCCCACGTGGGTCCTGGGTGGGCTGCAGGACTTCTGACTGCAGACCTCACTCTAGGCCACACCATACGGGTTTTCTTTCAGAGGTAGATAGTAATGGTTTCGTGTAAAACCAAAATGTAGCACCGTAGTGCAAACTATTTACATTGAAAGTTTTTGGGCTGGCACAGTCCACAGCCACGCAGTCCATTGATGGGAGAAAGACACATATTATATATATATATATATATATATATATATATATCAAGAAATCATTAATTCTTCAATTTCACTTTAACTTTCACTTTACCCAACCGGGGTATTCTATGCATACTTATGCAATCAACATCACATTTACTTTTTAACTTTCTAAACTCTTTACCCAGCCGGGTATTCTATTTAAATATGTAAACACCATACATATTATTAATAAAGTGCAATTTGGCAAAACTTCTTCTTCTTTAAAAACTTTTTACATTCTTCAGGTGCAGTAAACCCTGTCTGGGTCCTACTGGTTTTAATTTTTCTTGCTAGATGTGACATTGACCTTTTCCATCCCTGGGGACAGAAGTACTCGATGCCCTTGGGTTCCCATCACTAGGATATCATGTCCTGCAATATAAGTCTGTGTCGCAACAGCTCTTGTTTGTGCTGGTAGGGACCTCACTGGGACCTCTCCGGAATATAACGTAGGTTGCGATGCAGGATGGGTCACAGATTGCGATGCAGGGGGCGACGTAGGTCGAGATGAGTAAGCAGGGGGAGATGCTGGTGCACGGTCTAGTGCTGTGGGAGCTCGGGACTGAGACGCTTCAGTATTGTGTACGGTACCGGCGTCGGGGACGGGGTCACTGATAACAGAAACGTTTAGGGCATACCATCCCTTTAAACCCCAGTGTCGCGTGTAGCTTACTAGGTCCCCATTTATCAGATCCTTCCCAGGATGACCGATGGGCAAGTGGGACTCTACGTCCCGGCGGCTCACAAAGACCCCGGATAGAGGCCTGGCTCCCGGATAAAGCCCCAGCCCTTGCGGAGTTGAAATTCGGTGACGCACCCCTGACGCCGCGGTTCCCGTCGGGTACCTTTATCTCGGCGGACGGTTTCTTTGTCAGCGAAGAACTTCTCATGCCATTTCCTGTCGGTCTCGCTGTATCTTTCTCTCCTCCTCCTGCCGTTGTCTCTCTTTCTCGCAGTGTTGCCAGGCATTTCCGGTTTGGAGGTCGTAAGTCACATCATCCAGACGCTCCATCTCGTCCCAGTCGATTTCCGGCAGTGATGGCTGGGAGCCCTCCGGTGTTCTTACCGGGGAATCGTAATCTGCTGCGGCCTCCTGGCCTAGCTGGTACTCCGGAATGGGCAGGGCCTCCTCAGCCTCCTTCACCTCCACCTCCGCATCGGTGGGATCAGGTACAGCACTTTTGGGGGCGGCCTCCGGTTTCTCTTCAGCCTTCCTCAGCAGGGAACTTGGAAAATCAGGGGACGGCGTTATGCTTGTGGGAGAGGCACTGCGTCCCACAGCAGCCGCTGTGTCTGGGCACGCCAGCGTCTCTCTGTCTCCTGCATGTCTGCATGACGCTGTATTAATCTTCTGAGCACCGCATTCTCTTTCTGCAGCTCCAGCATAGTAGGGTCAGTGTCCCGATCTGGGGACAGCTCCGGCACAGGCAGTAAATCCTCCGGGGAGCAGGGTTTGTACGCCTCCGCTCCTCCGCACAGATTCTCCTGTCCTTCCGCCATCTCGTCCCAGGCCAGACTGTAGTTTCCATCAGGAACTGTCTGGTCCCTTCCGTGGAGGCGGGATTTGCGTCTCCTCCTCTTTGCATAGAAGATGAAGAGGAGGCGGATTTCCTTAGCAGTGGGGCAGGACCGCACATTATAGTAGCATTTTGAGAGGGCGGCCATATCTTTCGCGCCACAGGGGGGTACACGCCCACGAATGCACGCCCACCCTCTTCACCAGCGCCTCAGGGCGCGAACATGGCGGTTAAAATGGCGGTATTTGGCGCCAAATACAGCAAACAGTCTTTTTCACCAAACAGTTCAATAGGCACACAGGACTCACAATTTTGCAAGTTTCGTATCCTGTTCGGGGACGCCAGTTTTTAGATGACTCGCACCACAATTGTGGATACCAGGGCTATGGGGTACTCGGAGCCGAGCCCATTGATTTCTATGGGAGATGTCACTGGCAGCGGGACTCGGTCCGTGGCCCTGGCGGTCATGCAATGGGGGATATTTACAGGGGATTGTAAGGATAGGTAGTTCGTGACGCCACCTGTGGTGTCTGATCAATTGGACCAGCGCTGCTATAAGGGTCTTCACAGGGGATGTTATGGGGCAGCTGGGTGGTAAGTCTCCCACAGGTGAGACTGGTCCCTGGAAGTCTATGGTGATGATGCAGGGTGTAGTTAAGAATTCAGTCACACACAATGCAGCTTCTTTTCATACCTTTACTGGTAGGTGTTTCAGGCAGGTCCCGGGAAGCTGGTCGGGGTGGAGAATGCACATTCGGGACACCGCTGAGCAGGTTAGAGGCCTCCTTTACTTCATATGTATCTGAGTCCAAACTTGCATGAAGCGAAGTTAACTCTGCAATCTCCAGCTTTTCTCAATAGCTGCCAAGCCGGCTGACATTGTGGTGGAGCCTTCTATGTCTCTGATTATCAGATGTGAGAGAACTAAGTCCTTACTTTTGTCGTGCACTTGACTCAAAGTCCCCGTTCTCCCTGACTCCGGTTACGTATCAGCGCTTAGGGCTACCTTCTGCGACCTGTAGTCCAGAAAGCCTCCGGTTATCTTGTTACTATGCTTGAAACACTAGCAACGCTTCGGACCCCGGTGTCCGGTGAATTAGTGCAGGTAATCCAATACCTGAAGCACTTCTCTCTGTCTTCTCCATTGTGCCCTTCGCCCTGCTCTCGCTCTTAACATAAGCACTTGTAGCTTTTGATGGTAATGTCAGCTTTCTCTAGAGCTCACTGAGCAGCTCTCAGTATCCTCCAAGTCCAGACTGGACTGACACTGAACTGATCTGTCCGAAGACAGGAAACAGAATCCACTACTCTCCCTCCTAGGTTGACTGAACACTGACTGCTACGTGTCACTCCCTTTTATACCCCTGGTGGGTGTGTCTGAAAGTGTGAGTGACGTGAATGGATATCAAGCTTTTGCGGTTACCTTCCTGTGCATTTTCCTGGATATGTGTGCCTGACATAGCTGGGCCACACACTACCACCCGTGTCATCTTTTTAACCAAGTAGTCGACGCTCAGTACCTGCCCTTACTGGCAGTATATACATTTTTTCCCAGACTCCCAACCGTGTCTGTCTAGTTCCTATATTCGTCTTATATCCCAGCACTGTGCAGTATGGTGAGATATAGTGCTCTGTGGTGTTTGAGGTCTCTGGTTTGAAGTTAATATGTGCTGCTGGATGACTGCCAAGAGAAGCGCTTGGATGAAAGGCAAACGTGCATAAGTCTACATGGAAAAGACCCTCTTAGAAGAATCTATTATATATTTATATTAATTTCATATTAAGCGATGCATATAACAGGAGTGTAACTCTACGGCTGGGGCATTTATTCCTAGTTCGTTGTGGCCTTTTTATGTAGCTAAAGTACAACATCCAGTGTCAGACTGGGGTGGAAAGGGTCCATCACTAACATTGAATCTAAGGACCCACTGTTTAGCTACATGCAAAATTAACTTAACCCTAGTAAACAAATTTATTTCTGCTTCTAAGTATCTTACACAAAATATCGTAGTTTGCATAATGATTAGATGATTCCTTTCTCTGTTAATATTAAATCAATATTCACAGGGGCCCACCAGGGATTTCTCCTGTTCTCCGGTGGCTAGTCTAAGCCTGACCACACCCTAATAATTTCTGTCAACATTGGGATGAGTTAATCGTGCATTTTGGATTTTTAACATAGGTTGTCTCAGCCCAATGCAAGGCTATTTGTCAGCATCCCTCCATGTCACCTCTTCCTCCTCTTGGCAGTGATGCCGACATACTCAAATGTTGGCTTGGGCATACTGGGCTGTCAGTATTTTGATTGACAGCCCTACTGCTCAATCTGGCCTAGCCTGTGAGCTTTCCTCCAGGTGTCTCCCGTTCTTGATAATTCACCAGCTATTTAATTGACTAGCTGTGAGTAAACCATTGTCAGTTGTAGCTTTGCTCAGTGGGGTGTGTGCTCAGTGCTCTGTGTCTGATTTCCTGATCTTTGTTGCCGATCTTGGATTTGTCCTGACATTTCATGTGTGTTATCTCTTTAGCTCTTAACGCTCTCTAACCTCAGATATCTGACCCCGGACTTGAGGCTGGGTCTCACATAGCGATACACCAGCGATCCCGACAACGATCAGGATCGCTGGTGTATCGCTACATTATCGCTGCTGAGCTGCCAAACAGGCAGCTCAGGGCAGCGATCAGCACAAGGACACTGCGGGGTAAACATCGCTAGTTACCCGCAGTGTACCTTGGACACCAGCGCCCTGATGCAGGGAGCTGGTAACCAAGGTACACGTCGGGTTTCCAGGCGCTGCGCGGTGCCTGGAAACCCGCTGTCTACCTTGGTTACCAGCTCCCTGCAGCAGGGCGCTGGTATCCAAGGTACACAGCGGGTTTCTAGGCACAGCCCCGCGCCTGGAAACCCGCTGTGTACCTTGGTTACCAGCGGATCGCTGGTCTCCCACCTGTCACACACAGCGATGCGTGCCTGTCAGCGGGAGACCAGCGATCAAAAAAATGTCCAGACATTTCAGCGACGATCAGCGATACCCGGCAGGGGGGCTGATCGTCGCTGAATGTCACACACAGCGATATCGCTGGTGAGCTCGCTGCTGCGTCACAAAACTAGTGACTCAGCACCGATCTCGCTAGCGATATCACTATGTGAGACGGGCCCTTTGGCCTCTGACTATCTTTTTCCCTTGTCCCTTTATCTTGATGTATACTCCTGGTATTTGACCCCGGACTGTGACTTGACCACGCCTTTTTCTTGTCCCTCTGTACTTCTATCTCTTCTGTTTTCTGTCCTCGGACCTCCTGACTACCCTGTCTCATGGCTTGTCCATGAGTAGTGACTCAGCGTCATGCAAAGTTTTTATAAAAAATTATCACTACAAAGAAAGGAAATAAACTTTGTAATAGATCTTATTAGATTTTTTTCTCACAGCTTTCCCTACATCGATCATTCACTTTCAAAAACTGTTCAAATCTGTCAGATTTCAGATTTGTATTCAGTGAGGGATAAGATTACACTTCTTTCCTATAGAATTTGCTATGTCTCTTTCCTAAGACATTGCAGGACCTTAGGTATCCAAGGTTACGACCACTAGCAACTACAGTAACTAGCTAACTGTTATGTTTCGGTAGCTGAGGAGTGCAGGTAAAAAAGGCAATACACCAGAGCAGTTGGAATCTATGAGATTGCAGTACCCTGACTAACCACAACAACTAGAGGCAGCCGTGGAGCGTTCCTACGTTGGTCCTAGACGCCTCGTCACAGCCTGAGAAACTAACTATACCTAAAGATAGAAATAGGAAAGCTATCTGCCCCGGAGCAGAACCCCAAAGATAATAGAAAGCCCCCAAACATGTAATGGCGGTTAGACAAGAGGAAATACTGACACAGAAAGAAAATAGTATGAGCAAACGCTGGGGCCCAAACTATCTAAATAGAAAAGGATAGGAAGGGTACTTACTGCAATCCAGAAAACCCTGAAAAGCACCAACTCTACTAATTTCAAAATCACCTGAGATCACATGACCTCTACCACCTAAATTAGCTCTCTGGTGTAACAAAATCAAAACAGCAGCCACTGAAAAAACTGGAAAAAGCAAAAGTACAAAACTCAGTGGCTGAACAAACTGAGAGGGCAAAAGCCCCCGGAGGGGACCCTGAAGGCCCCCACAGAAGTACAGGACAAAATGCAAAAATATAGCACAAACACAAAAGCAGAAAATGTCTTATCTGATAGCAGGAGATGCAGACACGACACAGCAGGCTACAAGGGAAACTGGAAAGAAGGATTCAGACCAGAACAATTGATCACCGGCAACCCTGATGGGAAAATGACTCCCTTATATAAGACCAGTCAGTAACACCTGATTCCCAGTCCTCACAATCTTCACTAGTACCGCTTGTAACCACCAGAGGGAGCCTCTGCTCAGAACTCATCTCAAACCCATTCACAACAGTACCCCCCCTTGAGGAGGGGTCACAGAACCCTCATTTGAGCAACCAGGTCGGTCAGGATGAGTTCTATGATACGCACGGATAAGTCTCCTAGCATGGATGTCCGAAGCAAACACCCAAGAATTGTCTTCCTGACCATAACCTCTCCATTTAACCAAATACTGGAGTTTCCGTCTAGAAAAACGAGAATCCAATATTTTCTCAACCACATACTCCAGATTGCCCTCAACCAAAACCGGGTCAGGAGGCACAGCAGCAGGAACCACTGGCTCAACAAACCTCTTCAACAAGGACTTGTGGAACACGTTATGGATCTTAAATGTCCCTGGAAGAAGCAAACGAAAAGAAACAGGATTAATAATCTCCATGATCTTATAAGGTCCAATGAACCTAGGCTTAAATTTAGGAGATGCTACTCTCATAGGAATATTCCTTGAGGACAACCAGACCAAGTCCCCACTTTAAACCGAGGACCATCAGTCCTATGCCGGTTAGCAAACCGCTGGGCCTTCTCCTGAGAGAGGGACAACCTCTCCACTACCTGGTCCCAAATCTGTTGCATACGCTCCACAACAGAGTCAACACCTGGACAGACAGAAGCCTCCGTCTGTCCTGAAGAAATCGAGGGTGAAACCCAGAATTACAGAAAAACGGAGACATCTAAGTGGCAGAGCTAGCCCTATTATTAAGAGCAAACTCAGCCAAAGGCAAAAAAGAGACCCAGTCATCCTGATCAGCAGACACAAAGCATCTTAGATAAGTCTCCAATGTCTGGTTTGTTCTCTCAGTTTGACCATTGGTCTGAGGATGAAATGCCGAGGAGAAAGACAATTGAACACCCAGTTTAGAACAGAAAGTCCTCCAAAATCTGGAAACAAACTGGACTCCTCTGTCAGACACAATGTTCTCAGGAATGCCGTGTAAACGAACCACGTGCTGAAGGAACAACGGCACCAATTCAGAGGAGGAAGGCAACTTAGGTAATGGCACAAGATGTATCATTTTGGAAAACCTATCACAAATTACCCAGATGGTGGTCATTCTCTGAGAAACAGGAAGATCGGAAATGAAATCCATAGAGATATGGGTCCATGGTCTCTTGGGCACAGGCAATGGCATCAACAAACCACTAGAGCGAGAGCAAGGCTTGGAGCGAGAGCAAGTCCCGCAGGACTGCACAAATTCCCTGACATCGCGAGACAAGGTAGGCCACCAAAAGGACCGACTAACCAAGTCTCTGGTACCAAAAATTCCGGGATGCCCAGCCAATGCGGAACAATGAATCTCAGACATCACACTCTTTTTCCATTGGTCCGGGACAAACAATTTTCCAACAGGGCAGCGCTCGGGCCTATCCTCCTGACACCCCTCCAGAGCAAGTCTCAAATTGGGCGAGATGGCGGAAAGAACTACACCCTCTTTCAAAATAACAGAAGGATCAGATAACTCAGGAGAGTCCGCAAGGAAACTCCTCGAGAGAGCATCCGCCTTAACATTCTTAGTGCCAGGAAGAAAGGAAACCACAAAATTAAAACGTGTGAAAAACAAGGCCCACCTGGCCTGTCTGGGATTGAGTCGCTTGGCAGATTCTAGATAGACCAGATTCTTATGGTCCGTAAGGACACCACCTGATGTTTGGCTCCCTCCAGCCAATGTCTCCACTCTTCAAAAGCCCACTTCATGGCCAATAACTCCCGATTACCCACGTCATAATTACGTTCAGTAGGAGAAAATTTTCGAGAGAAAAAGGCACAAGGGTTACTTTTAGAGGTCTCTGGATCTTTTTGGGACAAAACGGCACCTGCCCCAATTTCAGAGGCATCAACCTCCACCTGAAATGGCAGAGAAACATCAGGCTGCCGTAGAACAGGAGCAGAAGTGAATCTCTGCTTAAGTTCCTGAAATGCAGAGACTGCCTCAGGAGGCCAATTCACCACATCAGAACCCTTTCTGGTCAAATCAGTTAATGGTTTAACAATAACCGAGAAATTACCAATAAATTTACGATAAAAATTGGCAAAACCCAAAAATCTCTGAAGAGCCTTTAATGAAGTAGTTTGGACCCAATCACAGATGGCCTGAACCTTGACCGGGTCCATTTCAATAACAGATGGGGACAAAATGAATCCCAGAAATGAGATCCTCTGTACGCCAAAAAGACACTTTGATCCCTTCACATACAGAGCATTCTCTCTCAAAATCTGGAATACAGTTCGAACATGTTTCACATGAGAGTCCCAGTCATTAGAAAAAATCAAGATATCATCCAAATAAACAATCAGAAATTTGTCCACAAAATCCCTGAAAATGTCATTCATGAAGGACTGGAAGACGGAAGGAGCATTAGTGAGCCCAAAGGGCATCACTAGGTACTCAAAATGCCCTTCAGGGGTATTGAATGCCGTCTTCCATTCATCCCCGTGCTTAATGCGAATAAGGTTATACGCCCCCTGAGGTCAAGCTTGGTAAACCAAGTAGCGTTTTTCACCCTGGAAAAACAGGTCAGAAATCAAGGGTAACGGGTATTGATATTTCACAGTAATATTGTTCAAGAGACGATAATCAATACACGGCCTTAATGAACCATCTTTTTTGGCCACAAAGAAAAAAACCGGCACTTAAGGGTGAAGAGGATGGTCTGATATGACCCTTCTCCAATGATTCCTTGATATAAGACCGCATAGCGTCATGTTCAGGTACAGACAAGTTAAAAAGGCGACCTTTAGGGAATTTACTACCCGGCACTAATTCAATAGCGCAGTCATAGCTCCTATGGGGAGGCAAGGATGCAGATTTACTTTCGCTAAACACATCAGAAAAATCAAACAAAAAGTCAGGAACATCCTGAGCCTGGGGGAAGGCAGAAAAAACAGGAGTGTTGGTATTAACACATTGGCAGCCCCAACTGGTTACAGACACAGATTTCCAATCCAAAACAGGATTATGAGACTGTAACCAAGGGAAACCCAGCACGATAATGTCATGCAGATTATATAGAACCAAAAATTTGCAGCACTCCTGGTGATCAGGTTCAACCCTCATTATCACCTGAGTAGAAAACTGGGGTTTATTCTCAGCCAAAGGGGTAGAATCGATCCCAGTAGGGGAATAGACTTCTGTAGGGGTATCAAGGGAAACCCAAACGTTTAGCAAAATCATAATCCATCAGGTTAATAGCTGCTCCAGAATCAACGAAAGCCTGAGCAGAAAATGAGGACAGAGAGCATATCAGAGTGACCGTTAATAAAAACTTAGTCTGAACACTACCCAAGACAACTGAGCGTGCAAAACGTCTTCCCCGCTTAGGGCAGACTGAAATAGCATGAGAGGCATCACCACAGTAGAAACATAACCCATTGCGCTTTCGAAACTCATGACGCTGTGCCCCAGACACCACTCCATCACACTGCATGGGCTCAGAAGCTGGTTCACAAGGCAACACCATTCCACGCATACTTCTCCGCTCACGCAAACGTCTGTCAATTTGAATCGCTAATGACATAGAATCATTGAGACCAGAGGGGACAGGGAATCCCACCATAACATCCTTTACATTATCCGACAGACCCTTCCGGAAAAGGGCCGCCAAAGCGTCGTCATTCCATTTGGTCAGGACTGCCCACCTACGGAATCTCTGACAGTATAACTCAGCGTCATCAAGCCCCTGATTTAATGCTAACAAGGCTTTTTCAGCTTGATCCGTGACATTAGGCTCATCGTACAATAACGCCAAAGCCTGAAAAAATGCATCAACATCACTCAAAACAGGATCCCCAGGTATCAGGGAAAAAGCCCAATCCTGAGGATCGCCGCGCAGGAGAGAGATGATAATTTGAACCTGCTGCGCTGCGTTTCCTGAGGACTTAGATTTTAAGGCAAAAAACAATTTACAATTATTTTTGAAATTCTGAAACTTAGCTCGATCCCCTAAAAACAAATCTGGCATGGGGATCCTAGGTTCCACAACAGGCAACCTAGCAAGATAGATAGCAATACTCTGAACCTCAGTGGCAAGCTGATCCACACGGCCAGACAACTGTGCAAACTCCATTGGGAGAAAAGATCCTCCCCAGCACCCAGAGATACAGAGGGAAAAAAAAAAAAAATGCAACAAACAGAAAAATATCTCTGACAACTCTGACAACCTTTTTTCTTTCACAATATTTTTTCCCTTCTGTGAGTACCATACAATTTTCAATTTTTTGGGCCGGTGATACTGTTATGTTTCGGTAGCTGAGGAGTGCAGGTAAAAAAGGAAATACACCAGAGCAGTTGGAATCTATGAGATTGCAGTACCCTGACTAACCACCGCAACTAGAGGCAGCCGTGGAGCGTTCCTACGTTGGTCCTAGACGCCTCGTCACAGCCTGAGAAACTAACTACACCTAAAGATAGAAATAGGAAAGCTATCTGCCCCGAAGCAGAACCCCAAAGACAATAGAAAGCCCCCAAACATGTAATGGCGGTTAGACAAGAGGAAATACTGACACAGAAAGAAAATAGTATGAGCAAACGCTGGGGCCCAAACTATCTAAATAGAAAAGGATAGGAAGGGTACTTACTGCAATCCCAGAAAACCCTGAAAAACACCAACTCTACTAATTTCAAAATCACCTGAGATCACACGACCTCTACCACCTAAATTAGCTCTCTGGTGTAACAAAATCAAAACAGCAGCCACTGAAAAAAAACTGGAAAAAGCAAAAGTACAAAACACAGTGGCTGAACAAACTGAGAGGGCAAAAGCCCCCGGAGGGGACCCTGAAGGCCCCCACAGAAGTACAGGACAAAATGCAAAATATTAGCACAAACACAAAAGCAGAAAATGTCTTATCTGATAGCAGGAGATGCAGACACGACACAGCAGGCTACAAGGGAAACTGGAAAGAAGGATTCAGACCAGAACAATTGATCACCGGCAACCCTGATGGGAAAATGACTCCCTTATATAAGACCAGTCAGTAACACCTGATTCCCAGTCCTCACAATCTTCACTAGTACCGCTTGTAACCACCAGAGGGAGCCTCTGCTCAGAACTCATCTCAAACCCATTCACAACAGCTAACTCACTATATCAGTGGTCGTAACCATGGATACCTAAGGTCCTGCAATATTTGCACATGTGGAAAGAGACATAGCGAATCAGGAAAACTATACTACATTTCTGATTGGAAGTATTTGCTAATATTATTGTTATTATATTATTATTATACCTACTACATACTGGGATAGGATCCTGGAGATGGGAATACCCCTTTAAGTGGTTGATGTTGGGTCGGGGTCAATGCCACAATGAGCTGGCACCGGATTTATTCCTTAGTTATGGGATCCTGTTAACTTTTTGTGACTCCGCTGTTAAAGACCACAGGTTTTATCCTGATCTCGTGGGCTCATAATAAAAGGAAAACGCTTTAAGTGAAGCCAAAATTTGCAGATAAACCAAAGTGTCAGGGTAAAGGTTAAGATGTGGGGTCTGACGTAAGACATATGGATTTCTTTACACTGAGTTTTATAGTGAAAACCGCTCCATGCTCCTTGCTCCACATAACACCACTATAATGCCACATAGTGCCACTATATCACTGCGATATACAGCCCACATCATAGCACCAAATAATACCTAGATAACATATAGTATGTGCATAATACTCTATAAAACCCACGTTATACTGCAAAATACATACCACCAAATAGTCCCCAAATAATATATAGAATCAAAATAATATTCACTAAAAGTGTGCATATAATACTACTATACGGTATACACCTCACATCATATAGTCCTCAAATAATATGTACGATCCATATATGATGCCCATTTAAAATATGTGTATGATACTGCAATATACAGCTCACGACATACCACAATAGTCCCCAATGTCATATCTCAATAATACTCACTTATCACACCGACATAATACTGCTATATACAGCTCATATAACACCACAATATAGTCCCCAAATAATATGTAGTTTATACATTATACTCACATATGAAACTCGCTGAATACTAATATACAGCACATCAAGGCATCATAAAGTATCAAAATAATATGTAGCAACCAAATAATGCTTAATAACACACATAATGCTGCTATATACAGTCCATATAGTCCCCAAATAATATGTAGCAACCAAAGAATACTCACTTTAAAAGTTCACATAATACTGTACACCTCCTACCACCATATAGTCCCCAAATAATATGTAATATATACATAATACTCACTTATAAAACCCACATCATATAATACTGCTATATACCGCCCACACAATACCATCATAAAGTACCAACATAATATGTAATATCCAAACAATAGTCACTTAAATAACCTACAAACTACTGCTATAACAGCCCACATCATATCTTCGGATGCATCTCCCAAAATAATACTCAAAACCCCATATAATACCGCCATATAGAAACCTAAATAATACTGCAAATACATATTAGCAGTGTTGACTACAAAATAAGGTAATTTGAGCATGTTGTTGGGATAAGTTAATTTCTCTGTCACCGCTCTTCCCTGTATCCAGTGCCATTCAATCTCCCATTAACCCCTTCCTATCTACTACAGTAGATCTTTCAGCCTATAGGGGCAGTAATTTGAAACCCCCTTTATAATGAAGGAAGCCCTGCAATTTTTTTTTTACAACTGTCCTATGATGACATCTCCTGCTTTTGCTGTCCTCTGAGGATCTATCCAGGATCTGCAGCGTGGGAAACAGTTCTGTAAAAAACAAACCCGGAACTGCCCCTTTAAATGTATTGCAGTAAGTGGCCATAATATAAGGAGCAAACCAGATAATGTCGGCGTGTAGGGAGGGAAACCAACCCGAAAATAACATTGACTGACGCGCTAAGCTTATTATGAAATGGCCATTTCATGTGAGTAATTGCTTTCCCTCATTCATTAGAGTTACGGGCAGGTTTGCCGAAATCCGCGCACTAAGCGAAGAAATAAATCTGCTATATTTGGTTGACAGCTCATATTTCTATTAATTAAGTGTCACCATGTGAGTCACATTAAGACACGCGGAGGTCAATTTCATGTATGAAAGGAAACAAACAAACGTAATAACCTCAAGAGGGAGAAAATATTAAGAAATATTAAGAAATAAGGCTCCTATGTGACCAACATAAGGCAGGCCCTTTTATATTAAAGGTTAATTCTACCTTTCCAACCAACATTATTCCTTCAATCTAATGTGGCAGAATAAAGCAACATTTCCAAACAGCATTTATTAAAAATTTCCTACCGTTTTGTGTCCACAGCACCCCTATGCTGACCTATGTGTCTCCATGGTAACAGACTACAAACAAACCTGTGTAGTCTGACCCTGCAGTCGTACTATTTTTATTATCTTTTCTACATCGACTTTAGTAGGACAGTTAGTGTCCGGTGCTAAACCGGATCACAGACTTTTCCCAGACGTCTGGTGCAAAATTCGGAGTCCCGGGGGAAGTCCATTGCACAAAGAGAGAGAATTTTTTCCAGTTCCAAAGTTCGGGTTCCCATCAATTTCAGGGGGATTCGGGTTCTGGTTCAAGTTTGGGTAAAGTTCTGGTACTCAAACCGAACTTTGGACTCGTGTTCGGGTCGGGTACCAGAACCCAAACTTTCACTGCTCCGCTCATCCCTAGCACTTTAAAAGCAGCAAAAAAAAAACACAGCATCAAAAACACATTAACCTACAGTATCTAAGACTGTTAGAACAAGCTCACTAACCGATTCTCAGGGAACTCATTCTGCAGAGTCTATGGAAGGCAAAAGGTACAAAATGCTTAATGTAACCCAAATAGAAATATATAATAAAAAATATAACAAAAATATTTACTAATATTTATATACTGTATATATATATATATATATATATATATATATATTTAAACCAGAAGTTTACATACACTTTATAAAAAGACACATATGCATGTTTTTCTCAATATCTGACATGGGGCAGTGTGTTTCAGGTGTGCATTTAAATACATCCACATGTGTGTCTCTAATTAATTCAGATGTTGCCAAAAAAACAGAAGCTTCCAAATACATGACATCATCATATGGGGGCAGTCCAAAATTGTTTAAC
Organism: Oophaga sylvatica; assembly: GCA_033576555.1. Taxonomy (NCBI): domain Eukaryota; kingdom Metazoa; phylum Chordata; class Amphibia; order Anura; family Dendrobatidae; genus Oophaga; species Oophaga sylvatica. The sequence goes on along the minus strand of JARQOD010000004.1, from coordinate 559,277,688 downwards.
CCCTTAACGGCTAGTTAAGGGTACTTATTCCTCAGTGCCATTAAACGGTGCTGAGAAATAAGGGTATAGCGCCCCCCAGCACTGGTAAATCTCCGGAGAACATGATTCGGGTTGGTGTTTACTGTCCCCAGTGTTGTGATTGTCGTTATTCACCGACCGCAAAAAAAGTCAGATTTCCCATTTATTTGTCCCTCTGATATGATTTAGCATACCAGAGGAGAGAGAAATGGGGTCCCCCGAACCGCCCCCCCACCCAGTACCTCTGGTGTCCCCGGCCCCTCCTCCGGCTCTGTCCCCAAGCCCTCTGTGCCTTCTTTAGGGAAGAAAATGGCGGGCACATGGGTAGTGCGCCTGCTGTGATCTGCTAGCCGGTACCAGACACTAATAGGAGATTTTTCCTATTGATTCATTTTGATCACTGTGATAGACCCTATCACAGTGATTAAAATAAAAAAATAGTAAATCAAACCTCCGTTATCACCCCCTTAGTTAGGTAAAAATGATAAAATAAAAAAAGTATTTTTTTTCCATTAACCCCTTCACCCCCAAGGGTGGTTTGCACGTTAATGACCGGGCCAATTTTTACAATTCTGACCACTGTCTCTTTATGAGGTTATAACTCTGGAACGCTTCAACGGATCTTCGCGATTCTGAGATTGTTTTCTCGTGACATATTGTACTTCATGTTAGTGGTAAAATTTCTTCGATATAACTTGCGTTTATTTTTGAAAAAAACGCAAATATGGCGAAAATTTTTAAAATTTTGCAATTTTCAAACTTTGAATTTTTATTCCCTTAAAACAGAGAAATATATCACACAAAATAGTTAAGAAATAACATTTCCCACATGTCTACTTTACATCAGCACAATTTTGGAACCAAATTTTTTTTTGTTAGGAAGTTATAAGGGTTAAAAGTTGACCAGCGATTTCTCATTTTTACAACAAAATTTACAAAGCCATTTTTTTTAGGGACCACCTCACATTTGAAGTCACTTTGAGGGGTCTATATGGCAGAAAATACCCAAAAGTGACACCATTCTAAAAACTGCACCCCTCAAGGTACTCAAAACCACATTCAAGAAGTTTATTAACCCTTCAGGTGCTTCACAGTAACTAAAGCAACGTGGAAGGAAAAAATGAATATTTTACTTTTTAGCCACAAAAATGATCTTTTACAAACCTTTTTTTTATTTTCACAAGGGTAAAAGGAGAAAATGGACAGATAAGGTTGCAATTTCTCCTGAGTACGCCAATACCCCATATGTGGGGGAAAACCACTGTTTAGGCACACGGCAGAGCTCGTAAGGGAAGGAGCGACGTTTGACTTTTTCAAACTAAAATTGGCTGGAATTTAGATTGGATGCCATGTCGCGTTTGGAGAGCCCCTGATGCGCCTAAACAGTGGAAACCCCCCACAAGTGACACCATTTTGGAAACTAGACCCCCTAAGGTACTTATCTAGATCTGTTGTGAGCACTTTGAACCCTCAAGTGTTTCACAAAAGTTTATAAAGCCTGGGTGTGAAAAAAAAAAAATCAATTTTCCACAAAAATGATTTTTTAGTCCCAAATTTTTGAATTTTCCCAAGGAAGTTGGACCCCAAAAGTTGTTGTCCAATTTGTCCTGAGTACGCTGATACCCCATATGTGGGGGGGGGAAACTGTTTGGGCGCAGGCAGGGCTTGGAAAGGAAGTAGTAACGTTTTGGAATGCAGACGTTAATGGGGTCATGTTCCGTTTGCAGTGCCCCATATGTGGGGGAAAACCACTGTTAGGCACACGGCAGAGCTCGTAAGGGAAGGAGCGACGTTTGACTTTTTCAAACTAAAATTGGCTGGAATTTAGATTGGATGCCATGTCGCGTTTGGAGAGCCCTGATGCGCCTAAACAGTGGAAACCCCCCACAAGTGACCCCATTTTGGAAACTAGACCCCCTAAGGAACTTATCTAGATCTTTGGTGAGCACTTTGAACCCCCAAGTGCTTCACACAAGTTTATAATGCCCGGGCATGAAAATACAGAATCCTATTTTTTCCCACAAAAATTATCTTTTAGTCACTAATTTTTTATTTTCCCAAGGGTAACAGGAGAAATTGGACCACATAAGTTGTTGTACAATTTGTCCTGAGTACGCTGATACCCCATATGTGGGGGGGAACCACTGTTTGGGCGCACGGCAGAGCTCGGAATGGAAGGAGCACCATTTGACTTTTTCCAACCAAAATTGGCTGGAATTGAGTTTGGATGCCATGTTGCATTTGGAGAGCCCCTGATGTGCCTAAACAGTGGAAACCCCCCACAAATGACCCCATTTGGGAAACTAGACCCCCTAAGGAACTTATCTAGATTTTTGATGAGCAATTTGAACCCCCAAGTGCTTCACACAAGTTTATAACGTAGAGCCGTAAAATTTAAAAATCATATTTTTTCCACAAAAATGATCTTTTCACCCCAATTTTTATTTTTCCAAGGGTAACAAGACTCCAAAAGTTATTGTGCAATTTGTCCTGAGTGCGCTGATACCCCATATGTGGGGGTAAACCACTGTTTGGGTGCATGGCAGAGTTTGGAAGAGAAGGAGCGCCGTCTGACTTTTTCAACGCAGAATTGGCTGGACGCCATGTCGTGTTTGGAGAGCTCCTGATCTGCCTAAACAGTGGAAACCCCCATAAATGACACCATTTTGGAAACTAGACCCCTCAAGGAACTTATCTAGATGTGTGGTGAGAACTTTGAACCCCCAGGTGTTTCACTAAAGTTTATAACGTACAGCCGTAAAATAAAAAATCTTTTTTTTTTTTTACAAAAATGATTTTTTCGCCCCCAATATTTTATTTTCACAAGGGTAACAGAAGAAATTGGAATGCAAAAGTTGTTGTCCAATTTGTCCTGAGTACACTGATACCAAATATGTGGGCGAAAACTACTGTATGGGCGCACGTCGGGGCTCGGAAGGGAAGTAGTGACGTTTTGGATTGCAGACTTTGATGGAATGGTCTGGGGGCGTCATGTCACATTTGGAGAGCCCCTGATGTGCTTAAACAGTGGAAACCCCCACAAATGACCCCATTTGGGAAACTAGACCCCCTAAGGAACTTATCTAGATTTTTGATGAGCAATTTGAACCCCCAAGTGCTTCACACAAGTTTATAACGTAGAGCCGTAAAATTTAAAAATCATATTTTTTCCACAAAAAAGATCTTTTCACCCCAATTTTTATTTTTCCAAGGGTAACAAGACTCCAAAAGTTATTGTGCAATTTGTCCTGAGTGCGCTGATACCCCATATGTGGGGGTAAACCACTGTTTGGGTGCATGGCAGAGTTTGGAAGAGAAGGAGCGCCGTCTGACTTTTTCAACGCAGAATTGGCTGGACGCCATGTCGTGTTTGGAGAGCTCCTTATCTGCCTAAACAGTGGAAACCCCCCACAAGTGACCCCATTTTGGCAAATAGACCCCACAAGGAACTTATCTAGATTGTGTGTGAGCACTTTGAACCCCGAAGTGCTTCACAGAAGTTTATAACGCACAGCCGTAAAAATAAAAAATCTTTTTTTTTTTTACAAAAATGATTTTTTCGCCCCCAATATTTTATTTTCACAAGGGTAACAGGAGAAATTGGACCCCAAAAGTTGTTGTCCAATTTGTCCTGAGTACGCTGATACCCAATATGTGGGAGAAAACTACTGTATGTGCGCACGTCAGGGCTCGGAAGGGAAGTAGTGACGTTTTGGATTGCAGACTTTGATGGAATGGTCTGGGTGCGTCATGTCGCATTTGGAGAGCCCCTGATGCGCCTAAACAGTGGAAACCCCCGACAAGTGACCCCATTTTGGAAAATAGACCCCACAAGGAACTTATCTAGATGTGTGGTGAGCACTTTGAACCCCGAAGTGCTTCACAGAAGTTTATAACGCACAGCCGTAAAAATAAAAAATCTTTTTTTTTTTGCAAAAATGATTTTTTCGCCCCAATATTTTATTTTTACAAGGGTAACAGGAGAAATTGGACCCAAAAGTTGTTGCCCAATTTGTCCTGAGTACGCTGATACCCAATATGTGGGAAAAACTACTGTATGGGTACACGTTGGGGCTCGGAAGGGAAGTAGTGACGTTTTGGATTGCAGACTTTGATGGAATGGTCTGGGGGCGTCATGTCGCATTTGGAGAGCCCCTGATGCGCCTAAACAGTGGAAATCCCCAACAAGTGACCCCATTTTGGAAAATAGACCCCACAAGGAACTTATCTAGGTGTGTGGTGAGCGCTATGAAGCCCCAAGTGCTTCACAGAAGTTTATAATGTACAGCCGTTAAAAACAAAAAAATAATTTTTTTTGTACAAAAATTATATTTTCGCCCCCAGTTTTTTATTTTCCCAAGGGTAACAGAAGAAATAGGACAAATTGCACAATAACTCTTGGGGTCCAGAGTACGCTGATACCCCATATGTGGGGATAAACTACTGTTTGGACGCATGGCAGAGCTCAGAAGTGAAGGAGCACCGTTTGACTTTTTCAACGCAGAATTGGCTGGAATTGAGATCAGACGCCATGTTACATTTGGAGAGCCCCTGATGTGCCTAAACAGCGGAAACCCCCAATTCTAACTCCAACCCTAACCCCAACACACCCCTAACCCTAGTCCCAACCCTAACCACAAACCTAACCCTAACACACCCCTAATCCCAACCCTAACCCTAATCCTAACTTTAGCGCCAACCCTAACCCTAACTTTAGCCGCAACCCTAACCCTAACCCTAATGGGAAAATGGAAATAAATACATTTTTTTAATTTTATTATTTTTCCCTAACTAAGGGGGTGATAAAGGGGGGTTTGATTTACTATTTATAGCGGGTTTTTATGATTGGCAGCTGTCACGCTAAAAGACGCTTTTTATTGCAAAAATAGTTTTTTGCATCGCCACATTTTGAGAGCTATAATTTTTGCATATTTTGGCCCACAGAGTCATGTGAGGTCTTATTTTTTGCGGTACGAGTTGACGTTTTTATTTGTACCATTTTTGAGCAGGTGACATTTTTTGATCGCTTTTTATTTCGATTTTTGGGAGGTTAGAATGAACAAAAATCAGCAATTCATGAATTTCTTTTGGGGGAGGCGTTTTTATTGTTCCGCGTGTGGTAAAATTGATAAAGCAGTTTTATTCTTCGGGTCGGTACGATTATGGCGATACCTCATTTATATCATTTTTTTATGTTTTGGCGCTTTTATAGAATAAAAACAATTTTATATAAAAAATAATTATTTTTGCATCGCTTTATTCTGCGAGCTATAACTTTTTTATTTTTTCGCTGATGATGCTGTATGGTGGCTCGTTTTTTGCGGGACAAGATGACGTTTTCAGCGGTACCATGTTTATTTATATCGGTCTTTTTGATCGCGCGTTATTCCACTTTTTGTTCGGCGGTATGATGATAAAGCATTGATTTTTTGCTTCGTTTTTTTTTTTTTTAAGGGGTTCACTAAAGGGGTTAACTAGTGGGACAGTTTTATAGGGGGGGTCGTTACGGACGCGGCGATACCAAATATGTGTACTTTTATTGTTTTGTTTTTTTTATTTACAGGAAGAAATGAATTTATTGGGGAATATTTTTTTTTTTTTATTTATTTTGGATTTTTTTTTATAACATGTTTATTTTTATTTTTTTAACTTTTTTACTTTGTCCCAGGGTGGGACATCACTGTATTTTATCAAATCGCTGGTGTGACAGTGTGCACAGCACACTGTCACACCAGCGATCGCTCAGGCATAGATGCAGGCTTCTCAGTGCCTGCTCTCAGCAGGCACTGAGGAAGCCGCCTCCCTCCAGGACCCCGGCGCCATCTTGGATCCGGGTCCTGGGAGGGAGGAAGCCCTCAGAACAGCACGATCACATCGCGCTGGTCTGAGGGTCTCAGGGGGGCGCGCAGGGAGCCCCCACCCTGCGCGATCCTCTCCTGTGCCCCCAGTACACCGCGATCATGTTTGATCGCGGTGTGCTAGGGGTTAATGTGCCGGGAGCGGTCCGTGACCGCTCCTGACACACAGTCACGGGTGTCAGCTGTGATAATCAGCTGACACCCGGCGGCGATTAGCTGCGCTCCCCTCAGGAGCGCAGCTGATCGCCTATGATGTACTATCCCGTCCATGGGCAGAATGGCACGGGTTTTATGGACGGGATAGTACGTCTAATGTCAGAGAGGGGTTAAGGTCAGGGTTGGGGATAGAGCTAGGGTTAGGATTGGGCTAGGGTTAGGGTTGGGGATAGAGCTAGGGTTAGGTTTGAGGCTAGGGTTAGGGTTGGGGATAGAGCTAGGGTTAGGTTTGAGGCTAGGGTTAGGGTTGGGGATAGAGCTAGGGTTAGGTTTGAGGCTAGGGTTGGGGTTGGAGCTAGGGTTAGGGTTGGGGCTAGGGTTAGGTTTGAAGCTAGGGTTAGGGTTTGGGTTGTGTTGGGGTTACGGTTGTGTTGGGGTTAGGGTTGGGGTTAGGGTTGTGTTGGGGATACGGTTGTGCTGAGGATACGGTTGGGGTGATGGGATTAGGGTTATGGTTAGGGTTGGGATTAGGGTTAGGGGTGTGTAGGGGCTAGAGTTGGGGTTAGGGCTGTGTTAGGGTTGGAGTTAGCATTGGGGGGGGGGTTCCACTGTTTGGGTACATCGGGGTTTCCAAAATTGTTTCCAAAATTGTGTTGATGTAAAGTAGACATGTAAGAAATGTCATTTATTAACTATTTTGTGTGACATCACTCTCTGATTCAAGGGCACAAAAATTAAAAGTTTGAAAACTGCAAAATGTTCAAAATTTTTGCCAAATTTCTGTTTTTTTCATAAATAAAAAGTCATTTAAAATAAATTTTACCACTAACATGAAGTACAATATGTCACGAAAAAAAACAGTCTCAGAATCGGTGGGATCCGTTGAAGCGTTCCAGAGTTATAACCTCATAAAGTGACAGTGGTCAGAATTGTAAAAATTGGCCCGGTCACGAAGGAGTTAATCTTAGTATATGTAAAGTTTTGACTTTGCAGTAATAAAAATGCCTTTAAAACATTTCTCTCTCTCTCTCTCTCTCTCTCTCTCTCTCTCTCTCTCTCTCATTATTCTGGCATTTGGGAAATATTAATAATTATGGTAATCCTGATTGACCTAAAACGGGAAAAATTTATTCTAATATCACGTCAGATATTGAGAAAAACCTGCAGATATGTCTTTATATATATAAAAAAATATATATAATGGTATTATGGAAATATATATATATATAAAGTATATAATGAAAATATATAATAATAGATAATAAAAAAGTATTTCATAAAAATATTTCATGTAATAATAATAATACCAAAAGATGGTCAACACTTTTTAATACAAAGTTACTGGGTTGTAGTGTGTTCCTTTCTCATGTTAGATGCTTGGAAAGTATGGAAATATATCAGCGGTGAAAGTAGATGCCTATTTTTCCAACCCTAGAAATAATGGCTCTTGTTACAGAGGGCCCAAAGATTAATTGATTATTAATTTTCAATTCTTGGGCAAAATGTGTCTTCAATGAATACAGACTTTCCCATTGCTGAGATAGAAGACAATTGGTGCTCATAATATTCTATGGAGATCAGAGGAGCTAGAGGCCGACACAGATGTGCTGTTCCGTTTGTCTGGGTTATGTATTGTATTATTTCCATGCTGTGTATAATCTATTCTTTCATGCTCTCTGCTGTCACCTGGTGGCCCTTTCTGTGTGGCAGCCTGTAACTAATTAATTCTGGTACATGCCTTTCACTTCCTGTGCTGAGGTCACTGCTTCTTCTTCCTGTTAGCAGCCATTTGTTTTCTTAGTTCTTTATGGGAGAGACACGCTTTGCACCGAGCTGTGAAAGGCATCAGTTTTCGACCACTAACTCCTGCTGGTCACACTTGCAGCCACACTTGGTGCTACGTCTTGCTGCACCTCGTTTCACCTGCATTTCTGGAGAAGTTACTGTATACCAATCATATGCTGTATGTCCAGATTTCCAAATAAACAAGTCTGGACTTCACAATCCCTGGTGTGCATCGTCTCTCTGGATGCTGAACAGCACTGGTCCTGTCTGCTCTGCATGAGGAAGCAGAAGGTAGGAAAACTCTCCCAGCCCCAATAAACTATACCTCCATTCGCCTCATGTGGGGACAGAACAGTCGAAAACTGCCTTGAAGCCCGGCCAGAATTACCCTTATATCCCTATCCTCTTGCCTGCGCTCTGCCTGCTCAAATACTGCAGCCCTGCTCTGCTAAGAAATATTCCGCAGTTTCACTCCAGACCGCATTGTGCATAGAGACTCTCTGTATGTTATACTACATCGATGCAGATTGTCGGACTGTAAAACCCCACAATTCTCTAAAAACACCTTGGGAATCTTACCAGGACGTCTTAACTAAGCTGCACTGCGATTTCCGGCCCACAATTCAAAAGTTCCGTTTCTTAGAGACAGCGCACCTTAAATCAAAATGGCAGAAAAAGACCCTGCACAGTCTTCCACGGCTGAAACAGAGCAAATGCAACCTGACACTGCCCATCATGAAGACCAGGAAGCAGAATCCACGCTTCCAGGAGACCAAGTCATTCGACAAAAACGATCTGTCAAGCCAACCATAAAAGCTGTTGAAAATTATCACAATACAAAGGATGAGTACAATGACAACCTGGATGACCTATGGGAGCGAGTTACCTCCCTCATGTCAAGCGTCCAACGCCACAAAGATGATGCAGTGAGTTTACAGGATACTATAAGACGGCTAGAAACGGCCCATGGTAGATACAAGAAACTGTCCGCAAAGTATGCCACCTTCTTAAAAGACTCTAATATTGACGAAGCCTCATCAGAGCTATGCAAAGTAGATTCCACAGACAGAGAAAGGAACGCCGCCGTACAAGACGCCAAGGATAAATCGGAGCTCCGTATTGCTCATCTGCAAGAATCAAGATCCCACAGGTCAGGCTCATCCAGACGCTCAAGAACTTCAGCCCTCAGCGACAGAATTCTAGAGGCCCGCTTAAATGCAGAGAGATCCAAACTAAGACATTCCTTTACAGAAAATAAAGCAGAAGCAGAGGCAGAAGCCAAGAAAGCAGGAGCAGAGGCAGAGGCAAAGAAAGCAGAAGCCGAGGCAGAAGCCAAGAAAGCAGAGGCAGAAGCCAGGAAAGCAGAAGCAGAGGCAGAAGCGAAGAAAGCAGAAGCAAGGAAAGTAGGAGCAGAGGCTCAAGCAAAGATTCTTCAAACACAAATGGAGGAAGAAATCGCGCTAGCCGAAGTAAAAATGCTTGAGCAAGCATTGAAGCAAAAACTCGAACCGATTTGCATACCACCACAGGAAGATGACCCAGCTGTTCGTACCAGCGACTACATGCAGAAACAGATATCTGCAGCACACACCTTCTCCAGTGACATTCAACCAAACATTGTGGAAACGTCCAAGTCGGCCCAACTTACGGTGCCAGTGGCACCAACAGCCTCCGCAGAAACCCAAGACCAACGCCATGATGCGTCCCCTCAGGAGCAGTCATTACCGCAAGACGACCACAAGGCGCACTCCAGCCCGCCTCCACAGTTCAAGCAGCAGTCATCTGAATCTCCAGAGATTAAACCACCACAGCTCAACCCTGCAGGAACATCATTTCACTCGGGAACAATTCACCCTTCCACGCCTCACAGTTTATATGCCCAAGGGGCACCACAAGCTAACACGGTAACAAGGAGTGAAGGATCAGACATGTCCGAGTTTGCCAGGTTCATGGTGAGCAGAGAGCTAATCAACACCAGTCTCTCAAAATTCGACGACCGTGCAGAGAACTACAGAGCCTGGAAAGCAACCTTCAAGGCCGCCATTGCTGACCTCAACCTATCCGCGGAGCAGGAGCTCGACCTCATGGTCAAATGGTTGGGTCCAGAATCCACAAACCATATCAAGAGTCTTAGGACCGTCTATGTGGGACAAGCTGAAGCAGGTCTGGCTGCTGCCTGGCAGAGACTTGAAAGAACCTACGGCAGCGCTGAAGCCATAGAAAAGTCCCTATTTAAGAGACTGCAGCGCACACCTTCTCCAGCGACGTTCAACCAAACATTGTGGTTACGTCCAAGTCGGCCCAACTTACGGTGCCAGTGGCACCAACAGCCTCCGCAGAAACCCAAGACCAGCGCCATGATGCGTCCCCTCAGGAGCAGTCATCACCGCAAGACGACCACAAGGCACACTCCAGCCCGCCTCCACAGTTCAAGCAGCAGTCATCTGAATCTCCAGAGATTAAACCACCACAGCTCAACCCTGCAGGAACATCATTTCACTCGGGAACAATTCACCCTTCCACGCCTCACAGCTTATACGCCCAAGGGGCACCACAAGCTAACACGGTAACAAGGAGTGAAGGATCAGACATGTCCGAGTTTGCCAGGTTCATGGTGAGCAGAGAGCTAATCAACACCAGTCTCTCAAAATTCGACGACCGTGCAGAGAACTACAGAGCCTGGAAAGCAACCTTCAAGGCCGCCATTGCTGACCTCAACCTATCCGCGGAGCAGGAGCTCGACCTCATGGTCAAATGGTTGGGTCCAGAATCCACAAACCGTATCAAGAGTCTTAGGACCGTCTATGTAGGACAAGCTGAAGCAGGTCTGGCTGCTGCCTGGCAGAGACTTGAAAGAACCTACAGCAGCGCTGAAGCCATAGAAAAGTCCCTATTTAAGAGACTGCAGAATGTTCCAAGGATCAATCTTAAGGAAGCCCACAAACTTCTGGACTTAAGTGATCTGCTTATGGAGCTGGAACTTGCGAAAAGAGACCCCCGTCTGTCTGGACTGTGCTACCTGGACACTGCCCATGGAGTGAACACAATCATCTGAAAGTTGCCACATAGTCTGCAAGAGAAGTGGGCAGTGTGCATCTCCAGGTACAAAAAGTCACATGACGTCAAATTTCCTCCGTTCATTCAGTTCTGGAAGTTTGTCGATGAACAGGCCCAAATGAGGAATGACCCTAGTCTAGACTTCCTGGAGTCCAACACTGCAGCTCCAGCAACATCCTCATCAAGGTATGAAAGCATCACACACAGATGCAAGGACTTGAGGAACAGTGTAAGTGTCAGGAAGACTAACCTGCCACCACCTGCAGTACTCGCTGATAAGCAGTACACTATTCCATCAAGGGATAAATCTTTCAATCGTGAGTGTCCCATTCACAAAAAAGCCACACTCATTCAACAAATGTAGAGGCTTCAGGTCCAAAACCATGCAGGAGCGCAAGAAAATCCTCAGCGAACTTGGGGTATGTTTCAAGTGCTGCGCCTCATTAGAACACATGGCCAAGGACTGTAAATCTTCCATTAAGTGTGAAGAGTGTCATAGCGACAAACACCCATCAGCCTTGCATCCAACCTCAGCCACCAGCAATCCAGCAGTCGCAGTGACCCTTAGTCCAGCAGCAAGCCATGGCGGGGAGCCACAGAACCACGACAATTCTACCACGGCCGTCTTCTGCTCATGCTCAGATGTATGTGGGGAGAACCGAAGTGCTAAATGCTGTGCCAGGATATGCCTAATCAGAGTTTATCCAGAAGGGCATCCAGAGAAGGCAGTAAAAATGTATGCCATCATTGATGACCAGAGCAATCGATCTCTAGTTGGACCTAAATTCTTTGAAGCCTTTGGTATCAGGGGACCAGCAACGCCCTACACTCTGAATACCTGCTCAGGTCACATAGAGACTAGCGGTAGAAGGTCACAAGGTTTTATTGCTTCCCCTATCAACGAAGGCGTAGAAATACGCTACCTACATTAATCGAATGCGATCAAATACCCAACCAAAGGGATGAGATCCCTACCACAGAAGCTGCGTTCCACCAACCACACTTAAGGCACTTAACCAGCGTTATCCCACCGATGGACACAGACGCTGAAATCTTACTTCTGCTCGGCAGAGACAATTTAAGGATACATAAGGTCCGCCAACAGTGTAATGGTCCTGACTACGCCCCCTATGCCCAGAAACTCGACTTGGGGTGGGTAGTCATAGGAAATGTATGCTTGGACCGAACAGGAGTCAATTCCTTTAAGATCTACATACGCCGGGATGGACGCACTACTTTCTGCAAACCATGCCCTCTTCACTACGAGGTGAAAGAGAAGCCTCCAGATCCCGTACAGCTGCCTGATGTCATCCCTTCTCCCTATGCAGACGACTTGGGAAGATCAGTGTTTCGTACCACTAAGGATGACAACAAAGTAGCCCCGTCAATGGAAGACAAGGAATTTGTCAAGATAATGGACAATGAGTTCCTTAAGGATGAGACTAATCACTGGGTTTTTCCCTACCCTTCAGAGCTACCAGGGTAAGGCTCCCGAACAACCGTGAACAAGCGTTGTCCAGATTCAACTCTCTCCAGCGCACACTAAGCAACAAACCAGAGATGAAAGAGCACATTGTCACCTTTATGGGCAAAATATTCCATAATAACCATGCCGAGCCAGCTCCTCCCTTAAAGGAAAAGGAGGAGTGCTGGTACCTACCCTCATTCGGAGTATATCACCCACGAAAGCCTAAGCAAATTAGAGTTGTCTTTGATTCAAGCGCCAAACATCAAGGCATATCTCTCAACGACGTCCTCCTCACGGGCCCTAATCTAACAAACAACCTAGTAGGAGTGTTGATGAGGTTCAGGAAAGAGCCCATCGCCATCACTGCCGACATTGAACAAATGTTCCACTGTTTCATAGTCAGAGAAGATCACAGGAATTTCCTCAGGTTCTTGTGGCACAAGGACAACAACCCCAGCAAAGAGATGGTGGAGTATCGCATGAGGGTGCACGTATTCGGGAACAGCCCTTCGCCCGCTGTGGCAACCTATGACCTGTGGAGAACTGCACTGGAAGGAGAGTCCGAATATGGAACAGACGCCAGAGACTTTGTAGAAAAAGACTTCTATGTAGATGATGGACTGAAATCTCTACCCACAGAAGAAGCAGTGATTGACCTGCTTAAGAGGACCCACGGTATGCTGTACCGAGCCAAGCTTAGACTGCACAAAATTGCTTCAAACAGCCCAGCTGTCATGAGAGCCTTTGAGTCAAGTGACCACGCACCAGGATTCAAGGACATAGACCTGGGACCAGACCGTCCGCCTGTGCAGAGAAGCTTAGGCCTGAGGTGAAACCTGTCAGCCGACACCTTCGGGTTTCAAATCAACTGTGCAGACAAACCATTCACTAAACGTGGTGTTCTGTCAGTGGTGAACAGCTTATACGATCCACTCGGATTCGTAGCACCAATTACCATACAAGGTAAATCCCTTCTGAGACAGCTTTCCAAAACCGTCAAAGACTGGGATGCCCCACTCCCTCCTGATAAGGAACCAAAATGGGAAACCTGGAAGCAGTCCTTGTGTGCCTTGGATGAGATCCACATACCAAGATGCTACGCCACAACCTCACTTGCCGCTAGCACTAGGACAGAACTCCATGTGTTCTCGGATGCATCCACGGAGGTCATTGCAGCCGTTGCCTATCTGAAGGTGACGAGATCCGACAATCAAGATCACGTTGGGTTTGTCTTCGGCAAGGCTAAGTTGGCTCCCAAGCCTGACCACACTATTCCCAGGCTCGAACTCTGTGGGACTGTGCTTGCGGTAGAACTCGCAGACTTTATACAGCATGAGCTGGACACCAACATAGATGATGTACAATACTACACTGACAGTAAGGTCGTGTTAGGTTATATCCACAACCAAACAAGGCGCTTCTACGTGTAAGTCAGTAACCGCATCGAGAGAATAAGGAGGTCTTCCAAGCCTGAGCAGTGGCACTATATCCCATCTGAGCTTAATCTAGCGGACCATGCCACTAGACCTATGTCTATAAGTTCTTTTGCTAACTCTTCTTGGCTTTCAGGTCCGAAGTTTCTGCTGGAACAGAAAGGAAGTGAACGTGTCCAGGAAGACTTCAGCATCCAGGATCCGGATAAAGATCCAGAAGTCCGCTCCGAGGTCAGTGCTCTGGCCACGAACACTAAACCAACCTCCAGCCTCGGTTGCCAGCGCTTCAAACGCTTCTCCAACTGGATAAAACTCGTCAAGACCATCGCAAGGTTAGTCCACATTGCGAGATCTTATCACGACTCACATGGAAACAAAAACTGTCATGGTTGGCACTTCTGCCATAAACCGTTCTCTACCACGGACATTCGGTAGGATAAAGACAAGCAGAACACTGCACTAGTACTTCCATTGGATTATCGTTGGGTCGGAGATAGTTTGGCCTAGTGCGGCTTCTCTGATCCGAAGATGGGTTTCCTTTGGATTACTTCAGGAACTGACTTAAAGACATTTATTTACCTCATTTCAAAGTTATTATTGCATTTCATGCATGTTTATGTGTTTGTTTTTTCTAGGTTGTTGGACTTCATTTCAAAAGAACTAGTATAGTGAAATCCCTTATGGAATTTCAGACGGGGAGTGTGCTGTTCCGTTTGTATGGGTTATGTATTGTATTATTTCCATGCTGTGTATAATCTATTCTTTCATGCTCTCTGCTGTCACCTGGTGGCCCTTTCTGTGTGGCAGCCTGTAACTAATTAATTCTGGTACATGCCTTTCACTTCCTGTGCTGAGGTCACTGCTTCTTCTTCCTGTTAGCAGCCATTTGTTTTCTTAGTTCTTTATGGGAGGGACACGCTTTGCACCAAGCTGTGAAAGGCATCAGTTTTCGACCACTCACTCCTGCTGGTCACACTTGCAGCCACACTTGGTGCTACGTCTTGCTGCACCTCGTTTCACCTGCATTTCTGGAGAAGTTACTGTATACCAATCATATGCTGTATGTCCAGATTTCCAAATAAACAAGTCTGGACTTCACAATCCCTGGTGTGCATCATCTCTCTGGATGCTGAACAGCACTGGTCCTGTCTGCTCTGCATGAGGAAGCGGAAGGTAGGAAAACTCTCCCAGCCCCAATCAACTATACCTCCATTCGCCTCATGTGGGGACAGAACAACAGACATTCTGATGTAAGTTCCATAAAACTTTACGAGCACCAACAGCCATCTTCTATCTCAGTAATGGGAAAATCTAAAGAAAAGAAAATGTTCCAGCTCCTTAAAATTGCAAAATTTTATTCGTCCATTCGGTATAAAATACAAAGTGGTGAATGCTCCATAGAGGAAGCCGCATACAGCTGTATGCGGCTTCCTCTATGGAGCATTCACCACTTTGTATTTTATACCGAATGGACGAATAAAATTTTGCAATTTTAAGGAGCTGGAACATTTTCTTTTCTTTGGATCTTCCTGGACGTTCGTCAGACGTCGTTCCGTGCACCTGCCGTGGTAGTTGGTGAGCTGGTTTGCTTTTTTCTTCTCTCAATGGGAAAATCTGCATTCAATGAAGACAGATTTTATCTGAAATTAAGAATTTTAAGATTGATCAATCCAGGAGAAGGAAGCAGATTTATCTGATAAGATATATTACAAAGTTGCTTAATTTCATGTGTGCTACTGATATATGGAAAAAAACATTAAACACTTTACTCTTTAAATAGAATCTATGTAATGCTTCATTTTTCCTGTGGGGGGCGCTGCATAATTTTAAACATTGGCTAATAGGACACATACTGTATGCCAGCTCGGTTTGCACAGTTCTAAGGGCTAGTATGGGAAATCCAAAAGGAATAATTGTTTCTTCTATGGGCAGCTTCTAGGTTAATGGCTCGGGGCTTTACTCTGAAGTCTCTGCACAAATTGTTCAAGGTAATTTTTCCTCAAATTAAAAAAGACTGACAGAAGAGAAGAGAAATATCCATGTAAAAGCCCAGAACAACGTGTCACATTCAGAGGAGCAGGTGACAGCGTCACTGTCAGCCGACATGTTACACATCACAGTGTGTGGGGCACAATAGGGCACAATCTGACACTTGTAGGGAGACGAAAGGTCGGGCTGAGACACGGAGCGGTGACACAGGTCTCATCACACAGAGGGACAAGTGTCTGCCTCACATCTTCTCCTCCTCCCTCTCCCAACACACAGGAAGATGCGAATCAGTCAGACCACAAAGTCCCATGGAGCTCGCTGTGAATCACTACGGGACCTCAATGGGCTCATTGTGTCACTTGTCCCCAGAGAGGAGGCATCCTGCAATGTCCGACACAAGCGCCCTTCCCCCGGCATGTGGGATTCATACAAACGCCATACAGACCCACAACCCAGACCTATCTATTATCTATCTATCTATCTATCTATTATCTATCTATCTATCTATCTATCTATCTATCTATCTATCTATCTATCTATTATCTATCTATCTATCTATCTATCTATCTATCTATCTATCTATCTATCATCTATTATCTATCTATCTATCATCTATTATCTATCTATCTATCTACCATCTATCTATTATCTATCTAATATTATTATTATTATACATTTATATAGCGCCATTTATTCCATGGCGCTTTACATATGAAAAGGGAAAATATAGACAGATACAATAAACATGCTAGACAAGGGACACACAAGTACAGAAGGAGAGAGGACCCTGCCCGCGAGGGCTCACAGTCTGCAGGGATCTATCTATCGATCTATCTATTATCTATTGATCTATCTATCTATCTATCTATCTATCTATCTATCTATCTATCTACCATCTATCTATTAGCTACCAATCTATCTATCTATCTATCTATTATCTATCTATCTATCTATTATCTATCTATCTATCTATCAATCAATCAATCTATCTATTATCTATCTATCTATTATCTATCATCTATCTATTGTCTATATATCTATTATCTATCTATCTATCTATCTATCTATCTATCTATCTATCACCCATCTATCTATCTATCTATCTATCTATCTATCTATTCTATCTATCTATCATCTATCTATCTATCTATCTATCATCTATCTATCACCTATCTATCTATTATCTATCTATCTATCTATCTATCACCTATCTATCTATTATCTATCTATCTATTATCTATCTATCTATCACCTATCTATCTGTTATCTATCTATCTATCTATCTATCTATTATCTATATCTATATCTATTGTCTATCTATCTATTATCTATCATCTATCTATTATCTATCTATCTATCTATTATCTATCATCTATCTATTATTTATCTATCTATCTATCTATCTATCTATCTATCTATCTATCTATTATCTATCCATTTTCTATCTATCTATTATCTATCATCTATCTATTATCTATCCATTATCTATCTATCTATTATCTATCATCTATCTATTATCTATCTATTTCTATCTATCATCTATCTATCTATCTATCTATCTATCTATCTATCTATCTATCTATCTCTTATCTATCCATTATCTATCTATCTATCTATCTATCTATCTATCTATCTATCTCTTATCTATCCATTATCTATCTATCTATCTATCTATCATCTATCTATCTATCATCTATCTATTCATCTATCTATTATCTATCTATTGTCTATCTATCTATTATCTATCATCTATCTGTTATCTATCTATTGTCTATCTATCTATTATCTATCATCTATCTATTATCTATCTATCTATCTATCTATCTATCTATCTATCTATCTATCTATCTATCTATCTATCTATCTATCTATCTATCTATCTATCTATTTATCTATCTATCTTATTATCTTATCTATCTATCTATCTATCTATCTATCTATCTATCTATCTATCTATCTATCTATCTATCTATCTATCTATCCATACATAATTTTCAGTAGAATCTGGGTTTAACCCTTTCACACTTCTTCTCCATCCTTGCTGTTTTGTAGCCCCCCACCTCCACACCACGAGTCGCCTTCTTTGACTGCATCTTCTATCAGAAGGAACAATGACACATTTGGAGGTCTCCATTACTGACTTTCATTGTTAGCTCGGACTGCAGGCCCAGAAGCTGCAGATTTTATCCTTTCCCATGAAATCCGCAGTGTAACTTAGTATCAGGCAGGATGAGCGTCTGCGCTCCGTCCATCGGTGTCAGCGCTTGTGTAGAAGCTGAACATTATTTTTGTTGGTTATTGTGAAGTGAAGCCGGAATGGTCAGAACCCCACGACCCTCAGAATAAGTCATTACGTTTTAGTTTGTTTTTTTGTTCTTTTTACTTTTTAAGTGTTTGCTTGTGTGATTCTCCTTCTGGAATGATACGTTTCATACATTTTCGATGTTTGGCCATAATAATGAACTGTGTGTTCCGGAACCTCTGCATGAACTGCGCGGAGTCATCAAGGACAAGGAGCAGGAGGGATGGTGCTCCGATGCTTCTCCGGACGGAGGAGTGGGCTCCGTGTAGAGAGCGTCATCCGGCGGATGTGTGCAAACAACAGAACTGAAATCTAGACGTAAATTCTTATTTGTTTCATGCTTCAAAGTAACAAATACAAATAGAAGGAAAAATACAACTTGATACTGTAAATATTGTAATCTAACCCTAAAGGGTGCGGTGCAATGGTTGTCAGATTCATCCATTCATTTATTTACTGCATAATTAACCCTTTACCTGACCAGGCTATTTTTACATTTCTGCATTTTCTTTTTTTCCACCCCTTCCTCCCAGAGCCGTAACTTCTTTATTTTTCCATCCACATAGCCAAAATGAGGCCTTGTTCCTTTTTTTATAGGACGAGTTGTACTTTTGAATGACATTATCCATTTTATCACTTTAAAGCAGGAAAAAAGTTGCAGCGAAATGGCGAAAAAAACGCAATTGTTTGAGTTTGGCTTTCACAGTGTTCAATGTATGGTTTTGCGGCAGCTAAAAAAAAAGTGTTGTTTTGACTCTTTTTTTGTCATTCCAGCATTTACTGATTGGGTTAATTAATTTTTTTTAAATACACTTTTCTATTTTTATAGATCAGACGTATACGGATGTGGGAATGCCACATAAGTGTATTTTTTAATTTTTTTATGTTTTTTTTCTTAGATTTTTTTTATTTTTAATGGGGAAAAAAGGCGGTGATTGAAATTTAAATTTTATAAGCATTTTTTTTTTTCATATCTTTAAAATATATTTATATATCATTTTTACTGTATGTTTAGTCCCCTAAACATACAGTAATTTATTAAAATCTATTAATAATAAGTACTTATTGTAATAGGTTTTGTTCTGGTATCTTTTAGCAGCTTCATAGAAATAAAATTGAACTTTTACGGTTTACCTTTTTTTCTATCTATAATGTTCTGAATACTATGTAGATTTTTTGTTAGACAGCACTGCAGCCTGTGGCTCACTGTTAGTGTTTCTGCCTCCCATACTGTAAGTTTAATAAAAGTTAAAAAAAAGTACATCCAGAAAATGCTTTAGTCTTTCCTATGAGTGAATAATATAAAGGGTGGAATTAGTTTACCAAACTATTACCTGTTACGCCCCCCTGGTGAATGGCACAGGTGGAACGTGCTGGCGTACTCACTGCGATCACTGCTCTGCTCTCCCAGTTGCAGGCTGTCTCTCTGAGCTGCCTCTTGTAGCATTTCCAACACAGCTGCATCCTCCTGCTGCTGGTAAATCTCCACCTGGCTATATGGAGGCGCAGCCACTTTCTACAGATATTTAACCCCATCGTCTCCTGCAGAGGTGAGATCCCCTGGCCCATCCCTAAGCAGAAGAGGGTTTATTAGACAGCTCCTCACACCACTCGTTGCCTGATTTAAGGTTACAGTTCAGCCTCTGTCTAGATTCCTGTAATGTGCTGTCCTGCATTGTCTCTCCTGTTTTCTCACACGGCTTGCCTACCTGTTTATCCTGACCTAAGCTACATATATTGAACCCGTGCTGCCTGTCCTTGGATTAGTTCAGGACTGGACCAAGGGAATGCAGTGGACGTGGTGTTCATGGACTTCTCAAAAGCTTTTGATACAGTGCTACACAAAAGGTTGATACATAAAATGAGAACAATGGGGATAGGGGAAAATATGTGTAAGTGGGTTAAGAACTGGCTCATGGATAGGAAACAAAGGGTGGTTATTAATGGAGCACACTCGGACTGGGTCACGGTTAGCAGTGGGGTACCACAGGGGTCAGTATTGGGGCCGCTTCTCTTTAACATATTTATTAATGACCTTGTAGGGGGCATACAGAGTAGTATTTCAATATTTGCAGATGACACTAAACTCTACAGGGTAATAAATACAGAGGAGGATAATTTTAGATTACAGGAGGATTTACGTAAACTAGAAGCTTGTGCTGATAAATGGCAAATGAGCTTTAATGGGGATAAATGTAAGGTCATGCACTTGGGTAGAACAAATAAGATGTATAAGTATGTGCTTAATTGTAAAACACTGGGCAAAACTGTCACTGAAAAAGACTTGGGTGTATGGGTGGACGACAAACTCACATTTAGTGGCCAATGTCAGGCAGCAGCTGCCAAGGCAAATAAAATAATGGGATGCATTAGACGAGGCATAGATGCTCATGAGGAGAACATAATTTTACCTCTATACAAGTCACTGGTGCGACCACACTTAGAATACTGTGTGCAGTTCTGGTCTCCGGTGTATAAGAAAGACATAGCTGAACTGGAGCGGGTGCAGAGAAGAGCGACCAAGGTTATTAGAGAACTGGGGGGTCTGCAATACCAAGACAGGTTATTACACTTGGGGTTATTTAGTTTGGAAAAACGAAGGCTTAGAGGTGATCTTATTACAATGTATAAATATATGAGGGGACAGTACAAAGACCTTTCTAATGATCTTTTTACTCTTAGACCTGTGACGGGGTCAAGGGGACATCCTCTACATCTGGAGGAAAGAAGGTTTAGCCATAATCACAGATGCCGATTCTTTACTGTAAGAGCAGTGAGACTATGGAACTCTCTGCCGTCTAATGTTGTAATGAGTGATTCCTTACTAAAATTTAAGAAGGGACTGGATGCCTTTCTTGAAAAGTATAATATTACAGGCTATATTCACTAGTTTCCTAGATACAGCGTTGATCCAGGGAGCTAGTCTGATTGCCGTATGTGGAGTCGGGAAGGAATTTTTTTCCCCAATGTGAAGCTTACTGTTTGCCACTTGGGTTTTTTTTGCCTTCCTCTGGATCAACATGTTAGGGCAGGTTAGGATAGGATATGGGTTGAACTAGATGGACTTAAAGTCTTCCTTCAACCTTAATAACTATGTTACTATGTTACATCTTTCCTCAGTCCACCTGTGCCCCATACCCGTGTCTCTGACCCTCCGGTCACTTGCTGCAGACCCGAGGATTGCCCTGGAGTGGTACCTGGTGACTAACAGCAGCCCAGCCTATCCTCACCATCAGAGGCGCTAGTGAATACCCGGTAGTCATTTAGTCATGCCCCTCTAAAGCAAGCCCGGCCCGTGGCGCAGTTGGTCCACACTCACCATTGTTACATTACTGTTGCTTATTCATTCCTTTTGGGAGTTTTAATTTAAGTCTAGTGTCATTTGGATATTTAATACTGCTTATCCCATCCGATTCCCTACCCATCTACCCTGGCTGATAGAGGTGTCCAGTCCTTAAATCTTTCCCTGTGCCCAATTTTGCATATAAGAATGACTTCCCCTAATGGGGAAACCCCATTTAGATTGATTTAACCACAAAAAAAAATTATAATCTTGCGATGCCAATGTAACATGCCAGAAGTCACCATTAGGTGGAGCTCTCTGCATCTAAATTTATACAACCCCAATTGAACTAATTTGGAGCTGCATAAAACTGCATGCAAAGAGCTCCACCTAGTGGTGACTGAAGGTGGACAAGAATTGATCACTTCAAGAGAACTTATCGCGATCATGCAGGTAGCATGCTACAGAGCAGCAGTAAGTGAGTAGGAAGTATATATTCAGCATAACTTGCATTTAATTTATTAAATCCCAGCTGTGTCTATGATTAGGAGTCCAGTGGGTGGCCCTAATCAGTTACTGACAGCCTTCCCTGTATAACTGTGCATAGAGATAGCTGGAGAGCCGCCCACTGGACTCCTTAGCATTGAAAAATAGTGAATTTGTCTGAACTGCCTGTATACAGGGGGCTCAGAAGCTGGGCGTGCTCCATACATCGCAGGTGCAGGCTGTGGGATACAGCCACCTTCTGACTCCGAGTGCTGTGATTAGAGCTGGGTCCAACTGCGGCAATTAGATCTTTTAGATTCAGCTGTCAGTCATGACTACAGCATTAAGAGGTTGGAATTGCGGGGAGGTCTAGTATCTGTGCGTTCAGATACTCAACCCCATATCGGACGTGTTCACATCTGAAGGCGAACATGTGTCTGAGCCTCATAGTGTATTTCCTACAATACCCTGCGCCATTACAATGTCATAGTTACTGCCGTACCTAATAAAATATCAACTTTATCCCAGACGGCGAACACCAAATACTAAACATGTGTAACTAAATAAAAAGACAGAATCGCAGTGTTCAGGTCACTTCTCTCCCTAAGAAATGGAGTAAAAATAAATCGGAAAGTCGTACGGACACAAAACTTATCTATCATCTATTATCTATCTATCTATCATCTATTATCTATTATCTCTCTATCATCTATCTATTATCTATCATCTATTATCTATCTATTAACTATCTATCATCTATCTATTATCTATCTATTAACTATCTATCATCTATCTATCTATTATCTATCTATTATCTATCTATCTATTATCTATCTATTATCTATCTATCATCTATCTATTATCTATCTATTATCTATCTATCTATCTATCTATCTATCTATTCATCTTATTATCTATCATCTATTATCTATCTATCTATTTTCTATCTATCATCTATTTATCTATCTATCTATCTTATCTATCTATATCTATCTATCTATCTATCTATCATCTATCTATCTATCTCATCTATTATCTATCTATTATATCTATCTATCATTACTATCTATCTATTATCTATCTATCTATTATCTATCTATCTATTATCTATCTATCTATCTATCTATCTATCTATCTATCTATCTATTATCTATCTATTATACTATCTATCATCTATCTATTATCTATCTATCTATTATCTATCTATCTATCTATCTATCTATCTATCTATCATATCTATCTATTATCTATCTATCTATCTATCTATTATCTATCTATTATCTATCATCTATTATCTATCTATCTATCTATCTATCTATCTATCTATCTATCTATCTATCTATCTATCTATTATCTATCTTATCTATCTATCTATCATTCTACTATTATCTATCATCTATTATCTATATCTATTATCTATCTATCTATCTTATCTATCTATCATTATCTATCTATCTATCTTATCTTCATTATCTATCTATTATCTATCTATTATATCTATCATATCTATCTATTATCTATATCATCATTATCTATTATCTATTCTATCTACCAATTATCTTTCTATCTATCTTATTCTATCATCATTTCTATCTATTTCATCTATCTATCTATCATATCTATCTATTATCTATCTATCATCTATTATCTATATTATCTATCTATCTATTATCTATCTATCATCTATCTTCATCATTATCTATTCTATCTATCTATATCTATCTATCTATTATCTATCTATATCTATACTATATTATCTATCTATTATTATCTCTCATTATTATTTCTACATTAATCATTCTACTATTACTAATCCATTGTATTTCAAAAAGGAAAATGACCGATCAGTTTTGGTCCTGCATGGTTAGTACTTAGTAGCGCCCCCTTTGGAAGTATCACAGCTTGCAAACACTTTTTGTAGCCAGACAAGAGTCTTTCACTTCTTGTTTGAGGGATTTTCATCCATTTCTCCTTGGAAAATTCTCCCCGTTCTCTGACATTCCTGGGTCTTCTTGCCTCCTCTGCTATTTTGAGGTCTAGCCACAGATTTTCAATGATGTTCAGATCAGGGGACCGTGAGGGCGATTGTAAAGCCTTCAGCTTGTGCTTTTTGAGGTCGTCTATTGTGGATTTTGATGTGTGTTCTGGATCATTATCCATTTATAGAATCCATCCTCTTTTCATCTTCAGCTTTTTTACAGATGGTGTTATGTTTGCATCAAGAACTTATTGAAATTTCATTGAATCCATTCTTCTCTCTACCAGAGAAATGTTCCCCGTGCTGCAACACAATCCCAAAGCATGATTGATCCATCCCATGCTTAATGGTTGGTGAGAGATGTTCTTTTCCTGAAATTCTGTGCCCTTTTTACTCCACAAATACCTTTAATCATTGTGACCAAAGAGTTCTATTTTAACCTCATCGGTATACAGGACTTGTTTCCAAAATGCATCAGTCTTGTTTAGATGTTCTTTTGCATACTTCTGATTCTGAATTATATGGTGAGACCGCAGGAGAGGTTTTCTTTGACTCTTCTTTGAAGGCCATATTTGTGCAGGTGTCTCTGAGCAGTAGAACAATGTACCACAACTCCAGAATCTGCTAAATCTTTCTGAAGGTCTTTTGCAGTCAAGCAGGGATTCTGATTTGTCTCTCTAGCAATCCTAAGAGCAGCTCTCACTGAAATTTTTCTTGATCTTCCAGACCTTATCTTGACCTCCACTGTTCCTGGTAACTGCCATTTCTTAATTACATTTTTAACTGAGGAAACGGCAAATTGAAAACACTTTATCTTCTTATAGCCTTCTCCTGCTTTATGGGCCTTCACCATTTTCAGAGGCAGCTGCTTGGAAGAACCCATGGCTGCTGTTTTTTGGCACAAGGTTAGAGGAGGCTGGGTTTTTATAAAGCTGGGAAATTTGCCTTTCTTAACAATGATGATGAACAAGCCATAACCCTA
>JARQOD010000004.1:559087893-559247893 GCA_033576555.1 Oophaga sylvatica | reverse complement strand
AGTGTTGTATCCCCGGCCGAATTCATGTTTTATGCTTTATGACGTAATGTTGCATTTCCCCTGGTATCGTCCATTGGCGCAAGGTATAATATGTTCATCCCCACTAGAGTCCAGGGATAAATTATTCATCCCCTTGCTGTGATCTGCTTGTTTTACGTCTTTTTATGAGCTGTCTACTGCCTGTAATATCCTTTCTGCCGGTCTGCGGTGGACGGAATCTCTGCTCCTTGTGTAACATCGGGTCTCTCTCCTTTCAGTATCTTTTACTATCACCTTGTATCATTGTGTCATTTTTTTTGTCAATAATTCTTTTCTTATTAATGTCTTTATTTTTTTTTTAAGTATCTAGTGTTTGTTTTCCTGATACAAAGCTCCAGATCCTCTACACACACGTAGAAGTTAAAAAAAAATAACATTCCAGCTACCTGAAGCAGCCACTAGGGGGAGCTATGCAGCTTACACTGTACATTGGACTCAATAATTACACAGTATGTGATGAGCTCCCTCTAGTGGTGCATGTAGGTAATCACTAAGTTATCTTTAAAGGCTACCCCTTACAGATGTTGTCCTTGGTGGGATTTGAACCCAGGGCTTCAGTGCTAACCACTGAGCCACTGTGCTGCCTAGCTGCTATATTCATTAGCTCATATATCACCACAACTTCTATTCTGCACTTATTTACTCTTCATGTGCTGTCCTTCCTTTCTATAGTCTGTTTTCTCTGCCTTCTCCGAGACTGTACATGCTTTCTCCTCTCTCCACACAGTGGAGATCTGTGTCCAAACCTCTTTCTTGCCTTGCTGCTATGTCTCACACTGAGCATAGAGAGCCTTTAAAATGTAAGTTAGTGCGGGAGATTATGAGCTTTATATCAGGCAAAGCACTGACAGCTGTAAAGATATATCAGCTTGTGAAGGGACCCCCAGCAATCAAATGTAAACTGTGCGGGAATCCAAGAGAACTAAATCATTACATGGTTCTATGGGACTTAAACATAAATAGGCTACAGAAGTTTGATCATAGGTTCAGTCTTAGGAGCGCCAGCATTGTGTTTCCATTAGGCTGCAGTCTACATTAATTTAAACTATCCTCTGGATTTATAGGTGACGGGTATTAAATCATTCTGGGTACTAAAGCAGAACCAGGTAGGACATGGTTAAGCCTTAGCTCTGCAAATCTTGATGAGATGCACATGACTAGCTTTTGACTAGAACCAGGACCTGTGTTCACCTTGGGGTTTGTCACTCTGCTGCATGGAGTAGAGACGAGTGTGCTGTTGGTGAGTGACCAGCCAAAATGTGAGCTGCAACTGAGAGAGAGAGAAGTTCTCGAGTCTCTTTGTAAATGGTACTGCATGGGTCAGCTAGGAAAGATGAGCAGTCTGTGTGTTTGAACTGCAGAATAACGTGTGGAAGCTGCAGTTTGTTCAGTGTGAACTGTGCCCGGACTTGAACACTTCTATTTGGTGCTGGAGCTCAGGCTGAAGGGGATACCGTGACTGGTGGGACCATACCTTTTCTCTGTGTGTGAAGTTACTTCCTGGAGAATGGACTGTAATCTGTTCAGGGGAGCCCGCACTGACATAAATGTGCTCTGCTAAATGAAGCAGAAGAGGCTGCTTTTCTGGTTTTGAATCCCTTGGAGTTCAATAAAAGCAATAAAACTGCACCTGCTTGGACCAAACCACATTGCTTGTGTGAACGCTACCGAATGCCTACCAGAGCGTGTGAATCCCTACAGTCCCCTGTTTTCGCCGTGACCAGGTGGAGTTGAGTGGAGCAGCTGCTTGTGAATGCATCCTGCTGCTCCATTCTTTTTTCGGTGAGACTACACACCCATTCGGTATGTATGAAGGTGTCCTGACTGTCCCCCAATGATGAGAATAAAGATTGGGCATCTCAGATTTCAACATGCCTGATCCTTTAATCCTCATGTTGATAAGCCACCTCTAGAGATGTCTGGCAGCAACTTATACACATCATCATTAGAACCGGTGGAGCCTGCATGTATATGGGGTGAGGGAGCAGGAGCAATAGTTGTTGACCTAGTTCAGTCGACGACAGGTAGTAAAAGTGTATGGACAGCCTCAGAGAAATAGTGGCAATGGGATAAGTTGCACTAATAGACTAAAAAACACCCTCATATGCCTCATTCAGGAGCGGTTGTATTGTCCTGATTACCGCCTACCTGTAACTTATTGACTGAGTCTCCTAAGTCTAGGAGAACCCCATCTTTATAAATTCAGGATACTTAAAAACAATATTATAATACAGGAATATATAATATATACATAGGTGTTATGGATGTGCTAGAGATGGTTTCTGAGCAGAGGCTCCCTCTGGTGGTTACAGACAGTACTGAACCTTTCAGTGAGGAATGGCAATCTGGGTTCACTGACTGGTCTGATATAACGGAGGTTCCCTCCCATGATGGTTGCCGGTGATCAATTGTTCTTGTCTCGGTTATGATTCCTGGTTCATTTGGAAGTTTGCTGGAGTCTTGCTTGCATCTCCTGCTTTCAGATAAGATATTTTTTGCTTTTCTTTTTGTGCTTGCTTTTTGCATTGTTTTCTGCACTTTTGTGGAGGTCAGCCAGGTCCCCTCCTGGGGCCTGTGCTCCTCACAGTTTTTCTGCAGCCACTGTTATTTGCTCATTTGCTTTTTACTGTTTTTTCAGTGGCTGCGGCTTGGTTTTGTTCACACTGAGATCTGATTTAGCGGGTGGCGAGATCGTGTGATCTCAGTATTTTTGTAATCAGAATTGTTGGATTTTTGTAGGGTTTTCTGGGTTGCAGAAAGTAATCTCTCCTGTCCTATCCTAGTCAGCTTGTGGCCCCAGCGTTTGCTCAGTCTATTTTCTGCCTATGTTTGTGTTTTCATCTTGTCTAACCGCCATTACATGTTTGGGGGCTTCCTATTTTCTTTGGGGATCTGCTCCAGGGCAGATAGCTTTTATCTTTCTGCCTTTAGGTGTAGCTGTCTCTCAGGCTGTGACGAGGCATCTAGGATCAACGTAGGAACGCTCCACGGCTACCTCTAGTTGTGTCGTTAGTTTAGGAATCTGCAACCCATCAGTTACCAACATCTCAGGTGTTCTGCTGCCCTGCTGTTGTTCCTGTCCTCCTCAGCTACCGAAACACAACACATAGGGTTGCTATATGGCAGTTCATAATGACACAGATTGTATCTCGTGTAACTAACGCGTTTCACAGACAGTATGGGGAATATCATTTCCCTGCAGCTCCCCCCCATTATCAGAAACCCCCCTGCAACTAAACTAAGTGATTCCCATAGCAGACATTCTTGGACAATTGCTGGATGTCAGATTCCCTAATATATGAATCCTAAAATACCGTACTAGAGCGATTGATATGCGATGCATTCAGTATGTCTGTAACCTTACTAATGGCTATGACCCTCTGACTTATTATTTGTCTATGTAAAGCTGATAATGTGCCTAATGTAGGCACTAACTGAAGAAAGCGGACAAAGAAAAGAGCTGTCTGCTAAAACACAGCACAGACATGATAATTCAAGCCCTGGACGTACACACAGAATACGCTCATTCACTGACATAATATATTGCAGGCTATTCAGGGACAACATATATTGTGTAGAGGGCGATTAGCGGAACTGCTAAGATCAGAAATATGGAATTCTTGCTCTTAGATGTGACTAATGTTCTACATATTTCTATTGTAGCATATGGGTTTGAATAGCAAACTTGCATTCGAATCGTGCAGCGGAGAACCGAAATGCAATGCAGTAACTTGGGAAAAAAAAAACAAAAACTAGTCCTCAAAGTCCCAAACATGACATTTTATTGACAGATTTTCTGATTTTTTTCTAAAAATGTAAACTAAAGTGGGTGCACTGGAAAGTCACAGTCATGTAAAAAGCTTTATTTTCACACTGGCAGGCACAGAACTTGCCGGTTATGATCACATTAGTTTGTACCAGCTTTATAGTTACAGTCTCTGCAGAGGTACAGCACTTGGAAGTTACTCTCACACAGGCTCTCACACAGGCTTGTGAATAGCAGAACAGAACAGTAAAACAGCCGCTATGGGTCTAAGGGCAGCAACGGTTTAACACAGCATATACCGCTTGAGAACAAAGCTGTTATGGCTCACCTGGTGAGGTGTATTTTCTAAGTCATAGGTCTGGAGGAGCTGCTTGGACCAGAGTTGTTGATGTAGCATAGAACAGCTGAGCTCGGTGTGCTGGACAGCATCTGGAGCTACGTGGAATAGCAGATCTGGTTGGGCTGGATTGCACTCGAGGTATTGAAATAGCAGAGCTGAGTATGATAGACGGCAACATGGCCATGGAACAACACAGCTGGGTGTGTTGTATGGTATTTTAGCTGTGGAAAAGCAGAGCTGAGTGGACAGGCACCTGGGTACAGCAGAGCCAAGTATGCAGACATACACCTTGGGAAAGTAGAGCTAAATATGAGGATAGACACTCTGGAATAGTAGAGCTGAATGTGCAGACAAGGTCCTGGTGAAAGATTTGTCTTCCTGTGCTGTGTGCTAAAGCTAAGTGGTTGAAGTAGATTTCCTGTAGTAGTGTTCTGCGGTTTGCTGTAGTATGTGTGTTTATCTCCCGGTCCCTGTTGCCATTTAGTTTATTTCTCCCTGTCCCTATCTTCCGCTCTATTGTTGATTCTTTTGGATAATAGAGGTTTTCTGTAATCCCTGTTTTGTCTTTATGTCTTGTTTACCTTACATTTCTGTCCCATGCTTCATGGGTGGTGGAGGGGACAGATCAGAGTTTACCAGGAGCATAGTAAAGTCAGAGATTCGGGCCTCTACATCCTCTAGAGCAGGGGTCCCCAACCGCCGGACAGCGGCCCAGGACCGGGTCGTTGCAGTTCTGTTGCCGGGCCGTGGAGCCACGGCACAGAACGCTGGACACACATGGAGCCGGCGGCTGTAGCACTGTAGTGACAGCTACAGCCGCCGGCTTCATTAGACATCGATACTCACCTTCCGTCGCTGCATCCCTGTCGGCCACGGCGGCTTCATCTAGTGCTGAGCGGTGACGTAGTACCGCTCATTAAGGTCATGAATATGGACGCGATGCCACTCTCATAGGCGTGGCATCCATATTCATGACCTTAATGAGCGGTATTACGTGACCGCACCGCAAAGGAGGAAGCTGCCGCGGCCGACAGGGATGCAGCGACGGAGCGAGAAGGGTAAGTATGATGGGGGAGAGGACGGGGGAGCCCAGCCATGCAAGGGTGGGAGCAGAGCCATGTATAAGAGGGTGGGAGCGAAGCCATGTATAAGAGGGTGCGAGCGGAACCATGTATAAGAGGGTGCGAGTGTAGCCATGTATAAAAGGGTGGGAGCGGAGTCATGTATAAGAGGGTGGGAGCGGAGCCATGTATACGAGGGTGGGAGCGGAGCCATGTCTAAGAGGGTGGCAGCAGAGCCTTGTCTAAGAGGGTGGGAGCGGAGCCATGTATAAGAGGGTGGGAGCGGCGCCATGTATACAGGGTGGGAGCGGAGCCATGTATAAGAGGTGGGAACGAAGCCATGTATACGAGGGTGGGAGCGGAGCCATGTCTAAGAGGGTGGCAGCAGAGCTATGTCTAAGAGGGTGGGAGCGGCGCCATGTATACAGGGTGGGAGCGGAGCCATGTATAGAGGGTGGGAGCGGAGCCATGTATTCAGGGTGGGAGCGGAGCCATGTATAAGAGGATGGGAGCGGAGCCATGTATAAGAGGATGGGAGCGGAGCCATGTATACAGGGTGGGAGCGGAGCCATGTCTAAGAGGGTGGCAGCAGAGCCATGTCTAAGAGGGTGGGAGCGGAGCCATGTATAAGAGGGTGGGAGCGGAGCTATGTATACGAGGGTGGGAGCGGAGCCATGTATATGAGGGTGGGAGCGGAGCCATGTCTAAGAGGGTGGCAGCAGAGCCATGTCTAAGAGGGTGGGAGCGGAGCCATGTATAAGAGGGTGGGAGCGGCGCCATGTATACAGGGTGGGAGTGGAGCCATGTATAAGAGGGTGGGAGCGGAGCCATGTATTCAGGGTGGGAGCGGAGCCATGTATAAGAGGGTGGGAGCGGAGCCATGTATACAGGGTGGGAGCAGAGCCATGTCTAAGAAGGTGGCAGCAGAGCCATGTCTAAGAGGGTGGGAGGGAGCCATGTATACGAGGGTGGGAGCGGAGCCTTGTATACGAGGGTGGGAGCGGAGCCATGTATACGAGGGTGGGAGCGGAGCCATGTCTAAGAGGGTGGCAGCAGAGCCATGTCTAAGAGGGTGGGAGCGGAGCCATGTATAAGAGGGTGGGATCGGAGTCATGTATATAGGGTGGGAGCGAGCCATGTATAAGAGGGTGGCAGCAGAGCCATGTCTAAGAGGGTGGGAGCGGAGCCATGTATAAGAGGGTGGGAGCGGAGCCATGTATATGAGGGTGGGAGCGGAGCCATGTATAAGAGGGTGGCAGCAGAGCCATGTCTAAGAGGGTGGCAGCAGAGCCATGTCTAAGAGGGTGGGAGCGGAGCCATGTATAAGAGGGTGGGAGCAGCGCCATGTATACAGGGTGGGAGCGGAGCCATGTCTAAGAGGGTGGCAGCAGAGCCATGTCTAAGAGGGTGGGAGCGGAGCCATGTATAAGAGGGTGGGAGCGGCGCCATGTATACAGGGTGGGAGGGGAGCCATGTAAAAGAGGGTGGAGCGGAGCCATGTATACGAGGGTGGGAGCGGAGCCATGTATAAGAGGGTGGGAGCGAAGCCATGTATACAGGGTGGGAGCGGAGCCATGTATAAGAGGGTGGGAGCGGAGCCATGTATACAGGGTGGGAGCGGAGCCATGTATAAGAGGGTGGGAGCAGAGCCATGTCTAAGAGGGTGGCAGCAGAGCCAATGTAACAGGGTGGGAGCGGAGCCATGTATACAGGGTGGGAGCGGAGCCATGTCTAAGAGGGTGGGAGCGGAGCCATGTATAAGAGGGTGGGAGCAGAGCCATGTATACAGGGTGGGAGCGGAGCCATGTATAAGAGGGTGGGAGCGGAGCGATGTATACAGGGTGGGAGCGGAGCCTTGTATAAGAGGGTGGGTGCGGAGCCATGTATACAGGGTGGGAGCGGAGCCATGTATAAGAGGGTGGGAGTGAAGCCATGTATACGAGGGTGGGAGCGGAGCCATGTATAAGAGGGTGGAAGCGGAGCCATGTATACAGGGTGGGAGCGGAGCCATGTATAAGAGGGTGGGAGCGGAGCCATGTATAAGAGGGTGGGAGCGAGCCATTTATACAGGGTGGAGCGGAGCCATGTATACAGGGTGGGAGCGGAGCCATGTATACAGGTGGGAGTGGAGCCATGTATAAGAGGGTGGGAGCGGAGCCATGTATAAGAGGGTGGGAGCGGAGCCATGTATAAGAGGGTGGGAGCGGAGCCATGTATACGAGGGTGGGAGCGGAGCCATGTATACGAGGGTGGGAGTGGAGACATGTATAAGAGGGTGGGAGCGGAGCCATGTATAAGAGGGTGGGAGCGGAGCCATGTATACGAGGGTGGGAGTGGAGACATGTATACGAGGGTGGGAGCGGAGTCATGTATAAGAGGGTGGGAGCGGAGCCATTTATACGGGGTGGGAGCAGAGCCATGTATACAGGGTGGGAGCGGAGCCATGTATACAGGGTGGGAGTGGAGCCATGTATAAGAGGGTGGGAGCGGAGCCATGTATAAGAGGGTGAGATCGGAGCCATGTATAAGAGGGTGGAGCGAGCCATGTATAAGAGGGTGGGAGCGGAGCCATGTATACGAGGGTGGGAGTGGAGACATGTATAAGAGGGTGGGAGCGGAGCCATGTATAAGAGGGTGGAGCGGAGCCATGTATACGAGGGTGGGAGTGGAGACATGTATACGAGGGTGGGAGCGGAGTCATGTATATAGGGTGGGAGCGGAGCCATGTATACTAAACTACAACCCCGTCCATAGCCCCGCCCCTTATGACCAAAGCCACACCCCTGCCACACCTCCATCCCACCATGCCGGGTCATGGAAGAATAGTCTTGCTTGAAGCCGGTCCCTGGTGCAAAAAAGGTTGGGGACCACTGCTCTAGAGTACCCCTGGGACAGGGATAGTTAGGGTCCCAGTTCCAGGACAGTTTGAGGCCCCCCTTCCTTCCCGAAGACCGTCACAGGGTGACAGGCCTTGTGAATTGATTTGCTCATCTCTACATTATAATCATTTGCATGTGCAAGGTACAGAGCCAGGCCTTAGTTGTGGCTGAGGCTAGTGGCTGTGGCGTGCCCTGGCTTCCCATCACATGAAAATAATGTCCCATTGTCAGCATACCTTCTGCTTTGCCTTCTGCAGCGTCAGGGTCCCATCGGGTTTGCTAAAGTCCCGCCACCGGCGTTGTTGCGCAGAAAGAGACAGAGTCCATTTCAAACTTAAAACGCAGAACTTTACTTGCTTCATTTCACAGCACATCCTTGTCAGTAACAACATCAGCATATGGTTCCACACAGTTCACTTAAACACTTCCTCTGCACTCCTCTCTACGTCCTTCAGTACATTACGGGACAGACCGCCTCTTGCGGTAACACAGCGTCCTCCCTGTCCAGACTCACTACGTTTGGGGGTTCCCTCGTCCGTTTCGCCCCGGATCTGAGGGCATCAGCCCATGCAATAATCTGCACATGAGGAGCAACCTGCGTCCTGTACAGATGTAGGACCCCTTCTCAAGCTTCTGCTCCCAACTACGGTCGCACTGTTACTTCAGCTGCACTTCTGTCCATCCAGACTCTGACTGACTGGGTAGCTCACTTAAACGTTGTGTGGTCACGGTGGTGCCCGGGCTATGGAGTCCACCCGAGCTATCTGGGTACCCTGGCCCTACTAACTACAATCCAGGAAATTCTCCTGCTTATTCACAGTGACCCCTCCTATTATTAACTCTTTAGAATAGGAACTATGTAGACTAATGTGCCCCCATCTAGTGTCCAACTTGAGGCACTACACTTCCCTACCTTTACATATATATATAATATACATATAGACACAAAACATATATACAATAATGTGTACAACACTAATACAAGAG
Source organism: Oophaga sylvatica (assembly GCA_033576555.1). Classification (NCBI taxonomy): domain Eukaryota; kingdom Metazoa; phylum Chordata; class Amphibia; order Anura; family Dendrobatidae; genus Oophaga; species Oophaga sylvatica. The sequence goes on along the minus strand of JARQOD010000004.1, from coordinate 559,238,821 downwards.
TATTTACAATTACAAATATTTAAGGGGGGTAGGGAAGTGGAACAGTTTCTGTACCCCTTACATATGCTATAAAGGATGTTAACTGGGGTGTACAGAGTCTGAAAAAACAGCGCAGCTCTTGTCTATATGGATCGCCCGCCAGGGCAGTGGGTACTTGGTACCAGGCCGGTGTCTTAAAGGGATGTGTCACGGCAGCAGTGACCCGGTCAGTGACCCCCAAACCAAAAAATAAGTACAGTCCTCCAACAATATTATGGGCACCACATAGTCCTCCATACAGTATTATGGGCCAAATATAATGCTCCATAAAGAATATTGGACCCCAAATAATGCTCCATACAAAATATGGAGTTCCCCTCTGCACTGTGCTGTATTCTGCACTGTTACGGCTCAGGAAAGGGCACTGTGGAAAGACTCCCCATTATCATGATCATCGCCTCCCATCATCATGCCTCCCCATCATCATCATTGCCTGTCCATCATCATTGCCTCCCATCATCATCATCATCGCCTGCCCATTATCATTGGCTCCCCATCATCATCATTGCCTCCCATCATCATCATTGCCTGTCCATCATCATTGCCTCCCATCATCATCATTGCCTGTCCATCATCATTGCCTCCCCATCATCAACATCATCATTGCCTGTCCATCATCATTGCCTCCTCATCATCATCATCATCGCCTGCCCATCATCATTGGCTCCCCATCATCATCATTGCCTCCCCATCATCATCATTGCCTGTCCATCATCATTGCCTCCCCATCATAAATATCATCATTGCCTGCCCATCATCATTGCCTCCCCATCATCATCGTTGCCTCCTCACCACCATCACTGCCTCCCCCCACCACCATCACACATACAGCACCACACACAGACAGCACCGCAGCACTCTCTCACATACACACACGCAGGCAGACACACACACTGATACACACAGACACATACACCTCACATCTCACCTGTCCGGCGCCCGCGCTCTCTGCCACAGCCGGCCGCTGAATGATGACGTCATTCAGCGGCGCTGCTGTGACAGGAAGCGCGGACGCCCTGCAGGTGCCCCCTGGAGCCCGGAGCTGTGGAGGCATGGGGAGAGGTAAGTATTGCGCCACCTGCTCAGGCCGGGTCCCCCCTCTCCCTGCACAGTGGACTCACCGACCTGCCGCTCAGGTCCAGAGGGTCCCGGGCCGCTGCACTGTGCCTCCGCGCGAGGAGGAATTGCTGCTGCCACTCTGCCCCCACGCACGTGCCGCCTGGGGCGGACCGCCCCCCGATCGCTCGCCCGCCCGCCCGCCCACGCTATGCCCGCCACACCACGCCACGCCATTGGGCTAAAGCCATCGGAAATATGTATTTTCCGATGGCTTTAACGACCCCTGTGTTTTGGTCGTTCGACCCCCTGCCGGGGTCGCGACCCACAGGTTGAGAACCACTGCTCTAGACTCTGTTCCTTGCTTCCTAAAGCTTCACTCCCCCTCCTACTTACTAGCTCCACCCACACATACACTCTTTACTACCCAACCTGGGATGAGACCATCCTCCCGTAGGGTACGTCCAGGGTGCCCGGCTGCTATAGTCTGTGTTGGGTGCAGGTGTTAGAGTCCTGGGTGGTGCTCCCTCCTTACCTGAGAGTGAAGTATCACACCTCTGGATGAGGTGCAATACCTCTGTGGCGACTGAACCCTCAGGGGTGCCACATATACGTTGTGTGTGATATTGAAGTTTAACCCTACAGACTTCAGTCAGCTAAGTTGCAATACCAATCACAACTTGTGGACAATTGTGGTGCCTTTTGTGGGAGAAAGCAGCCATGTTTTTCTAATCCTGTCCAAGGGTTCTGAGGAGGGTTTATCTAAAGCAGATGACCCCAATTAATGTTCAATCACTTGAATATTTAATTGCTGAGTCTAATTTTCCCCCTTGTGCATTTTTCATAGTGTCCTAAGTGTTTAGAAAATTATCCACAATCCTCCTCTACTGTCATTAGTAATGAGTCTAAGATTTTAGCATAATGTACTAATTATCAATAACCTTACTCTTCTCACCAATCAGGCTAAGTATTAATGTTATTCAATCTCGCCGCGTTCCTTTAAGCTTTCTTCCTTAATGAATGCTTGTGAGAAAGGTGAGAAGAGTGAGAATGATGCGCCATATTAGTTATGTGCATAAGCTACAATAAGCTACCACATGGCAAAGAGGGGATGTAGGAAACATTGATTAGTATGGTTGTGCCGATGAGTCTGATCCTGATAGTGATGTTTTAAGGTGAGAAGTGGTGGTGAAAACCAATGTCTAAAGAGAGTCAATCAGATTAAGATTGTCTTAGTAATTAGTAAAGGCTTCAAAAATAGTAGATGTGAGTACGGAAACATAGGCCATGGCTTAAAAGTATGGAGATCTTGAGATACAACAATTAGGTAGGTATTCATATGCTATCTTCACTTTTGGTCCCATCTGCTGGAGAGAGAATGATGGCCTTATTTGCCATCATGAAGAGGGATCAAGATTGTTTCATCAGTCTGGGTGAGGAAAATGTTGACCAGGGTCCAAGATGATCCACCTTCCAGCAAGTGAAAGATTTATTCACAGGATCAATATGGTTCCACCGGTCAGAGAAAGGAAGATAGTGAACAGGAAGATAGACCCATCTTTAAGGGTTAAAAAGATGGTAACCAAGAACCAAAAGGGTTCAATCTGCCAGGAAGAGGAACATAGTGATGAGGGACCATTATGGTGCCATTAGTCTGGGAGGGCAAAATGGTGATCAGAATCCTAGATGATCCCACGTTCCAGGGTGATGAAGGTTTATTTGGTTATTAACTTGGCACCATTTGCCAGGGGAAGGAAGATGGTACACAGTAAGATGGTAACATCCATGAGGGTGATGAAAATGGTGGCTAGGAACCAAGAAGGTTCAATCTGCCAGAGTAAGGAACATAGTGATGAATGACCAAGATGGTCCCATATATCACTGAAATATAGTGAATAGTGTTGAGCGATACTGCTCGATATCTAAAAATATCGGATCGGAATGGTATCGCCGATATCACTAAATATCGTCAATACCCGATACCGATACCGGAAGTCCCATGTAAGTCTATGGGAACCAAATATCGACATTAAAAAAAACCCATTCTTGCCTTGTTGGTTAATTGTACATGAAGGAAAACAACAAAGAGTAATGTAGAATGTATTGGGGGAGGTTGAGGAGACAATAAAGGCATACATGTTTAACCCAATGCATTGGAATAGCATTCATATATTTTTTTTTGGAAATACGTTTGGATTGACGAACAAATTGACAATGTTGTTAACCTTTTTTCTATTTTGGCAAATATGTATGTTTCACAACTTCCATGCTCTTCACCTTTTTAACTTTTGCCAGTGCCACACTTTCTCCTTCATAATCTTCAGCAGCATCATCTTTCTCATCAAATTATTCTTCATCTTCACCTTCTTAATCTTCTTCTTAAACTTCTTGCTATTCATGTTTTTGTTTACATTACTCATATTGTTATTATTAAACTATTAATCTTCTTCATATTCAAATTCTTCATCTTCTTCCTCTTCATCTTCTTCATCATATTCTTATTTGTGACAGAGATTCCTGTACTTGTAATCTGTAAAAGTATTAATTGTTCATCCTTCCGTTCTTGCTGTCACAAAAGATTTAAATTACAACAGTATTTGTCCGTGTTCAGTTTAGCCTGCAGCAGCAGGCATTTTCCAGGGGCACCACGAGGAGGAACGGACTCACCCCCATACACTGCTTAGTCTTCTTCTGCTTAGAATTTAGAGCATATATTTTGCTCTTCATTTTGGTCTTATACTTCATGTTCTTCTGCTTTTTGATCTTCTGCTTATTGTTCTTCTGTCTCTTGTTCTGTATCTTGTAGTTTGTCTTAACCTTCTTTGTCCTGTTGGTGATCTTCTTCTGGGTAATCTTTTATTTTTTCTTTGTGATGGTGTTCAGGCTGGTTGGCTTCATGCTCGTCGTCCTTGTTGTCGTCATCTTCTTCTGGGTGGTCTTTAAGGTCGTCTAATTTCCGAGAACCAGCTGACGTTACTGGAACCCGGACGGGTATCAGATGGAGCAAGAGACAATGGAAGTAACGAGGACCAGCTGACTGTGCTGGAACCCGGAGGGGCAGCAGAAGGAAAAGAGGCAATGTCACAACCGAGTACCAGCTGACGTTACTGTGACACGGTTACTAAGCAGGAGGTACCTGTGCTCCAAAGCACTACCAAGGACCAGCAGACGTTGGTGGAACTCGGATACGGAGATGGAGGCACCTAGGCCAAAGGCACTGGGGAGAACCAGTTGACGGTACTGGACCCCGGACGGGTAGCAGAAGGAAAAGAGGCAATGTCACAACCGAGTACCAGCTGACGTTACTGTGACACGGTTACTAAGCAGGAGGTACCTGTGCTCCAAAGCACTACCAAGGACCAGCAGACGTTGGTGGAACTCGGATACGGAGATGGAGGCACCTAGGCCAAAGGCACTGGGGAGAACCAGTTGACGGTACTGGACCCCGGACGGGTAGCAGAAGGAAAAGAGGCAATGTCACAACCGAGTACCAGCTGACATTACTGTGACACGGTTACTAAGCAGGAGGTACCTGTGCTCCAAAGCACTACCAAGGACCAGCAGACGTTGGTGGAACTCGGATACGGAGATGGAGGCACCTAGGCCAAAGGCACTGGGGAGAACCAGTTGACGGTACTGGACCCCGGACGGGTAGCAGAAGGAAAAGAGGCAATGTCACAACCGAGTACCAGCTGACGTTACTGTGACACGGTGACTAAGCAGAGCACTACCAAGGACCAGCAGACGTTGGTGGAAATCGGATACGGAGATGGAGGCACCTAGGCCAAAGGCACTGGGTAGAACCAGTTGACGGTACTGGACCCCGGACGGGTAGCAGAACGCACCCATGAAAATGTAAGTTGACAGGACGCAAGCCGTCCGCAGTTACCGAATCACACAGTCCTACAGTGGGTGCTTGTCCTATTGTCACAATGGAAACAGCCTTTATTTACATATCCCACAGCACACATAGGAATCACCTAAACTGCAGGCACCATAGAGTCGGCTAACCCGAATGCAACACGACAGCACAACTTATTGGAGGATAATTGACGTTCACACTGCCAGGAAACAGCTGTCGTGCTGTAACCAGGCTGGCCAGGAGTCAGTACCCCTGCCAATTACTCACGAGCAACAAATGGCGGTGTTGTAGCCCAGGGAGTAGAGTTCAGGTGGTAGAAAGATGAACATAACAGGAGACATGGAAAACGTTGCCAAACAGTTATTTAATCTGAAAACGGACAGGCAAATTCAGGTGAGATCCATGCCTTGTTCATTTCAGAAAAGTAAGCCGGTCTACATTCTCTGAGGATAGTCGCATGCGACGGTCTGTTACTACACCACCTGCAGCACTAAAGACGCGCTCAGATAATACACTGGCAGCAGGGCAAGCCAGCACCTCCAATGCATACTGGCTAAGCTCTGGCCATGTATCCAACTTAGAGACCCAAAATTTGAAAGGGGAAGAGGCATCTGGGAGTACACTTAGAGGGAAAGCCAAGTAGTCTGTCACCATCTTACGGAAACGTTTCTTCCTGGTGACTGGAGCCGTCTCGGATGGTGTAGACCTTGCTGGCGCTGTCACAAAACTTCGCCACATTTGTAACATACAGTCATGGCCAAAATTTTTGAAAATGACACAAATATTTTATTTGCACATGATCTGCTGCCCTCTGGTTTTTATGTGTGTTTGACAGATGTTTTTATCACAGACAGAAATATAATAATTGCAAACATATGAGTAACAAAACCTTATATTGACAGTTAGAATGAGTTAATGCAGCAAGTCAATATTTGCAGTGTTGACCTTTCTTCTTCAGGACCTCTGCAATTCTCCCTGGCATGCTCTCAATCAACTTCTGGACCAAATCCTGACTGATAGCAGTCCATTCTTGCACAATCAATGCTTTCATTTTGTCAGAATTTGTAGGTTTTTGTTTGTCCACCCGTCTCTTGATGATTGACCACAAGTTCTCAATGGGATTAAGATCTAGGGAGTTTCCAGGCCATGGACCCAAAATCTCTATATTTTGTTCCCTGAGCCATTTAGTTATCACCTTTGCTTTATGGCAAGGTTCTCCATTATGCTGGAAAAGGCATTGTTGATCGCCAAACTGCTCTTGGAGGGTTGGGAGAAGTTGCTCTTGGAGGACATTCTGGTACCATTCTTTATTCATGGCTGTGTTTTTAGGCAAGACTGTGATAAAGCCGATTCCCTTGGCTGAGAAGCAACCCCACACATGAATGGTTTCAGGATGCTTAACAGTTGGCATGAGACAAGACTGGTGGTAGCGCTCACCTTGTCTTCTCCGAATGAGGCGTTTTCCTGATGTCCCAAACAATCGAAAAGGGGATTCATCAGAGAAAATAACTTTACCCTAGTCCTCAGCAGTCCACTGCCTGTACCTTTTGCAGAATATCAGTCTGTCCATGATGTTTTTTCTGGAGAGAAGTGGCTTCTTTGCTGCCCTCCTTGAGACCAGGCCTTGCTCCAAGAGTCTCCGCCTCACAGTGCGTGCAGATGCACTCACACCTGCCTGCTGCTATTCCTGAGCAAGCTCTGCACTGCTGGTAGCCCGATCCCGCAGCTGAAACACTTTTAAGAGACGGTCCTGGCGCTTGCTGGTCTTTCTTGGGTGCCCTGAAGCCTTTTTGGCAACAATGGAACCTCTCTCCTTGAAGTTCTTGATGATGTGATAGATTGTTGACTGAGGTGCAATCTTTCTAGCTGCGATACTCTTCCCTGTTAGGCCATTTTTGTGCATTGCAATGATGACTGCACATGTTTCTTTAGAGATAACCATGGTTAACAGAAGAGAAACAATGATGCCAAGCACCAGCCTCCTTTTAAAGTGTCCAATGGTGTCATTCTTACTTAATCATGACAGATTGATCTCCAGCCATGTCCTCATCAACACCCACACCTGTGTTAATGGAGCAATCACTGAAAAGAGGTTAGCTGGTCCTTTTAAGGCAGGGCTGCAATGATGTTGAAATGTGTTTTGGGGGATAAAGTTCATTTTCTAGCCAAATATTGACTTTGCAAGTAATTGCTGTTAAGCTGATCACTCTTTATTACATTCTGGAGTATATGCAAATTGCCATTAGAAAAAGTGAAGCAGTAGACTTTGTAAAAATTAATATTTGTGTCATTCTCAAAACTTTTGGCCATGACTGTACAGCTCTTGCCCTGTGCAGAGGCGCTGCTTGTGCTCCCTCTTGTTGTAGAGGTGTCTACACTGCCTCGACGGACAGAGCTGCTTTGTAAAGCAGTAGAGCAGCAGCTCTCTCGGCTGGAATGTACAACAGTATGGATTGCACCCGTGTGTCTTGGTACTCCTGCATTTTACGGTCCCGGTTCACCGGTGTGATGAGGGTTTGTAAGTTGTCCCGGTAGCGAGGGTCTAGGAGGGTGTACACCCAATAATCTGACGTGGTGAGAATGTGGGCGATGCGGCGGTCGTTTCTCAGGCACTGAAGCATTAAATCAACCATGTGCTGCAGACTCCCAACTGGCCAACAAAGGCTGTCCTCTGGAATAGGCGTCATCTCTGCCTCCTCTGCATCACCCCACCCTCGCTCTACATACTGACTAGAGCTTGTGTACCTCCCCTCTGTAGGGATTTCTTCCTCCTCCATTGACTCCTCCTCCTCCTCATCCTCCTCACAAAGTGAGCCCTGCCCAGCCCTTTGTGAGGAACCACGTTGCGCTGACTGTCCTGAAGGTAATTGAATTTGTGACTCCTCATCCTCCACCTCTTCCAAAACCTCTTCCTTTAGTGCTTTCAGTGATTTCTGAAGCAGGCAGATAAGGGGGACAGTCATGCTGACAAGTGCATCATCTGCACTCGCCATCCGCGTTGAGACATCAAACGCACGCAAAACGTCGCAGATGTCCTTCATAGAGGCCCACTCAGTAGTGGTGAAGTGTGAACGGCGCAAATTGCGAGTTGATTGCGCCTGTTGCAGCTGATACTCCATTACTGCTGGCTGCTGCTTACACAACCGCTCCAACATATGTAACGTGGAATTCCACCTGGTGGGTACGTCACATATGATGCGATGTTCAGGAAGGCGAAATCTGACTTGCAGAGCTGCAATGCGCGATCTGGCCATGCTGGAACGTCGCAAGTGAGCGCACTCTAGGCGGACCTTGTGCAGCAGTGCATCAAGATCCGGATAGTCCCTCAAAAAACTCTGCACGACCAAGTTGAGCACATGTGCCAGACATGGTATGTGAGTGAGGTTGCCAAGGCCCAGAGCTGTCACCAGATTTCGGCCATTGTCACACACTACCAAGCCTGGCTGGAGATTAGCTGACAAAAACCACACGTCGCTCTCCTGCTTGATGGCATCCCAGAGCTCCTGCGCTGTGTGGCTTCGATTCCCCATGGAAATTAATTTCAGGACGGCCTGTTGACGTTTGGCCATGGCTGTGCTCATATCGGTCGCAACAGGTAAGCGTTCACGGGTCCATGTGGAGGTATACCGTGACGGCTCGTGCAGCGATGATTCTGAGGAACTGGAGTAGGAGGAGGAATCAATGTGTACAGACTGGATTTCTGCAATCCTTGGAGTTGGCAGAACACGTACAGCGCCACTGGCAAGATCTGTACCCGGCTCCACAACATTGACCCAATGGGCAGTGAGGGAAAGGTATCGTCCCTGGCCATGGGTACTGGTCCACGCATCGGTGGTCAGGTGGACCCTGCTACTGACGGCGTTTAGTAGCGCATGTTTAATGTTTCCCTCAACATGTTTTTGCAGAGCAGGGACGGCTTGCCTGCTGAAATAAATTCGGCTTGGCACATTATATTGTGGGACTGCCAATGCCATTAAGTTCCTGAAACTGTCAGTCTCCACCAGCCTGAATGACAGCATTTCAAGGGACAGGAGTTTTGCAATGCCAGCATTCAGAGCCTGTGCTCGTGGATGGTTTGCCGAGTATGGCGTCTTTTATCCCATGCCTGTGGTACCGATGGCTGTTTTGTGGTCTGGGAGTGTGACGATGACTGTGAACTTGCTGCTGTGGGTGGAATAACAGTTTGTCTATGGACAACAGTGACCGAGGTTCTTCCATGGAGATCCTGTGAGGAAGCCGAACCAGGTGTGTGTGAGCTGGAGGTAGAGGCTCCAACACGACCTGAAGATGTAGGTGCTGCTGTAGGTTGGCCTACATATCCAGTGTGTCTTTGTAACTCAGCTACGTGCTTTGTCCGTACATGTTTCCACATATTTGTGGTATTCAGGTTACTGATATTTTTACCTCTTTTAACTTTTTGCTTACACAGCTTGCATTGAACATAGCAAATATCATCTACAAGTCTGTCAAAAAAGGACCACGCAGTGCAAGTCATGGGAGCGCCAATTTTGACATTTGTAAGAGAACTGCTCCCAACAGGTGCCAAACTGGAGGCTACAGGCAAGCGAGTCTGCAGCCTACCTCTCCCTCCTCTTTGTACCGTTGGGCCAATCTCTTCCTCAGAGCTGCTCCCACCACCTTCCTGTTGCTCACGCCATGTCTGGTCTCGGACTTCATCATCTCCACTACCCTCTTCCAACACCTGCTGCTGTTGGATGGTCTGGGCAGCACCATGCTCCACAAAACCTGGCACCTGAGTCTCATCATCATCATGAGATGCGTTCTGCGGCGTGCTGTCCATCGGCACTGGCTCACCCGCCTCTTCAGATTGAGAGAGACACAGCTGTTGCGCATCACTGCATACTCCCTCTTCTTCAAATTGCAGAATGCTGCTTGCCTGTGCCCGTGTTTGCGAGCCAACAGATTCTGAGAACAGAAGCAGAGACTCAGCTGGCTCCTGTACAGAACTCTCTGACTGCCTGGCCAATTTGACAGGCGGTGAACAGACAGATGGTTGCTCAACAGTGTTGTGTTCCTGAGAGGAGGTGGAAGGAATTGAAGTCGATGCATTGGCTGCCATCCAACCAACAACGGCTTCAATTTGTTCTTCCCACAGCAGGGGGGTACGCCGAGCTCCTACCAAAGTGCGCATAAAGGAACGCTCACGGGGATAAATGGTGGATGGTGTGTCACTGAGGGCGGCAGCAGCCACAGAATCCCCACGTCCTCTCCCTGCTGAAACTCCACGGCCACGACCACGTGCCTTACTCACTGACTTCTTCATCTTGGTAGATTGATAAAGAAAGTCAGAAAAGTTATAAGGCCTAAGTGTGGTTATTACGCAGAGACTGAAGTGAACACTGAAACACAACTGTTCACAATCTGTGAAAGGCTACTCCTTTGTCTACTTCTATAGTGTTTGCAACCAATGTATTGGATACGGATGGAAGCGCGTCACACTAATAGATTATATTTATTTTAAATGGAATGGAGCAGAACCAATTGGAGAGAAATGACAAGGATGAGGCACTGAGACACACTCAGCAGAGTACAAGCAGCAGTGCTTGAACAAGTAACTGGAGCGTGATGTGCACTCAAAAAATAAAAAACACAGACTGAAGTGAACACTGAAACACAACTGTTCACAATCTGTGAAAGGCTACTCCTTTGTCTACTTCTATAGTGACTCGCACCACATGTGTGGATACCAGGGCTATGGGGTACTCGGAGCCGAGCCCATTGATTTCTATGGGAGATGTCACTGGCAGCGGGACTCGGTCCGTGGCCCTGGCAGTCAAGCAATGGGGATATTTACAGGGGATTATAAGGATAGGTAGTTCGTGACGCCACCTGTGGTATCTGATCAATTGGACCAGCGCTGCTATAAGGATCTTCACAGGGGATGTTATGGGGCAGCTGGGTGGTAAGTCTCCCACAGGTGAGACTGGTCCCTGGAAGTCTATGGTGATGATGCAGGGTGTAGTTAAGAATTCAGTCACACACAATGCAGCTTCTTTTCATACCTTTACTGGTAGATGGTTCAGGAAGATCCCGGGGAGCTGGTCGGGGTGGAGAATGCACATTTGGGTAACCGCTGAGCAGGTTAGAGGCCTCCTTTACTTCATATATCTCTGAGTCCAAACTTGCATGAAGCGAAGTTAACTCTGTAATCTCCAGCTTTCTCAATAGCTGCAAAGCCCGGCCGACATTGTGGTGGAGCCTTCTATGTCTCTGACTATCAGATGTTGAAAAGAACAAAGTCCCTCTATGCAGGGCCCTGCTAAAAGTCCTTGTTCTCCCTGACTCCGTTTACGTATTGGCGCTTAGGGCTGCTCTCTGCGACCTGTAGTCCAGATAGCCTCCGGTTATCTTGTTACTAAGCTTGAAACTCTAGCAACGCTTCGGACCCTGGTGTCCGGTGAATTAGTGCAGATAATTTGGTACCTGAAGCACTTCTCTCTGTCTTCTCCACTGCGCCCTTCGCCCTGCTCTCGCTCTTATCATAAGCACTTGTAGCTTTGATGGAAATGTCAGCTTTCTCCAGAGCTCGCTGAGCAGCTCTCAGTATCCTCCTTGTTTCAGCTTCTGTTGAGGTACTGATTAAGGGTAGCTCTGACTAGGCTAGGATGATTCACTTCACCCGTACTAGCCTCCACTTCCTTGTCAGGTGAGCTACGCTAGCTCTGCGAGGATTCAGTCCTCTCTCCTTTCCCTCCAAGTCCAGACTGGACTGACACTGAACTGCACTGTCCTAAGACAGGAAACTGACTGATCTGAGCTCTTCTCAGACAGGAAACTTGAATGAGCTCTGCTACGTGTCACTACCTCCTATACCCCTAGTGGGTGTGTCTGAAAGTGTGAGTGACATGAATGGATAACAAGCTTTTGCGGTTACCTTCCTGTGCATTTTCCTGGATATGTGTGCCTTACATAGCTGGGCCACACAATAGTGTTTGCAACCAATGTATTGGATACGGATGGAAGCGCGTCACACTAATATGTTATGTTTCGGTAGCTGAGGAGTGCAGGAAAAAAAGGCAATACACCAGAGCAGTTGGAATCTATGGGATTGCAGTACCCTGACTAACCACCACAACTAGAGGCAGCCGTGGAGCGTTCCTACGTTGGTCCTAGACGCCTCGTCACAGCCTGAGAAACTAACTACACCTAAAGATAGAAATAGGAAAGCTAACTGCCCCGGAGCAGAACCCCAAAGATAATAGAAAGCCCCCAAACATGTAATGGCGGTTAGACAAGAGGAAATACTGACACAGAAAGAAAATAGTATGAGCAAACGCTGGGGCCCAAACTATCTAAATAGAAAAGGATAGGAAGGGTACTTACTGCAATCCCAGAAAACCCTGAAAAACACCAACTCTACTAATTTCAAAATCACCTGAGATCACACGACCTCTACCACCTAAATTAGTTCTCTGGTGTAACAAAATCAAAACAGCAGCCACTGAAAAAGCTGGAAAAAGCAAAAGAACAAAACTCAGTGGCTGAACTAAACTGAGAGGGCAGAAGCCCCCGGAGGGACCCTGAAGGCCCCCACAGAAGTGCAGGACAAAATGCAAAAATCAAGCACAAACACAAAAGCAGAAAAAGACTTATCTGTTAGCAGGAGAAGCAGACACGACACAGCAGGCTACAAGGGAAACTGGAAAGAAGGATTCAGACCAGAACAATTGATCACCGGAAACCCTGATGGGAAAATGACTCCCTTATATAAGACCAGTCAGTAACACCTGATTCCCAGTCCTCACAATCTTCACTAGCACCGCTTGTAACCACCAGAGGGAGCCTCTGCTCAGAACTCATCTCAAACCCATTCACAACAGTACCCCCCCTTGAGGAGGGGTCACCGAACCCTCATTTGAGCAACCAGGTCGGTCAGGATGAGTTCTATGATACGCACGGATAAGTCTCCTAGCATGGATGTCCGAAGCAAACACCCAAGAATTGTCTTCCTGACCATAACCTCTCCATTTAACCAAATACTGGAGTTTCCGTCTAGAAAAACGAGAATCCAATATTTTCTCAACCACATACTCCAGATTGCCCTCAACCAAAACAGGGTCAGGAGGCACAGCAGCAGGAACCACTGGCTCAACAAACCTCTTCAACAAGGACTTGTGGAACACGTTATGGATCTTAAATGTCCCTGGAAGAAGCAAACGAAAAGAAACAGGATTAATAATCTCCATGATCTTATAAGGTCCAATGAACCTAGGCTTAAATTTAGGAGATGCTACTCTCATAGGAATATTCTTTGAGGACAACCAGACCAAGTCCCCCACTTTAAACCGAGGACCATCAGTCCTATGCCGGTTAGCAAACCGCTGGGTCTTCTCCTGAGAGAGGGACAACCTCTCCACTACCTGGTCCCAAATCTGTTGCATACGCTCCACAACAGAGTCAACACCTGGACAGACAGAAGCCTCCGTCTGTCCTGAAGAAAATCGAGGGTGAAACCCAGAATTACAGAAAAACGGAGACATCAAAGTGGCAGAGCTAGCCCTATTATTAAGAGCAAACTCAGCCAAAGGCAAAAAAGAGACCCAGTCATCCTGATCAGCAGACACAAAGCATCTTAGATAAGTCTCCAATGTCTGGTTTGTTCTCTCAGTTTGACCATTGGTCTGAGGATGAAATGCCGAGGAGAAAGACAATTGAACACCCAGTTTAGAACAAAAAGTCCTCCAAAATCTGGAAACAAACTGGACTCCTCTGTCAGACACAATGTTCTCAGGAATGCCGTGTAAACGAACCACGTGCTGAAGGAACAACGGCACCAATTCAGAGGAGGAAGGCAACTTAGGTAATGGCACAAGATGTATCATTTTGGAAAACCTATCACAAATTACCCAGATGGTGGTCATTCTCTGAGAAACAGGAAGATCGGAAATGAAATCCATAGAGATATGGGTCCATGGTCTCTTGGGCACAGGCAATGGCATCAACAAACCACTAGAGCGAGAGCAAGGCTTGGAGCGAGAGCAAGTCCCGCAGGACTGCACAAATTCCCTGACATCACGAGACAAGGTAGGCCACCAAAAGGACCGACTAACCAAGTCTCTGGTACCAAAAATTCCGGGATGCCCAGCCAATGCGGAACAATGAATCTCAGACATCACACTTTTTTCCATTGGTCCGGGACAAACAATTTTCCAACAGGGCAGCGCTCGGGCCTATCCTCCTGACACCCCTCCAGAGCAAGTCTCAAATTGGGCGAGATGGCGGAAAGAACTACACCCTCTTTCAAAATAACAGAAGGATCAGATAACTCAGGAGAGTCCGCAAGGAAACTCCTCAAGAGGGCATCCGCCTTAACATTCTTAGTGCCAGGAAGAAAGGAAACCACAAAATTAAAACGTGTGAAAAACAAGGCCCACCTGGCCTGTCTAGGATTGAGTCGCTTGGCAGATTCCAGATAGACCAGATTCTTATGGTCCGTAAGGACCACCACCTGATGTTTGGCTCCCTCCAGCCAATGTCTCCACTCTTCAAAAGCCCACTTCATGGCCAATAACTCCCGATTACCCACGTCATAATTACGTTCAGTAGGAGAAAATTTTCGAGAGAAAAAGGCACAAGGGTTACTTTTAGAGGTCTCTGGATCTTTTTGGGACAAAACGGCACCTGCCCCAATTTCAGAGGCATCAACCTCCACCTGAAATGGCAGAGAAACATCAGGCTGCCGTAGAACAGGAGCAGAAGTGAATCTCTGCTTAAGTTCCTGAAATGCAGAGACTGCCTCAGGAGGCCAATTCACCACATCAGAACCCTTTCTGGTCAAATCAGTTAATGGTTTAACAATAACCGAGAAATTACCAATAAATTTACGATAAAAATTGGCAAAACCCAAAAATCTCTGAAGAGCCTTTAATGAAGTAGGTTGGACCCAATCACAGATGGCCTGAACCTTGACCGGGTCCATTTCAATAACAGATGGGGACAAAATGAATCCCAGAAATGAGATCCTCTGTACGCCAAAAAGACACTTTGATCCCTTCACATACAGAGCATTCTCTCTCAAAATCTGGAATACAGTTCGAACATGTTTCACATGAGAGTCCCAGTCATTAGAAAAAATCAAGATATCATCCAAATAAACAATCAGAAATTTGTCCACAAAATCCCTGAAAATGTCATTCATGAAGGACTGGAAGACGGAAGGAGCATTAGTGAGCCCAAAGGGCATCACTAGGTACTCAAAATGCCCTTCAGGGGTATTGAATGCCGTCTTCCATTCATCCCCGTGCTTAATGCGAATAAGGTTATACGCCCCCTGAGGTCAAGCTTGGTAAACCAAGTAGCGTTTTTCAACCTGGAAAACAGGTCAGAAATCAAGGGTAACGGGTATTGATATTTCACAGTAATATTGTTCAGAGAGACGATAATCAATACACGGCCTTAATGAACCATCTTTTTTGGCCACAAAGAAAAAACCGGCACCTAAGGGTGAAGAGGATGGTCTGATATGACCCTTCTCCAATGATTCCTTGATATAAGACCGCATAGCGTCATGTTCAGGTACAGACAAGTTAAAAAGGCGACCTTTAGGGAATTTACTACCCGGCACTAATTCAATAGCGCAGTCATAGCTCCTATGGGGAGGCAAGGAAGCAGATTTACTTTCGCTAAACACATCAGAAAAATCAAACAAAAAGTCAGGAACATCCTGAGCCTGGGGGGAGGCAGAAAAAACAGGAGTGTTGGTATTAACACATTGGCAGCCCCAACTGGTTACAGACACAGATTTCCAATCCAAAACAGGATTATGAGACTGTAACCAAGGGAAACCCAGCACGATAATGTCATGCAGATTATATAGAACCAAAAATTTGCAGCACTCCTGGTGATCAGGTTCAACCCTCATTATCACCTGAGTAGAAAACTGGGGTTTATTCTCAGCCAAAGGGGTAGAATCGATCCCCAGTAGGGGAATAGACTTCTGTAGGGGTATCAAGGGAAACCCACAACGTTTAGCAAAATCATAATCCATCAGGTTAATAGCTGCTCCAGAATCAACGAAAGCCTGAGCAGAAAATGAGGACAGAGAGCATATCAGAGTGACAGTTAATAAAAACTTAGTCTGAACACTACCCAAGACAACTGAGCGTGCAAAACGTCTTCCCCGCTTAGGGCAGACTGAAATAGCATGAGAGGCATCACCACAGTAGAAACATAACCCATTGCGCTTTCGAAACTCATGACGCTGTGCCCCAGACACCACTCTATCACACTGCATGGGTTCAGAAGCTGGCTCACAAGGCAACACCATTCCACGCATACTTCTCCGCTCATGCAAACGTCTGTCAATTTGAATCGCTAATGACATAGAATCATTGAGGCCTAGAGGGGACAGGGAATCCCACCATAACATCCTTTACATTATCTGACAGACCCTTCCGGAAAAGGGCCGCCAAAGCGTCGTCATTCCATTTGGTCAGGACTGCCCACCTACGGAATCTCTGACAGTATAACTCAGCGTCATCAAGCCCCTGATTTAATGCCAACAAGGCTTTTTCAGCTTGATCAGTGACATTAGGCTCATCGTACAATAACCCCAAAGCCTGAAAAAACGCATCAACATCACTCAAAACAGGATCCCCAGGTATCAGGGAAAAAGCCCAATCCTGAGGATCGCCGCGCAGGAGAGAGATGATAATTTGAACCTGCTGCGCTGCGTTTCCTGAGGACTTAGATTTTAAGGCAAAAAACAATTTACAATTATTTTTGAAATTCTGAAACTTAGCTCGATCCCCTAAAAACAAATCTGGCATGGGGATCCTAGGTTCCACAACAGGCAACCTAGCAAGATATGCAGCAATACTCTGAACCTCAGTGGCAAGCTGATCCACACGGCCAGACAACTGTGCAAACTCCATTGGGAGAAAAGATCTCCCAGCACCAGAGATACAGAGGGAAAAAAAAAAAAAATGCAACAAACAGAAAAATATCTCTGACAACTCTGACAACCTTTTTCTTTCAAATTTTTTTCCCTTCTGTGAGTACCATACAATTTTCAATTTTTGGTTAGTCGGTCCGGTGATACTGTTATGTTTCGGTAGCTGAGGAGTGCAGGAAAAAAAGGCAATACACCAGAGCAGTTGGAATCTATGGGATTGCAGTACCCTGACTAACCACCACAACTAGAGGCAGCCGTGGAGCGTTCCTACGTTGGTCCTAGACGCCTCGTCACAGCCTGAGAAACTAACTACACCTAAAGATAGAAATAGGAAAGCTAACTGCCCCGGAGCAGAACCCCAAAGATAATAGAAAGCCCCCAAACATGTAATGGCGGTTAGACAAGAGGAAATACAGACACAGAAAGAAAATAGTATGAGCAAACGCTGGGGCCCAAACTATCTAAATAGAAAAGGATAGGAAGGGTACTTACTGCAATCCCAGAAAACCCTGAAAAACACCAACTCTACTAATTTCAAAATCACCTGAGATCACACGACCTCTACCACCTAAATTAGTTCTCTGGTGTAACAAAATCAAAACAGCAGCCACTGAAAAAGCTGGAAAAAGCAAAAGAACAAAACTCAGTGGCTGAACTAAACTGAGAGGGCAGAAGCCCCCGGAGGGACCCTGAAGGCCCCCACAGAAGTGCAGGACAAAATGCAAAAATCAAGCACAAACACAAAAGCAGAAAAAGACTTATCTGTTAGCAGGAGAAGCAGACACGACACAGCAGGCTACAAGGGAAACTGGAAAGAAGGATTCAGACCAGAACAATTGATCACCGGAAACCCTGATGGGAAAATGACTCCCTTATATAAGACCAGTCAGTAACACCTGATTCCCAGTCCTCACAATCTTCACTAGCACCGCTTGTAACCACCAGAGGGAGCCTCTGCTCAGAACTCATCTCAAACCCATTCACAACACTAATAGTTAAATTGCATGGAGCAGCAAGAATTACACTGAAGAAAAAAAAAAGAGTCTGTGAGTGACACGTGCAGACTGCAGATGCCTACAGACAGCGTTGCATGCAGAGCAAACTGCAGCGTCACCTGCACTCTCACACACACCTTGCACAGAGCTGTTAAAACAACACTGCAAGGCAAAAGGAAGCTTTACACAGCGGTTGGTGCTAGCCTGCCTAAAGCACAGTACACTAAATTGCAATCTCTAACTATCCCTCAGAGTCAGCAGAGCAGCGTTCTGTCCCTTACTGAATTCACAGCACAGTGACGCTAAAATGGCGGCGGCGCCTTTTATATTGCATTCTGACATCATTTCAGCATCCAATCACAGCCATGCCATTAGTTAACATGACCGCAGCAGTACAGGATGTGCCCACACTTCTTAGGATTCCTCATTGGCTGACTAAAATCACATTGCCTCTCAAAGAATTATGGGAACTTCCGATTCCGGTATACGATATATGGAAAATATCGGGACTAAGTATCGAAAGTCCGATACAGCTAATATCGGCCGATACCCGATACTTGCGGTATCGTATCGCTCAACACTAATAGTGAACAAAGACCAAATGGTTCAGTCTATGAGGGAAAGGAACATAATGACCTGGGACAAAGATCCTCTTAATTGACAGGGAGAGGAAGGTCATGATCAGTGACCAAGATGCTTCACTCTGTCAAAGAGGAACATAGTGACCGAAGACCAAGGTGGTACTTTTTTACAGCAACAGGAAGATGATCAACAGGAACTAAGACGGTCCCATCTGCCAGAGAGAAAGAGATAGAGAAAAAAACTAAATTGTCCTGCCAGTGATAGGAAGATGGTGATCATGAACAAGGATGGTCCTATCTGACATGGAGATGAACCAAGAGGGTCCAAGTAACCAAGACCAAGATTTCTTAATTGCCAAAGGGCGGAAGGTGAAGAGCAAGAATTATTATGGTCTCATCTACTAGGTCCAGACTGTGGACAAAAGACTTAGATGGCCCATTTGTCTGTGACAGAAAGATGGTGACCAGCAACGAATATGGTGAGATCTGACAGGGAGAGAGCTGTTCCCGAATTAGTAAAACATATCTAGCATTTACTTTAATTCACCTTATTCTAATTACATGCAAAATAGTTCTGGAAGTTTATTCCTCTCTTTCCTATAATAGACTTACCATGTGAAAAAGGATCACGTCACAAATCCTTGCCAATCTATCTAGGTCAAGGGCTTTGTGGTCTTACTCATTGACTCCCCTGTCCTAGGAAATCAGCATAGGACGTATCAATGTGAAGACATGTTTGCATTTCCTTCAGTTTCACAAATTTAGATAAATCTTATCAGGTCACAGTCCACACTATACTAAATGGAGCCGGGAAAACCACCGAAAGCAACAACATTTCTGACATCATTGTAATTGCGCTTTTTTTGTTTTGTTTTTAGAGTTTTCATCAGTTTTTTGATTTGTACCAAATTCTTGTAAATGTTCTTTTTTAAGTCTGTTTTGCACGTGTTCACTTGTTTTTTTATTTTTTTTTATTTTATTTTTGACAATGTGAGTGTGTTTTTGTTTTCTGGTGTATGCTGCCGATTCATCAATTGCGACTTTTTTACGTATGCCAGATATAACCGCGACGTTTTGCTCTAAAAAAGCTCATAAAGAGTTAATGAACGAAAATAAAGAACATTTTTATTTCTTTTCTGCCAAACTCGTGAATCACGCTTGCCATTTTGAATAACGTGGGACAAAAAAAAAACAATGAATAGCAGAAGGGAATAAAAAAAGGAAAAGTGATTAAAAAAAAAATTATGAATTGCTCCAACAGAATTCTGTGGTTTTTGTAATTTCTGTTCATATAGGTGAACCCACAAACTAAAAAAACACGAATTTAGTGGTTTGATGCTGTGTATAAAATAACTATATGATTACAGTATATGGTAATAAGCCCAAAGGTTTAGTCATAAGTGGTGCAAAGTTAGGACTGCACGAGGACTTTGGTGGGTGAGGGTGGTCAGATGTCCTCATAAGAAGCCACCATTACTATAAATGGCTTTGGGATCCCGAGCTTCAAGTGTCAGAATCATTTTGAGGGCCCAATGCCGACCTATCCAGAAGTGTTGTGCACTGCTCTTTGCGCTGATTAGTTTGGGAGTTCAGAAAATTGCTTGCGCGACAATCTTTGGAATACCTATACGAATAAATGGAGAGAGCATAGGGGACTCTCCAATTCTAAATGCGGGTCCCAACAGTGAGACTATGACTTTTTCGGCACATTTATGGCATATCCTCTAGATATGTCATAGATCTCCAGGATGGAAATGCCCATTCATACGTTTTAGACTTGACAAATCGATGTAATACCTCCTTTCTCCTGTGGAGGTGCTGTAGGGAAATTGAACACTTGATGCCAAGTTGGTCATAGGGGGCCACACTTCAAGTCGGTGAATCTCGTGCATGACAGATCTAATATGGCGTTGTCGATAAGTGCTCTAGTGATGTTTTGTTACAATTTGGCGCCCTATGTAGTTATCTCTATGGCGGATGTGCACTTGCAGGACCACATGTAGGGACCCTAGAGCCAGATACTTTCAAGTAATTCCAGGCAGTGCCGGGTAATTAACGTCTACACTGGAAATGATTGATGTTAATATACATACTATATGTGTATCTGCTCCTTTCTTGGAATTTTGGCTTATAATAAACATTCTAAATAATCAGTTCATAGCAACATCTCCAAACCCACATTTCTGCCCCTGGAAATACTCGTCTCTGACTATATCTTTATTTTCTAGTCATTAAAAATAAATGTGAGCAGTGGCATAGCTGCAAGGAGTGTAGAGGTTGCATTTGCCACCGGCCCCGGTGCCCGAGGGAGCCCGAAGGCCCACTGCCACATAAAAGAGCAGCAGTGCTATGAATAGCAATTAACTATTTGTTGACCTTGGTTTTGCATTGAGGCTCAGGAACTCTATAAAAAAAATAAAAAAACAAACAAAACCTCAAAACGTAAAATGAATTCAAATTGCATACTGATCACCAGAGCCTAAAGAATCCTGACATTGTACAGTGCGCGCGCTGTGAGGATTCACAAGTCTGCAGTCACCTAGTGTAACTGCAGATATGGACCCCGAGCCTGGACAACCCTTGTAAGTTTTTTTTTTTAGTTTTGGAGCAAAAACTGAGCTGAAGTTCCAAGTTTTTTAAGAGGATTTTGGAGAGTTTCCACTCTTCAAACACAGCAAAAAAAAATTCAGCGAGAACATACCCATAGGCTATATTCACACGTTGAGCTTTTGCAGCATTTTTTGCTGCATTTTTTATGCAAATTATGCCCACACTTTTTTTTTTTCCTGACTTAATTTGAAAATTAATTTCTAAATCTGCATCACGTCAATTCTTTCAGTGTTTTTTTCATCCATAGAAAGCAAAAAAAAATGCTGCAAAAACAGCAATGGCGTTTCTCACTGCATTTTCAAAGCATTTTTGGTGAATGAAACCAACTTCATTAAACATACTGTAGACAAAGCACAAATGTAATCTGCACCCAACAATCGCGTTAAAAACAGGCGCTGTGAAAGCAGCTGTTTTCCTGCCAAGTGAGCAAGTTTTGGCTGGAGAAAAAAGCAGCAAAACACTGCATGTGAAAATTCCCCCGTAAAACCACAAGTTTTGATTGGAGAGTTGGGGTATGCGCACATGGAGTTTTTTTGCAGAGTTTTCAGAGCAGAAACTGTGCAGAAACTGTGCAGAACCTCCAAATTTTTGAGGAGTTTTTCATTTTTTAGGAGTATTTGGAGAGTTTGTTCAGTTTGTGCTCCAAAACCTCCTCAAAAACTGTTCGTGCACATACCCTTGGAGAGTTTCTGCTACGAAAATATTTAAGAAAGGAGTAGAACAACATTGTTACAGCGCCACACTTGTCTACAGGATGTATCTGGTAGTGCAACTTAGCATGAGCTATATCCAAACTAGAGGACTGATACTGTGCTGATTTTGGAATAAAGTAGCCATGTTTTTCAGATTCTGGAAACCCCTTTTAAGGTGCGGGTAGTTTTATATAGGATTTTTTTTTATTTCTGACATACCTCATCCACATTTTTATTCCACCTTTTGAAGGTGATATATTAGATAAAGAATTTTCAGTATTAGGCCGGCGTCGCACTGGCGACAGAATCGGACGACTGCAATACGATGAAATATCGCATTGCAGTCTGCCGTATGTTAATCTATGGAGCAGCTCCTAGTATCCGCTTTTTTGTGGTCCGTTTTAATCGTCTGAGTGCAATCGCAGCATGCTGCCACTGTCACCGATTGTGGGTCGACTATCGCCAATGCAAGTCTATGGGAGCGATGAAAAATCGGATTACAAACAGACCGCACGTGTGACTTGCGATGATATCGCATCGGTGTCCTTTAGAAAAGCCGGCAATTCATCCCCGGCTATACTGTAAAATCACACTGACAGCTTTAATAAAGAATAGAAAGAATAGATATACACACATAGAACACATATATATATATATATATGTAATTGTGACATGTATATATATATACATATATTTATAGTTCCTAGACTTCTACATACTGTAATAGGCGCTAATTCAATTGCCGGCTTTTGTGAAATCACAGAAGCCGACACAGTTAACCATGTCATTTCCTGTATTTTGATATATGGTTTGAACTTACAATTACATAAGTATATGTGTGCAAAATTTCAGACATGTAGGGGTTAATTAAAGGTGTAAATTCGTTGAAAAAAAATGCGTGGGCTCCACTGTATTTTCTCCACCAGACAGACAAAGCAAGCGAGTGGGGGCAGATAATAATAGCCTAGGGAGGGTACATTTTTTGTGCCCCCCTGGCTACTAACATCTGCCCCCAGACACCCCAGAAAGGGCAAATCTCTAATTAGATTTGCCCTTTCTGGCACTTTGCCCGTCTATTCCCATTGCCCTGTAGCAGTGGCGAATGGGTTAATAAGGGGTTAAAATGACCTTGCAATTGAAAGGTGACTGTAAGCCAGGTTAATAATTGAGAGCTGTCAATTAGACAACTATCAATTATTAATCCTATTGAAGTAAATAAAAAAACACACACACACTTTAAGAATAAATAATTTTAATGAAATAAAAACACATTTTTTTGACCATCTTTTATTTTACTCTTAATCCGTGCGACGCCCTTGATCTCCTAAAATAAATATAAAATAATAAAACAACATTATTCTTACCTATCTGGCGATCTGTCACGTCCCACGATGTAATCCTTCACAAAGGGTTAAATAGCAATCAGCTAGGCAGCGCAACTAATGCTGCGTGCTCAGCTGATAGCTCATGAATGAATGAGCTTATCTCCTGCCGACAGGAGAGGATGTGATTAATGAATGAAGCTTAATTGATTGTATCCCACTTTCACCTTAGGTCAGGTCACTCAAGTGAAAGTGGCAATAAATCAATTAAGCTTCATTCATGAATCTATTCCTCTCCTTTCGCTGGGAGAGTAAAGGGTATGCCACACTAAACAACATCGCTAACGGGATCGCTAAAAAACGTCACTATTAGCGATGTTGTAGTGTGCGGCATCTACCAGCGACGTGGCCCCTGCTGAGATCCTGCTGTGATCTCGCTCGTCGCTGACATCGTTCCGGACCCTATTTTATCGTCGGCGCCCCCGCTGGTAAGTATATATCGCTGAGTGTGGCACCTTTTCTTAGCGATTTAGCGGTACTTTTGTACCGCTAAAGTTGTTAAGGAGATCGCTAACCGCGATAGCGTCCTTAACGACATCGCTAAGTTAAGCCGCTATCAGCGATATAGAAACAATCCCGCTAGCGATCGCATTAGTATGCGTCGTTATCGTGATCGCTAGCGGGATTGTTTAGTGTGGCAGTACCTTAAGTTATTCATTCGGGGGGTAAGAGCTCAGCAGACAGCATTAGCTCTCTGTGAGCTGTAACCTGTTAACCCTTTCTGATGGATTACACCGTGGGACCTGACTGTACATCGGATTGGTAAGAATAATTTAGCTTTTTTATTTTATTTTTATTACAGGAAATGGTTTTAGCAGGAAAATAAAATATGGTCAAAAACTGTGTGATTATTTCATTAAACTTCTTTTTTATTAAAGTGTGTGTGTTTGATTTTTCTTTCATACAATAGGATTAATAATTGATAGTTGTCTAATTGACAGCTCTTAATTATTAACCTGGCTTAAAGTGACCTTTCAATTGCAAGGTCATTTTAACCCCTTATTAACCCATTCGCCACCGCAGCAGGGCAATGGGAATAGACGGGCAAAGTGCCAGAAAGGGCAAATCTAATTAGAGATTTGCCCTTTCTGGGGTGTCTGGGGGCAGATGTTAGTAGCCAGGGGGGCACAAAAAATGTACCCTCCTAGGCTATTATTATCTGCCCCCACTCGCTTGCTTTGTCTGTCTGGTGGAGAAAATACAGCGTGAGCCCACGCATTTTTTTTCAACGAATTTACACCTTTAATTAACCCCTACATGTCTGAAATTTTGCACACATATACTTATGTAATTGTAAGTTCAAACCATATATCAAAATACAGGAAATGACATGGTTAACTGTGTCTAAACAATGTATCATTTCATGTCGGCTTCTGTGATTTCACAAAAGCCGGCAATTGAATTAGCGGCTATTACAGTATGTAGAAGTCTAGGAACTATAAATATATATATATATATATATATATGTCACAATTACATGTTATATATATATATATATATATATATATATGTGTTCTATGTGTATATATCTATTCTTTCTTTTGTGATTTAAATACTATTCTTTTGGATCCATTATATGTCAGTTTTGCAAGCCTGCGAGAAATTCTCGCAAGTCGGATGAAAATCGGATGTTACAAGGTACACACACATGCGACTAAATCGCATCTTTGAAGGAAAATCGGATGCCAGGCGGATGTGTGATGTTTTCATTTTGTTCCGATAATCGACCGACTAAAACGGTCCGATTTTTTGTAGTTGTGTCTGACGCCGGCCTTACAGAGGTTGTCACCGTCTCCAGCCTCCAGCCTGGAAGATTCTGGTCGCGCCTCCTATTACTATGATCCATAGGGAGGTCAATAGTGCGCCTCCCTGGGGTCACGGCTGAAGCGCGCGCCGTCTCAGACTTTAGCTTTTTATTGATTCCACTACCTGACATACTCATAAGAATAGAGACTCATTTGTTGTTGTGACACGAGATTAAGAAGCTGTAATTGCCACTGATTCCTCAGACTAATAAATAAGCAACTGGATTATACAAATTTTGGAAGAAATGTGTAAAATCCAGCCAAAAATTCAAAGAGTAAATCGTTACAAATAAAAAAAAACTCAAAACACACTGTTGGAAAAAAATATCTTTCATTACTTAAAAGGCTTGCACAGCGATAGAAAAAAAAATACTGCAACAACTTCAAAAACAGCACCACACCTGGCCACAGGTGGTGAGTGGTATTGCAGCTCAGTTCCATTCAGTTCAATGGAGGTGAGCTGTAGTAAGTAACCTACACAACCCATGGTACCAATGGCATAGCCAAGTTCCAGGGCAGGGAATCTTTTGTGCCCCCCTAACCCAGGGACCTATTTTTCTTTTGGTAAAGTTATTCGTACAAAAAAACTCACAACGTTTTGGCCACGCAGGGTCTTTATCAAGCCATAGAAATGCATATTTCTCTTTTTCTATCCCTTGATAAAGGCCCTGCATGGTTGAAATGTTGAAACGTTGCGATTTTTCTGCACAAATAAAATTCCCAAATGGAGGACGTCTGGTGCGCTGGTTCATGGATCTTCCTAACCCTGGGACTGATAGCGCTCACTAAGTCTCTTCCACTTCTTTCCCAGACAAGTTTTGAACCTCTATCCCCCATGGATGAATATTGTATTTTAAGGAAATACTGCTGTATTTATAGCTTGTCTTTTGACCCTCTATTTATTTTCTGCTTTTTGCATGGCATGAAATTTTAAAAATAAATTTTTTCCCTTTTTTCTCCCTTTTTATTCTTTATGTAACTATTTTATTAGCCTAGCTTATACCTAACCCTATATTAACGCTAACCATAGCTCTAAACCTAACCCTATACCTAACCCTAGACACAGTGACGTGTGACCTGTGGAAGCGCAGTGTGCGCGAAACGATCGTCGTCACATTGCTACTCCCCAGCTCCCGTTCTCCCGCCGCATATGTCTGAATAAAGGCTTGAATTTTACCCGGTGAGTGCTTTCCATCCTTTTCTTCTGTGCTGCATTTGGATTTCTTGTTTTTGGATAAGCACCCGTGGGCTTTGGAGCCGGCTCCAGCTCCTGCCGCATTGACTAGGATGTTAAAGGCTGCTTTATGTATGTAGCTCGCCTGCCCGGCGCTCACTGCACTCCTGCGCCGTTCAAAGAAGAAGCAGTAGTGGGTGCAAATTTTGCCCCGCAATAAAATGTTGAGCCAGGGCAAATTCTCCAATGGCCTTTTTCCCCGCCACACTACACCCCATGATGTTTCTTGAGGAAGGAAGACATTTTTCTCTAATGCTGTTTAACCCGTTTAATGGCTCCAGGGCTGCCACTAGGAATTCCGGGGCCCCATACTGGCAAAATGACCCCCTGAGACTCCGCCCAGGCTCCACCCCAGCCCCGCCTCCACCCTTCGAACTGTCCACAGTCCCACCGCTCTCTCACACATACAGCCTGCAGCTTTTGTTTTAGCCAAAATATTTTTTTTAAGCCGCCATCACAACACTGTAGACACTTTTGACCGAGCTCTACTCTACGCTAACCTATTAAATATTTGTTAAAATATTCAATAAAAATTAAGTTATTTACTTTTCAATTTTAAAATGACCAATAATATCACATGCAAGGGACAAATACCACCGCACCATGTCCAGACCACATTTTACCACCAGTGACTGAATAATATCACATTCAAGGAGCAAATACCGCCACACCATGTCCAGACCACATATTACCACCATATAGTGACTGAATACTACAATACTGATCTGTACAAAAAAAAACCACAATACTATCACTATAAGTGCCATTATACACAGGGGATCTGTACTTAGTATGCAGTGTCTGTGTACAGGTAATAGGAGCTCTGTATATAATGTACAGGTGATAGTGATCACTGGTGACATTATATACTATATACAGAGGTCCTGTGTATAAGGTCAGTGTACAGGTAACACACTAACTCACCAGTGATGTCTTTAGGTGAAGTCCTTCATCCTCGTTTTTCATCTTTCATCCAGCACAGACCGCCATCACTTCTTCCAGCCAGGGCTCGTCTCTGCAGGAAATAACAGTTATCTAGAGCTCCGCTTACAAAATACATAACTTATTTTTTTCCCAACTTCTACACTACACCAGTTGAAGAAAAAAAAGGTGACATAGTGTTGCTCTACACAGTAACAGGACCGCCCCCCCATTTAAAACAGAATACTCAAAAAATAAAATACATCACTGCAGTAATAATATCCCTTAATTAGCCCATATAGTAATAATATCCCCATACTGGCCCCCGTGTGTCTCATTCCTGGCTTCAGCCATGTTCTCCCACCCCACCCTCATGAGTATCCATTCTGCCCCATACGATCTCCCCATCTGTCTCCATCGTATCCATCCTGCCCCATCTGTCTGCAATCCTGCCACCAGTGTCTGCAATCCTGCCACCAGTGTCTGCAATCCTGCCACCAGTTCCTGCAATCCTGCCACCAGTGCCTGCAATCTGCCACTCATGCCCCGTCTCCAATCCTGCCCCCTGTCTCCAATCCTGCCCCGTCTCCAATCCTGCCCCATGTATCCAATCCTGCCCCCTGTATCCAATCATGCCCCTCAGTGTCTCCATTCTGCCCCATCTCCATCCTGCCCCCCAGTATCTCCATTCTGCCCCATCTCCATTCTGCCCCTCCAGTGTCTACATTCTGCCCCTCCAGTGTCTCCATCCTGCCCCTCCAGTGTCTCCATCCTGCCCCTCCAGTGTCTCCATTCTGCCCCTCCAGTGTCTCCATTCTGCCCCATCTCCATCCTGCCCCTCCAGTGTCTCCACTCTGCCCCTCCAGTGTCTCCATCCTGCCCCTCCAGTGTCTCCATTCTGCCCCTCCAGTGTCTCCATTCAGCCCCATCTCCATCCTGACCCTCCAGTGTCTCCATTCTGCCCCATCTCCATCCTGCCCCTCCAGTGTCTCCATTCTGCCCCTCCAGTGTCTCCATTCTTCCCCTGCAGTGTCTCCATCCTGCCCCTGCAGTGTCTCCATCCTGCCCCTCCAGTGTCTCCATTCTGCCCCATCAGTGTCTCCATTCTGCCCCATCTCCATCCTGCCCCTCCAGTGTCTCCATTCTGCCCCATCTCCATCCTGCCCCTCCAGTGTCTCCATTCTGCCCCATCTCCATCCTGCCCCTCCAGTGTCTCCACTCTGCTCCTCCAGTGTCTCCATTCTTCCCCATCTCCATCCTGCCCCTCCAGTGTCTTCATTCTGCCCCTCCAGTGTCTCCATCCTGCCCCTCCAGTGTCTCCATCCTGCACCTCCAGTGTCTCCATCCTGCCCCTCCAGTGTCTCCATTTTGCCCCTCCAGTGTCTCCATCCTGCCCCTCCAGTGTCTTCATTCTGCCCCTCCAATGTCTTCATTCTGCCCCTCCAGTGTCTCCATCCTGCCCTCCAGTGTCTCCATTTTGCCCCTCCAGTGTCTCCATCCTGCCCCTCCAGAGTCTCCATTCTGCCCCATCTCCATCCTACCCCTCCAGTGTCTCCATTCTGCCCCTGCAGTGTCTCCATCCTGCCCCTGCAGTGTCTCCATCCTGCCCCTGCAGTGTCTCCATTCTGCCCCATCAGTGTCTCCATTCTGCCCCATCTCCATCCTGCCCCTCCAGTGTCTCCATTCTGCCCTGTCTCCATCCTGCCCCTCCAGTGTCTCCATTCTGCCCCTCCAGTGTCTCCATTCTTCCCCATCTCCATCCTGCCCCTCCAGTGTCTTCATTCTGCCCCTCCAGTGTCTCCATCCTGCCCCTCCAGTGTCTCCATCCTGCCCCTCCAGTGTCTCCATTTTGCCCCTCCAGTGTCTCCATCCTGCCCCTCCAGTGTCTCCATTCTGCCCCTCCAGTGTCTCCATTCTGCCCCTCCAGTGTCTCCATTCTGCCCCTCCAGTGTCTCCATTCTGCCTCATCTCCATCCTGCCCCTCCAGTGTCTCTATCCTGCCCCTCCAGTGTCTCTATCCTGCCCCTCCAGTGTCTCCATTCTGCCCCATCTCCATCCAGTGTCTCCATTCTGCCCCATCTCCATCCAGTGTCTCCATTTTGCCCCATCTCCATCCAGTGTCTCCATCCTGCCCCTCCAGTGTCTCCATTCTGCCTCATCTCCATCCTGCCCCTCCAGTGTCTCCATCCTGCCCCTCCAGTGTCTCCATTCTGCCCCATCTCCATCCAGTGTCTCCATCCTGCCCCTCCAGTGTCTCCATTCTGCCCCATCTCCATCCAGTGTCTCCATCCTGCCCCTCCAGTGTCTCCATCCTGTCCCCCAGCCGCTTTCAATACTAATCGGAAAAAAAAAAAACACTTTTCCTTACCTTGCAGCGCTCCAGCGGCGAGCGATCTCCATCCCAGCCTGAACGCGCGCACTCGCCGGCGACTGACAATGATGTCAGACGCCGGCGACGTGCGCGCTGACGTCAGCTGCCAGCCTCCGATTGGCTGGCAGCTTTAACTATTGTCGTGTGGGCCCGCACGGCAATAGAGTAACTGAGCCTGCGTCCTGGACGCAGGTTCAGTTACTTAACCGGCAGAACCTGGGGGCAGGGCAGTGGGGCCCGATCGGTAGGTGACGGGGCCCGGTGCGGGCCCCCTCTGCTGATCGGGCCCCATACGCCAGTCAGGGCTGTAATGCCCTGATGGCAGCCCTGAATGGCTCAACTACACAGCAATATTTTTATTCAAGTATTTCAAAGTACGTCATAAGGTGGTCAAAATGGAAGTGGGAATGTTCCTCTTATTATACTTACTTTACCAACTTTTAATATATGTTACATCACACCTTTTCACAAACAGTGGTTTAAAAACAAGAGTTTGGTATTAAAGGGGTATCCCCAGCAGTTATCTAAATTCATTAAAAGGGTTGTTTCAGGGTGTATTTCAAGCACTTCCCTGCTCCCCTGCCTTCTTTCTTGTAAACTGCAGAAGTAATTTAGGCAGTAAAATATAAAACACAAAGTCATGTGATAACTGTGTCACAGCTAAGAATTATAAAAGGCCCGGGGGAGCAGAGAAGGAGAGAGACAGCTGAACCTTCATCAGGACAGACGTATAGAAGGAGCTGAGCTGGCTTATAGCCGCAACGACCAGTACAGGCCAGACCAGTGAAGTGAAGCCTCAGAGAGAGAGAGCCGACCAGAGAGATCGAAACGACCAGAGGATGATGATCAGAGGAATCGAGAAAGACGGAGAGCCAATCAGAAGAATTGAGGAAGATAGAGACAAGATACAACCGACCTGAGGGATCGAGATGAGAAAAAAGGGAGCCCATCAGGGAATCGAGAGAGAGAGGGAGCTGATCAGAGGAATCGAGAAAGAGGGATCCGAGAGATAAAGCCTAGGGATCAAGATGAGCCAAGAGAGGTAGCCCTTCAGGGAAATTGAGATATAGAAGGAGACTATCAGAGAAACTCAAACGACTGCGGTGTAAATTACGAGACACAGGGGACTTGGAGCCACCCTTCAGGAACCATAGTTGGCTGGTGTAAACGCCTCACTGAAGCGCATAGTCATTAAGGGACTTGAGGCCTAACGGAGTAGTACCACAGATTCCCTTTAGGTTCCATACTGAGATTATTACAGGTGACGTACTGACTAAGGAACGACGATGAAGAGCGTGAGACTGAATGTGGCGCACTATAGACCAGGGTATTAGGACTGAGATGTCATTACCCCTTATTGTTTGTTGCCTTGTAAGATAGAGTTTTCATTGTTAGAATTGTTATGGCATCTCAAACCCCCAAAAAGGCTAATACATGTCCATTGTAAAATCATTTCATTTCAATAATTTGTCAATCCTTCTTAATTCTGCATCCTAATCACCTTAACCTTTATGTTAGATTAATAAACATTATTAATAGAGCATTTGTGAGGTCAGACACTGATGTTGGAAGAGAGATTGGGCTCCCAATCTACATTTAAGTTTATCCAAAAGGTGTTGGATCTAGCTGAAGTGCAGTCAGTCATGTTCTTCCACCAAAGTCCACCAACCAGGAACTGATGCAGAGGCTGGTGTGGAGGCCGGTGTTTGTTGCTTTGGACGGGCATCCACCGGGCACTTACGGACGTTGAAGGCATACCAACCCTTTTCTCCCCAATGCCGGGTGAAGGTCACGTGGTCCCATGGGTACAGATCCCGATCAGAGTGCGATTCCACACCCCGCCGGGTGACGAATACCTTTGCCAGCATTCCCTGCTCCTTGATGAATCTCCAGCCTTGCTTTAGGCGGAAGGCCACTACGGTGCCCTGCCTCAGCGGACCCCGGTGTTCATGTCTGGCCTTGCGGGCCTGGGTCTTGGCCTGCAGGTTCCGCTCCTCTATGGCCCTGCGCTGGGCGTCGCGCTCCTCGTCCTCCTTTTCCCACTTGAGCGCAAGCTGTCGGTTGTATTCCTCCCAGCTGATGACTTCTATGTAGGACCTCTCTGGTTGGGCCTCCCCAGGGAACCTGATCATTTCAGTTCCCGGGCTTTCCCAGTGGAACACCACCTTCTTCACGCTCACCTCCAGGGGTATACTTGTGGGCTCTAGCGGAACCTCCAGATGATCCTCAATGCCTGATGTCTGGTCCCAGGCTAGATTATGGTGAACCCAGCCGGGTCTGGGGGCTGTTGGGGTTGCAAATGGGCCCACTAAAGTCCCTTTGGTCACCAGGGCAGGATCGGTCACAGTACCTGCTGTTGTTGTCTCACCAATGCCGGTGTCCTCCTCCTCCGCTGGAGTCAGGGATGCTGGTCGCCGGATGGGATGCTGCTCCTCCATTTTTAACTTTTCCAGCAGGGCCGATTTCCACCTGCTCACCGCGGTCAGCTGAGTGCCCAGGAGCTGGCGGCTCAGCTCCTCCACTTGAGCTCCAAGGAATTCCGGATCCATGCCTTTCGGCTGGTCCAGGTCCTCATCCTGTTGGCTGGGGGAGTCCTCTGCTGCCACCCCACACTCTTGGGTCACCACCGCTCGCCATCTTGTCCAGGTTCCTCGAGACACCCACGTGTTGTTCCCGTTCTCTCCTTCGTGGGTGGGCCTTCTTCTTCTTTCTGTTCCCGCCATACCAGATCAGGAGGCGGATCTCCTTTGCTGACGGACATGTCCTCATTGCATATAAGTATTTACAGTAGGCGGGCATGGTCTCTGCGCCCTTCTCCCGGGTTCCGCCCACGACGACACGCCTTTCTCTTCCCGCGCGCCGTGTGACCCGGTAATGGCAGCTATTTCACAATTCAATAAAGTCTCTGGCACACAGTACCGGGCAATGCCGGGGTACGAATCCTGTTTGTGACGCCAAAATGGAGCGCCCCAAAGAGCAAGGGTTACTCGGTACCCGGGTCGGGCAGTTCTTAAAGGGGAAGTGTCATGGCAGCAGTGTCCAATAAAATAAATGAGGAGGAAAGTTTATAGGGTATTAAGTTTGTGATGCCACCCGTGATATTCAGCATTAAAGGTGTTAGCCGACGCTGCTTAAGAGACCGCTGG
This sequence comes from Oophaga sylvatica, assembly GCA_033576555.1. Classification (NCBI taxonomy): domain Eukaryota; kingdom Metazoa; phylum Chordata; class Amphibia; order Anura; family Dendrobatidae; genus Oophaga; species Oophaga sylvatica. Next base: position 559,206,213 of record JARQOD010000004.1, on the reverse strand, counting down.
GTCTGTTGGTGATGCAGCAGAGTTGTTACAGCTCTCCACGGGTAGAGCTAAGCCCCAGGGCAATTAAGGTGTTGAAGATGGTGATGGTGGTTTTGGTGCAGGGCAGATGACACAGTAAATAATTCTGAGAACACAGCAGGGTGCAGTCTTCTCAGTTTACTCATAGTTCTTTTGTACAATTCCCAGCCGGGGAGCTGTGTCCTCTGGGTAGGTGGTCCAGACAGCTCACAGGTAATTTGGGGTACACCGTGTCAGAACCCCTTTCAGATGTTCCTTTCCTGGCCATCTCTCTGCGCTGGCTCCCTCCACTCCTGCCCTGCGCCTTCACACACAGTGTCCCAAGCCAGCAGCCTCGGATCTTGTCGGGTGACGTTCTCTAGGTCCTATCTGGCTGCCTTTTCAGTGAATGTGTGTGTATGCAGCTGCAGCACATGCAGATACTGCAGCCTCCGGTTAGCTAGCTGAGTCCTTAGTTCCTCCAGTAGACTGGGGCAGATCCCCTTACTGCGACCTGGTCCCTCCACCCAACTACAGTCGGTGTGGATATGGGCCCCCTGGGTGGATTCCTCACTTCCCGTGCCCCTAGGACCCCTTCTTCCTTTCTCTCACTGAAGCTTCTCTCTTTCTGTCTTCCTTTTCTCTCTCTCTGTGCTCAGGTCTAGGGATGAGCTCCTCACTCCTCCGGTCCCCACCCCAACCCTCTCTCCTCTCCTTCCAACTCTCTCACTAATTGTCTGTGTTCTCTTTGACCACTCACTAAGCTCCGCCCCTTCTCTATTTTCTCCACCCACGCCCTCTACCTAGTCCCTCCCTGGCCTTGAGAGGTCTGGTGTTGGATGTAAGTGTGTGGGTTCTGGGTGATGTCCACTCCTTACCTGAGAGCGGAGCACCACACCTTCGACTGAGGTGCAGTACCTCTGTGGCGACTGGACCTCAGGGGCACCACAAATACCCCATAGATTCTCTATGGGGTTTAGGTCAGGCGAGTTTGCTGGCCAATCAAACACAGTTATACTATTGTTTTTAAACCAGGTATTGGTACTTTAGGCAGTGTGGACAGGTGACAAGTCCTGCTGGATAATGAAATTTCCATTTCCAAAAAGCTTGTCGGCAGAGGGGAGCATAAAGTCCTCTAAAATTTCCTGGTAGACTGCTGTGCTTACTTTGGTCTTGATAAAACACAGTGGACCTCTACCAGCAGATGACATGGCTCCTCAAACTATCACTGATTGTGGAAACTTCACACTAGACCTCAAGCAGCTTGGACTGTGTGCCTCTCCACTCTTCCTCCAGACTCTGGGACCTTGATTTCCTAATGAAATGCAAAATTTACTTTTATCTGAAAACAACACCTTGGACCACTGGGCAACAGTCCAGTTCTTTTTCTCCTTGGCCCCGGTAAGATGCTTCTGGTATTGTCTATTGGTCACGAGTAGCTTGACACAAGGAATGTGACACTTGTAGCCCATGTCCTGGATACGTCTGTGTGTGGTGGCTCTTGAAGCAATGACACCAGCAGCAGTCCACTCCTTGTGAATCTCCCCAAAATGTTTGAATGGCTTTTTCTTAACAATCCTTTCAAGGCTGCGGTTATCTTGGTTGCTTGTGCATCTTTTTCTACCACACTTTTTCCTGCCACTCAACTTTACATTAATATGCTTGGATAAAGTGTAAGGGCCGGATGAGACTGTAGTTGTGACCTGTATTCTGGTGGCAGCTGTGTCCAGTCCTTCCACTACATGAATCAATACTATTCTTTGTGGCATACCTGCATCTCCAGATTCATCTTCACCCGGGCACTTCCCAGGCCATAACGGTCCCTCTTCTAGGCGACCTCCATCAATGGAGACACAGTCAGAGACAACTTTAACACTTTCTTTACTTAGGATTTCGCACGATACATCCACAGTTGGTACATCATAACAATTGCTTGCTTCCTGATCTTTCCTTTGCTTGTTGTCATTTCTGTGCAGTACACGCCCTGACTGGACCGTACTAGACTGCTTCCCAGTTCCTCCAAGGCCCGACCTCACTATAATGAAATTTCCTTCAGCCTGTTTCACCCCAGACTTGAATTCATCAATCACTACGTTTGGTGACCCCCGGTGAAGCATCCGGCCCGTCTATGCCGATCTCGTTCGAAGCTCCAACTCCTTTCATTTCCTTATTCCAGCCAATGTCTGCCCTAAAAGCATTGGCCCAGGCAGTAAGACGCCACATCTTCCTTTTCCTGTTCTGGCCCACTGCTAAGACCTGCAGTGGCCGTGGGTAACATGGCCTTTATCGGCTTAACGTTATGTGAATGCCAAGCTATCCAAACCTATAGCCCATGTGGACACTAGGCCACCCTGCCCCCGTCTGACTGAACCACTCTTCATCACTAACTTAACTCCCAGCAGCCCCTCCTACAATTAACCCTCTATGAACCCTATATGCAATATTATAATACAAGACAATATATACAGTTTTCTATATAATGGTAACACATTCAAGTGGCAATACCATAAACAGCGGTAATACATAGTTATACATGTAGCAGTACCGTAGGCAGTTATCATAAAACACATCTGTAAACATGAAGTACTGGAAGACAATCAGAGGGAAGGGAGCATGAAAGACATTATATCTTACCCTTACAAAAGCACTCTGTGAAGAGCCAGCTTCTTTAGCAATGACCTTTTGTGGCTTACCCTCCTTGTGGAGTGTGTCAGTGACTGCCTTCTGGACATCTATCAAGTCAGCAGTCTTCCCACGATTGTGAGCTACTGAAACAGACTATGGGACCTTTTTAAACACTTAGGAAGCCTTTGTAGTTTTTTTTGTTAATTATTCTAATTTACTGAGATAATCATTTTTGGGTTTTCATTGGCTGTAAGCCATAATCATCAACATTAACAGAAATAAATACTTGAAATAGATCACTCTGTTTGTAACATATACTGTACATACAGATATGAAAAACATAATTTTTGAAGATGAAAAAAGGAGGATGTTTCAAGGAAGATATCAAAAAATTGTGTCTCTTTATAGATGTAGAAGAGCTGAATTTGTCCTTGAACTGTGCCGCTCTCAATATAAAGATAAGCCATATGAGCTGTCTTCTGCATGTGGCAAGTGAGATTTCCGTCCAAGTAATAGTTACTAAAAGTCACCTCCAAATTCCCAATCTTTTCTTCCTCGTACAATCCCACAGACTGTCCCACATCTGTCCGGACGCTGCCCCAATTCTCTCTGTCAGAGCTCAGAGTCCCCACAGGACTTCATTAGAAGCCACCGCAGAGCGCTGGGGCCATGCTCTGCATAGTAGTAATGAGAGGATTGCGTGCTCTGCAGAGAGGTGCAACGTTCTGCAAGAATGAGAAGACCCGAGTCTATAACAATGCCTGACAGGATGATGCAGCTGAGCGGCCATAGTCTGCTGAGCAGTGAAGGGTAGACATAATAGATGCCAGCATTCACGAATTTAGACTCTCAGTCCCGGACCTCTTGGTGGCCATGGACATTGAATATGAAGAGAATTAGTCACATTGCGTATCTTCTGCATAAAGACCCTGATCGTGGTAGTGTAATCCTCAGTGTCCACATGGGTATTATGACAGAGGTACTCTCTCTTAGTTCCTCCCCCTCACTATCATTTCCTCCTCTCCTTACCGGTGAGCACGGCTTCATGCACCCTCAGGACTCAGAGGTAATCTCCCTTCCATCCAGTTTTGGACTGGCCCATAGGAGAACCGGAGAATCCTCTGGTAGGTCCCTGGGAAGGAGTGCTGATGAGCAATGGTATTGAACTTGATTCTCAATTTTCAGCAAAAGGTATAATCCAATCATTCATTAAACAAGCTAGTCAAATTAATATTACATAGAAGCAAAAGTAAATTTCTTCACTAGGGTCAGGTTATTTTTGCACGTAGCTGAACAGTGGACCCCAAGAATCAACGGTTTTGGTGGGGCTTTGCCAACTCATTCTGTCACTGCTTGTGTCACCTGGAGCAAAAACCAATTCAGACGTGCCCTTTACCCATTTAGATACCATAGCTTCTACCCGCTCCACATGTCCTCATGCCCTCTGCAACTAACCCAGAATGGAGGGAAGATGACTCTGAAATAACCTCTGTTATGTTTCGGTAGCTGAGGAGTGCAGGTAAAAAAGGCAATACACCAGAGCAGTTGGAATCTATGAGATTGCAGTACCCTGACTAACCACCACAACTAGAGGCAGCCGTGGAGCGTTCCTACGTTGGTCCTAGATGCCTCGTCACAGCCTGAGAAACTAACTTCACCTAAAGATAGAAAGAGGAAAGCTATCTGCCCGGAGCAGATCCCCAAAGAACATAGAAAGCCCCCAAACATGTAATGGCGGTTAGACAAGATGAAATACTGACACAGACAGAAAATAGTATGAGCAAACGTTGGGGCCCAAACTACCTAAATAGAAAAGGATAGGAAGGGCACTTACTGCAATCCCAAAAAACCCTGAAAAGCACCAACTCTACTAATTTCAAAATCACCTGAGATCACACGACCTCTACCACCTAAATTAGTTCTCTGGTGTAACAAAATCAAAACAGCAGCCACTGAAAAAACTGGAAAAAGCAAAAGTACAAACATCAGTGGCTGAACAAAACTGAGAGGGCAAAAGCCCCCCAAGGGGACCCTGAAGGCCCCCACAGAAGTGCAGGACAAAATGCAAAAATCAAGCACAAAAACAAAAAGAAGAAAATGTCTTATCTGTTAGCAGGAGATGCAGACACGACACAGCAGGCTACAAAGGAAACAGGACTCAAGGATTGAGACCAGAACAATTGATCACCGGCAACCCTGATGGGAAGGCGACTCCCTTATATAAGACCAGTCAGTAACACCTGATTCCCACTCCTCACAATCTTCACTGGACAGTCCAGTACCACTTGTAACCACCAGAGGGAGCCTCTGCTCAGAACTCATTCCAAGTCCATTCACAACAAACCTCTGTCTGTCACTCACGCTCTGTGTCTAGCCTTTCTCAGGCATCATACTTAAAACGGCTCATCATACTTTACACTGCACGATTAACGCCAATGTATGCTCCTAGGAACGTTTGTTTCGCAATAATTGTACAGTATAAACAGGCTGCTGATCACAGCTCGTTCGTTGGGTGAAACAATTTTTGATTTTGCACAAAGGATCATCATCCACGGCAGCACAAAGGATCATCATCCACGGCAGCACAACGTTTTATGTAAAGGGGGCCTGTGCTACTTGTTGCAGATTTGACATTGGAGTCCAGTAAGAGCCCCCGACCTCTCAGCTTTGACCCTCCAGAGATACACCTCTTGTCCCCACCTGGTACTGGATTCCATTGAATGCCAATGGCATATGTAAATCGTACTTGTCAACTTTCAGTAATCTATTGAGGAAGCTGCCTGAAGAATGGACTTCGACTTTTGAAGCCTGAAGTGGTTAAAAGAAGCGACAAAACACAGAACGTATGCTCAGCAAGTTGTTTTGACATTGCAGTGCATATGTTAATTCTTTTTGACGCTTCTTGGTGCTTTTTCAGAAGGTTTCTAGGCGGAATCCGCCTGTAAAAGACGTGGTTTGCACTTACCCTAATGGTATGTTCACGCAGTTTTTTTGAGGAGTTTTTGGATCACAATCTTAGCGAAAACATAGCTGCAAAAAGACTCAGTGTACCCTGGCTAACACGGTACGAAGATACACATCTTTCCCATTCCAGAAGACATTTTCAAAACCTAATGTGGATAAAAAAGCTCAAAAGACTGAATAAATGAACCACAAAGCTATAGTAAGTTTTCTTCCACGAAGCCGCTTCATGAAAAAGATGGCTGCTTTTTTCTGCAGATGCTCCACCGGCGGCATCTTTTTTCTATATCTTCTATTACAGAGAGCGGGCGGCTGCGAAACGAAGCTACACAAAGAATGTACATGATACTTCTTTTTCGGAGTGGACCCACTTAAAGGAAAAAAGTTAAAAAACTTGTGCCTAGCCTTACAACGCAGTGGTAATGGAAACCTTAATTGTATGTTCCACAATCCTGAGATGTTGCTGGAGGTTAGGGGAACTGATATAGGAGGGAAGCGGAGTGACAGCTGCTTCAAGCACATTTCTATTGTTTTTTTAATATAATTCTATATTTTTTATATCTTTAACCCCCGATTCCAGGTCATTACCCCTGGGTCTTGCACTTTCTTTTCTAATCCAGTATCATTCAGAACTTAACCAGCTTGTTCTGATGTGAGAATGTCATCCTTTCGCGTTTCTCCTAAGCCGGCGCTGTGTCATCCTTCCAGCACATTCCCTCTCTCCTCCCTCCGACTATCTGATGCTGCACAACTCTCCCCCGATGGTACGCTTCCCTTCTTCCCAGGGTAACTGATAAAGCAGTTTCTTAAATGCTGGATTAGCAAAGTTATCAAATTGAATTTTGTCCCTTCGGTGACTAAATAGCAAAAGCCGCTTCCACCGGAGGAAAAAAAAAAAGCGGTAAAGGCGGAAAGTCACAGGCTCTTACCGGAGAGTAAAAATGCAACACTAGAGAAAGCGAATCGAGAGAAACCATGGAATGCAAAGAAGGAAAATAGGACGGGGACACGAGAGAGGATAATGGGCATGAAGTGGGATTTAGGAAGCTGTACTAGAGTGCAAGGTGCGGCAATTACCTTGTATCTGTCGGGTGTGAAACCCACCATAGACGTAGCTACGATCATTAACAACCCAACCGTGACCCATAATCGTTAATGATAATCATTATGGCGCTACATTGATTGGTTCACACTAATGGAAAAAAGTTTTCTCCTTCAGTGCGAACAAAATTTTTAACCTACTCCGAAATGTTGCTGCTAATTAACCTCTTAACGACCACTAACACGCGCTTTGTTTAACGGGGGTTGTATTCCGCAGCGCCGTAAAAGCCGTGGTGCAAAATATCGGTTTCACGGAGAATCTTCCCGGCATCTATTAAAAAAAAAAAAAGCAGAATTCAACTCTCCTCATCTTTATATTACACAGTATACTATAGTCCCTTTGGCCTATATGAAAAGACCAATACTATTAAAGACTTGGGGTCCTGTTGGAGCTTTTGCATTGGGGCCCATGAGCTTAAAGTTACTCCACTGGCGGCAGTACAAGAACCACCGCCAGGAGACAATGCTTGTGGGGTCTAACCAGCCGCAGCGCAGTCCCTATCATGACAACTGTCACATTAGGGGGCTGTTCACATCACAATATCAGCATCCGAAAAGTGAGTGCATCTGAAACATTAAAGCTATTTCAAGTTACTGCTCACAATAAATCCCGAATTCTCCTAACCAGGCCATGTCATATATCAAAACAAACATTGGTCAATACTGGACACAAATATAAATTCTATATTTAGGGATGCCCTATAACATGTGATAATAATTGTATTTTTTTGGCAGCAGCTAAAATCCCCCCAAATTAAAAAAAAACATTTCATGTGGTTGATTTATTAAGTCTGTCACTTCATACAGATCTTCTATAAAGAGGGTCTTCTACAGGCACATTGGGCATGTTTGTGCATTACAGGGATAGTCTGCTGCTTTCAAGAGTAGCTGTGAAAGATTTCATTTTACCGAAGCTGGAACGGAAAATACACAGAATACAGAATACTACGGGTCCAGGTAGCAGGACACCCTGTGATCAGTTTATCATCTAAGGCTCTATACACATGTCCAGTTGTCATCTGTCCGTAACCAGTGGCGTAACTAGAGTCCGATGCAGCCCGATGCAAAATTTGAACATGGGTCCCCACCTGCATGTTGGTCAGATGTACGGACGCTTGTAGCGTTTTAGATCCTATAAAGACATGCGTGCTTGCCCCCATGTAATTGACGCGCACAACACCAGATGGGGTGGGTACCAGGGCTATGGGGTACTCGGCACCGAGCCCATGGAAGTCTATGGGGAATGTCACTGGCAGCAGAGCTCGGTCCGTGGCCCTGGCGGTCATGCAATGGGGGGATATTTACAGGGGATTGTAATAATTGTTCGTGACGCCACCTGTGGTATCTGATCTGATTGACCAGCGCTGCAGGGTAAATCTCGGAGGGGATGTTATGGCAGCTAAGTTAAGTCCCCCACAGGTGGGACTGGTCCCTCAAAGTCTATGGTGGTGCAGGGTGCAGATAAGAAGTCAGTCACACACAATGCAGTTTCTTTCCATACCTTTACTTGTAGATGTTGCAGGTATGTCCCGGGAAGCTGGTCAGGTTGGAGAATGCACATTCAAGGAATTGCTGAGCAGGTTTGAGGCCTCCTTTATCCTTAATGTGTATGTGAGTCCTAACTTGCATAAAGTCAAGTTTAACTCTTAATGCAACAGCTATGCCCGGTCGACATTGTGGTGGGTGTCTTCTGTTGGATAGAACTAGTCTTTTGTGCAGGGCCCTGCTAGACTGTTGTCCTTCCTGACCCCGGTTACATATCGGCACTTAGGGCTACCTTCTGCGACTTGAAGTCCAGCAAGGCCTCCGGTTTTCTATCACTAGCCGTGAAGTACTAGCAATGCTTCAGACCCGGTGTCCGGTTAACAAGTGACGGTGATTATCACCCAGGTCACGCTTCCTTCTTCTCCACTCGCCTGTCGCCCTGCTCTTGCCCTTAACATAAGCACAGGTAGCAGTGGTTGTAGTCGTAAGCTTTCCCTCCAGAACTCACTGACCTGTTCTCAGTTGCCTCATTGTTATAACTGCAGTGGTTCCTTTCCTTCTTTCCTTCCAGACTCTGTCCAGAGCAGCTCACAAGACGATTCGTCAGACTGTATACAAAGCTGTAGCTCCGAGATTCACTTTCCACTTTCTAGAGAACACAGACAGCTTGTTCTGAGGTAACTGTTTCACTTGCTTCAGTTGCAGCTCTGACTAGGCTAGAGTGCCTCACTTGTCCACTCGTACTAGCCTCCACTTCTGTATGAGGTGAGCTACAGGAGCTCCTTCAGATCCCAGTCTTATCTCCTCTCCCTCCAAGACTAGACTGAACGACTGAACTAACTCTTCTGCTACGTCACACTAACTTAAGTAGTCTAAGTTGCCCTCTGGTGGCAGTGTTGAGAAATGTGTGATGTGAATGAATATCAGGCTTTACAATTACCTTTCCTGTGCATTTTCCAGGAGATATGTGTGCCTCGCGCAGCTGGGCCACACATAATAATTTCCCCCTTCCTGACTGTTTCCTTTAATAATCTCCCCCATCATTGCCTTCTGTCCTGTAATAATGTCTCTCATCTTAGTCCCCTTCCAGTTATAATGCTCCTCATCCTGGGCCCCTTCCTGGTATACTATTCCTCATCATGGGCTCCTTCTGATCCCCTTCCTGGTGTAATGTCCTCCATCCTGAGCCAGTACTTGAAAAAATGTCCCCCTTCCTGGTATAATGTCCCCTATCAGGGGCTCCTTCTTGATATAATGTCCCCATCCTTTAATAATGTACCCCATCATGCTATACTGTCTCCCATCCTGATCCCCTTCCTGGTGTAATGTCCTCCATCCTGAGCCACTTCTTGCAAAAATGGCCCCCTTCCTGGTATAATGTCCCCCTATCAGGGGCGACTTCTTGATATAATGTCCCCATCCTTTAACAATGTCCCACAACCTGGTATACTGCCCTGTGTGGCCCAGCTATGTAAGGCACACATAAAATCCAGGAGAATGCACAGGAAGGTAACCGTAAAAGCTTGTTATCCATGCACCTCACTCACCCTTTCAGACACACCCACCAGGGGTATAGGAGGTAGTGACACGTAGCAGAGCTCAGTCTGTTTCCTGTCTGAGAAGAGCTCAAGGCAGATAGTTTCCTGTCTGAGGACAGTGCAGTTCAGTCTCAGTCCAGTCTGGACTTGGAGGATACTGAGAGCTAGTCAGTGAGCTCTAGAAGAAAGCTGACATTACCATCGAAGCTACAAGTGCTTATGCTAAGAGCGAGAGCAGGGCGAAGGGCATAGTGGAGAAGACAGATAGAAAAGTGCTTCAGGTATTGGATTGCCTGCACTAAATCACCGGACACCGGAGTCCGAAGCGTTGCTAGTGTTTCAAGCATAGTAACAAGATAACCGGAGGCATCTGGACTACAGGTCACAGAGAGCAGCCCTAAGTGTCGATACGTAATCGGAGTCAGGAGGAACAAGGACTTTTAGCAGGGCCCTGCATAGAAGGACTCTGTTCTCACCACTCAGAAGGCTCCACCACAATGTTGGCCGGGCATTACAGCTATAGAGAAAGCTGGAGAGTTCAGAATTAACTTCGCTTCAGGCAAGTTGGGCTCACATACATGTTGAAGTTAAGGAGGCCTCTAACCTGCTCAGCGGCTACCCGAGTGTGCATTCTCCACCCCGACCAGCTTCCCGGGATCTTCTTGAACATCTACCAGTAAAGGTATGAAAAGAAGCTGCATTGTGTGTGACTGAATTATTACCTACACCCTGCATCATCTCCCATAGACTTCCAGGGACTAGTCTCACCTGTGGGAGACTTACCACCCAGCTGCCCCATAACATCCCCTGTGAAGATCCTAATAGCAGCGCTGGTCAATCTGATCAGACACCGCAGGTGGCGTCACAAACTACCTATTCTTATAATCCCCTGTAAATATCCCCCATCGCATGACTGCCAGGGCCACGGACCGAGTCCCGCTGCCAGTGACAATTCCCATAGAAATCATTGGGCTCGGCTCCGAGTACCCCATAGCCCTGGTAACCACAATTGTGGTGCGAGTCAGCCCTCCATCCTGATCCCCTTCCTGGTGAATTGTCCTCCATCATTAGCTACTTCCTGCTATGATGTGTAGCCCAGCTACGCAGGCACACATAAAAGTCCAGGAGAGTGCACTAGAAGGTAACAGCAACGCTTGATATGCATTCACTGTCACTCACACCTTCAGACACGCCCATCTGAGATATAAGGGGGGGTGACACGTGGCTTAGGAAGAAGAAAGCAGAGAGTGAGAGAGAGGAGTTAGTTCAGTCAGTTAGCTCCGGGAGGCTCAGGAGTGAGTCATCCCTTGGATAGTTTCCTGTCTGAGATAGTCAGATAGTTAGCTCCGGGAGGCTTAGGAGTGAGTCATCCCCTGGATAGTTATCTGTCTGAGATAAGATCAGTCGGAGTGGAGCTTAGTGTTCAGTGGAGTTCAGCCTGTTAGCTTCTGTCTCAAGGACAGAGCAGCCATTCAGTCTCGGTCCTGTGTGGACTTTGGAGGAAACTGAGAGCTGTGCAGCGAGCTCTGGATGAAGCTGACATTATTCCACAACTGCCACAAGTGCTTATGTTAAAAGCGGGAAGCAGGGCGAAGGGCACAGTGGAGAAGATAGAGAAGTGCTACAGGTATTGGATTGCCTGCACTAAATTGCCGGACACCGAGTCCGAGGCGTTGCTACAGTTTCAAGCTTAGTAACAAGAAAACCGGAGGCATCTGGACTACAGGTCGCAGAGAGCAGCCCTAAGTGTCAATACGTAACCGGAGACAGGGATAACGGGTCTAGCCTGATCAGCAATATAGACTTAGTTTTCACCACTTAGAAGTCTCCACCACAATGTTGGCCGGGCAGGACAGCTACTGAGAAAGCTGGAGATTCAGAGTTAACTTCGCTTCAGGCAAGTTGGACTCACCTACACATTGGAAGTTAAGGAGGCCTCTAACCTGCTCAGCTGTTACCGGAAAGTGCACTCTCCACCCCGACCAGCTCCCCGGGATCTGCTTGAACTACCATCAGTAAAAGGTATGAAAAGGAACTACCTTGTGTGTGACTGAATTCTTACTACCCCTGCATCATCGCCACCATAGACTTCCAGGGACACGTCTCACCTGTGGGAGACTTACTACCAAACTGCCCCATAACATCCCCTGTGAAGACCCTTACAGCAGCGCTGGTTCAATTAACCAGATACCACAGGTGGCGTCACGAACTATCCTAATAATCCCCTGTAAAAATTCCCCTATCGCATGACCGCCAGGGCCACGGACCGAGCCACCGCTACCAGTGACAACTCCCATAGATTTCCATGGGCTCGGCTCCGAGTACCCCATAGCCCTGGTATCCACAATTGTGGTGCGTGGTCGAAACAACTATATCCCCCATCATGGGATCCTTCTTGATATAATGTTCCCCATCCTTTAACAGTGTCCTCCATCCTGGTATGCTGTCCCCCATCATTGGCCCCCTTCCTGGTGTAATGTCCTCCATCCTGAGCCAGTTCCTGGTATAATTCCCACTATCAGGTATAATGAACTGCACCCTGGTATTTTGCGCCCCCATGCTGGACCCATTCCTTGTATGGTCCCCATCCTGGTCGACTTACTGGTATACTGGGCCCCTTACAGCTGGGACGCACATCCAGGTGAAGTAGGCTTCTGAGGCTTTCTTCATGCATGGGCCTGGTCACGGCTTTGCAACTGCAATTGTCTGTAACAGATCTAGTACACTTAGCATCCATTTGTTCCCTTTGTAATGGATCTGTGTAGCCCTGGTGTGAAGGCACACGCAGTACCCTGGAGAATGTGTGGAGAGATAGCAGTTCAATGCTCTATACCCATTCACTCAATATACACTAGACACACCTCTAGGGTAGTGTAGTGACTCGTAGGGAGTGGTCAGTGTAGATTCGTTGAGTGATTTAGTAGTCAGTTTCCTGTCTTCGGACAGAGCAGACGTGTGGAGTCTAGCTGGGACTTGGAGGGAGGAAGCAGTCCAGCTTGGTTCTATCAGCAGTTCAGCAAGTGGAGGCCAGTAAGGGCGAGATATAGATCACCTCAGCCTGGTCAGAGCTGTACCTCACTGAAGACATTGATAAAGAAGGAAGAGTTTAGTACAGAAATACTTCAGTCTCCTGTCTCAAGGACAGTGAAGGTTCAGAGACGTGCTCCTGCCTAGAAGATTACTGAGAGTCTGGCAACTAACTCTGAAGGAAGAAAAGAAGGGAGTGATTATATGACTTTTTGCAAGTGTGAGTGTTTATGCTACAAGCGCGGACAAGGCGAAAGGCACAGTGGAAGGAATATTTAAAAGTGCTTTTGGATTGGAGAAGTCCTGCACATTGTTACCGGTCACTGGGGACCGAAGGATCACTATAGTTTCAAGCTTAGTGGTAAGAAAACCAGAGGCTTATCGGACCTTAGGTCGCGGCAAGCAGCCCCTAAATAGTCGGTACGTAACTGGGGTCAGGGGGAGTGAGGACCTTGAGTCTCTGCAGGACAAGATAGGAATTCAGCTCTCTCACAGGAAGGCTCCGACCACAAAACTGACTGGGCAGTACAGCTTGGAGAAGCTGGAGATTATAGAGGGAACTACGCTTCATGCTGGTTGTACTCATCATCATTTGAAAGTAAAGGAGGCCCCTAACTTGTCCAGCTGCTATCTCGAAATACATTCTCCTTGGATCAGCCTCCCTGGGACCTGCCTTACCATCTTACAAGTAAAGGTATGGAAAGACGCTGATGTGTGAGACTGTGTTATTTGATTGCATTCCTGCACTACCCTATCATAACCATCGACCTGAGGGAAGAGTCCCACCTGTAGGGGACCCGACATCTAGCTGCCTCACCATCCCCTCAGAGATCTACAGCAGCGCTGGTACAAATTACCAGAGACTACAGGTGGCGTCACGAACTGTATATATATATCCCCTGTACATATACCCCCCAACATACGCCTGACCGCCAGGGCCACAGACCGAGCCACCGCTACCTGTGACAATCCCATAGACTTCTACGGGCTCGGCTCTGAGTACCCCATTGCCCTGGAAACCCACAATTGTGGTGCGTGGTCGAGACAGATCCATTTTTACAATGCGTGCACATCATTTCCTCCACCCATCGGTGTGCCCATGACGTCATTGCGGGTTGCCGATGAGTTGACATGGCAGTTGGGGTCTGCTGATGACCGTAGCCGGGCTTCAAACGAGATTGTGATTTCTGCTCTATGCAGCAATGCTGTGATATTGCTGTACATAGTACAAGCGATCGAACGATCGCAGCTTCAAGCCCCCTAAGAGGACTAACAAGTACTGTGAAAGGTAAAAAAAAAGTTTAAAAAAAATATAAAAAAAATTAAAAATCATAGAAATTGAAATCCCCCTCCTTTATCCCCTATTGCAAATAAAGATATTAAAAAAATAAAAAAAATACAAATACGGTATGTGGAATCGCCGCATTCAGAAAAGTCTGTATAAAAAAATGGCAACATTCCGGTGTTTTTTACATAGACAGTACAATGGAAAATAAAAAATACATGATCAAAATAAAAAAAAAATAACATAAATCCTGAATTAAACAATAAGTCATTTTCTGATGATAAATTCCCTTTAACATCTACAGCCTAAAGGTAGACTCTAGAAGAAAATGACGTTTTGTGATGGAATTGATGATTAAACCCTGGAATAAATAAGGGCTCCACACAGTGTAACCATTGTTTTAATTTTTATTTAATAAATCAATACCACACATGAAAATAAGCAACTTTGTAATATCTTATCAGAAAAATCTGCTTCTTTCTCCTCCTGGACTCATCTCTCACTCTAAATTCATAGGCAAAACCTGTATTCAATGAAGACAGATTTTCCTAATACTGAGTTAGGAAATGACAGTTGGTGCTTATACAGTTCGATGGGGAGAGGAGCTAGAGGCTGACCGTTTTCCTGAACGGCAGTTACAGTCCTTCATAGAACTTTATGAGCACCAACTGTCACAGCCCATTTACCTTTGAATTGAGAATTTTTGAGAGGGAATGATCAATCCAAGCGGAGAGAAAAGCAGACTTTTCTGATAAGATATATTATGAAGTTTCTTATTTTCACATGTTCTATTGATTTATGGAAAAATAATGTATCGAAAGGATGCTTACACTTAAATAATACTAACTGAACTGCAGCCAAAAATTTTGGCTCGCTTCTTAGTATTAAGCAATAATGGGTAACATTGCTGGAAAAATAGGTAACAAGGGAGGACAGGCAGGGAACGCTGATCTCTAATCAGAAATGTGCTGCCTAATTTAGATATAACAGGGGGTCCCGATACTAGGACTCTCAGTGATCACGAACCACCCGGTGATCAGCCAGTGCTCCATTTCTCTACAGCACCTCCAGAGGGGAACTTAAGTATTACATTCTTCCCATTAAAATCTATGAGCTGTCTTAGGAGGACTCTCCCCTTCCGTTAACCCAAAATGTCCTAATAATTTGTTTGAAAATGGGTTTTCTAGACGGATGTTCCCTATAATTAAACGCAATGTTCATGCGCATTGTATTGAAGTGGAAATGTTCGACCTGAACCTGATGCTAGCAGATATCCATCGATATTAATACAGAGGACGGGATTGAAATAAATTGCATCAGTTTCTGTGAAAAGTGGATGATAAAGTGGATTGTGCATGCAAACTGAGAAAAATAAAGAGTCTCCATAATGTCCCATAAATCATATTTATAAGCCAGGTCTGCTGTGCAGGTACTATGCTATGATATCGCTCACGGTTCGGTTTCTATATCAGTGTATTAGGCCTGGTTCTGATCCATCAAACCTTGGGAAAAGCCACAAATGCGTAAAAGCAGGATTACAAGAAACCCTAAATGTGAACAACGCTCTGCCATAGGGACCGGCTGAACAGTGCTAGTTATATAGGACTGCAATGCTATTTAGACGCAGGTAGACGGGATTCTTCATAGCTGAATTAGTCCTGTTGAGATTGGAGCATCTGTTGTTAGTAGCTGTGTATAGAGGCCATTATTATCCTGCCTCTGCTGATAACGAGCCTGCTGTAAACTCTTCCTGAAAGGACAGGAGGCGCGAGTCTAAAAAAAAAGCCCTTGTGGCCACTGTAAAAATTGCAAGATTACTAATTTGTTTTTGTGATATGAAAAAAAAAATTCCAAAACTATAAAAAAATAAAAATTACATATAGCACAAAAACGTGATTTAAACAATAGATCATTTTTTATGACACATTCCCTATAAAATAGCTGTCGGCATTTCAGAGCCCCATTTTCAGTTACCACCTATATTTTGGGAAAACCCTTTAAAGAAGACCTGATGCTTGCCAGAATTGCCATGGTCTAAATATTGCTGTTCCCCTGAATTCGGCGCTGTTTTTCTTTCGTTCCTGAAATATGGCCTCATCTTCTCTATATACAGTAGAGATTTTAGACACCTGGGTGAGGTCCGCAAAGAAGGCGCCCACAGAAAAGAAGGGAAAAGGGGGCCATATCTCAGGAATGGAGTGGCGCAGGAGCAAAAGGAAAACAGCGCCGGATTCAGGAGAACAGGGACACTCATATCAGGTGCAACAAAAAAAAACCCCACAACATATTTATGGCAAGTGACAGGTTTTCTGTTGAAAATGTCTTTAAGATGTAAGGAAATAAGATTCTCTACATAAGAACTAAGAAGGGATGTGAGGGTTTTTTTTTTTAACATAGTCGCTGTTTAATATATGCATGTTGACTAATAGGGAAGTCATAAAAATGGCATCTCATCATAACCCTGGGGCTATCCTGCCATGGGAATGTACCGAATTATACAATATGTGTAAGCCAGCGCAGCCATGACATGATGCCGACCGAAGGCTGCAGGAAACATCATACTGCCGCAAAACCGTTCACAGCAACAGAAGCCGACAGCTGAACTTTATTGTTTACTATGGAAGTATGATTTAGCAAGAGCCGTCCTCCCCCCCACTCAAATTAAAGAAGTCCCTCAATGATCACACATTGGGCTGCGCTTATTAAAGGCTCAGCATGGGGACGGTGCAGGTACCTACTAGAGATGTAGCGCTTACCTATAAGTTATGGCACCCTGCTTTTTAGAGAGATAATTATAGTACTTCCATGTATTGCACCTTGGGTGATGATCACACAGCCTTAAAGGGTTTTTCTGGTGTTATATGAATAATGCTTAAAGGGATTGTCTGGCATGTAAAAAAGATCTAAAAATGACACAGAGGTTCTTAACCCCTTCATGACCCAGCCTATTTTGACCTTAAAGACCTTGCCATTTTTTGCAATTCTGACCAGTGTCCCTTTATGAGGTAATAACTCAGGAACGCTTCAACGGATCCTAGCGATTCTGAGATTGTTTTTTCGTGACATATTGGGCTTCATGTGAGGGGTAAATTTAGGTCGATCATTTTTGCGTTTATTTGTGAAAAAAAATGGAAATTTGGCGAAAATGTTGAAAATTTCGCAATTTTCAAATTTTGAATTTTTATTCTGTTAAACCAGAGAGTTATGTGACACAAAATAGTTAATAAATAACATTTCCCACATGTCTACTTTACATCAGCACAATTTTGGAAACAAAATTTTTTTTCGTTAGGAAGTTATAAGGGTTAAAAGTTGAACAGCGATTTCTCATTTTTACAGCAAAATTTACAAAAACATTTTTTTAGGGACCACCTCACATTTGAAGTCACTTTGAGAGGTCTATATGGCAGAAAATACCCAAAAGTGACACCATTATAAAAACTGCACCCCTCAAGCTACTCAAAACTACATTCAAGAAGATTATTAACCCTTCAGGTGCTTCACAGGAACTAAAGCAACCTGGAAGGAAAAAATAGACATTTTAATTTTTCCAACAAAAATTTTATTTTAGCATCAATTTTTTCATTTTTGCATGGGCAACAGGATAAAATGGATCCTAAAATTTGTTGGGCAATTTCTCCTGAGTACACAGATACCTCATATGTGGTCATAAACCACTGTTTGGGCGCACGGCAGGGCTCAGAAGGGAAGGAGCGCCATTTGACTTTTTGAATGGAAAATATGCTGGAATATTTAGCGGTTGCCATGTCGCATTTGGAGATTCCCTGTGTGCCTAAACATTGGAGCTCCCCCACAAGTGACCCCATTTTGGAAACTAGACCCCCCAAGGAACTTATCTAGATGCATAGTGAGCACTTTGAACCCCCAGGTGCTTCACAAATTGATCCGTAAAAAAAAGAAAGTACTTTTTTTTCACAAAAATTTTCTTTTAGCCTCAGTTTTTCATTTTCACATGGGCTACAGGATAAAATGGATCCTAAAATTTGTTGGGCAGTTTATCCTGAGTACACAGATACCTCATATGTGGTCATAAACCGCTGTTTGGTCTCACGGTAGGGCCCAGAAGTGAAGGAGTGCCGTTTGACTTTTTGAATGGAAAATTAGCTCCAATCGTTAGCGGACACCATGACGCGTTTGGAGAGCCCCTGTGTGCCTAAACAGTGAAAACCCCCACATGTGACACCATTTTGGAAACTAGACCTCTTATGGACCTTATCTAGATGTGTTGTGAGCACTCTGAACCCCCAAGTGCTTCACAGAAGTTTATAACGCAGAGCAGTGAAAATAAAAAAATATTTTTTTTCCTCAGAAATGATTTTTTTAGCCCGCTATTTTTTATTTTCACAAGGGTAACAGGAGAAATTGGACCACAAAAGTTGTTGTGCAATTTGTCCTGAGTACACCAATACCCAATATGTGGGGGGGAACCACTGTTTTGGCGCATGGGAGAGCTCAGAAGGGAAGGAGCGCCATTTTGGAATGCAGACTTGATGGAATGTTCTGCGGGCGTCATGTTGCGTTTGCAGAGCCCCTGATGTGCCTAAACAGTAGAAACCCCCCACAAGTGACTCCATTTTGGAAACTAGACCCCCCAAGGAGCTTATCTAGATGTGTAGTGAGCACTTTGAACCCCCAAGTGCTTCACAGAAGTTTAAAAACACAGTGCAGTGAAAATTAAAAAATCATTTTGTTTCTCAAAAATCATTTTTTAGCCTGCTATTTTTTATTTTCCCAAGGGTAACAGGATAAATTGGATGCCAAAAGTTGTTGTCCAGTTTTTTCCTGAGTACGCTGGTGCCCCATATGTGGGGGGAACCACTGTTTGGGCGCACGGCAGGGCTCAGAAGGGAAGGAGCGCCATTTGACTTTTTTAATGGGAAATTAGCTTCAATCGTTAGCGGACACTATGTCGTGTTTGGAGAGCCCCTGTGTGCCTAAACTTTGGAGCTCCCCCACAAATGACCCCATTTTGGAAACAAGACCCCCTAAGGAACTTATCTAAATGCACAGTGAGCACTTTGAACCCCCAGGTGCTTCATAGAAGTTTATAACGCACAGCCCTGAAAATAAAAAATCATTTTTTTTTCTCAAAAAATGATTTTTTAGCCCCCTATTTTTTATTTTCACAATGGTTACAGGAGAAATTGGACCCCAAAAGTTGTTGTCCAGTTTGTCCTGAGTACGCTGGTACCCCATATGTGGGGGGTAACCACTGTTTGGGCACACGTCAGAGCTCGGAAGGGATGTAGTGACGCTTTGAAATGCCGACTTGATGGAATGGTCTGCGGGCATCTTGTTACGTTTGCAGAGCCCTAATGTGCCTAAACAGTAGAAACCCCCCACAAAGTGACCCCATTTTGTTAACTAGACCCCCCAAGGAACTTATCCAGATGTGTGGTGAGCACCTTGAACCCCCACGTGCTTCACAGAAGTTTATAATGCAGAGCCGTGAAAATAAAAAAATAATTTTTTTCCTTAAAAACTGATTTTTTTAACCCGCAATTTTTTATTTTCACAAGGGTAATAGGAGAAATTGGACCCCAAAAGTTGTTGTACAGTTTTTCCTGAGTACACTGGTACCCCATATGTGGGGGTGAACCACTGTTCGGGCACACATCTGGGCTCGGAAGGGAAGTAGTGATGTTTTGAAATGCTGACTTGATGGAAAGGTGTGCGGGCGTCATGTTACGTTTGCAGAGCCCCTGATGTGCCTAAACAGTAGAAACTTCCCACAAGTGACCCCATTTTGGAAACTAGACCCCACAAGGAACTTATCTAGATGTGTGGTGAGCACTTTGAACCCCCAAGGGCTACACAGAAGTTTATAATGCCCGGGCATGATAATAAAAAAATCATATTTTTTCCACAAACATGATCTTTTAGTCCCCAATTTTTTTATTTTCCCAAGGGTAACAGGAGAAATTAAACACCAAAAGTTGTTGTCCAATTTGTCCTGAGTACGCTGATATCCCAAATGTGGGAGAAAACTACTGTATTGGCACACGTCGGGGCTCAGAAGGGAAGTAGTGACGTTTTGAAATGCCGACTTGATGGAATGGTCTGTGGGCGTCATGTTATGTTTGCAGAGTCCATGATGTGCCTAAACAGTAGAGCCCCCACCAAGTGACCCCATTATGGAAACTAGATCCCCCAAGGAACTCCTCTAGATGTGTGGTGAGCACTTTGAATCTCCAAGTTCTTCACAGAAGTTTATAACGCAGAGTTGTGAAAATAAAAAATCATTTTTTTTCCACAAAAATAATTTTTTAGTCCCCAATTTTTTTTTCAAGGGTAACAGGAGAAATTAGACCCCCAAAGTTGTTGTGCATTTTTTCCCGAGTACGCTGATACCCCATATGTGGGGGTTAACCACTGTTTGGGCACACGTCGGGGTCGGAATAAAGGGAGCACTGTTTGACTTTTTGAACACAAAATTTGCAGGAATCAATTGTGGCGCCATGTCGTGTATGGACACCCCTGATGTGCCTAAATAGTGGAAACCCCTCAATTATTACTCTAACCCTAACCCCAACACATCTCTAACCACAACCCTAACCCCTACACACCCCTAACCCTAATCCAAATCCTAACCATAACCCTAACCCCAACACATCCCTAACCCTAATCCCAACTCTAACCATAACCCTAACCACAAGCCTAACCCTAATCCCAACCCTAACCCCAAAACACCCCTAACACTTATCCTAACTCTAACCATAACCACAAACCTAACCCTAATCCCAACCCTAACCCTAATTCCAACCCTAATTCTAACCCTAACCCTAATTCCAACCCTAATCCTAATTCCAACCCTAACCCTAATTCCAAGCCTAACCCTAATTCTAACCCTAACCCTAATGCTAACCCTAAGGCTAAGCCTAACCCTAGTTCTAACCATAACCCTAGTTTCTAACCCTAACCCTAAGGCAGGGTTCATATTGTGTTTTACCAGCCTGTTCAACACATAGCGTTGATGGGCTGGTAACTGTATAGCATAACATGACCGCGTTATGCTATACCCGCTAGCGCAGAGGAATCAGCAGATGATCCATCTGCGCTAGCGGTGACGGAGCCCAGACGCTGCAGGCCGCGTCTGAGGCTCCGTCACTGAATGACGGCACTTCGCGAACGCATGCCGCTTTACGGCATGCGTCGCGATGCGCCCTCAATTGGGGGTGAATGGCAGCGTTAACGGATTGCTTTACACCGCGCTATACCGCGGTGTAATGCAGTCCGTCTAACGGACTGCCATAACGCAATATGAACACAGCCTTATAATCGTAACCCTAACCCTAATAAAAAAAATTAAATAAAAATATTTTTTTTATTTTATTTGTCGCTACCTATGGGGGTGGTAAATGGGGCGTTTATTTACTTATTCTTATTTTGATCACTGTTAGAGTTTATCACACTGATCAAAATAAATTTCTGGACTCTGGAGGGCGCACTGCGCATGCGCCCGCCATTTTGCAAAATGGCGGCGCCCATGAAACATCCCGGACGGACGCCGGGACGGATACAGGGACATCGGAGGACCGGGAGAGGTGAGTAGGGGGGTCGAAAGGTAAGGGGGGGGATCGGAAGGTGGGGACAGCGGAGGCTAGGAGGAGGGGAGCATTTAGTGACGGCGGTGACCGATCGCCGCCATCTATCGGTGGCAGCGGCCGATAGCCGCTGTGACTCGGTGTGGGGGGGGTCAGATCTCGGTCTCCAGCCATGGCAGATGCTATTGCAGCATCGGCCATGGCTGGATTGTAATATTTTACCAAATTTCATTGGTGAAATATTACAGATTGCTCTGATTGGCTGTTTCACTTTTAACAGCCAATCAGAGCGATCGTAGCCACGTGGGGGTTAAGCCAACCCCCCTGTGGTGAAGCACAAAGGGTCCTGTGCCTGCGGGTCGGGTGACCTTTCAGTGACCCCGGTCACCCGGCCCGCAGGAACGCGATCCTTTCATGACACAGGGTATACGTCACAGGTCGGATTGGCACCGACTTTCATGACGCATACGCTGTGTCACAGGTCGGGAAGGGGTTAAACTAATTAACTGAGGCATAGTCACCAGCTGTAACCAGCATAGATCTCAACGTTGACTGGAATGGTTTATTATCAGATGATGATGCTCTGTCACAGTCACGTGACCACTGCCTCCAATCACGGACCTCAGTGGTCAGGTGACCCAAGACAAGACCATTTATGGTCCGGTTGCAGACCACAGGAGGGTTAGAGTAGGGGAGTAGCCTCTGCCTCACTTTATAACTGTAAAAACTTCCCTGCCATTTCCAGAATGTTACATGTCGGACCACCCCTTTAATCGCTATATAAAGTTCTGCAGTTTTCTAATATGTTTTGTGCTTCAATTCTTCTCCATTTTCAAGACATTCTTTGCAGTCAGTGACTGAGAACACAATCCTGTGTATATGCACACACTGCCTTATTGAGCTCACAGAGCATTGCCTACAAAGAATACAATTGTATCCACCTCTCAGCAGAAAACAGGACTCTCACAGCTGCAGGGCTTGTTGCAGTGGATCAGTACAGATTATCAGCCCGTAGACTGACAGACTAATTATTCCGATTCCTAAATCTAGCTGCCGTGGGAGCAAGATATGATTAGGATAGTTGCCACAGTCTCGGATTTTCCCGGCTTCTCGGGTCAAATGAGGCAGACCGGTAGAATTGTCAGTAAAAGTCCCAAGAAATATTGGCAACTATGGATCACGTGAAGTCTTCATCCTCTGTATGGAAACAATGAATATTTCCATTCACTTTAGATTTTGAAAATGGCAAATAACCAAAACAGTAAATGATAACGTTATATTAATTTTTAATTATATAAGAATTGGGCTTTAAAAATCACTCTATTCACATCTGATTTGGAGGATCCATCACAGATTCTGCCAAAAATACCGGTTTAAGAGCAGAATGCTGATCTATTTTTTGGGAAAATAAAGGACAAAACAACAGATACCCAATAGACCAGATTATAGTCAGAGAGGACCACTTGACAACAGAAATATGTGGCTGCCAGTCAACTCTGGTGGTGGCTCATGTCCAGCGAGACCAAGGATCGTGCCCAACAATTCTTTTCCCTGAAATGTGCCATCAGAGGAGAGTTGGGACACCCCCATGAACATTACATGTTGGGTGCTAGAGAAGGGCAAAATGATCTGTAGGACCATGGTCTGGAGGCCATGTCAGTAGTCTGTGGCTGCCGGTCGTACCAGTGTCCTGCGAACCTCCTCCTACCAACGCCTCTTCTAACTAGTCGGTCTGGCTGTCACGTAGTCACAAGGGACTGTGGGCAACTACTTGATCCCTCGAACTAGGAGTGCCCTAGGCTATCCCTGTCTCCTGGATTACCCGAGATGGTGGAGCTGCTAGGGATTTCGTATCTTGCTATGCTCCTATCTTACCCTTATCTGTTCACTACATCACCAAGGGAGATGTGAGGCCGAAGTGTATAGGCAAACACTAACCAGACAAACAGTGGTAAACAGATAGGGATAAAAGATAACTACAATCATACAAATACACTCACAAAACAACAGAGTGGGAAACGGAGGAATAGGAAGGGAGAAACCAAATGGCAGAGGATAAGGATAAACAGGGAAAGGAACTCCACTCAGCTGTCTGAAAAACTCTCGAACTGCATACTCCACACACTGAACTCTCTCCTTCAGTTCCAAACCAGGTAGTGGAAACTATCACTGGCAATATCAGAAGCAAGGAGGATGGTTCTTATACCTTCTCAGAACAGCTGATACAACCAAAGACAGAGAACTCCAGGAGTCCAACTAAGCAGTTTAACCTTGGCAGCACCAGAGCAAAGAAAGCCAGAACTGCTAATAGGACGGTGAAGCCGTTCTAACTACCGCAGGTGTATGTTACCAGACCCTGCGATCGTCTGACCTACTCTGTCGTGATATCCCCATGACACTGGCATGACATCATTGTTACCGTGTGATATACTCATAATATTGCACTGGGCATACTAATCAGGAGAGGCACCAAAGATGCTGGCAGGTAGAAGCTGGGACTACTGATGTGGCTGCTAAACCAGGGTTCTACAAATCATTTTGCTCAACTCTATCAGCTGGTCTCACCATAGATCAAAAAGTTTGTTCGACATTCACCTGATGTGTATGGTTTCCTGTTTGGTCTAGGATCTGATATGTTAGAGTTCATCCACTAACGTAGTCATGTCTCCTTTCAGCTCAGATCAGCCTCACTCTCTCTGGGTCTCCATCAGCATCCTGGGCTCACACAGACTGCCTCCAAGCCAACGAGCAATGCATTAATGACCAGTCCTGCAGCTCCAGACTTCGCACACTGCGGCAATGTTTAGCGGGGAGGGATCGGGATGTCCTCCTATCCAGCCAGGAATGTAAGACTGCTCTGGAAGTGCTTCAGGAAAGCGCTCTCTACATGTGCCGCTGTCGAAGAGGAATGAAGAAGGAGCTCCAGTGTCTACAAGTCTACTGGGGGATACATGCTGGCCTGACAGATGGTGAGAAGAAGTCTGTACTCCCAAAATAGACGCAGGCATGGCAGTGTCTAAATGTCTTCTGAATCATTTTTGTTATTGGAAGTCACCATTCCCCAACATTAAGAAGGGTTTGATGCTTTATAGATCTCTGCTGTCCATTTACATTTTAGAAATAGATAAGTTATATATGTCAAATGGAGGCAGACTCCCTACTTGAGCAGTGCCCAAGGAACATGAAAGTCCACAGCTTGCAGCACTCCCATAAAGGGTATCATATTCTTGCCAAAAAACATCTATCAACTATCTATTGGATATATGTATCTCTGGCAGAGGTTCAAGGTCTCTGATTCCCACTGGGGTTTTGTTTTAAACTGGAGTACTACTTTACAGCATATGTCTGGGATATGCTGTAGATACCTAAAAGTCCCATTGCTTGATTCCAAACCATGGAGGAACGTTGCACTGTTGAACCTCTCTTGTTATTTCAAAGGGAACCTGTCAGTAGGGTCAACCCTCCTATATGGGCATGTAGGCCATAGAAAACAGAATGAAATGATGCCATGATATCTGCGATCCGATGTCTTATTCCAGAGAAATCCACACTTTTCTTAATATGTAATGAGCTGTTAAGATCTATGGGCCGGACATAGATCTCCCTGAGAATCTGCCTCCAGAGCTTATTATAAATTAAAGGGGAGTTACCAGTGTGAGACATGTAGATCAGGAGAGCAGACTTTCAATCACTACATGTCTCACATTGTTAATGATCCTTTTCATAGACAATGGACAATGAACATTGTGAAAGGTTGTAATATTTCGGATTTGTTTCCGCAGGGGATGAGTTTTATGAGTCGTCACCATATGAACCAGTGACTTCCCGCTTATCAGACATCTTTCGCCTGGCATCTATTAACTCCGGTGAGCAACAGTAAAAGGACCCCTTGTTAAAGAAAATCCTTGTATATAAAAAAAAATGAAGGCCTCTATAAGGCTATATAACATGAAAAGTTTTCCAATTTCCTAATACACTTTGTCCCGTGTTTCAGTCTGGCGTTTTATTTTCTGTGCATCAGCGGCATTGGAATGGTACTCCTGATGATGAAGTGTTCATTGATTAAGTACACTGAGGATTTTTTCTTTTTTCATGCTAACCCTATAAATATTTCAGTTACATTCAGACGTCCTTCAAAGTGACCAAGTCCTTTTTCCAATTTTTTACAAGCGTGTTGCACAAAACTATTTTTTTGTGCAATTTTGGCACAGACAAGTCACAACCGTATTTTTTTTTTTTTTTTTTGCACAATTTACAACAAACGTTGCCACAAGTTAATTAAAAAAAAATTGCCTTTTCTATTCTATCTCTGCTCATAGTCATTGAGTGAAAACTTTACTGTTTATTTTCAGAAGATAAAACTCTCTCCTAATGCTTATGTACTGTACATGCAGGAGAGATGCCGACTTTTGGAAGTTTGCTGCCATTCTTGTTGGCATTGCAGCTAAAATGTATTATTGCAATACAGTTAATACTTGAGATTCGCATTCCAGATGGGGCATAGTTGAGTTTCTATAGCATGCGGGTGAGGTCAAACTGGCCAACCAGTCACCAAAGCATCCTCCGATGGACACTAGAGGGTCACCTGATGGGATGACCATGGCGTCTGCCCAGTGAGAGGCCGTTGTTATTGCACAAAAGATAATAAGGCTTCTTGTCTATATATCTTTAGTTAATATTTTCTGAAGAATCTCCCCTATCTTACAACCCACAGGCACAGAGGCGGCCATCACGAAGCAAAATGCCTGCTTGGATGCAGCAAAGTTCTGCAACGTCAATGATGCGTGCAAAAAATTACGCTCCAGTTTCATCTCCGTCTGCAACACAATGGAAGATGTGCCATGTTTCCGTCGTAAGTGTCATAAGAGCCTGCGTACCTTCATGGAGCGCATCCCTTCAAATCTGACGTACCCCCTTCTGTTCTGTCCCTGTGGGGACAAGCCGTGTGCGGAGAGACGCCGCCAGACCACAGTGCCAAGCTGCTCCTTTAATCGCCCCGAAGTCCCCAACTGCTTGGAGGTGTGGGCAACCTGTAGACAGGAGCCGTTTGCAGGTAAGGTGGCACGTTGTAAACATGTGGCTATTCCAATATTGTTGCTCAACCCTCTTCTGCCTTTCCAGGACTTAGCTATGTATGACCGGTCCCTTTCACTTCAATAGGAGTTGAGTGGCAATACCCGAGAACGACTAGTACACAGTGCCCGGAGCTGTGATGTTCTGGCTCTGTACACCGTGTACATCTGGCCACAACTGGAGCTTCTGGGTGCCAATCTGAGAATAGGCCACCAATGTCTAAGTCATGAATAGCCCCTTTAAGACTTAAAGATAAGATAATGATCATAGGGATTGGTAATTGCTAGACTTCTGATCGGTCATCTCTTTCCAGATCTATTCTATCAGATAACGTTTTGGTGGCATTAGGATATGCCACCTGCGTTAATTGTCCCTACTGAAAAAGCCAGCAATGGTCCCTGTAGCCAGGGCATACAGGGTTTCTATACGGCAAAGCCATTTTTTTGGTGCATGAACCTATGGATAGGCAGTTGTACAAGATCCAGCTATACATAAGAGTACTAAAAATGCTACTAGGGTATGTACACACAACGTGAGGAAGAGTCTACCTGTAACCAGCCTGAAAAAGTACTAAAAAACTACCAGAAAGTATGGACATACATACCACAACGTCACAAGGACTTGCTGTGCATAGAATCCTAGAATTTTAGAGTTGGAAGGGACCTCCAGGGTCGTGTGTCCAACCCCCTGCTCAATGCAGGATTCATTAAATCATCTCAGACAGATGTCTGTTCAGCCTCTGTTTGAAGACTTCCATTGAAGGAGAACTCCCACCTCTTATGGCAGCCTGTTCCACTCATTGATCACCATCACTGTCAAAAAGTTTTTTAAAACTTTTTAATATCTAATAGAAGACTTGTTAAGTTTTTTGGGCTTTCTTTAAGCGCTTCAGGTTTCCAAAGCTATGGAGCGGTTAAAAGGAGTGCAAAGTAATAAATAAATAATAAATAAATAATCTTTATTTTTATATAGCACTAACATATTCCGCAGCGCTTTACAGTTTGCACACATTACCGTCGCTGTCCCCGAAGGGGCTCACAATCTAGATGCCCTATCTGTATGTTTTTGGAATGTGGGAGGAAACCAGAGTTTCATCTGGCGACTTACACTTAGAAGCCGCTCACTGTTAGTACGTACATGCAAAGCCGACGTAAAAAAAGACACTTCTGGAAAAATACTGAAGCCGTTTTCTTGAAGTTCCTTTTGCAAAACTCAGTGGGTACACTGGCATCTGAAAGACATTGTGTGCACATGCCCTTATGCTGCAGACCTTCCGTGGAAATCCGGACGGAAAATCTGTTGATTAAGGAAACATCACCTCAAGAAAGGTGGAGTCCTAGCGGATGGATCTCCACCGATCCTAATGATTGATGATTTAAGTTAGCAATATGCCATCAGTTGATAATACCCCTTTGCCTCCAGTGACTTTGGGTGTCAATGCACATGGATGCAAACACAATTCTCTACCGTGTAAGACTTTATTGAAAAACTCCTGCTGCAAAGATTCCCCCCATTATAACATGACGAACCCAATATTAATATTAGACAAACGCCAAATGACATCATCACTGTAAAATGGCAAAATGTATACAGTAATACATAGGTACATACCTCATTATACTCTGACTTCATTTACGCTCGTGCCTCCTCCACATCTTGTGTCTAGTGATTTGTTCCTATTCCCACCATTCTTACTCATATCCCTAAATTTACTGTCATGAGCAATGCAGTACATCTGAAATGGGGCGTTCCAGTTAGAAAATAAAATATACTAATGCAAGTAAAGTAAAAAAAATACTAAAATTATTCTCACAAAATGAAAACAAAATTCCCTAATCTCAAGGTATCAGCTCCACTAGTAATACAGACCTTAAGATAAAAACAAAATGAGCAAGTAAGTAGTAACAGTGCATGTAAATAACATAGGGTACTTACTTAGCACTATTTTGATCAAAAAAAGGTAAAAGCCATCCCACCGCGATAAGGTGACCCCAATCGGGATGGTCCTATCTCTAGTACAAGACCTCATAATAGACGGGCAGAGCGTGACCTTGGCCCGACTGTTCAGACACTTGCCCATGGGAAGCTATATAAATGCCCAGCCCAAAAAAGCGGAACCACGACCCTGTTTATACAAAGTACAAAAAACTAAAACAAAGACAAAGAAATGAGCCGGAACATATGTTGGTATAAGTCCAATGCGTAGATGAAAATTCACACTGTGGCCATTTTGAACAGACAGAAACTTAGGTTAAAAATGGCCACAGTGTGAATTTACACCTACGTATTGCACTTATAACACCATATGTATGTTCCCGCTCATTTCTTTGGTTTTGTTCAACTTTTTATAAGCAAGATAGCTTCCCTCAACCTCCCCTGTGCCGGGGATTTCTATAAAGCGGACTAGTCTTTTGTCTCATTTAAATAGCTAAGCCAACCTCCTTCTCCGCCATGCCTAACCCTGGTGGTGGGGTCTGGCTTAGCTATTCCAATGAGCAAGTCAGCCAGCCCCCTTCATACACATCACCAATAAACAGACAGGAAGGACGTTCTCTACCGTGTCAAAACAAAGTTGGAAGTTGAGCTTCCAGGGTGGGTAACGACATCTCAAGATCTTGGCAGCTTTTTTCTAAAATTTACGTACATAGGTAGGTTTCATTCTTTTTTTTTTGTTAAAGGGTTTTTCCACTACCGCATAACCTTTTATTGACAGTCCCAGGGTATTGAATACATTTTAAAAAATCCATACTTTCCTCCTGTACCGGTTTTCTACTCTCAGCTCTGTGTCCTCCTTCGGTCTCTTGACATAATCAATATCATGAGGCCGTTGCCAACAATCAGCGGCCACTGATCGGCTGCAGCGCTCACAATTCCGAGCTGAGAACCGTGTTTCTTCCCTTTTTAAATGAGTAGCTGAACTATCTCTTTAAAGCTGCACCTAAGCTAACTGACATCAGCCATTTTTTATTTTAGTAACTATAGAGGTACACTTTAATCACAGAGTCACCCCGAATTCATAGAGTGTATGTTGGACCTACGAAAGGCCTTCAGAACATGATATAATACATCCCCTAGTGTATAACAACTGAACCAATAACCCAAAGGCCAAATATTACAAATAATAGACACAAAAATTGAAGGGACAAAACAACAAATTTAAATAGATAATAAAGTTACCGTAAGTAATTGCACAATTACACAAAAAAATCATAAATGCTTGAAGAAATAGTCAATAATATAGGAGAAACCAGACTAAAAAAGACTAAAAACTACATACATAGGAGAAAGGAAACAGGTAAAATACGTGATAGGGTACATAAAAAAGCCAATTACAGAGACAAAAACATACCCACCCACCCCCAGAAAGGGTCATGTTAAAAGTTATTTCTATATTGCATCAATAAAAGTGTATGCCTCATATTAAATAGTATGATATATAAAATGCATAATATATCCAGATGACACCCTACAGGAAGCCAAAGCAGTAAATAGATATAGTTTTAATCAAAGGGTCAAGTGTGGAAAATAGTAAGCCCAAGAGGTCGCCTATAACCTTGATGCATGTTTCACCAATCCTCGGCTTCATCAGGTGGTGTGATAGAATGTATAGCCCCATCTGTCTCTTTCTTCCACCATCAGTACAATATTTAATATATGGCTCCTTGCAGGACAATAAAAACCACATTAGGCTTTTAACATTTAATAGTTTCCATACTGCATGTTATAAATCATTATATTTTCTTTTTTATGTCGTGTAGGTCCAGATTGGCGGATTTTGTTACTAACTGTCAGAGTTCTCCTCAGTCTGTGAGCGGCTGTGTACGAGATAACTATGCAGCCTGCCTCGGAGCATATGCCGGGCTGATTGGTGAGTTTCTGGCTTTCCGGCTTCTTGCTCTTGCTTCAGTGGGTATTACCAATTTCCATAATCCATTATCGGTTGCCTTCGTATTTTTTTCTTTCAGGATATGATGTAGCTCTGAATTTCCTAGACTCGGATCCACATTCAGTTTCCATCGGACCTTGGTGCTCTTGTAGTGGAAGTGGTGATCAGGAATCTATGTGTGAACTGTACTTGAAAGAGTTTACACAGAACCGCTGCCTACGTGAGTGGAGCTACGGAAAAAGCAGATCCTTATTTTACCTTCTAGAGCAGAGAAAACAGCCACAATCATAATTGCTTACTGATTTCCCCTTTAAGAGCAGAATATCCATTAGATAATACACCGGTGTAATCAGCAGCGTATCGTGCCCTCCCTACACGGAAGGCTTGGCTACACAAACATTTTTAAATGCATGTCTCAGATGTACTGCGATTGATCGAAGTCACATTGACCCTCATGATAATTCAATTTTGTGTATGCACCAGCATTAGAAATGCATGAAAGAACGTGGTCCGATAAAATGTGTTTGTGAAAGCATTGTCTCTAGAGTTGAAATTTGTAGATGATTAATTTACTGTCGGGAAACGGATGATACAAAGGAGGTAGGTAGATAGATAATAGATAGATATATTATAGATAATAGATAGATAAAAAGATAGAAGATAGATAGATAGATGATAGATAATAGATGATAGATAGATGATAGATAGATAGATGATAGATAATAGATAGATGATAGATAGATGATAGATAATAGATAGATAATAGATAGATGATAGATAGATGATATAGATGATAGATAATAGAATAGATAAAAGATAGATAGATAGATAGATAGATGATAGATAATAGATGATAGATAGATGATAGATATAGAATAAATGATATACAGATAGATAGATAATAGATAGATGATAGATAATAGATAGATATATGATAGATAATAGATAGATAAAAGATAGATAGATGATAGATGATAGATAATAGATGATTGATTCATAGATGATAGATAGATAGATAGATAGATAGATAGATAGATAGATGATAGATAATAGATAGATAGATAAATAGATAGATGATAGATAATAGATAGCTGATAGATAGATAGATATAATAGATAAAAGATAGATAGATATAGATATAGATAATAGATGATGAATAGATATAGATAGATAGATAGATAGATAATAATGATAGATAATAGATAGATAGATATAGATAGATAATAATAATAGATAGATAGATAATAGATAGATAATAATAGATAGATAGATAGATAGATAGATAGATAGATAGATAATAGATAGATAGATAGATAGATATAGATAGATAGATAGATAGATAGATAGATAGAAAAATACTAACATTTCACATTATATCTCTAGGAAATGCCATCTATGCCTTTGGCAATGGTACGGATATTGTACACAAGCAGAACACCCCTCGTCCTGCCCTCACGACCATTGCTCCTCGGACTGAGAAGAGACATGTTCTCCCAGATAACCAGAGTGATAGTAACACACAGTATGAGATAAACCCAGACATCTGTGATTCAATCCAGGTAAGAGCCAAAACCTGTGATATATGGTAGTTGATCCCACATACCGTCTAACTTTGAAAGTTAGGAAAGAGGGGCACATACTGTGGGGTACAGAAATATTGCTTCTAGTGAGGTCGATTAGAGGCCTTTTTCATAGTATGATGTCACTTTCATGGCCCCACACTGCCCACCATGCACAGTATGAGGCCCCTGTAAAGCGCCGGAGGGCGGTAGCCGTGGGCGAGCTGCTGCTCCATGACAGCTCGGCATTTTACAGAAAAGTCATGTCTTAGTCCCAATGTGCAGGGCATGTGTGGGGTGCGTTACACTCACTGTCAGTAGGACGCAGGCGTCCGCTGTCTCCAGGCCTCAATTTTCAGGAGCCCCCCACATAACTCAGGGGACACCAAGTTTGTTTCAACACTCAAAAGTTTACTGGTCAGTTCAAGTTCATCAGATTGTAACACGCAATATCAGGCATAACACTTCTTAGTTCTTGTTCCTTAGTACGGTACATTTTCGGTATATTTCTATCTGTTCTTCCCGGACTATCCCTATGCTCACTGATCCTGTCAGGAGCAGGGATTCCCAGTCTATATCCGCAGTACTCATGAGATTCATTACCTCCCCACATGCGGTTCCACGTCCATCTGCCTCTGTATGCCAGGGATGAGATGCTCTTCATAGCGCCTGTATGGAGCCTTGAGCTCCGGACGCTGCAGGAATATTCATAGGGATTTTATAAGGCCTTGTGCTGCCCAGAACATTAGGTTCTTGCTTTTGCTATTATCCCACTGCACATTGAACTTGACCCTGGCACCTCAGTTAGCAAACTCCCCATCTCACCAACTATCAGGAAGCAGTCCCTTTCTACTGGGACTTACACCTCCCACTATGGGCTAGTCCCGAACTTTAACTGTATCTGTCTCTACAGTCTGTAGATGGGCAGAACTCTCTCACATACACTGCGCATTACATTTCTATACACTTACAATGCTTATCACACTCTATCCTTCATTATACTTATTCCATAGTGCACACTACTTTATGTCCCAAATCTTAACCTATGTCTTACTCTATACTTTATACATTAGTATATCATAATTTATATAAAATGCTGCAAAACACTATTCACACAACGTTATAGCAAGATTGGTGGCTTAAGGGGTAGGTATGCGACAGTACAGTCCATCACTCTTGCACCCCCACAGTGCTCACCACACAAATTATATGATGCCCATTGAAACCCCTATACACTGTATGATGCCCCGACAGTACATTCCCTCACACACAATATGGTGCCCATGAGTCGCCCTCCAGAGCAATGGGAACTCGGATCTGAGCCTATTGACTTCTATGGGGGATGTCACGGCAACACAGCTCAGTCCGTGACTCCATTAATGTGGGATATTTACAGGGGATTGAATATTGGTATGGGGATTCGTGACGCCACCTGTGGTATCTGGTCAGGGTGACCAGCGCTGCTATGCAGATCCACTGAAGGGTTGGTATTGTGCAGCTAGATGTTAGACCTCCCACAGGTGAGGCTGAGTCCTTCAGGGCAGGTAGATGTGTAGGGATGCAGGACAGAGGGGAACCCGGCAGTTAGGGGTAATAAGGTGGACACACACACACAAGTCACAAGTCACTTTGGTACCTTTACTGAAGATGTTGCAGGCACTTCCTGGAGCACTGTAGGGTGAAGGGTGCACATCCAGATTCTCCCACTGAGTAGGTGTGTGGCCTCCTGTTCCTTGCCTTTTTGTGATAAAGTCCTGGCCTGCGTGTAGCTGGGCCTAACTTGGTCTCCGTCCTGCACCTGGCTGACCTTGTGATTGGACCTTCTCTCTGGAAGAACAGGGTCCCTGATGGCCGGGCCCGGCCGGACTCCGTCCTCCTGATCCTGTTACGTATCAGCTCTGTGGTACTCCTGGGACTTGTAGTCCTCCAGGAACTCCGGTGTTCTCCTAATGGGTCGTGGAGATCCTATAGGCTCGGACCCCGGTGTCCGGTCAATACTTGCTGAGGTAAGCTGTAAAGGCTCTTCTACCTCCGTTACTGCTCTCTCCACTTGCCTTCGGCCTACTCTGACCCTAATACAATTACACACACTGGCAGTTGGTGGGCTGCCTCTTCGCCGCTCTCAGAGCGTCGGCACGCTCTCTCACTGAGCCGCACTCACTCCTCTCAGCTCTGACTAGACTGGTGTGGATTCTACTCCACTTTACTAGCCTCCACTCTATTGAACTGAACTGCAGGCTGCAGACTTCAGTCTGTCTGAACTCAGCTACTGAGCTGACTGAACTCAGAGCTGCACTGAACTGCAGTCTCTCAAATCTGAACTCTCTTTCCTGTCTTCACCCTCCTTTTATATCACTATCGGAGCTCCCTCTGCTGGACTTAGGGAAGGGTGAAGGTGTGTGCATGTATATAGTGACCTCTAGTGGTGAATTCCTTCAGCGCACCCTTCTGGGAGATATGAATCCAGACGCAGCTGGGCTCCACACCCACAGTCTCTGGCACAATGTATGGGGCCCTCTACACGCATTTTGATGCTCCATAGGTCCCCATACATTATGATGCCCACTGCCCCACATTATGAGGCCCCAATTCACACTATGATGCCCCCACACAATATGATGCCCCCACAGCCCGCCACACAGTATATTGCTCTCACAGCACACTCAGACAGTATGCTGCCTACTGCCTCCACATTATAATACTCCCATATCCTGGCCACACTATGATACCCACACAATCACCACTCCACAGTGTGATGCCCCACAGCATCCCCAAATAGTATAGTGCCCCTACAGCTCCCCCACAGTATAATGCCATAACAGCTCCGTACACAGTAACAGTACAAAGCCCCTACATTCACCTCTACAATGTATGATGCCCTCACAGCCCACATACATAATAACCCCCCACAGCCATCCAACACAGTATAGTGCTCTCACAGCCCCCTCAGTATGATGCCCCCACAATCCACCCCCACGCACAATATGATGTCCCCCACAAGTATCCCACTTGTCTGTGTGTCCTGCTCCTCTGATTTAGGTGGTATTTGCTGCCCAGTCACATGAATGGAGAATGTCCCATGACCTGAAGGTTCTTCAGTATCTACATAGATTGGACGGTGGAACAAGGATCTGTCGGTTCCCAGCTCCACCTTCTTGTTCAACTGTATCTGTGTACTAAGTAGATGTAAGAGTTTTATTCTTGGGACACAAAAAGATTTGCGACATAGTTCCTACTTCTTGAAACAGCAGGACAGCTCCCCAAATGTGGGTCTGTCCCGCTGTATTCAGACGATCTGGATGTGTGGATCCAATGTATTATAGATAATAGTTGGGTTGGCTGTAAATCTGTGGCTCGAATAGTTGATAGCAATGTGTGATCTGCCGGTGATGTTTATAATTACTTATTGCAGGATAAGAAGAATGACAGTTCTCCGCACATCAGGATCTGTGTTTCTGAGGTATTATGTCTTCTTCTTTACCACCTTCTCACCCAGTCGTCTCTTCTCTTGCCTCGTGTTCTTTAACGTTATTCCATGACTTGTGATCATGCTGACTATCTTCATCATTGCTCTGTTCGGTCATTAAATGATCTATAAGGTTCTCAGATTTCCGTTCCACATGTTCTCTCCAGCCTTTAGCTCTCCAGTTTTTATGAACCAACAATACCTAGCCTCCTCTGAAGCTGTGGCCTTTCAAGGCATGAGGGAAGTTAGTTCTTTAGCAGGTGGAAAGCCAAAGGTTGGAGATCTCTGGTCCAGAAACTCATTCATTATCAACTTCACCCATCTGTATTTAGGATGGCCATAACTTATAAGGACCAACCTTCTGACCTCAGTGGGCAATCCTTTTTGGTTTTGGTATTATCACTTCTGCTACTTCAGAGATAATCGTAAAAATGAGGCTTGTCTTTGGGCATTCCCACTATTTGTGGTAGAGAACCCTCCTACGGGATATTTATAAAAAGCTCTGCATACTAATTCTGTCTCCTCTTCTCTCATATGAACTCTACACCCTTATCCTCCTTCATGTTATCTAATCTATGCTTCCTTTTAATGTTTTTATCAACTCTTCCCACCATTGTTCCATTACTTGTATTCCTGCACTTCGCCTTTCCAGAAATATTGCCCCTTCTTCCCTATATAGAAATCTAGTCTTGCTAGGAAGCATGGTCCCCAAGAAGACTCCTACAGTGAAAAGTTTAGGATCACACTAGTGATGAGTGAATCTATTCACAGGACCGTGGTCCACTGTCCATGTCGGTCATCTGTGGCCACTGGAAAGAACCTAGCAAACCTTCTCCTACCTGTTTGCATCTTCCAGTTATCAGGTCCAATGTGATGTCATGCTTGTATGCCTACAGATATTCCCAGCAGGTAGGAGGCTCCCATCAGTTTGAAAGGCTTCCATCATTCAGCCACAGACTACTGATGTGACCACTTGACCAGTGTCCTGAGAATCGACACACCCACTTGGCTAATAAGACTAAATATATATACAGGGAAGAGAGGGAAATATCTCATGAATGTAGAGGAGCAGGAACTTAAGAGAAACGACACTGGATTCAGATGAACAGCGACATTTACAACAGGTTAAACAATTTTGTCATTTGGGCAACTGGCAGGTCCTCTCTAAATTATTTTTTGGGAGTAAATTTTTTTGCTTAGATTAGTTGAAAAAATACTCACCTCTCCTCTCTCTATCACTCCCTGTCTTCTCCAATCTCTGCCACTCTTGTTCTGACATTGCTTGGTCCCCCGCCGGCCTCTGCTTCCTGCTGCAGCAATCATGCCTCATTACCGGGACATGTGACCACTGCGGCCAGTCGATGATTTTTATCCCATAACCTCAGCCTAACTTTTCTGAACTCATGCCGCTAGAATAAGATAAGTGACTACCGAGGTCAATCATGAGATGGGCCTCCTCTCCTATATTTAATCATTAGTGCAGATAGGGCCTAACCCTCCAGTATTAGCAAGCTGGGTGCAACCTGCGTCTGTGCACTTAGTCCACGCTTTATTTTTGGAGCTTTTCCTGATGTATACTTTAACATTGCCATAGGCGCCCATTCACCAGACGGACGCCAAAAGTGTGTTCTTTGGGCCTCCATTAGCCATTATACCTATATACTGTTTATTTGATGGCATAGCAATGCAACAGACAGCCCTTTTTTATATTGAAGGCCAATGCAAAAAAATGCATACCATGCGGAAAACAATTTACAAATGGGTCTTTGTGGTGGACGGATATCTAGGGTAGGCCTCTATCCTGACTGTGGCCATTGTCTGGTACATATCTCCTGAGCACATGTGCCTTAAAGCAGGGCTAAACCTAGTCATGTGTGTATGGGGCCTCCCTACTCTACCCTGACAGATGACGTCAGCAGTGGTGTAACTTGGAGCTCAGGGGCCCCAATGCAAAATCTCAGACAGGCCCCTAACTTTCATGGCTCTGTAATAATATTGATCCAATAGCGACCAAAAGGACCATTTTAGCTCATAGACTCATAGAATGGTAGCGTTGGAAGGGACCTCCACGGTCATCGTGTCCAACCCCCTGCTCAAAGCAGGATTCACTAAACATCTCAGACAGATGTCTGCCAGCTTCTGTTTGAAGACTTCCATTGAAGGAGAACTCACGATCTCTCATGGCAGCCTGTTCCACTCATTGATCACCATTATCTGAGCTCCTTAGGTTCCAAGTGCGATGGGAACCCCTGCACCTATCATAGTTACGCACCAGAGAAAGGAGGATCAGTCAGGTTGAATTTCAACGCCTGATCGTTTTGTTGTCAAGGAAGGTTGAGATATCGGGCAGCAGCTCACTCCCCTCTCCCTATAGAAACCACATGCACACTCGGCCAAACCAAGCGTGCATGTATACCGGAGGAGTCAGAAAGAATAGTTTTATAGTCGAAGGGCATTTTAACACCTTGTTAGCCGTGCTCCTGTTCCGTAATCATGCAGTCCTGAGGGCTCCACAAGGATGACCCCTGTAGCCATCCATATCATGTATTTATGTATCTTGGACTTGCTGCCACGTTCTTGTCATTTCCTGATTACACTGCCACTTCTGTCACGTTCCTAATTGTGGTGAGTTGTTGTGTCACCTCGCGGTCCTGCACCTTCATATGTCATCTATTTGCTCTTTTTTTTGCAGTCGCAGCTCAATGCAGAGCTTCCCCCGGACTTACAGATAGAAGACAACAACTCCGGGATGTCTCCACACCACGCCAGCATGATGTCCACCCTCATTGCTCTGCACCTTACCACCCTGTTCTGAGAGAGCCCTCTGGCACAAGGATGACACGGACTGAAACCTTGTACATAACGAACCTTTAGAAAGCGTTGCCGGCCAGCAAATTTGTGACCACCGGATAAAAAAAAAGGTGCTGGACTGATACAGTAATTTACTGTGTACACTCACCTGCCGGGCACTCGGACATTACAGCCACCTCTAGATCTGTAAATTATTGGTCAGTTAGACATGACTACGTGAGTAAATATATGTATAGATAGAATAAAATTAGGGCGAGATAACGAGCTCCAAGGTGGAGAGAAGATGACCTGCAGAGTCACAGCGGAGCGATGCGCTGCAAATTCCGATAGGGATGAATCCATCACAAAGACTTCTACCCAGCAGATTTTTTTTGTCAACCGGGGAGGGGAGAAATATTACAACCGTATTGACCCAAAGCCAGACAAAAGTGAAGACGTGGAATATAAAGGAGGAAACCTGCAAGGAAGTGAAATAAAGCCGCCTGCACAGCGAAGCTGACAGGTGATGAGTTAGCAGCAGGGAGATCTGTCGCTCCAGCTCCCTGTATATAAATATCCTTATACTTCCTTCTGCAATTCTGCATTTTTCTTCATTTAACGAATTAAAATGTATTGACCCCAAAGTCTCATTCATTTTATTATTGAGCTAGAAAAAGAAGCGGTTAGACATCTCCAAGGGATGAGGCGGGGGGTGGTGGAGAGACGGAAAGAGACTGCAGAGAGACACCTTCAGATGTCATTAACGGCACGGAGTGTTGCAGTAGATAGGGGACCTCGACTGAACAGCAAGTAAACCATGCAGCCTCTATGGCCATAATTACCAACATGTCCCACCAGCAAGGACAATTTTTTAATTTTTTTTTTGTTTTTCACTAAAAACAATTGTCATTGGCATACATTAAAAATGTAGCATCATTTCCCTTCTTTGGCCTTGCAATGCAGTATCTATTGCTGGCCCCATAATGAGTTAACTGAGAATCAGTCAGTGAGGTTGTTATGACAGTCTAGCGGGAAATAAAAAAAAGTTGTATAAAAGGTTTTGAAATCACCTCCTTATTCCAACTAACAAATAAATGTAAAGATATAATATATATATATATATAATATATATATGTATATATATATATATATATATATACTGTATATATTCATTGTTGCCATGCCTGTAAAAGTCTGATCCGTCAAAATATAAAATTATTTAAACAGTGAAAAAAAAACAGAATTGCCGGCTCCCCCCCCACAAATGCAATGAAAAGCAATCAAAACATCACAGGCACTCCAAAAGTGACAATAAAAACTACTGCTTGGTGAGCCAAAAACAAACAAGACAATGCGACACAAAACATTTTTATATTTTTTTCGATAAAGATTTGAGTTTTTTTAACAACTAAAATAATATTTACCAGTTATTTTTTACCCTACAATTTTAAAAAGCTGCACATACCGCCCACGTTTCCCCTTGAAGAAACAAGTATATTGTCGTAATGTGAACTGTGATGTATGTATAATGTTCATAATGTGTGTAGTTTGACAGTAGGGATAGTGAGAGTTAATGTTTGGGACTAGCCCAGAGTGGGAGGTGCTAGGTTAAAGGGAAAGTGACAGTTTCCTAGTAGTGAGTGAGATAAGGCCTGGAGTGCGTAGAAAGAGGACATAAGGTCCAATGTGAGCAGTGCCGCATTCTTGGGTGGCCAAAGTGAGAGGAGACCGAAAGGAAGAGATAGCGATAACCGGAGCAGAAGTGACTGAGAGACAGAGTGATTTTCTGGAGATGGGTCCTGGGAGAGGATGCCTGGCTGAGGAGATTTGAAGATAACTGTTCTGGACAGGACTGAGTACATGAGACGAATAGAGTGCCTCAGGCGAGAGCTCCAGAGCGTCAACATTAGAGAAGATAAGTACTGGCCATACTGGCACCATAGCTCCCCTAGGGAGAAAGAAGAGGAGGAACCGCGGGTTGAGAAAAGGATGCTAGCTAAAATAGGACGGTAGTGTCGAGCTGGGTTGTGGTGAAGTTGTGAGGAACAGTGAAGGCAGAGGACAAGAGAGTAAAGAGGAAGGAATTGAGTCTGTGTGGAAAATGGTTTGAGTTCTGAAGGAAATGTTCGTTGTCTGTGCCCGCTATCTCTTGTATGTATTCCCTACCAAGCTCCCGTTCAGGGAGTTTAATTTTGACTGGTGGTTTCCCTCATTGAACTGTGAAACATCTGGTCCTGGCAAACCAGCATCATCAGTTACATGCGGCCTGCAGGGGCGTAGCGCCCTCACAGCACAAGTCCACACACCCGGCCAGGACCCCCACTTTCAAGTAATGTGCCGGGGCGCGAAAGACGCGTACCTTGCCCACGGCTGCCGCCCTGCGCCATGTTACACATTGAACGCTGTGAAAACAAAACCCCCCCCAGAAATGGAGAAAGCTTATTTTTCACCATTTCACTGTATTTGTATTTTTTTCTTCATTTACAGTACATTATATGGTAAAATCAATGGTGTTATTGAAAACTACAACTCGTCCCACAAAAAAACCCAAAAATCTTATTTTGGTATGTCGATCGAAAAATTAAAATAGTTATGGTGTTTGGAGAAGGGAAGTAAAACTGTGCGAAAAAATGACTGAAGGGAAGAGGATATGCCGTCTGCTACTGTAATGAGAAAACCCTCATTACACACTGAGCCCTGCTATCTCCGAGAAGTTCAGCTCTGCTGCATCTGCATTTTTTTTTGGAGAAAAGAAGCAATGAAATCAGAATTAACTTGCTCGGATTCCAGCCTTTTTCTATTTTAATCTCATCTTAATTAACCGTGGATTCTTATCAGGCTGTCATTCATTAGTCATGATAATTGAGTTTCCAGTGCATTATTAGGTCAGATGCCCAAGACATGGAAAAAATGGAAAATATTGGTAGATGCATATAAATATCCTAGTAATATAGAAAACGTGTGGTCGGCCGGAGCATGAAACAGTTAACAGCGAGATGTTCGGCTCTGCCCTCCGACTCCTTAGGCTGGTATCTGTAGCACACTGGCTACTAGGGCAGCTGGGAGGCAATGAGCCCTGTGGGGGATTTACCAGCTGCAGGGTGCTCTGCAAATGTTACGGAGTCTTCAGATATGTTTTCAGGTCTTATGATATCACTCTGAGAAGCCATCAAATGCATAAATATGTAAATGCTCTAGTGCCGGATATTAAGAAAGCATGGCAAAGTGTAATTGCAGGAAGACAGCAATGTTCCTCTTTCTACTGCCTTGTAGTGAACATATAAGGCCGGCGTCAGACACAACGTATAAAAATACGGACCGTATTGTACGGACGTAATACGCAGAAATGTTCCCCGAACAGTAATCCGTTTTTCATCCGTTGTCAAGGTGTGGCTGCGTATTTTGCGCATGTAAGCATCCGTATGGCGAGATTTTCACGCCGGCTTGCAAAACCGACATATAATGGATCCCAATGACGGGATTTAAATCAGAAAAGAAAGAATAGATACATACACATAGAATACATATATATATATATATATATATATATATATATATATATATATATATGTACAGTACAGACCAAAAGTTTGGACACACCTTCTCATTCAACGATTTTTCTGTATTTTCATGACTGTGAAAATTGTAGAATCACACTGAAGGCATCAAAACTATGAATTAACACATGTGGAATTATACATTACACTTTACAAAAAAGCGTGAAACAACTGAAAATATGTCTTATATTCTAGGTTCTTCAAAGTAGCCACCTTTTGCTTTGATTACTGCTTTGCACGCGGAAAAGGTGAACGGATGGACTCTACATGCCTGGTTCCCACCGTGAAGCATGGAGGAGGTGGTGTGATGGTGTGGGGGTGCTTTGCTGGTGACATTGTTGGGGATTATTCAAAAATGAAGCGGTGAACGGTCCAGCTCACCCCAAACCATCTCGATTGGGTTCAGGTCTGGTGACTAGAGGCCAGGTCATCTGGTGTAGCACCCCATCACTCTCCTTCTTGGTTAAATAGCCCTTACACAGTCTGGAGGTGTGTTTGGGGTCATTGCCCTGTTGAAAAATAAATGATGGTCCAACTTAACGCAAACCGGATGGAATAGCATGCCGCTGCAAGATGCTGTGGTAGCCATGCTGGTTCACTATGCCTTCAATTTTGAATAAATCCCCAACAGTGTCACCAGCAAAGCACCCCCACACCATCACACCTCCTCCTCCATGCTGTTTCACGGTGGGAACCAGGCATGTAGAGTCCATCCGTTCACCTTTTCTGCGTGCAAAGCAGTAATCAAAGCAAAAGGTGGCTACTGTGAAGAACCTAGACTATAAGACATATTTTCAGTTGTTTCACACTTTTTTGTAAAGTGTAATGTATAATTCCACATGTGTTAATTCATAGTTTTGATGCCTTCAGTGTGATTCTACAATTTTCACAGTCATGAAAATACAGAAAAATCGTTGAATGAGAAGGTGTGTCCAAACTTTTGGTCTGTACTGTATATATACATGTCATTGTGACATATTATATATATAATATATATATATATATATAATTTATACTTATAGGTCATACACATCTACATAGCATAATAGCCGCTAATTCAATTGCCGGCTTCTGTAAAATCCTTACAGAACCCGACATGAAATGACACATGGTTTACATACAGTAAACCATTTCATTTCATTTAGTTTGATATTTGGTTTTGACTAATAATTAGATGAATGTATGTGTGCAAACTTTTGGAAATGTAGGTGTTAATTTAATGTGTAAATTCGTTGTAAAAAATGCTTGGCTCCCACTGTATTTTCTCTGCCAGACAGGGAAAGCCAGTGACTAAGGACAGAACTTAATAGCCTTGAGAGGGACCATTGTTTTTGGCCCCCCCCCGGCTACTAATATCTGCCCCCAGCCACCCCAGAAAAGACACATCTATTATTAGATGCACCTTTTCGGGCACTTAGCCAGTCTATTCCCATTGCCTTTAGCGGTGGCTAATGG
The DNA here is from genome assembly GCA_033576555.1 of Oophaga sylvatica. Classification (NCBI taxonomy): domain Eukaryota; kingdom Metazoa; phylum Chordata; class Amphibia; order Anura; family Dendrobatidae; genus Oophaga; species Oophaga sylvatica. The sequence continues at coordinate 559,162,843 of JARQOD010000004.1, read as the reverse complement.
GTTAATAAGGGGTTAATGTCACCTTGCTATGGAAAGGTGACATTAATCCGGGTTTATAATGGAGAGTTGTCAATTAGACAACGCTCCATTATTAATCCTATTGTAGTAATTGGTTAAAAAAACACACACATTAATTAAAAATTATTTTAATGAAATAAATACACATAGTTTTTGACCACATTGTATTACACTGCTATCCATCTGAATCCCTTGTTCTCCTGTAATAAAAATAAAATAAAAAAGCAACAATATCCATACCTCTCCGCTGTTCAGTCAGGCCCCCCGCTGCAATCCATTACATGGGGTTAACTAGTTTATAGCAGGGACCAGTGCAAATACGACCGGCCGGACTGTAAACCACTGCAGAATGAATGAATTCATCTCTGCGCAGGCGCGATTACCACCCCGTGCCACCTTGTTACAGAGACCAGCTTGAATCTGATTGTGAGCATGCCTAGAAGGATTCAAGAAGTGTTGAAAGCCAAAGGTGGATTTACAAAATACTAACAAAATAATAAAAATACAAATTTCGATTTTTAGGAGCAAAACTGTAACAATGCAGTGACATGACAAGAATCTGCATAATTAATCATATGCTAAATAGTTGCAAGTCAAATTTATGCATGAAAAAGCCAAGACAATTCTCTATAAAATGATGGTACTCTCACGTTCGAAGCAGTACTGGATGATGAGATACGGAGAATGAAAGTTAAAAGCTCAAAACATTATTACCCTTTTGCTCATCAGTGTATGGTCATAAGATTCGTCTAGATGCTTGGCAAGTCACATGGAAAAAGGGAGATTTCCTGGACTCCACAAAGATTTGGCAAGTCTCCTGGGAGCTGCCAAAGCTTCAGAACCCTCCAGGGAACCTAGTCTTCCGAAAGCTTGAGGTGATATAGATATCTTTTTATATATGTATAAAATTGTTGATAGTCCTCACTGGAGTCAGCAGGTCTTCTCAGTGCAGGAGGCCATGGGAAAGCAGGACATCAAGGAGGAGTGAAATTTTGCTGTAATTGTGTGTAAAACTCGTTTTATAAAAAATGGGTAGACTAGCTTGCTACTATTAGACAGTGCTTGTAAGATTAGTCTACTTAGTAGCACCATATCACCTTATAGTTCCAAAAGAGTACTGCCATATAAAGACCAAGTCAGCCAACCATACAGTGCTCTAATAATGTGCAGTAGCCACATAATAGTTTCTTAAAATTCCTACTGTCCATATAAAATGTGGTATACAGATAATACCACCATATAGCTATCACATGATACTGTCAATGATTTTGTAAATAATACCACTATACATCACTCAATAATATTGCACAGTATTAGTTTTCTACTGAATGTTACAGGCTCAGCTGGTTAAGTGGATTTTCTAAGCCAAAGGTAAGGGTAAGCAGCATGGACTGAAGACAATGGAGCAGCAAACAAGACTTGCCTGACCGCACTTGGATCAGCGAAAACCAGGATAGCATAGTATGCAGGATGTCAGGCAGACAAGCAAAGCAAGAAACATCAGAATAAACAGAGTAAAGAGTGTGAAAATACTCAGAAACAATAGACTTGCAGCAAACAAATGGTTAATGGCAGATTGAAGGCAGTCAGCAAGCAAATGTTAATCAGAGGTAGAAATGATGAACAAGCAAACTGGATACTTGGTAGCAAAAACATTACACACTGTTGCAGCAACACTGTAGAGTGAACAGCACAATATCGCAAAGAACAGTTTATTATACTTACAGCAGAAGAATGGTTAACCACAGGTCTGAGCCAGGAAATAAATACAGATAGTTGATAAACAAGCATTAGTTCACTGAAGAGATGATTAATAACTGACAAATGAATGGTGAGGCAAACTCCTGAAATACACTTAATTAACTGAATGCAAAGTCTACTAAATATTCAGATGTCTCAGTTGGCCTTGAAAAACCATGGTCATGATGTCACAAAGTGGCTGTTGGGTTAGACCAGTAACCTGTTATGGACTTGCACAAAGGGAACTCACCCTAGGAGGAATTAATTTCTGGTGCCTATGAAAGGACAGGTGAGTAACACTGAAGTTCCTTTTCTCAAGGCTTCCCCTAGTTAACAGGAAACATGGGTGATTGCCCATGTCACCGGCAGAAATGAGGATTGTAAGCATGAGCAATGCCCCAAGTGTGCAATGATGAAGGGAGGTAGTGAGAGTCTCATGTCCACCCATTTTACATTTTGCTGTTGGGGAGAATGTGAGATGGCTTCTGGGAAGAATGACATCTATGTGGTAGACAGACTTCTACCAGGAGATAGTTATGTGAAACGTTAAAGGGGTTGTCTGCTATAGAATTTAAAAAGTGTCCAGAAGGACATATAAAAGAAGCGATACCTCTGACCCTCCTATTCTAACACTGCCCTAGTCCCCAACTGGTCAGTACTTCCTGATCCCTCTTGAACTAAGTGCTTATGGCACCTTTAGACCTGCCAATCCAGGATGTTAAACAGCCACTGACATCAGTTTACATAGGGCAATGTGCTGCCGATAAGGATGATTTTTTGCCAGTATAGAAATTATTGCACCTGAGGAATGAGTGTTTCGCTCATTTGTCAGGTGACTCTGGACCTATTTTGATGAGCCGAAAGTAGGAGAAAGTGTTCCCACGACCGTTTCCTCACCGATTATAGTCTCATCTAGACAGCCAATCATTGGCCTCCATCGTGTCTCGCATTAGCCAGTGATTGGTCAGCTGAAAAGGAAAGAAGAAGAGACTGGCAAGGGACTGGGTTGCACTGGAATGGGCACGTCTGGGGTAAAGTGAGTTTTTTTTTATCCCATTTTAAATAATTTTCTTCTAAGTTTGCAGTGGATGAGTCATTTAATATTTTTGGACCTTCTAAACTTTTAGTTGCAGGAAGAGGGAATGGATCAAAACAAAGCTTTGGTGTATCTTCCTCTTCTCATATAAATGAGTCTGCTGGTTTAACTTAACTTTTTGTTTTTCTTTTTTAATTTATATTTTTATGGAGGATGTATTACAATCTTACTATTTATTATGCTTACTGTGGCCAAGAAAGTTCCACACTGAACTTTCACGTGGACTTTGCTTCCTGTTTTGACTATAATGATACATTTTTTTGAGAAGAACTTTCTTTGTGCTCCATTCCGAGATCGACCGAGCTGTGTATTATTTGTTGTGTACAATTCACAATGTTCTGTATGGAGTAGAAGAGGATAATTTCCATTAAGAACAGGCTGAAGAAGAGCAGACCGTCTCCACATAGGCCATGTGTTTTATCTTGAAAGAGCTTTGGCAGGAACCCAGAGAAACCCAGAACTACTTATCCCTCAAGTCTATTTCTAAACCTTAGGGTTAGCCAGTCTTCGTCCCCTTTAGCCACCCTCATGGAATCTCTCCTGGACCTGGTCCACTTATGTCTGGGAGAGATGCCAGAAGATGGTCTCCAAAGATAATAGATCACGCTATGCACAGTGTATTCCTAAGCAGATGTTTCATTTAAAATTCTCAATTATTCAATTAATTTTCGACGATACAGTCAGTTACTGCTCTCAGTGGTAGCTAACCAAGCCCTTGACAATAATTACAGAAACAGACAAGTAATGAAGAGTTACAGATTGCTCAGGTGTGAGCCAAGCCAACTTAATGCCATACATATTCAGCCTCCCGAAAATCCAGAGGGAGGAAGAATAACTAGCTGAATATTTTATGCAATGTGCATGGTTGATCTGTATAGATTATCATAACTGTTGACTGGTATTAAGTGCTACAAGTTTCTATCGTATGGGTACCCATAGGGGTACTGTTAATATCCCAGGCTGAGCCCCAATTCCTAGCTCCCTGCCTCTAGCAAAGACATGAACCCCAGGAGCAACATTATTTGGAATGTGATCTGTAGGATTACATGTCTACTATAGCACAGTATTATGTGGTTCCTTTTAGAGTTGGATACTGTTTATTATTTGGGAACTACGTGGTAGTAGCAAATAGGATGTTCAAGTAGTATATTTCTAATTGAGAAGAAATGGCCAGCACCCCCAATAGATGTTGTTGTTGTGACTATATTGTGATGTGCTACATTAATGCATTATTTGTATGTTGATGTTTGATTAAAATTTTTATTGTATTACTGTGGAGCCCAGCTGCGACTGGATCCATATCTTCCAGAAGGGTGCACTGAAAGAATACACCACTAGAGGTCATTATACACATTCACACACGTTCACCTATCCCAAAGACCACAAGAGGGAGCTGTTTAGACATACAAAAGCAGAGTGAACACAGGAACATCTAGGCATTCAGCCAGTGAAGCCATTCAAGCCAGTCACCTCAGAGAGTGTAGAAGGTGAGAGCACTGAGCTCGGTTTGTGCAGACTAGCCACTGAGCGTTCTGAGGAGAGAGAGAGGCTGCAGAGCATTCAGTTCAAGAGAGAGTGGAGGCTAGTACGGGTGGAACAGAGACCACTCCAGCCTAGTCGGAGCTGAAGTGAGTGCAGCTCAGTGAGAGAAGCGTGCCGACGCTTAGAGAGCGGCGAAGAGGCAGCCCACCAACTGCCAGTGTGTGATCGTGTGAGGGCCCGGTAGGCCGAAGGCGAGTGGAAAGAGCAGTAACGGAGGTAGAAAAGCCTTTACAGCTTACCTCAGCAAGTTTTGACCGGACACCAGGGTCCGAGCCTATAGGGATCTCCACGACCCATTAGGAGAACACCAGAGTTCCTGGAGTACTACAAGTCCCAGGAGTACCACAGAGCTGATATGTAACCGGACCAGGAGTACGGAGTCCAGCAGTGCACGGCAAATAGAGACTGTGTACTTCAAGAAGGGGTCCAACCACAAGGTCAGCCAGGTGCAAGACGGAGACCAAGTTAGGCCTAGCTACAAGCAGGTCAGGACTTTATCACATAAAGGCAAGGAACAGGAGGCCACACACCTACTCAGTGAAGGAATCTGGATGTGCACCCTTCACCCTACAGTGCTCCGGGGAGTGCCTGCAACATCTTCAGTAAAGGTACCAGTGACTTGTGTGTGTGTCTACCTTATTACCCCTCACTGCCGGGTCCCCATCTCTCCTGCACCATTGCTACCTACACCTGCCCTGGGAGGACACAGTCTTACCTGTAGAAGACTTATCATCTAGCTGCACAACACCATCCCTTCCAGAGGACCTGCACAGCAGCGCTGGTCACACTGACCAGGAACTACAGGTGGCGTCACGACAAACTACACGAACATTTAACCCCCTGTAATTACATCCCCATTTATAGTGAGCGCCCAGGGCCATGGACCGAGTTGCAGCTACTGTGACATCCCCCATAGAAATCAACGGGCTCGGTGCCGAGTACCCCACGGCCCTGGCTTAGGCGACTCATTTTCTGGCGTCACGAACAGGATTTCGTGCCCGGCAGCAACGGAGTGACTCCTACCCGTTGCCACCGGGTACTGTGTGCCTCACTAAAAGACTGTCGCATATAGTGGTGAAGATTTCCCGCCATTTGCCCGCCTTTGCCCGCCATTTACAGTGCCACGGCGCGAAAACTAGTGGGCGTACCTGCAAAAGCGTGCTGAGTCCTGGACACGCCCCCAGCGCTGACGCGGCGGCAGGTCCCGTGGAGAGCTTCAGTGAACGCTCTGACGTCAGAGTGCCGGCGACGCAGGTCCTTCTCACAACTGTGATCAGAGGAAGCTGCGGCCTACAGGAGAAGGTAGGCCACGCTTAACTAGGGGGGCGCAGATATGTCGCAGCAGCAAGCCGACAGCGCGGCCCAGGCTGACCACCCCAATGACTTACCCATCGGCGCTGCCGCGCAGGATGGAAACGCTGGCCCCTCATCTGGTCCTGTGGCCCCGATAGTACCGCTGACGCTGCCATACATGCCTGGAGCAAAATGGCTCCCTCAGTACAGCGGCAAGCCAGACACCCTGTCAGGGTTCAAACGCAAAATATGCAGTATAATGGACATGTACCCTATGTCAGAAAAGCAAAGAGCTGCAGTGGTAGTGGGACAATTGACTGGTGCTGCAGAGAGAGAAGTAGAGACATGGTCAGCTGCAGACCAGGAATCAGTGCTTGCAATTTTCTTAAAGCTACAGACTATCTTTGAGGACCGCACTGATACAGATCTCCGGATGAGGTTTTACCAATGCTCCCAGAAACCAGATGATAGCATTATGGACTACGCCTGCCGACTACAGGGGGCCCTGCGAGCTCTCAAACAGGTTAACCCCATAAGTGTCATCAATGAAAATAAAATGTTAAAGGAACAATTTGTACGGGGACTGAGGTCTCAAGCTGAAAGCAAAACTGTGCATTGGTGGTCCTTGGATCATCCTGACGCTACCTTCAATGCCCTTAAGGATATGGCTATAAAAGGACTGCGACCCCTGGAAACGCCCGAGATGGCAACCCAGTGTCACCCGGGTGAAGCCACTTTAAAGCCAGCAGCATGCACCTTTTCCCCGCTGGTTGCGGAAGCCAAAACGCAGGTGGCGCCCCCTACTGAGCTGGACTGTTTGCGCTCAGAAGTGCGCCAGCTGACCAAAAACCTGGCCACTGTAATGAGTGCCCTGCAACTGCCGACGGAGGAGGAAGGAAAGATCCTGCTAGCTGACTGCCCAGAGGATGTCCCTTGGATGAACCGGAGGAGAAGGAGGACGTCGCCCCACCGGAGGAAGACAACGCCACCCCCTGGAAGGACCCACGACCAGCATCATCCTCGCCGAGAGATCATCCGCTGCCACAGAGAAGGTCACCCAGCACGTCGGTGCCCTTTAAACGAGAAAATCCTGGGTCCGAGGGCCAACACCCAGGAATAGACTCATCAGGCCCCTCAGACTGGAACCGTAGGTTTGTGGGAGGAAGACCCTACCTGTACATCATACTGGACGGGATCGCAATCCCTGCCCTGCTGGACACTGGATCTCAGGTAACCATCATACCTGATGTTCTCTACAATAAATACTGGTCCATGGACGGTCTCCAACCCCCAAACCCTGACTTTGCTGTATACGCCTCTAATGGCCTCCCTCTTGACTTACTGGGGGCTAAGAATGTAGACGTAAAAGTGGGGAGAGTAGAGCTGAAGGATCAGGGACTTCTTGTAGTGAAGACTGTTAATGAGGAAAATGGCTTAAATGTGGTTTTGGGCACTAACATTATTAGTAACTGTTTGGAGGAGGTGTGTTTTTAGTCCAACTGCTCGCCGATGTTGCCAGGCCAAAGCAAAAAGGAGTGATCCAGAAGGAGATCCGGGCCCTGATATGCCAGCAGCAAGTGAAACTGACTGGTGGTGAGATTGGTAATGTACGGGTAACAGACCCGAACCACATTGTGATACCCCCAATGAGTGAAATGCTTATTTGGTGTAGAGCAGCGATAGGTCTGAAGGGACAGAACTACCAAGCAGTAGTAAAGCCCCATTGTTCGGAGCATAGACCTACACTCTTGACTGCCAGAGGGGTAGTAGAGGTACATAATGGGAGGGTGCCAGTGCGTCTTCTCAACTGGGGAGAGGATGAAGTCAAATTACCACGTTATGCCACTGTTGCTAAGTTACATGCTGTAGATAACAACTCCATTCATCCGACGGAGCCCTTAACCTCCCCACAACCAGTGGAGGATAACGGTCCGACCACCAAGGTGGAGGATTGGTGTCAACATCTCCATGTCGGGACAGACACCACTCCAGCCCACCAGAAACAGGGAGTACATTGAGTAGTTCAGGAGTACGCACAGGTATTCAGCAAACACCCACTCGACTTTGGGAAAATTAAAGGGGTCCAACATCACATCCCCCAGGCAATCATCCTCCCATTAAAGAGCGGTACAGGCCTATACCACCAGCACACTACCAGAAAGCCAAGGAGATGTTGCGTGATATGAAGGAAGCAGGGGTGATAAGGGATAGTTGTAGTCCCTGGGCAGCACCTCTAGTCCTAGTCAGGAAAAAGGATGGAAGCATGAGAATGTGTGTAGATTACAGACAAGTAAATCGCATTACACATAAAGATGCATACCCTTTACCAAGCGTTCAGGAATCCTTAGCTGCCTTAAAGACTGCTAATTACTTTTCCACCCTTGACCTCACTAGTGGGTACTGGCAAGTAGCTGTGGCTGAGGAGGATCGGGAGAAGACGGCTTTCACCACCCCGATGGGACTCTGTGAGTTTGACAGAATGCCGTTTGGACTCAGCAGTGCCCCTGGAACGTTTCAGAGAGTGATGGAGAGCTGCCTGGGACATCTCAACTTTGAAACTGTGTTGCTGTACCTGGATGACGTAATTGTGTACTCCAAGACGTATGAAGACCACCTGAAGCACCTGGCGGAGGTATTCGAGTCACTGTCCAAGTATGGGATGAAACTGAAGCTTTCAAAGTGCCACCTGCTCAAACAAAAAGTACAGTACTTGGGACATATTGTCAGCTCAGAAGGAGTAGCGCCAGACCCCGAGAAGGTCACTGTCATCCAGAAATGGCCAGAGCCGAAGAACCTCAAGGAGGTGCGACAGTTCCTGGGACTGACAGGATACTACCGGAGGTTTGTGAAGGATTACACCAAGAAAGCAGCGCCTCTGCAAGACCTCCTGGTAGGACAGTCCCTCAAGAGCAGAACTTCTCCATTCCACTGGGGTAAAGAACAGGCTGAGGCATTTAAGGAGATGAAGGAGATCCTGACAGTCGACGAGATCTTAGCCTACCCTGACTACAGCCAGCCGTTCCTGCTGTACACTGATGCCAGCAACGAAGGATTGGGAGCTGTCCTCAGTCAGAAACAAAATGGCCAAGAAAAAGTCATCGCATATGCAAGCAGGAAGCTCCGGCCGACCGAGAGGAACCCAGAGAACTACAGCAGCTTCAAGTTGGAGTTCCTGGCACTGGTCTGGGCCATTACAGAGAGGTTTAAGCACTACCTAGCCTCCAGCAAGTTTACTGCCTACACTGATAATAACCCCTTGACGCATCTTGAAACAGCTAAGCTGGGAGCCATGGAACAATGCTGGATGGCTCGGCTGTCAAACTACCAATTCACAATCAAGTACCGAGCGGGCCGCAAGAATGCCAACGCTGATGCCCTATCCAGGATGCCTCATGAATCGGACACAGAAGAAGAAGTGGATGATCTGGAAGAGATTGAACTACCTGCCTTTCACCGGAATGGGATGATCCACGAGCAACAAGCCTGCAGGAGGCAGCGTGGTAAGACGTTAAATCCTTTACCTCACCAAAGCTGGAAGGAGACTCAGGACAGTGACCTAGTTGTCAGCTGAATCAAGGAGCTGATAACACAAGAAGATTCCTCCTTGGAGAAGGACGCGTCTCTACAAGCAAAGCAGCTGTGGAATGAGAGAAGCCGGCTGTTTATCTATCGTGAGAAGCTGTGCCGGAGGTACGTCAACCCAAGGACCCATGAGATGGTATGGCAGATAGTAGTCCCCAGAGCAGACATCCAGATGGTGTTGGAAGCCTACCACGATCAAGCGGGACACTTTGGCTGGAAGAAGCTGGAGACCCTGTTGAAGTGTGGGAATGCGCAGCTCCATTGAGAGGTGGTGCCAGAACTGTGGACCCTGTGGCCTCAGAAGAAAAGACTACAGCAGTCAGAAGGCACCCCTGCAACCCATCAAGACGACTTGTCCCTTGGAGATCGTGGCCCTGGACCATGTCAAGTTGTCACCCAGCCGGTCAGGATACTCCTATGCCCTGACTATGGTGGATCACTACTCCAGGTTCCTGGTGGTCGCACCCCGTCAAAGATCTGACGGCAGAGACAGCAGCAAAGACGTTCCAAGCGTATTTCTGCAGACCACACGGATATCCTGAGCAGGTGCTAACTGACCAAGGCCCAGCCTTCGAGGCTGAATTGTTCAAAGAGTTCTGTCACTTGTACGAGTGTAACAAGATAAGAACCACACCGTATCACCCCCAAACCAATGGTCTCTGTGAGAAGATGAACCACGTCGTCATTGACCTGCTGAAGACTGTACCACTTGAAGAGAGAAATCGGTGGCCAGACTTACTACCTGACCTGGTAGATCTGTACAATCACATACCTGTGAGTTCCACCAATTGCACCCCAGCCTATCTCATGCGGGCAAGACCAGGAAAGCTGCCCATGGATCTGGAGCTTGGTGTTGTAGAACCAGAAGCAGATGTGACTACTGAAGACTGGGACACCAACAGACAGGAACAGTACAGAAAAGTACAGGCCTGCGTTGAAGATAGTCTCAATCGAGTAAGGAACAAACAAGAAGATCACTATAAAAAAAGTGCGCCAGCTGAACCTTTCGCACCTGGTGAAGTCTTGCTGAAAAGAAAGAGGAGGATACACAAACTCGACGATCAATGGGAAAGAGAGCCCTACGTTGTACAGAATTCAAGGTTTGACAACAAGAAAACGTGTATAATTAGCAAAGATGGTGGAAGAACGACTGCAACTGTATCCAGAGATCACCTAAAGTTGTGTCCGGATCTGTTAAAGCTTCAAGAGGAAGAACCTGTTGTCAATAAGGAAGAGCGTGATGAAGCAGACATACATACAGACTTAGGAGATTTCCCCGCGGATTGGCCTCGCATTGGAGAAGCTGTAATCATTCCCGTACTACAATTCTATCAGCAACAAGGAGAACCTTTACATCCAGTTGAGCCGGTTGTTGCAGTAGAGTCAGTTCCAGAGGAACCTGCTCCAGCAGAACCCCAAGAAGTGGAATCCCAAGAAGCAGATTCTCAAGAAGCTGAATCTCAGGAAGAAGAATCCCCTGTCGAGACAGAGCCAGTTCACCCAGCTGGAAGTATACTTGCCAGATCCCTAGAGAGGTTAAGGCAGTACTACAACCTACCTGCACGCAGGACAAGCAGGTTAACTGACACCTCACCTACCACTACACCACGTAGGTCAGTACGCATAACAAGGGGCAATTACCTGTTAGGTACAGAGAGTAAGACCTAACAAATGTAAATAATTGTCTAGAGTCATTGTACATAAATGTAAATATGTTGCTTATAATATGCCTGAATATACCGTTATTTATTTATCTGTTCCCCCTTTTGATACTGGAACAAGTGGAATGGACATTATTTTTACTTGTTCCCTCTACCCCTTTGAGCATCCTTTTTCTAAAAGAGACTGGGACTTTTAATGGTTGCTCATTTCCTCATTGTGCTAATGTATATAGTTATTCATTCATCTGTTATGCAACGTTTAAGATCCTCACCTCCCGTAAGGGAAGAGTTAATTTATAACAATGTTTATTGTTCTCTGTTTTTGTATTTCAGCCCCGAGTGCTGAGTTTTACTAGGGGGGAATGTGGAACCCAGCTGCGACTGGATCCATATCTTCTAGAAGGGTGCACTGAAAGAATACACCACTAGAGGTCATTATACACATTCACACACGTTCACCTATCCCAAAGACCACCAGAGGGAGCTGTTTAGACATACAAAAGCAGAGTGAACACAGGAATATCTAGGCATTCAGCCAGTGAAGCCATTCAAGCCAGTCACCTCAGAGAGTGTAGAAGGTGAGAGCACTGAGCTCGGTTTGTGCAGACTAGCCACTGAGCGTTCTGAGGAGAGAGAGAGGCTGCAGAGCCATTCAGTTCAAGAGAGAGTGGAGGCTAGTACGGGTGGAACAGAGACCACTCCAGCCTAGTCAGAGCTGAAGTAAGTGAGTGCAGCTCAGTGAGAGAAGCGTACCGACGCTTAGAGAGCGGCGAAGAGGCAGCCCACCAACTGCCAGTGTGTGATCGTGTGGGGGCCCGGGTAGGCCGAAGAGGAGTGGAAAGAACAGTAACGGAGGTAGAAAAGCCTTTACAGCTTACCTCAGCAAGTTTTGACCGGACACCGGGGTCCGAGACTATAGGGATCTCCACGACCCATTAGGAGAACACCGGAGTTCCTGGAGGACTACAAGTCCCAGGAGTACCACAGAGCTGATACGTAACTGGACCAGGAGTACGGAGTCCAGCAGTGCACGGCAAATAGAGACTGTGTACTTCAAGAAGGGGTCCAACCACAAGGTCAGCCAGGTGCAAGACGGAGACCAAGTTAGGCCTAGCTACAAGCAGGTCAGGACTTTATCACATAAAGGCAAGGAACAGGAGGCCACACACCTACTCAGTGGAGGAATCTGGATGTGCACCCTTCACCCTACAGTGCTTCGGGGAGTGCCTGCAACATCTTCAGTAAAGGTACCAAAGTGACTTGTGTGTGTGTCTACCTTATTACCCCTCACTGCCGGGTCCCCATCTCTCCTGCACCATTGCTCTACCTGCCCTGGGAGGACACAGTCTTACCTGTAGAAGACTTATCATCTAGCTGCACAACACCATCCCTTCCAGAGGACCTGCACAGCAGCGCTGGTCACACTGACCAGGAACTACAGGTGGCGTCACGACAAACTACACAAACATTTAACCCCCTGTAAATACATCCCCATTTATAGTGAGCGCCCAGGGCCACGGACCGAGTTGCAGCTACTGTGACATCCCCCATAGAAATCAACGGGCTCGGTGCCGAGTACCCCACGGCCCTGGCTTAGGCGACTCATTACTATGCTTTTCAAATGTGTTGTTATTGGGGAGAAGTAAAAATAACATTGCAGTCACAGGGTAAAGAGGGTTTAACAGTTAGACAAAGGAGTTTTGGGAGTAAAAGAGGGAGTCAATGACAGGAAGTGGGTCAAGTTAGGCCACTGATTGTGGGTGAATGAAAAGGAATGAAACAGAAGTAGCAAACCTACAACTTGATGAAAACTGTAACATCCCTGCCGGCATCACTGCATGGCTTACCATTCTGAACCGGTCAGGTACACCGAGTTACTCACCACTCAACTCAAGGCCCTGCAGTGAGTTCTGTCCTCTGTTTGCTGTATGCTGTAAGCTCCATTTCCTCTGCTTGCTGTTTGCATATTTCCTGGCTGCATGCTTAGAGCAATCGCACCGGCTGTCTGTGTAGATCGCCGTCTTTGCCAGAGACGTAAAGAGACACCCCAATGTGCAGGAGGTCCGGGCCAAGGGAAACCTGGTCTGAGTCATCTGAGGAACCTATGTAGTTGGTTGGGGCATCTCGTTCTGGAAAGCAGTTTGTTGTTCAGCTCAAAGGGGAGTATGCTTTTATCGTGGTAGAAAGGGCCGTTTCGTGGGCACGTGTCCTTCACTATCTCACTGTGGACAGCCGCTGGAAAACTAAGGAGCCCGAGTTGCGGGGAAGTTAGCAACTCATCTGTACATATCTCCTCCGTGAGTAGGACACAATTTTTTCTGCCTGCTGAAATCCATCTAGGCAAAAATAAGGTGGTTGTTTCTACCTTTCTGGACAGTGAGTCGGGGTGTAACTTGATTGACGCTAGGTTCATCCAGGTCCAGGGCCTCAAACCACATTCACTGTCCAGACCTATACTCATCTGTACCCTTGAGACAGGGGTATTTTACTCAAATCGTCTGAGGGTTACATCTACAAATACGGCCCATGCACTCAGAAGGTATTGACTCTTATGTGCTAGATGGTCTGCCCTCTCCTGTGGTTCTCGGACTTCCTTGGCTCACTTTGCACAACCCTGTGGTATTTTGGCAGACTTGGTAGATGGTAAAGTGGAGTGAGTATTGTCAAGGACACTGCCTTGGGCACAAGGTTTGCAAAGATGAATACCCAGTCTGTGCCTAAATATCTGTCTGACTTTGGGGATGTGTTTTCAGAGCAGGGGAACCAAGAGTTCCCTCCCCATCGTTCTTATCACTGCGCCGTTAATCTTGTCTCTGGGGCCAAGCTGCCGAAGAGCAGACTATATGATATAAATGGTACGAAGAGGCAGGCCATAAAGGATTATATCGCGGAAAGTTTGGCAAAGGGTCATAACAGACTATCCTCATCCCCAATTGCTGTGGGGGTTTTCTGTGTAAAGAAGAAAGACAGGGGGTTTCGCCCCTTCCTAGATTTCCGCAAACTCAATCAGATCAAGATCCGGGATCTGTATCCGCTCCCTCTCATCCTGAATCTCTTTAATCCGATTGTAGGAACAAAATGGTTTTATAAACTGGTTCTCAGAGGGAACATATAATCTCATTCGTATTAAAGAGGGGGATGAGTGGAAAACAGCTTTCAATACACCAGAGGGAAACTATGAGAATCTTGTGATGCCATTTGGGTTGATTAATGCTCCCGCTGTCTTTCAGCACTTTATAAATGACATCTTTAGTCACCTGGTAGATAGATTTGTGGTAATCTAGCTGGATGACATACTAATTTATTCACCTGACCTTGAGTCACATCAGGTACATGTCAGGCAGGTTTTACAAATGCTCAGAAACAATAAATTATTTATCAAACCAGAGAAATGTATGTTCTTGGCTAATAGATCCCTTTCCTAGGATATGTGTTGTCATCCACCGGTTTTCGCCTGGATACGGTGAAAGTCTGGGCAGTACTGGATTGGGATCGTCCTGAGAATTTGAAGGTGTTACAAAGGTTTTTGGGTTTCGCCAACAACTACCGTAAGTTCATCAAAAACTTTTCCATAGTGGCCAGATCTCTTATGGATATGACTAGGAAAGGGACAGACTTTTTCCAGTGGTCCAGTCCAGCCATGGAGGCATTCGATACCTTGAAGGAGTGTTTTGCATCTGTGCCAATTCTCATTCAGCCTGATGTCACTCATCCTGTTATTGTAGAAGTTGACGCGTCCGAAGTGGGGGCTGTATTGTCTCAGGGTGCGTCTCCTGGTAAATGGTGTGCATGTGAATACTTTTCTAAAAAACTATCATCTGCAGAGAGAAATTATGACATTGGTAACAGTAAACTCTTGGCAATCAAGTGGGCCTTTGAAGAGTGGTGTCATTTTTTTGCATGGGGCAGTTAATCCAATTAAGGTAATCACGGATCACAAGAATCTCGTTATATATAGAATTTGCGAATTGTCTAACGCCTCGACATGCAAGATGGGCATTGTTCTTCACCAGGTTTAACTTTTTTGTTACATATAGGCCGGGGAACCAGAAAGTTAAGGTCTCGTTGTTTTCCTGAGGGTGGAGATAATTGTGAAGTGGTTCCTATACTACAAAAAGGTGCGGTTATTGCGCCTATATGCTCCGATCTTGAGAAAGAGGTTGTTGAGGCTCAGGGGGACGCCCCTGCTGCCTGTCCGTTAAGTACCTGTGTAAGTACCTGTGCGTTAAGTTTGTACCTGTGTAATAGTTCTTAGTGAACATCATGATTCAGTCTTGGCCAGACATCCTGTTTATAAAGCCACTACAGATCTTCTAACTCAGTGTTTTTAGTGGTCAGGGGTACATCAGGATGTCCGGGAGTATGTGACCATCCTGCAATGTCTGTGCGCATTCTAATACCTCTCATATTCGTCTGTCTGCGTCTCTTCAACCATTGGTGATTCCCAGTAGACTTTGGACTCACTTATCGGTCGATTTTATCACTGATCTACCCGTGTCGGCAGGTAATACTATAACTTTGGTGGTGGTGGACAGATTCAGTAAAATGTCACATTTTATTGCACTAATCAAGCTTAGCGCAAATTATCATAACTGAGATTGTAAAATCACATGGGATCCCTACCAATATTGTTTCTGATCGGGGGGTGCAATTTATTTCCAAATTTTGGAGGGCGTTTTTCACTGGTTTGGGGATCCACCTGTCGTTCTCTTCAGCATTTCACCCACAGTCTAAAGGGCAAATTGAACGTTTTAACCAAAATCTGAGAATCAGGAGGATTGGGTTACCTACTTACCTCTAGCTGAATTTGCGGTAAATAATGAATGTCAGGAGTCTACTGGTAAGTCCTCGTTTTTCAGGACATACAGGTTTAATCCTCAGTTCAGCTCATTTAATAGGAATCGTTCTTCTGGAATACCTGAAGAATAACAATTTTCTTCATCAATTACGTCTGTGTGGCAAGTGGTTATTGATAATTTGAGGAAGATGGGGTAAAAATATGAGTGTGGCTGATCGGAGACGTTTGGTGGGTTCGGACCTGTGTGTTAGTGACTTAGTGTGGTTGTCCTCAAGGAACATTAAGTTGAAGGTTCTCTCTTGGAAATTGAGTTCCAGGTTCATCGGTCTTTATAACATTGTGACCGTCGTCAATCCTGTAGCATTCCGCCTTGCTGCCCACTTTTAGGATACATAATGTGTTTAATTGATCTCTACTCAAAAAATATGTTGCGTCCACTGTACCATCACCGCTACCACTTTAGTATCAGGTACACTGGAAGGAATACGGTCCTGAAGAAAGTATGCTGGTACCTGCGGCAAGGCTGATCCGGTCTTTTCATGTGGCGCACTCTCATAAACCCGATTCTGAGGTTCTGGAGGTCCCTCATAAAAGTGGGGAGGTACTGTTACAGGTTTACCGCAACAGAGAAGAGCCAGAAGACCACAGCGTCTGATGTCTCCTAGTCCTGCACTCATTAGAAGCACTTCACCTTCATATTAAAGGCGGAAAGATTCTTTAAGCAGTGAAGGGTTAATCTGTTCAGTTGAAAGCTCCTGGACCTAAGGCTCTCAGCTGTGCACTGTTATCCACTCCCATCTCTATTATAAACGGGGTCCTGGCTAGCACTCATTGCCAGAGTTAGCTTTTGCTGCATGACTAGAGGTTGTTGGTGGTTGTTATTAGAGAAGGCGTTTGATGGACTTCTCTGTGACTGTTGCTAGGTTTTGAGTGTGTGATAATTCCCTTTCTTCTCCTACTTTGGTTTAACTCCATCCTCCACTGCCTGGTGTTTACCTCTGTTGTTTGTGTGTGTGTATATTTGTGTGATTAGTATTTTTTTTATCCCTGTTCTTATTACCTTGTTAATCTGTTTGGTGTATTACAGTACACTACTACCCCCCTCTTCCCTGGGTGGGGGAAGGGTACAGACTGAGGGTGGATTCAGGAACTAAGGCAAGGTACGTAGCCCCGGCGTCTTCACCATCGCAAGTAAACCAGGGAACAGGGCGAGCTAGGGCACCCCAAGTGTTAGGGACAGGGATGGAGCCCCTGGTCCTGTTACACCCGACAACAGAGTCGTGACGTACAGTATGCTTAGCCATACAGCGAGACTTACAAGTGACAGGGCGCTATTTGCTGCCTAGAGGGCAGATTTTCTTAGAATAGCTTGCGGCTCCATATACAGAGCCCTTAAGTGCTAGAAAAGCAGAAATCCTTCTCAAGTGACCCCATTTTGGAAATTATTCTCCTTTGAGAATTTATCTACAGGTGTTGTGACTATTTTGACTCCATGGGTGTTTTTCAGAAACAAGAATCCGTGGATGTTACTGAGTAAATTTGCAGCAGAGCGTATGAAGAATATGTGGCACTCACTAATTCGGTAAAATGTGAAAGTCCTTTATTCAGTTCTTTAGGACATGGACAGAGACAATGTGTGCAGGTTACAGAGGAATGCGGGGAGAGAAAGACAGGACGATGGCCGGTTCACGTTTCAACGCTTCCAAGGGTCCAGGTTCATGCTTTCGAAGGAATAACATAATCCACACTTTCTATAAACAGAGAGATGGTGAGGGAACACTTAGATAATTTAAGTGTATTTAAATCTCTTGGTCCAGATGAATTACATCCTAGGGTACAGAAAAAGTTAGCAGAGGAAATTGCAGAACCATTAGCCAGAATCTTTGAAAAATCCTGGATAACAGCAGAAGTCCCTGAAGATTGGAGAAGGGCAAATGTTGTCCCTATATTCAAAAAATGAAAGAAGATGGAGCCAGGAAATTACAGGCCAGTGAGCCTTACTTCTATACCAGGGAAGATATTTAAAAAAAATAATTTAACAGTATGTATGTAAGTACTTGGATAAGAATACAGTAACTAAAGGGAACCTGTCAGCAGGATCTTGCACAGTAACCTACAGACAGTGTCAGGTTGGCAACGTTATACTGATTAAAATGATACCTTTGTTGATGAAATCCATCATTATTTTTGGTTTTGAGTTAATGATATGCTTGTGCTCTGGGCGGGACTGTGGGGGATCTTCATAAGGTGCTCTGATTAAGTATTCATCTGTATGGCTTTTGACAAGTCACTGATCCCTCAGTGACCTGCCCCCTATTTTACAGATTTAATATTATATATATATTGAAAAAGAAATCGCCTGTGTCACCAATGCCATCTTGGAGGAGGAATTTTTTTTTTCTCTAGCTTGATGGCGCCACCGGTGCCTGCACAGTAGCAGCTATCAGATCTCTGATAGCTGCAACTGCACAGGCACGGCCTATGCCATTTTCTGACACTTTTTTTTTTTTGATAAATTTATTTATTGCATGATATGAAAAAATGAACTGCACATTACATATGCAATCATGCTGCAAAAAACTCCCCTTTAGGAACACGGTATTTGTATTCTGACTGCAGAGCTGGGGGTCTTTCTCCTGAAGTGTCTTTGCTGGTGGTCTTGCTGTCGCTTTTCTAAAGCCAAAGTCTTTTTTCTGTTATTTGAATTATTATTTGTCAGCCACTTCCTAGTAGAAGCTGCCCGAAGAATAAACAAGCTATGTCTTTTATCCATGCAGATCACCTCGTTTTTCTCTATTAATCTGCTTTCTATCCTAGTTCGAGCATTTGTCCTCCCGACGTAGAATTGAGATCCGTTATCGCTTGTTTTCGGCTTTATTTGAGAGGCCTTTCTGTCCTCTCAGGTCTGTATGTATATTATATGAATTATTTCTTGCGACCATCAAAGTTAGGACTGTTAGTAGACAGTGTTTTACCGAGACGAGAAGAGATGTATTTGATTGATAGATCCAGATATCCACACTCACACCCCGTCCTGCACTGCAGGGTTATCAAGGCTTGGTTCTCAGAAGGAATCATCTTACAGAGCTAGTTGGAGTGTGGGGAACGGCTCAGGAGCTGAGCCTGCTCCACACGCAGTAGATACTAGCCAGTTGAGTAACTAGAGTCAGATAGACCCCGGTGCAAGATTTGATTCGGGGTAAGCTATATGTGGTATTTCCTGAGGAAGGTGTGTTTTTCACCCTGAAATGCGTCGCTTAAACCACTATTGAACTTCTACTACGTCTTGGAATTTTATTACTTGGGCAGCGCGGACAAAAAATCCACATCCAATCTCCAGTGTACTGTAATGTTTTAACTCAGGAAGAGTTCAGAAATCAATATTTTGTGGAATAACCATGATTTTTAATCACAGCTTTCATGCTTCTTGGCATGCTTTCCACCAGTCTTTCACACAGCTTTTGGGTGACCTTATGCCACTCTTGGTACAAAAATGTAAGCAGTTCTTCTTTGTTTGATGGCTTGTGACTATCCATCTTCCTCTTGATTACATTCCAGAGGTTTTTAATGGGTCTCAGGTCTGGCCATGACAGGGATTTGATGTGGTGGTCCTTCATCCACACATTGATTGTCCTGCTGGAAAGACCAGTCCTCAGAGTTGGGGAACATTGCCTGAGCAGAACGACTCAACTGTTTTTCCAGGATAACCTTGCATGCAGCTTGATTCTTATGTCCTTCGCAAAGATTAACCTGCCCAATTCCAGCCTTGCTGAAGCATCCCCAGATCATCACCGATCCTCCACCAAATTTCACAGTGGGTGCAAGACACTGTGGCTTGTACGCCTCTCCAGGTCTCCGTCTAACCATTAGATGACTGGGTGTTGGGCAAAGATGAAAATTAGACTCATCAGAGAAGATTACCTTACTCCAATCCTCTATGGTCCAATCCTTATGGTCTTTGGCAAAGTTTAGCCTAGCTCTCCTTTGCTTCTCATTGATGAAAGGCTTTTTTCTAGCTTTACATGACTTGAGCCCTGCCTCTAGGAGCTTGTTATGAACTGTTCTTGCCCTGCACTTCACCCCAGCTGCCACTTACCATTCCTTTTGTAGGTCACTTGATGTCATCCTGTGGTTGCTGAGTGACTGTCATGTATAGTGTACAGTTCCTATAGCGTCTTGTGCTTGGGTGCGAGGAAAACACAGGAGACATAGGTTGAAATGAAATGACTTGTATTACTTCATACAAGCATGCTGAAAAGTTCACACAGTTTGCAGGAACAGTGACAGGAGACACAGCAGGCCAGAGTAACTTCAAGCACTACAATAAATCTCCAAAGCAGGTTCAGGATCTCTTCTCTGTACCGTAATTCCTCTGCAAACATGGATTCACCAAACAGCAGGTTTCCAGAGTCCAAAAGTGTTCCAAGGTTCCTCAGTAGGGAATAGCTGGAGTACAAGTCCAAGGCTTCCAGGAGTCAGGTCACAGACTGACTGAGGCTTGATTCAGGAGCACTGATTGTTCAGCTGAGGCTGCTTAAGAAGCAAGAGGGAAGAATCAGGGCGGGAACATGAAAACTGGAAACTCCATATTAACTGAAGGCAAGAGCTGCAGAAAGACAGAAAGCAAAATGGCCAACGGAAAACTGAGTTTCAAGGAACATGTCAACAGAGACAAAGAACCTTACATTACTCCCCCCTTAGGGACAACCTCCGGATGACCTCAGACCAGGCTTGTCAGGGTACCTCTGATGAAACTGGCGGAGCAGGCGAGGAGCATTTACATTATTGACTGGTTCCCATGAGTTGTCCTCCACTGGGTAGCCCTGCCATTTAATCAAATATTGCAACTGATTTCTGTACAACCTGGAATCTAGAATCCTTTCCACCATAAATTCTTCCTGACCATCGACCAGCACTGGGTCAGGGAAAGGAGAAGAACGTCCAGGAAACGTATTGGGTGTTGCAGCCTTTAGTAGGGATACAAGAAAGACAGGGTGGATTCTCATAGTTCTGGGCAGTTGAAGACGACAAGCAACGGCACTTATAATCTTATTGATCTTATAAGGTCCAATGTACTTATGTCCCAATTTAGACGATGGAATCTTTAATTTAAGATTTCTGGTTGACAGCCAGACCAAATCTCCTACCTTGAAAGCTGGTGCAGGTTTACGAAATTTATCTGCTGCTTTCTTGTACCTTTCCTGAGCCAATTCTAGATTTTCCTTTAGAAGATCCATATTCTTTTGTAAAGAAGTGATTCTTTCAGCCACTGCCGGCAAGGGCGTATCTATGGGAAATCGAGGAAGAATGTTAGGATGATAACTTCGATTGGAGTAAAAAGGAGACTGCTTAGTGGAGGCGCTCTGAGAGTTGTTATAAGAGAACTCAGCCAGTGGAAGTAGATCCACCCAATCATCCTGTAGATGGCAGATAAAACAGCGGAGATACTGCTCCAGGGTCTGATTGGTTCGTTCTGTCTGTCCATTAGTCTGGGGATGAAAAGCAGAAGAAAGGTTTACTTTAATGTCCAATGCTGCACAGAAATTTTGCCAAAACCTTGAAGTGAATTGCACCCCTCGATCCGAAATGACCTCATCCGGTACTCCATGTAAGCGAAACACATTCTTAATCATCAAGTCTGATGTCTGTTTTGCAGTGGGTAAGCCAACACAAGGGATAAAATGAGCTGCCTTTGTTAGACGGTCAACCACCACTAGAATGGTGTTCTTCCCTTGAGAGGTTGGTAACTCCACAATGAAGTCCATAGAAATGGATCCCCACGGGCGGGACGGGGTGGGAAGAGGTTGCAACAGACCAGTTGGTGAGGAGCGAGGTGTTTTGCATCTTGCACAGACTTCACATGAAGTGACATAGTTTAAGACATCTTTCCTGTAAGTGGGCCACCAAAAGAAACGAGAAAGAAATTCTTGTGTCTTTAGAATTCCCTATGCCCGCTATCTTGGAATCGTGGATGAGTTGCAATACTCTCAATCTGACTGTTTCAGGTATATACAGACGTTGTCCCTGAATCCACACACCATTCTTAAAGACAAGACTTACGTCCCTTGGGGGTTGAGCCAACAAAGAATCCGCATGGTATGCTTCCTTGATGTCCTTAAGTAGGTCTTGATTATGAATCACTCCCAGGAATCTAGAGTCAGGAAGAATAGTCTTAGGAGGAGTAAGTGGACGTGTCTCTGCTGAATGAATCCTAGAGAGTGCATCAGCCTTTCCATAGCGCGATCCTGGTCTATAAGAAATGACAAAATTAAATTGGTTTAGGAAAAGATTCCAGCGAGCCTGGCGAGGAGTCAGGCACTTAGCCGACCTGATAAATTCAAGGTTACGATGGTCTGTCAGGATGACTATTTGCTGTGCAGCTCCCTGAAGAAGGTGTCTCCATTCCTTGAAGGCGGCAATAATGGCCAACAATTCTCTATTGCCCACATCGTAGTTCCTCTCAGCCGAAGACAACTGCTGGGAAAAGAAGGTACAGGGATGCAAGACATTCTTCTCACCTGTTCTCTGAGAGAGTATAGCTCCAACGGCACAGTCTGAAGCATCCACCTCTATTATGAAGGCAAGCTCGGGGTTGGGATGTACTAAGATAGGTGCGGTGGTAAATTTATCCTTTAAACAGGAAAATGCTTCCTGAGCTTGCGGGGTCCATGAGAACCTAGACTGTTTCCGGGTAAGTTGGGTGATAGGTGACACTACCTCAGAAAAATTCTTAATGAAACGTCTATAGAAGTTGGCAAACCCAATGAAACGCTGCACCTCCTTCACATTTCTAGGAATTGGCCAATCCTTGATGGCTTGGGTCTTGCTTCCATCCATACTAATCCCTTGCGTAGATAGTACATACCCCAGAAATTGAATTTCGGTCCTATGGAATTCACATTTTTCAAGTTTGATGTAGAGATGGTTTTGTCTTAGGCGTTCTAAGACCATTCTCACATGTCCATGATGTTCCTCTGTGGAGTTAGAAAAAATTAGAATATCATCCAGATAAATCACCACAAATGTATCTAGGAGATCCCTGAAGATATCATTCACGAAGTGTTGGAAAGTGGCTGGGGCGGAACTCAGACCAAAAGGCATAACTAGATATTCAAAGTGTCCATAGCGTGACCTGAAAGCAGTCTTCCATTCATCCCCAGGTCTAATACGGACCAAGTTATAGGCCCCACGGAGATCCAGTTTAGAGAAAATTTTGGCATGCCGCACTCTCTCCAACAATTCAGGGATTAAAGGCAATGGATAACGGTTTCTAATAGTAACCTTATTGAGTTCCCTATAGTCTATGCTGGGTCTCAGAGATCCATCTTTCTTCTTCACAAAGAAGATGGGTGCACCTGCGGGAGATGAAGAGGGGGTATGAAGCCCTTGGCTAAATTTTCGTCTATATAATCTTTCAAAGCTTTTAGCTCGGGCCCCGCTAGGGGGTAGATCTTACCAAAAGGTATCTCGGCTCCAGGCAATAATTCAATTGGACAATCATATGGACGTGAGGAGGAAGCTGATCAGCGTTCTTCTTGTCACATAAATCCACATAGTCCTGGTATACAGCTGGTAGTTCAGGGACTGACATGGTTCCTTTAGGAACAGAGCAAGCTGAAACTCCTTGACTCATCTGTTTCTCCGGAAAGTGTAATTCCTTGGTCTCCCAGTTAATCGTAGGATTCTGCGCCTGCAGCCATGGTAGCCCTAGAATAATGGGAAAGTGGGGAGAAGAGATAAGCATAAAAGACATTTTCTCCTGATGATCTTTACCCATAAGGACCCTCAAAGGCTCTGTTTCTTGATCCACTGGTCCAGAAGTCAGTAGAGAGCCATCCACAGTCTCCATCTGTACTGGAGTAGCCTTCTTCACTGAACGTATCCCCTGTTTCAGAGCAAAGGAGATATCCATAAAATTTCCACTTGCTCCTGAGTCGATCATAGCAGAGCTAGACACCCAGACTGAGTCAACCCAGAGTTTGATGGAAAGGAAGCAATGAGAATTGTTTCTTTTACAACTCAGCTGGGACACCGCTGAGGAAACTTGAAAAACTGCAGCGTTTATACCGTCATCGTCCCCAGAACTAACAGAGTTTAAGTCCGAGAAATCAAGATCTCTTGCAGCAGATCTCTCTGGAGCCTGAGGCTCGGACATGACAGATCCCCTCTCGCAACACTCACAGTGAATGACTGCTGCAGTAGTCTTACGAGAACGGCTGGGGCAGTTTATAATGAAGTGCCCTGACTTACCACAGTAGAAACATAGATTTTCCTTTATACGATGTTCTTTGCGTGCATCACTAACCCGTCTTTGTAAAGAGTCCACCTGCATGGGTTCAGGTTCTGGTTCCCTTGTGATCCTACTCAAAGGTTCCTTAGCTGAGGAGGGAGGTAGTAAAAGGTTAGTGCGATTATTTTCGAACCATCTCTCTTGTCTGCGTTCAGTCAGACGAGCATCAATACGGATACAATAGTTAATAAAGTCACCTAACGCAGTGGGAGGGTCGGCACGAGCAAGTTCATCCTTAATTAGTGGAGACAACCCTTTCCGAAAAATAGATTTTTTAGCGGAAGTGTCCCAAGTGGTATCAAGAGCCCATCTCCTGAAATCCAGGGCATATTCGGCTACTGAACGCTTACCTTGGCGCAAAGTTAACATGGCTGCTTCAGCTGTTGCACCTCGATTGGGGTCATCAAACACCTGCCCCATGGCTGAAATAAAAGCATCAAGGTGATTCAAACAATCATCCTCAGTCTCAATCAGAGGGTTTGCCCACATCAAAGCCTTATTGGTAAGCAACATGATTATAGTAAGCACTTTGGATCGTTCAGTGGGAAATTGTGAAGCATGTGCAGAGAAAAATAAATTGCATTGATTAATAAATCCCCTGAATTTCTCACGTTCACCGCCAAAACGAAAAGGAGGTAATTTGGGGATCCCAGAACTCGGGGTTATGGCAGGAGCCTGGGCTCGTTCCTCTAGAGCCTCAATCCTGGCTCGCAATTCCTGGGTAGTCTGTCCAAACACTTGCAAATTATGATTAGTGAGGTCCTGTAGGCTTGCAAAACGGGTTTTTAAAGTCTGTACATCTGAAAGGATTGTATCAGTCACTCCGCAAAGTTCCTTTATGCGGGCCTCCATCTTCCAGATCTTTTAAGGCAGAAGTGCTGGAAGGAGAAGAAGAAAGGAGAAAAAAAACAAAAAAACAATAGTGTTTACCTGTGGTAACACTCCAGAGTAAAATTTTAAGGGAATGCACTCACCTGGAATGGTTGTGAGAAGTCACAACCACTGTCATCACATAAGGTATTAAACGGACATCTGATATCCACAGTCACAGCAGACACGGCTTTCCCAGACCCAGCAGACACTAAACATTGGCTCCTGAATCTTGTCATGTATAGTGTACAGTTCCTATAGCGTCTTGTGCTTGGGTGCGAGGAAAACACAGGAGACATAGGTTGAAATGAAATGACTTGTATTACTTCATACAAGCATGCTGAAAAGTTCACACAGTTTGCAGGAACAGCGACAGGAGACACAGCAGGCCAGAGTAACTTCAAGCACTACAATAAATCTCCAAAGCAGGTTCAGGATCTCTTCTCTGTACCGTAATTCCTCTGCAAACATGGATTCACCAAACAGCAGGTTTCCAGAGTCCAAAAGTGTTCCAAGGTTCCTCAGTAGGGAATAGCTGGAGTACAAGTCCAAGGCTTCCAGGAGTCAGGTCACAGACTGACTGAGGCTTGATTCAGGAGCACTGATTGTTCAGCTGAGGCTGCTTAAGAAGCAAGAGGGAAGAATCAGGGCGGGAACATGAAAACTGGAAACTCCATATTAACTGAAGGCAAGAGCTGCAGAAAGACAGAAAGCAAAATGGCCGACGGAAAACTGAGTTTCAAGGAACATGTCAACAGAGACAAAGAACCTTACAGTGACATTTGAATAAGATGACGGTCATCCCGGTCAGTGGAGAGTCGTTTTTGCCCTCTGCAAGTCTGTAGCTTTGTTGTCCCCAATGTCTGCTACTTGACCTTGTTGTAATGGACTGCCGTCTTAGAAATTTTAAGGATGGAGGCAACATGATGTTCACTGTATCCCTCTGCTAGTAAAGCCAGAATTGAGCCCTTCTTTTCCTCATTGAAGACTTTTCTTTTCAACTCCTTTGGCATGGTTAAAAGTTATTTTTTCATTCATATTACTTTTGGGACATTACTAGCACTTGTTTTGCCATCCTGCTTGTCCTACTGCAAGAGGATTGTGAACACCACAGCAGTGTTTTTTATACTTTCTCTTGTTAAATAAGATTTGGTTCAAGTGATCACCTAATCAGAAGCACATTAAGTAGAATAAGGTGTAGTCTGGTTGGAATTCAACTGACACTGGAATGGAATGGCTGTCACACATGTAGAGAAGCTGATTTTTATAAAATTGTGCAGTGGTCTCTTAATTTTTGCCAGAGCTGTATGTCACTCATCCTGGTATATATATATATACTCTCTATCCTGGTATATATGTCTCTCATCATGTTATATATATGCCTTCCATCCTGGTATATATGTCCCCCATCCTGCATCCATCCTAGTATATACTGTATGTATATATTGTAAGGATTGTACTTACTCAGGTGCGTAGGAGGAAACAGGAGGCATGTTCTCTTGAAAGTCCATGTGGGTTTATTTGCTTCATAAACCATCAAGTCACCAACAGAAGGTAAACAGTGTTTACATCAGGCAGACAAAACCTCAATGTCCATAGCGTAGCTCTTCTCTCTCAGTACTGTGGGCACACAAGCTGTGCAATGTCCAGCACGCAGGCTCGGTCTAGAGCCACACACACAGGAAGTCTTCTCCCTCTCCGCACACAGACCACTCTGTAGTGCCCAACCTGAACACATGGAAATCTGTCCTCACTGACAGACTCCCATCCACTAACTGCTATGTGCCAAACACACCTACATTACATTGCTGTAACCACACCCAGGTACCTATCACATGGCTAGTCACATGATTGTGACATCACCGCAGGGCCTCAAACTCACAACCACACACAGGCTTCTGCAGTGAAAAAAGGGGTACAGTGAGCACTCTCACCACGGTGTGAAGTATATGGGTAGCCAGACCCTCCCATCTCTCAGAGCTACCCGTAACCCGCACACAAGTATGAACAACAACTACTTAGTGCTTACGTGCACTAAAGAAAAAATACTCTGGGTTACATCACAGGGAGCAGCTATCCCTGTGACATATACCTTCCATTAATTATGCAGCCATTAGTCACACTACAATATATATATATATACATATATATATATATATAATCTATCCTGGTATATATGTTCTCCTTTCTGATGTATATATCCCGCATTCTGGTATATATGTCCCTTATCCTGGGTCCCATCTTGGTATATACAGTATATTCCCCATCCTGGTATATATGTCCCTTATCCTGCCTGAACCACATCCTGGTATATGTCCCTCCTGGTATACATTTCACCCATTCTGGCATGCATGAACCCCATCTTGATATATATATCCCCCATCTTGATATGTAACCCCTGTTCTGCTGCTGTTCTTTAATGTATAGATACAAATAAATCATTATACTCACCTTTCCTCTGCTCCTCCTCCGTGCGGCGTCCTTTCAAAAGCCGGCAGCTGACTTAACTGAGCAAGCGATGGGAGGGCATGACATCACTGCCATGAGCCCCCAGTCACGTCCAGACCGACGTCAGCTACTGGCCTCTGATTGCATGTATTGCCGCACATGGACCGACGGGTCTGTGCACCGCAATACATTTCAGCTGAATGTGCATCCGAGGACGGACATCCAGTTGAAGTTTGTGCTGGCGTGGGTGAGCACCGAGCCTCATGGGTCCTGACCTCTGTGACCGCAGTTGTTACGCCTCTGATACTGGCTATGTCACAAGAGCACACCATTAGAGAAACATCTGATGATACGTTCTTCTAATCACTTGATAATTGCAGCTGGGGCAAACCTTAAGAAGAAGCCGGTATGGCTTTGAAACGCGTAGATTTTTTGTACCTTTTTTTAGCAGTGGGATTTTTAGTTTTTGTTGGCTTCGTAGTATCTTATGGACTACATCTTTATTGGATGATAGTTGTTGGGTTTATTTTTTAATTATTAGCTGCGAATTGAACAGACAATGCTACAAGAGCCAGGAAGATGAGTATGCCTCGGTTTGATATTTTCAAACAATTAAAGAATAACGCTTATGTTACTGCCAGACAACCATTTAATGAGTAACGGCTAGTAGATGTGTGTGGCCCAGCTATGTAAGGCACACATAAAATCCAGGAGAGTGCACAGGAAGGTAATTGCAACGCTTGATATGCATTCACTGCCACTCACTCTTTCAGACACACCCATCTGAGATATAGGAGGGAGTGACACGTAGCAGAAGGGGTTCAGTCAGTCAACCTAGGAGGGAGAGCAGTGGAATCTGTTTCCTGTCTTCGGACAGATCAGTTCAGTGTCAGTCCAGTCGGGACTTAGAGGATACTGAGGGCTGCTCAGCGAGCCCTAGAGAAAGCTGACCTCGCCATGGAAAGCTACAAGTGCTTATGTTAAGAGCGAGAAGCAGGGCGAAGGGCGCAGTGGAGAAGACATAGAGAAGTGCTTTAGGTATTGGATTGCCTGCACTAATTTGCCGGACACCGGGGTCCGAAGCGTTGCTAGAGTTTCAAGCTTAGTAACAAGAAAACCGGAGGCATCTGGACTACAGGTCGCAGAGTGCAGCCCAAAGTGTCAATACGTAACCGGAGTCAGGGAGAACGAGGACTTTGAGTCAAGCGCAGACAAAAGTAAGGACTTAGTTCTCACCACTTAGAAGGCTCCACCACAATGTTGGCCGGGCATTACAGCTATTGAGAAAGCTGGAGAGTTCAGAGTTAACTTCGCTTCATGCAAGTTGGACTCACATGTATATGGAAGTAAAGGAGGCCTCTAACCTGCTCAGCGGTTACCCGAATGTGCACTCTCCACCCCGACCAGCTCCCCGGGACCTGCTTGAACCATCTACCAGTAAAAGGTATGAAAAGAAGCTGCATTGTGTGTGACTGAATTCTTATCTACACCCTGCATCACCACCATAGACTTCCAGTGACCAGTCTCACCTGTGGGAGACCTACCACCCAGCTGCCCCCATAACATCCCCTGTGAAGACCCTTATAGCAGCGCTGGTACAATTGACCAGATACCACAGGTGGCGTCACGAACTACCTATCCTAATAATCCCCCGTAAATATCCCCCATCGCTTGACTGCCAGGGCCACGGACCGAGTCCCGCTGCCAGTGACATCTCCCATAGAAATCAATGGGCTCGGCTCCGAGTACCCCATAGCCCTGGTATCCACAATTGTGGAGCGAGTCAACTAAAACTTGGCGTCACGAACAGGATGCGAAACTTGCAATTGTGAGTCCTGTGTGCCTATATTGAACTGTTTGGTGAAAAAGACTGTTTGCTGCGTTTGGCGCCAAATACCGCCATTTTACCGCCAAGTTGGCGCCCTGAGGCGCTGGTGAAGAAGGTGGGCGTGCATTCGTGGGCGTGTACCCCCCTGAGGCGCGAAAGTTATGGCCGCCCTCTCAAAATGCTACTATAATGTGCGGTCCTGCCCCACTGCTAAGGAAATCCGCCTCCTCTTCATCCTCTATGCGAAGAGGAGGAGACGCAAATCCCGCCTCCACGGAAGAGACCGGACTGTTCCTGATGGAAACTATAGTCTGGCCTGGGACGAGATGGCGGAAGGACAGGAGAATCTGTGCAGAGGACCGGAGGCATGCAAGCCCTGCTTACCGGAGGATTTCCTACCTGTGCCAGAGCTGTCCACAGATCGGGACACTAGCACCGCCATGCTGGAGCTGCAGAAGGAGAACGCGGAGCTAAGAAGGAAGCTCCAGAGTCGTACAGATCTGCAGGAGACGGAGAGACGCTGGCGTGCCCAGACACAGCGGCTGCTGTGGGACGCAGTGTTCTCTCCCACAAGCCTAACGCCGTCTCCTGATTTCCCAAGTTCCCTGCTGAGGAAGGCTATAGAGCAACCGGAGGCTGCCCCCAAAAGTGCTGTACCTGATCCCACCGATGCGGAGGTGGAGGAGAAGGAGGCTGAGGAGGCCCTGCCCGGTCCGGAGTGCCAGCCAGGCCAGGAGGCCACAGCGGAGTACGGTTCCCCGGTAAGGTCACCGGAGGGGTCCCAGCCGTCATTGCCGGAAATCGACTGGGATGAGATGGAGCGTCTGGACGACGTGACTTACGACCTCCAAACCGGAAACGCCTGGCAGTACAGCGAGAGAGTGAGACAGCAGCAGGAGGAAGAGAGGAACATACGGCGGTCCCGACAAAAACAGCATGAGGAGTTCATCGCTGATAAGGAAACCGTCCGCCGAGATAAAGGTACCCGACGGGAACCGCGGTGGCAGGGGTGCGTTACCAAGTTTCAGCTCCGCAAGGGCTGGGGCTTTATCCGCGAGCCGGGCCTCTATCAGGGGGTCTTTGTGAGCCGCCGGGACGTGGAGTCCCACCTGCCCATCGGTCATCCTGGGAGGGACCTGATAAATGGGGACATAGTGAGCTACACCCGTCACTGGGGTTTAAAGGGGTGGTATGCCCTGAACGTCTCCGTCGTCGGTGACCCCGTCCCCGACGCCGGTACCGAAGCGTCCCAGTCCCGAGCTCCCACCGCACCAGGCCGTGCCCCTGCATCGCCCCCTGCATACTCATCGCAATCGGCGACCTACTCTGCATCGCAATCGGCGACCTACTCTGCATCGCAATCTGCGACCCACTTTGCATCACCCCCTGCGACTATCTCAGCAACGCAACCAGCATCGCAAGTTACTGTGGCCCCTACAGCGACGCCATCAGCGTCTTACAGAAATGAAGTACCCGTTGGGTCCACCGTTAAAATGAGAACTGTGGCCACTCAAACGCTAATAGCAGGTCATGACTTGTTTGTAATGCGTTCTAAGGAACATCGCGTCGTTCCAGCCCCAGGAGTGGAAGACGTTATCGAAATTAGCAAGAAAAGTAAAGACCGGTAGGACCCAGACAGGGGTTTACCGTATCCAAGAATTGTAAAAAGTTGATAAAAGAAGATTTGCCAATTTGCACTTTATTGCTGTGTATGATGATGTTTTATATATTGAGTAGAATACCCGGCTGGGTACAAGGTTAAAGGATTTGAAAAGTTAAAAAGTAAATGTGTAGATTGCATAGTTGCATAGAATACCCCGGTTGGGTAAAGCAAGTAAAGTGAGTTATTGAGATATATGTGAGTACTTGATTTCTAAATTTATATTTATCTATGTGTCTTTTTCCCTCATGGACTGAGAGGCTGTGGACTTTGCCAGCCCAAAAACTTTCTTTGTAAATAGTTGCGCTACGGTGCATTATCTTGGTTTTACACGAAACCACTACTACACATCTACCTCTGAAGAAAAACCCGTATGGTGGGCCTAGAGTGAGGTCTGCAGTCAGAAGTCCTGCAGCCCACCCAGGACCCACGTGGGAGGTTTTTGGTGCGGGTCCTCCACAAGTATCCTGTATTTATGAGCATGTCTTGATATTTTGATACTTTTGTATTCTTCATTGTACAAATTGTAACGTTAAAGAAGTCTTACCTCCCGGATGGGAAGAGTTAAAATGTTGATGTTTAATGCAAAACAAAAATTTTCTTTTTCTCTTTTACAGCCCGGGAATGCTGTGTTAAACCAAGGGGGATGTGTGGCCCAGCTATGTAAGGCACACATAAAATCCAGGAGAGTGCACAGGAAGGTAATTGCAACGCTTGATATGCATTCACTGACACTCACTCTTTCAGACACACCCATCTGAGATATAGGAGGGAGTGACACGTAGCAGAAGGGGTTCAGTCAGTCAACCTAGGAGGGAGAGCAGTGGAATCTGTTTCCTGTCTTCGGACAGATCAGTTCAGTGTCAGTCCAGTCGGGACTTAGAGGATACTGAGGGCTGCTCAGCGAGCCCTAGAGAAAGCTGACCTTGGCTTGGAAAGCTACAAGTGCTTATGTTAAGAGCGGGAAGCAGGGCGAAGGGCGCAGTGGAGAAGACATAGAGAAGTGCTTTAGGTATTGGATTGCCTGCACTAATTTGCCGGACACCGGGGTCCGAAGCGTTGCTAGAGTTTCAAGCTTAGTAACAAGAAAACCAGAGGCATCTGGACTACAGGTCGCAGAGTGCAGCCCAAAGTGTCAATACGTAACCGGAGTCAGGGAGAACGGGGACTTTGATTCAAGCGCAGACAAAAGTAAGGACTTAGTTCTCACCACTTAGAAGGCTCCACCACAATGTTGGCCGGGCATTACAGCTATTGAGAAAGCTGGAGAGTTCAGAGTTAACTTCGCTTCATGCAAGTTGGACTCACATGTATATGGAAGTAAAGGAGGCCTCTAACCTGCTCAGCGGTTACCCGAATGTGCACTCTCCACCCCGACCAGCTCCCCGGGACCTGCTTGAACCATCTACCAGTAAAAGGTATGAAAAGAAGCTGCATTGTGTGTGACTGAATTCTTATCTACACCCTGCATCACCACCATAGACTTCCAGGGACCAGTCTCACCTGTGGGAGACCTACCACCCAGCTGCCCCCATAACATCCCCTGTGAAGACCCTTATAGCAGCGCTGGTACAATTGACCAGATACCACAGGTGGCGTCACGAACTACCTATCCTAATAATCCCCTGTAAATATCCCCCATCGCTTGACTGCCAGGGCCACGGACCGAGTCCCGCTGCCAGTGACATCTCCCATAGAAATCAATGGGCTCGGCTCCGAATACCCCATAGCCCTGGTATCCACAATTGTGGAGCGAGTCAGATGAGTAGTGGAAGTATCTCGAACTGTGTGTTGCACCAGGTTATATACAGGAGATAGCCTCTGTGACCGTTCCCAGGTGAAAATACCTGCCAACTGTAAAAGGAGAGGAGGAAGAAACCACCCTGATAGAGTGTCCCCCTGAGAGAGAAAAGGAAGTTGGGAAAGGATGACACGTGGATCAGCAAGGACCAAGACTGGAAACAAACATAGCAGGAAACACAAGAAGTCACCGAGCCAGGAGTGTAGGTATACACAGGAACTGTAGATGTAGTCAGTCAAGGACTTTTAGAAAATAAATGGCTAAAGACAGAGATGTATGCTGTTAGCAGACAGATGTTTCATACATGGACTAAGGCAGAAATGATTAAAAGACAAAATGAATTCTTACTTGTAAAGAAGATAAATGCTTCTGACTGTTGTAGCGTTATGCTTACAGAAGGCGAAGGATTAATCAACAGACAAATGTTAAACGCAGACAGCAGTGATGAACAGACAAACTGAATAGTTGCTTGTAGAGAAGAAACTGTTGTAGCAGTGTTATAGTATGAACAGAAGCAGCAAAGAGTTTGTTATGCTTACAGCAGATGAATGGTTAACTGCAGGTCTGTACCAGGAAGTAAATTCAGAAAGTTTAAAACAAACAGGAGTTTGCTTAACAGATAATTGTCAGCTAAGAGAAATGGCAATGGTGAGGCAAACTCCAAAGCACATGGTAACTGAATACAAAGCTAATGAATACTCAGACAGACACAGCTTTCTGAGTAGGTCTTTAAAATCACTGGGTAATAAAGTCACAGGAGTTCACTGAGAAATAGCTGAGGAAGAGGTTTGGTTTTTTTGCTACTGACCGCTGTAGCTAATCACAGGCTGCAACAGTGCTGTGACTTAAGGATGGAACAGATCCCACCTCTGAAGAAAGCGCAGCCCTCCATAGTGGACTGCACTGGATCTGCAGAGGCCCTGGAAAGTTAGTATACCTCCTCTTGTTATTTTTCAAATAATTCATGTCTAAGAAAGAATTATTATGCAGTCAGACAACTCCCATAACATGGCCTCTGCTAACTACATAATACTTCTGTAAGGCTAGTTTCACACTAGCGTTCGGCAGGGCTGTGGAGGGCTGTGTACTTCCTCCGTTAAGCCCCGCCCACTCCCACAACTCTTCCATTCAGCTCCGCCTATGTCTGCATGCGTCCTGCGTTCCCTATCTTTAAGATTGGGTACGCAGGCCATGAGGATGTATGTGGATGAATCCTCATGCGTCGTTTTGACGCTGCACCGAACTGCGTCGAACGCAACTGTGGAGCCCAGCTGCGACTGGATTCACATCTTCCAGAAGGGTGTACTGAAGGTAACCACCACTAGAGGCCAATATATACATTCACACACCTTCACCCATCCTAAGACCACCAGAGGGAGCTGTTTAGTTATATAAAAGGAGTGTGAACACAGGAAGAACTAGAGAGAGACAGACTAGAGAGAGAGTGTGTGCAGTCTGGCACACGGAGCAGAGTAGAAAGTTGAGTCTCCTCAGAGAGTGCTGAAGTCTGCAGCTTGAAGCTTAGTTCAAACGAGTGGAGGCTAGTAAAAGTGGAACGGAAACCACTCCAGCCTAGTCAGAACTGAGTCAAGTGAGTGCAGCTCAGTGAGAAAGCGTGCCGACGCTTAGAGAGCGGTGAAGAGGCAGCCCACCAACTGCCAGTGTGTGATAGTGTGAGGGCCTGAGTAGGACGAAAGGCGAGTGGAGCAAGTGAGGGATATAAGAGCCTAAACAGCTCGCCCCAATTATTCAACCGGACACTGGGGTCCGAGCCTATAGGGATCTCCACGACCCATTAGGAGAACACCGGAGTTCCTGGAGGACTATAAGTCCCAGGGGTACCACAGAGCTGACACGTAACCGGGCCAGGGGAACGGAGTCCAGCAAGCAGGTACCTGCGAGTGAGACTGTGTCTTTCAAGAGAAGACCCAATCACAAGGTCAGCCAGGTGCAAGACTTAGACCAAGTTAGGCTCAGCTACAAGCAGGCCAGGACTTTATCACAAGAAAGACAAGGAACAGGAGGCCACACACCTACTCAGTGGAGTAATCTGGATATGCACCCTTCACCCTACAGTGCTCCGGGAGTACCTGCAACATCTTCAGTAAAGGTACAGAAAAAGACTTATGTGTGTGTGTCCATCTTATTACTCCTACTGTCGGATTCCCATCTGTCCTGCAACCCTACACATTCTATCTACCCTGAAGGACCCAGCCTTGCCTGTGGAAGGCTTAACACCTTGCTGCCCAATACCAACCCTTCAGCGGATCTGCATAGCAGCGCTGGTCACCCTGACCAGGCACCACAGGTGGCGTCACGAATCCCCATTCCAATATTCCATTCACCTGTAAATATCCCACACGCAGACGTAGGCGGAGCTGACCTGAAGAGGTGAGGCAGTGGACGGGGCTTAACACAGGAAGTACGCAGCCCTCCGCAGCCCTGCCAAACGCTAGTGTGAAACTAGCCTAACTGACACAGAATGATGAGAAATCAGGACCGTTATAACATCTTTCTGCCTAACACAGACTCAACCCAGCTTCTCTGTCTCCAAAAGAACAGACAGATGTTAAAGGAGTTGTCTGGAACTTTAACACTTATGTCATCAATGTGTTCGGTGGCCAGGGTGGTAGTCGTGGCAACGGGCTTTACGGTTCTCACACCCTGATGTCCCACAGATAAAACACAATGTCCCTTCTGCTGAACATGCAGCGTGCGCAATAGAACACTTACGGTTACTGTCAGAGTTCCTTCCAGTTCTGGCACTCCGGCTCCATGTTTCCAAGTTTCACATAACTCCTCGGAGTCACAATCTTTTTCAAACAGTTCAACTTTACTTATCAAAAGGGCACTCATCACTTTGGCAGCACAATTCACACAGAGCCATGTATCCTGCACTTTCCCTGCCTTCCGGGCAGACTCTACTCTTTCTGTAATCTTTCTCTCTTTCTACCTGGCAATCTCTGCCGTCTCTTCAGACAATTCATGTCCCCTCCAAGCTGCTGACGTCACCAGCTCCCTGTCAGCCCATTGTCAGGTTCCACTTTGGAAAGGTGCTGGGAATACCATCTCTGCTATTCCCGCCCCGGTCATAGACCCCGGATCCCTACTGGGGATGGTCCTGTTGAGCTGGTGCCCAACTGCACTAATCTCCACTTGGGGTCACTTACTGCCGTCGCAGCTATATCCCCACAGCACATAACTGCTCCACTGCTTCTCACTCAGGAAGTGTCCTGCTATATCTCCCCTCTCTGCACTGCTCTGCTCTGCGTCCCCTCCCATTTGGTTAACCCCTATGCTGCCTGCATCTAACACTCCTATCTATTCTCTAATGTGTCCCCCTCTATTCTAACCCCACTGTTACTCTATGCTAACTTCTATCCCTAATCCCAAATATAGTACATGACATTACAGTGCATAAATGTTACATTTCACAATAGTAAACAATGAGGTGCCGCATGTAATTGTGTGAACAGCTTCCAGTGGAGAGGAGGCATGTGAGGTTCCCCACCATCTCCTTACAAATGTCTGATCGATGGGGGTGCAACACTGTCACCCCTACCAATTAGCTCTTCCAGACAGAACTGCTCACTTACGGAGCTGCTCAGCACAGCATTGCGGCTTGGTATAGTGGCCACTGCTGGGTACTGCACATCAGCTCACTACTCAAATAAATAGGGTGAGTGTTATGTTTCGGTAGCTGAGGAGAAATAGCAAAAATAGCCAAAGTAGCAATACACCAGAGAGGCTGGAAACTACTGGTTGCAGAACCCTAAACTAACCACAACACTAGAAGTAGCCGTGGAGCGTACCTACAGTGATTCTAGACGCCTCGTCACAGCCGGAGAGATAGCTACATCTAAAGACAGAAAGATGAAAGCTATCTACCCCGTAGCAGAACCCCCAAAGAAATAGGAAGCCCCCAAACATCTAATGGTGGTTAGACAATAAGAAAATACGAACACAGACAGAAAATAGAATGAGCAAACGCTGGGGCCCAATACTGTCTAGATAGAAAAGTATAGGAAAGAATTCTGACTGCAAGCCAAAAAAACCCTGACAAAAATACCAACACTTCTGATTAACAAAAAACCTGAGATCACACGATCTCTACCACCTAAATCAGATCTGTTATGTTACGGTAGCTGAGGAGTGCAGGTAAAAAAGGAAATACACCAGAGCAGTTGGAATCTATGAGATTGCAGTACCCTGACTAACCACCACAACTAGAGGCAGCCGTGGAGCGTTCCTACGTTGGTCCTAGACGCCTCGTCACAGCCTGAGAAACTAACTACACCTAAAGATAGAAATAGGAAAGCTATCTGCCCCGGAGCAGAACCCCAAAGATAATAGAAAGCCCCCAAACATGTAATGGCGGTTAGACAAGAGGAAATACTGACACAGAAAGAAAATAGTATGAGCAAACGCTGGGGCCCAAACTATCTAAATAGAAAAGGACAGGAAGGGTACTTACTGCAATCTCAGAAAACCCTGAAAAAACACCAACTCTACTAATTTCAAAATCACCTGAGATCACACGACCTCTACCACCTAAATTAGCTCTCTGGTGTAACAAAAACAAAACAGCAGCCACTGAAAAAAAACTGGAAAAAGCAAAAGTACAAAACACAGTGGCTGGACTAAACTGAGAGGGCAAAAGCCCCCGGAGGGGACCCTGAAGGCCCCCACAGAAGTGCAGGACAAAATGCAAAAATATAGCAAAAACACAAAATAAGAAATTGTCTTATCTGATAGCAGGAGATGCAGACACGACACAGCAGGCTACAAGGGAAACTGGAAAGAAGGATTCAGACCAGAACAATTGATCACCGGCAACCCTGATGGGAAAATGACTCCCTTATATAAGACCAATCAGTAACACCTGATTCCCAGTCCTCACAATCCTCACTAGTACCGCTTGTAACCACCAGAGGGAGCCTCTGCTCAGAACTCATCTCAAACCCATTCACAACACAGATCTCTGGTGTAACACACAGCAACACAGCAAATAAAAAGTGACACAGGAACATAGCAAAAGTGCAAACAAAACTGAGCACAAATGCAGCGCCAGGCCCCAAAAGGGGACCAGGCTGAAGTCCACTGCTAGGCAGCAAACCAGCAAGGAAAATCCAACCAGAGGAAAAAAAAACACAGCAAGTCGCTTATCTGAATGGAAGCAGGAATGCAAGTCGAGCTCCAACCAAGACCTGGAAGAACAATTGATTACCGGCAAGGCTGATGGGAGTTCAGGTCACTTATATCAGACCATTCGGACCCAGTTGAAAGCCATTCAGCAATTGGTTCATTACCCTCAGCAATCACTGGAGGGAGCCCCAGCTCCGAAGTCACCTCCAACGTGTTCACAACAGGTGAGAATGTGCAGTACCTAGCCACGGCCACTATTCTGTCCATGGAGCTGTGCAGCTATGTAACTGAGCAGTTCCAGTTGACGCCAACACTAGCAAGAGCTGATTGGTGGGGGAGTTTGTGCCACACCCCCACCGATCAGACATTGATGACCTATTCTACGGATAAGGTACTGCCACACTTCGCGATCTGGTTAGCGATCTCAATAACGACGCAAGCTAATGAGATCGTTGGTGTGATCTCTTTTAGGTCGCTAGTAGCTGCCAAACAGGAGATCTCATAAACGACTCATCAGCGGTCAGCGATCTCTTTAACGACTTTGGCGGTCGTTAGGACGTCATTAGCATGTACTGAGCGCTTCTGATTCATAGGAATTTCCAGCATCGCTCCTGCTCTCTGCGTCCTGCTAGCCTGCTTTGCAACTTCTGCGATCCTCTCTGTGACGCAAAAGAGAACTTACAGATATTGCGATCCATTCCGTGACGCTAAACACTATATGCGTCACAAATGAGGTCGCTCGTCGTTCGCAAAAGGTGCCAAACACAGCGATATAGGCTCACCAGCGGGACACCAACGATCAAAAAACGGT
This sequence comes from Oophaga sylvatica, assembly GCA_033576555.1. Lineage (NCBI taxonomy): Eukaryota > Metazoa > Chordata > Amphibia > Anura > Dendrobatidae > Oophaga > Oophaga sylvatica. Next base: position 559,124,260 of record JARQOD010000004.1, on the reverse strand, counting down.
CCAGAACGCTAGTGAGCGATCAGCGACATCACAGCAGGGGCCACATCGTTGCTACATGCCACACACAACGAGGTCGCTAACGAGATCGCAAAATAGTGACGTTTTAGTGATCTCGTTTGCGATCTCGTTTGCGATCTCGTCTAGTGTGGCATACCCTATAGGCCATCAATGTTAAAGTCCCGGACAACCCCTTTAACGCCTAAGCTGCTGTTGCAGCACTAATAACACTCATAGATAGGCCCACAGCACACACAGGATGCATTGCTAGAAATCAATAGAAATGCTAAACATAGACGATCGCACTGAATATATCTATGTGATGGCCAGAAACACAAAACTGTCGCAGGTCATCATCTTCCTCTGGCAAGTGTTATGGCCTGGCAATAAAATATGGTGTCCTATAGAGACATACAATGCAAAAGAACCATGAAAAATCATAGGGGCAACAGGACCAACATAACAATAGCCTAACTAACCAGCACGAGGACAGCTAGCATCCACTACTCCCCTCCCATAGGATCACACAGCTTTCCTGCACACATACCGGGAGGCATACCGCTACACCTCTGCAATAACCTTCCTGTCCCTATATAATTAAACCCTTTACCTTCTACTATTCTCTGCATCAACCCCACCCCATAACTGTGTTAGCACTGATTGCCTGTCTGCTCCTTGCCACTGCTGGGAACTGCTGTCATCTGATCTGCGGAGCGACACTTATTCTGTCCCCCCATAGTGTGCGCACAGCCGCCATGTCATTGCTAACACCCAGGAATACGGCTATTTTTGGCGGTGTTTAGACTCCACATAACACAGTTACTGACACGGCTCCTATCTGATATCACATAAGAGTGTTTATTCTCCTGGGGTCGGTTAGATCTGATTATCATTATATGTTTAATGGATGGAGAGTTCAATACGAAGAGCAAAGGCACCTGGAGATTTAGGAAAAAAAGTGAACAAATTATCTGACACTGAATGGCCAGTACTACCGTTCAGTGGTGGACATGGACAGACGAGGTCCCCTGTGAAAGAAGAGTATTTGGGCTCTTGGCAGTCCAAAAAGGCATCAAAATGCCCTGGAGGTGGACATGAGCCTCATTACCTTTTGGGTCCCTGTGTGGTTGCACAGATTGCACCAATGGTATGTCCGCCACTGCTACCGTTACTTATAAGGAGGCATTTAGGTATGAAAGAAAAAAGTGATCACCCGTGATGGTTGTATGACCTACAGGAGAAGAACAGAGTGATAGGGTCAAAAACCAAAGCCGTTCCTTGGCTTTCCTTAAGCTTAGCTCACTAACCCAGCCTTGTGCCCAAACACCCTGCCCGACCTCCGCCATGTGAATTGAGTAGAATTAAGATGGATAGTTAGCGAGATTTCGGTATTCAGTTTGTCAGAGCCTCGGGCAAACACTTAGTGACAAAACGACAGTAAACGTGTGGTGACAGGAGACATTACCCCGGTCGGATCGCATTAGGTGTAAATCCCAATGTAATGAAAGGAATTCAAGCTCAACACTGATTTCTGTGCCAGGTCCGGGGGAGGCAGTGCTGTGTGCAGTATTAATGCCGTATCGTGAGATTTCACCTTATTCTTGTCACTATAAATCTATGAACTTAGAGATAAAAAAAAAAATCACAGTTTACACCAAGTTTTTGTAGTCAATAAAAGTTTTTAATTTAAAGCTTTACATATTTCAGTTTTTTTCTATGGCCACTAGAGCAGACACATTAGGTCAGAGGTGTCAAACTCATTTTCACCATAGGCTACATCAACATTATGGTTGCCTTCAAAGGGCCGCTTGTAATTGTACGGGATCATGCAGACATCAGTGTAACATAGTACTAGTACGGACTACAATGCACAGACTGGCCAGAGGCTATTAGAGAGCTGTCCCTGAGTAGTAGTGCTATAAGAGAGCTGTACCTGCATAGTTGGGCTAAGAGAGCTGTCCCTGGGTAGTAGGGCTAAGAGCACTGTCCCTGAGTAGTAGTGCTAAGAGAGCTGTTCCTCAGTAGTAGGGCTAAGAGAGCGGCCTTTGGATAGTAGGGCTCAGAGAGCTGTCCCTGGGTAGTAGGGCTAAGAGAGCTGTTCCTGAGTAGTAGGGCTAAGAGAGCTGTTCCTGTGTAGTAGGCTAAGAGAGCTGTCCCTGAGTAGTAGGGCTAAGAGAGCTGTTCCTGTGTAGTAGGGCTAAGAGAGCTGTCCCTGAGTAGTAGGGCTAAGAGAGCTGTCCCTGGGTAGTAGGGCTAAGAGAGCTGTCCCTGAGTAGTAGGGCTAAGAGAGCTGTGCCTGGGTAGTAGGGCTAAGAGAGCTGTCCCTGAGTAGTAGGGCTAAGAGAGCTGTTCCTGTGTAGTAGGGCTAAGAGAGCTGTCCCTGAGTAGTAGGGCTAAGAGAGCTGTCCCTGGGTAGTAGGGCTAAGAGAGCTGTCCCTGAGTAGTAGGGCTAAGAGAGATGTTCCTGTGTAGTAGGGCTAAGAGAGCTGTGCCTGAGTAGTAGGGCTAAGAGAGCTGTCCCTGAGTAGTAGGGCTAAGAGAGCTGTCCCTGAGTAGTAGGGCTAAGAGAGCTGTCCCTGGGTAGTAGGGCTAAGAGAGCTGTCCCTGGGTAGTAGGGCTAAGAGAGCTGTCCCTGGGTAGTAGTGGCTAAGAGAGCTGTCCCTGAGTAGTAGGGCTAAGAGAGCTGTTCCTGTGGTAGTAGGGCTAAGAGAGCTGTCCCTGAGTAGTAGGCTAAGAGAGCTGTCCTGTAGTAGGGCTAAGAGAGCTGTCCCTGGTAGTAGGCTAAGAGAGCTGTCCTGAGTAGTAGGGCTAAGAGAGCTGTCCTGGTAGTAGGGCTAAGAGAGCTGTCCTGGTAGTAGGGCTAAGAGAGCTGTGCCTGAGTAGTAGGGCTAAGAGAGCTGTCCCTGGTAGTAGTCAAGAAGCTGTCCGTATAGGCTAGAGAGCTGTCCTGGGTAGTAGGGCTAAGAGAGCTGTCCCTGGGTAGTAGGGCTAAGAGAGCTGTCCCTGGGTAGTAGTGGCTAAGAGAGCTGTCCTGTAGTACGGCTAAGAGAGCTGTCCTGAGTAGTAGGGCTAAGAGAGCTGTTCCTGAGTAGTAGGGCTAAGAGAGCTGTCCCTGTAGTAGGCTAGAGAGCGTCTGGTAGTAGGGAAGAGAGCTGTCCTGAGTAGTAGGGCTAAGAGAGCTGTCCCTGAGTAGTAGGGCTAAGAGGCGTCCCTGGTGAGGGCTAAGAGAGCTGTCCTGGAGTAGTAGGGCTAAGAGAGCTGTCCCTGAGTAGTAGGGCTAAGAGAGCTGTTCCTGAGTAGTAGGGCTAGAGAGCTGTCCTGTGTGGGCTAAGAGAGGTCTGTGTGTGGGCTAGAGAGCTGTCCCTGAGTAGTAGGGCTAAGAGAGCTGTTCTGAGTAGTAGGGCTAAGAGAGCTGTCCCTGGGTAGTAGGGCTAAGAGAGCTGTTCCTGATAGTAGGCTAAGAGAGCTGTCCCTGGTAGTAGTGGCTAAGAGAGCTGTCCTGGGTAGTAGTGGCTAAGAGAGCTGTCCTGAGTAGTAGGCTAAGAGAGCTGTGCCTGGGTAGTAGGGCTAAGAGAGCTGTCCCTGGGTAGTAGGGCTAAGAGAGCTGTCCCTGGGTAGTAGTGGCTAAGAGAGCTGTCCCTGAGTAGTACGGCTAAGAGAGCTGTTCCTGAGTAGTAGGGCTAAGAGAGCTGTCCCTGAGTAGTAGGGCTAAGAGAGCTGTTCCTGTGTAGTAGGGCTAAGAGAGCTGTCCCTGAGTAGTAGGGCTAAGAGAGCTGTCCCTGAGTAGTAGGGCTAAGAGAGCTGTCCCTGGGTAGTAGGGCTAAGAGAGCTGTCCCTGGGTAGTAGGGCTAAGAGAGCTGTCCCTGGGTAGTAGTGGCTAAGAGAGCTGTCCCTGAGTAGTAGGGCTAAGAGAGCTGTTCCTGAGTAGTAGGGCTAAGAGAGCTGTCCCTGAGTAGTAGGGCTAAGAGAGCTGTTCCTGTGTAGTAGGGCTAAGAGAGCTGTCCCTGAGTAGTAGGGCTAAGAGAGCTGTTCCTGAGTAGTAGGGCTAAGAGAGCTGTCCCTGGGTAGTAGGGCTAAGAGAGCTGTTCCTGAGTAGTAGGGCTAAGAGAGCTGTCCCTGGGTAGTAGTGGCTAAGAGAGCTGTCCCTGGGTAGTAGTGGCTAAGAGAGCTGTCCCTGAGTAGTAGGGCTAAGAGAGCTGTCCCTGAGTAGTAGGGCTAAGAGAGCTGTTCCTGTGTAGTAGGACTAAGAGAGCTGTTCCTGTGTAGTAGGGCTAAGAGAGCTGTCCCTGAGTAGTAGGGCTAAGAGAGCTGTCCCTGAGTAGTAGGGCTAAGAGAGCTGTTCCTGTGTAGTAGGGCTAAGAGAGCTGTCCCTGAGTAGTAGGGCTAAGAGAGCTGTCCCTGAGTAGTAGGGCTAAGAGAGCTGTGCCTGGGTAGTAGGGCTAAGAGTGCTGTGCCTGGGTAGTAGGGCTAAAAGGGCTGTCCTTGGGTGATAGGGCTAAGAGAGCTGTTCCTGTGTAGTAGGACTAAGAGAGCTGTTTCTGTGTAATGGGGCTAATAGAGATGTGCCAGACCTCAGAGTCCAAGATGGACTGATCTCTTTGCTAAGTACTGGCTGCATCTGCTCTGATTCAAAGATGGAACCACACAAACATTATGCCTGACTGAGTTCAATGCATTCACTGTTTGTACTGTCTGACTGCATTGTTGGTGTTCTCTTTTGTGCAGGCTGCCTGCATTCTGTGAATTCACTGTGCTGGCTGACTGCGTTCATGGCGTTCACTTTTCGTGCTGGCTTACTGCGTTCACATTTTGTGCAGGCTGACTACGATTACTGCATTCACTGTTTGTGCTGGTTGACTGCTACCACTGCACACACTGTTACCTCACAAAGATGACACCCACTTCTTGTGCAGGCGTAGCCCCCTCTTATTACTGCTCGCTGCATCATGTCAGATTCCAAGATTGCATCAACTCCCTGTGCTAAGCAAGAAGCAAGGACACCACTCTAGTCTAAGTGATCCCCATCGGAATGTGTGTGAAAGAGGAGAACAGAGAAGCAGACAGAAAAGGAAAACTACTAAAGAATGGAGCTCCAGTGGTGACCATCGAATACCTATAACAGACGAGTTGGGGAAGGGAACTTTGGTCCAGCAACTTTGTGAGAGTCTGTACGGGTCTTCAGGAATGGAAAGTGTTAGCCAAGTCTTGGGAGATGTGAGTCCGAGAAGACACAATGCAGCAAGGATGGCGGCACATACAGTCAGGCTAAGTGCACACGTTCAGGATTATTTGCGTTTTTTTTCACTGGAAAAAACACGTCAAAAACGCATGAATTAAGCATCCTATCATTTAGAATGAATTCCTCAATTTTTTGTGCACATGGTGCGTTTTTTTTCTATGAAAAAAACGCATTGCGGAAAAAGAAGCAACATGTTCATTAATTTCACGGAATTCTAGCGTTTTTTCCCGCTGTATTATTGACCTAGAAAGTTCAGGAAAAAATCGCTGTAAAAACGAGTCAAATCCACGCAAAAAAAACGCGCAGAAACACTCAGAGCCGAGCCCATGGAAGTCTATGGGATTTGTCACAGGTAGCTGTGGCTCGGTCTGTGGCCCGGGCGGTCTGGCGTTTGTTGGGGATATATTTACAGGGGATAGATTTATATACAGTTCGTGACGCCACCTGTAGTATTCTGGTAATTAGTACCAGCGCTGCTGTAGATCTCTGAGGGGATGGTGAGGCAGCTAGATGTCGGGTCCCCTACAGGTGGGACTCTTCCCTCAGGTCTATGAAGTTGGTGAAGTTAGTGAAGTCGGGTGCAGGTAAATAACACAGTCTCACACGGTCAGCGTCTTTCCATACCTTTACTTGTAAGATGTTCAGGCAGGTCCCAGGGAGGCTGATCCAAGGAGAGTGTATCTTGAGACAGCAGCTGGACAAGTTAGGGGCCTCCTTTACTTCCAATACAACGAGTACAACCAGCCTGAAGCGTAGTTCCCTCAAAATCTCCAGCTAATCTATAGCTGTACCGCCCAGTCAGCTTTGTGTTAGGAGCCTTCCTGCGAAGAAGCTGAATTCTTATCTTGTCGTGCACTGACTCAAAGTCTTCACTTCCCCTGACCCCAGTTACGTACTGACTATAAGGGGCTTGTTTGCCGCGACCTAAGGTCCGGTAAATTCCTGGTTTTCTTATCACTATGCTTGTAACAATAGTGATCCTTCGGTCCCCAGTGACCGGTTGCAATGTGCAGGACTTCTTCAATCCGTAAGCACTATTCCAATAAAACCACTGTGCCTTTCGCCTTGTCCACGCTGGTAACATAAGCACTCAAACTAGCCAAGGGTCGAGCAGTCACTTCTTTCTTTTCCTTCACTTCAAAGTTAGTTACAGATGCTCAGTTATCAATAGGCAGGAGCACGTCTCTGAACCTTATACCGTCCTTTAGACAGGATGCTGAAGACTTTCTGCACTAAACTTCTTCTTTCCTTCCAGTGTATGCTGATGAGGTACAGCTCTGACTAGGCTAAGGTGAATTAAAGCACCTATACTAGACTCCACTTTCCGAACTGGTGATAGAGCAATCTGGACTGCTTCCTCCCTCCAGACGTCCTCTCTCTCTGAAGTCTAGACACCGACTCCAGACGTCTTCTCTGTCCGAAGACAGGAACTAGACTGACTAAATCACTCCAACACATACTACCTTGACCACTCCCTCAAGAGTAAACTCCACTACCCTAAGGGTGTGTCTAGTATATGTTGAGTGAATGGATATTTAGCATTAAACTGCTGTCTCGCCATACACTCTCCAGGGTACTGCGTGTGCCTAACACCAGGGCTACACATTCCCCATGGTAAAAGACAGCACTCCCGGGCTGTAAAATACAAAAGAGACATTTTGTTTATGCAATAAACATTAAACAATAACTTCTTCCCATCCGGGAGGTGAGAATATCTTGAACGTTGCGAACAATAACATTTTACATATAGAAATACAAAAGTATCAAATAGCATTCAATAAATATACGGTATACTTGTGAAGGACCCGCACCAAACCTTCAACGTGGGTCCTGGGTGGGCTGCAGGACATCCAATTGCAGACCTCACTCAGTGCCACACCACACGGGTTTTCTGTTCAGAGGTAGTTGTGCTGGTTTATGTAAAACCAAGATAAGGCACCGAAGCGCAACTGTGTACAAGTAAGTTCTGGGTTGGCACAGTCCTCAACCTCAAAGTCCATTGTAAAACCAAAGACATATTATATCAAATCACATAATACGAAAGTGCAACTTTTCTGGTTACTGTTTATCATTTACCCAGCCGGGCATTCTACAGTTAGAAATATATATTTCACTATATAATTTGTGCAAAACTTTATAAAACATTTCAAACTTTTTCTTTTTTTTTTTACTTTTGGTAGACCCGATAGGGATCTCACCACTTTTTCCTCACTATCTATTCATTCTCTGCAAATACACTTTCCACCCCGGGGGCTGGAACAATGCAATGGGCCCTAGATCCCAGGACTAGCAAATCATGTGCTGCGATTAGGGTCTGGGTCGCCACAGTTCTGGTGCGAACCTCTAGGGGCGCAACGGGTACATTTTCTTCACGTGACACCGATTGCGTTTCAATCACAGTTAGCGATATGGACCGCGTCATGGATTGCGATTGAGACTGGGTCGCATGTTGCGATGTAGAGGTGGCTTTAATTTGCGATGAAATCTGGGTCGCTAGTTGCGATGAATTTGCAGGGGGCGATGCTGGGGCACGGCCGGATTCTGCTTGAGCTGGAGACGGGGACGCTGCGGTAATGGTGACGGTACCTGCGTCTGGGACGGGGTCACGGACGATGGTGACGTTAAGGGCATACCATCCCTTCATTCCCCAGTGCCGCGTATATGTGACGATATCTCCATTTGCTAAGTCCCTCCCGGGATGGCCTTGCGGCAGGTGGGATTCTACGTCACGCCTGCTGACAAAGACCCCTGGGTAGAGGCCCGGTTCACGGATAAAGCCCCAGCCCTTCCGGAGCTGGAACTCAGTCACACACCCCTGCCGCCGCGGTTCCCTCAGGTACCTTTATCTCTCCGGACACTCTCTTTGTCCGCGATCAGCTCTGCATATTGTCGCTGACGGTTCCGCTGAGTTTCCCGCTCTTCCTCCTGCTGGCGTTTCTTCTTCTCCTCACGACTCTGCCATTCCTGTTCCCACTGGGCGGTATAGGCGACGTCATCCAGGCGCGCCATTTCGTCCCAGTCCACATCTGGTAGTGACGGACAGGACCCCTCCGGTGTCCCTGCCGGGGACCGATCATCTGCTGCGGCCTCCTGGCCGGGCGGGCGTTCCGGGATTGGCTGTACCTCCTCAACCTCCTTCGCTTCCACCGCTTCACGGTGGGATCGGGATCGGTACTTTCGGGGGCAGCCTCCGGTTGCTCCTTCGCCTTGGGCAGCAGACTCTTCGGTAATTGGAATCGTGGGGGGTCGTTGAGGGGAGAGGACGCTGTGTTCCACAGTCGCCACTGCATCAGGTTACATCGGCGTCTCTCAATCTCCTCCAGTCCAGTTTGGTGCTGGACCATCTTCTTCAGGCGTGCATTTTCTCCTTTTATCTCTAGCAACACCTGCTGCAGGTGCAGGATCACAGAAGACTCCTGTGATGGTGGCAGCTTGGCTGGGGCACGGGGCCTGCCTTCCTCCGCTTCCCCGCTCGGCTGCACACGTCCTGCCTCCATGATGTTCCAGAAGATTCTTTCTTCTTCCTGCGGAGACATCCGGTCTCTTCCGTGGAGGTGGGGTTTGCGTCTCCTCCTCCTCGCAGGGAAGGTGAAGAGGAGGCGGACCTCCTTTGCTGTAGGGCAGGATCGCATGTTGTAATAGCACTTTGAGAGGGCAGGCATTTTCTTCGCGCCACTGGGGGGTAGACGCCCACGAAGGTACGCCCACCTTCTTCTCCAGCGCCTGAGGGCGCGAATATGGCGACAAAAATGGCGATTTTGGCGCCAAAAGTGCAAACAGTCCTTTTTCACAAAAACAATTCCTTAGGCACACAGGGCTCGCAATTCTGCGAGTTTCGCATCCTGTTCGTGACGCCAAGTTGTGTCGACCCGCCACCACAATTGTGGATTACCAGGGCAATGGGGTACTCAGAGCCGAGCCCATGGAAGTCTATGGGATTTGTCACAGGTAGCTGTGGCTCGGTCTGTGGCCCGGGCGGTCTGGCGTTTGTTGGGGATATATTTACAGGGGATAGATTTATATACAGTTCGTGACGCCACCTGTAGTATTCTGGTAATTAGTACCAGCGCTGCTGTAGATCTCTGAGGGGATGGTGAGGCAGCTAGATGTCGGGTCCCCTACAGGTGGGACTCTTCCCTCAGGTCTATGAAGTTGGTGAAGTTAGTGAAGTCGGGTGCAGGTAAATAACACAGTCTCACACGGTCAGCGTCTTTCCATACCTTTACTTGTAAGATGTTCAGGCAGGTCCCAGGGAGGCTGATCCAAGGAGAGTGTATCTTGAGACAGCAGCTGGACAAGTTAGGGCCTCCTTTACTTCCAATACAACGAGTACAACCAGCCTGAAGCGTAGTTCCCTCAAAATCTCCAGCTAATCTATAGCTGTACCGCCCAGTCAGCTTTGTGTTAGGAGCCTTCCTGCGAAGAAGCTGAATTCTTATCTTGTCGTGCACTGACTCAAAGTCTTCACTTCCCCTGACCCCAGTTACGTACTGACTATAAGGGGCTTGTTTGCCGCGACCTAAGGTCCGGTAAATTCCTGGTTTTCTTATCACTATGCTTGTAACAATAGTGATCCTTCGGTCCCCAGTGACCGGTTGCAATGTGCAGGACTTCTTCAATCCGTAAGCACTATTCCAATAAAACCACTGTGCCTTTCGCCTTGTCCACGCTGGTAACATAAGCACTCAAACTAGCCAAGGGTCGAGCAGTCACTTCTTTCTTTTCCTTCACTTCAAAGTTAGTTACAGATGCTCAGTTATCAATAGGCAGGAGCACGTCTCTGAACCTTATACCGTCCTTTAGACAGGATGCTGAAGACTTTCTGCACTAAACTTCTTCTTTCCTTCCAGTGTATGCTGATGAGGTACAGCTCTGACTAGGCTAAGGTGAATTAAAGCACCTATACTAGACTCCACTTTCCGAACTGGTGATAGAGCAATCTGGACTGCTTCCTCCCTCCAGACGTCCTCTCTCTCTGAAGTCTAGACACCGACTCCAGACGTCTTCTCTGTCCGAAGACAGGAACTAGACTGACTAAATCACTCCAACACATACTACCTTGACCACTCCCTCAAGAGTAAACTCCACTACCCTAAGGGTGTGTCTAGTATATGTTGAGTGAATGGATATTTAGCATTAAACTGCTGTCTCGCCATACACTCTCCAGGGTACTGCGTGTGCCTAACACCAGGGCTACACACAGACAGAAAAGGAAAACTACTAAAGAATGGAGCTCCAGTGGTGACCATCGAATACCTATAACAGACGAGTTGGGGAAGGGAACTTTGGTCCAGCAACTTTGTGAGAGTCTGTACGGGTCTTCAGGAATGGAAAGTGTTAGCCAAGTCTTGGGAGATGTGAGTCCGAGAAGACACAATGCAGCAAGGATGGCGGCACATACAGTCAGGCTAAGTGCACACGTTCAGGATTATTTGCGTTTTTTTTCACTGGAAAAAACACGTCAAAAACGCATGAATTAAGCATCCTATCATTTAGAATGAATTCCTCAATTTTTTGTGCACATGGTGCGTTTTTTTTCTATGAAAAAAACGCATTGCGGAAAAAGAAGCAACATGTTCATTAATTTCACGGAATTCTAGCGTTTTTCCCGCTGTATTATTGACCTAGAAAGTTCAGGAAAAAATCGCTGTAAAAACGAGTCAAATCCACGCAAAAAAACGCGCAGAAACACGCAAAATCCGCGCAAAAAAAACGCCCGTTTTTGCCGCAAAAAAAGTCCGGTTTTGCTCAGGAATATTCTGCAAACATTCCTGAACGTGTGCACTTAGCCTAAAGGAGTTAGTCATTGGCTCTTCATTTACGTGGTTCCTGAAAAGTTTGCTGAAGATAGTGAGTACAGGAAAAGAGCAGCTAAAGTGTCATAGCTGTCTAGGAAGCTTGCAAGTCCCTAACTCTGCAAGTGAGAAGTTTCTTCAACTGTGTGAAAATGTTTGTTGAAGACATGTCACTGCTCTGTCACCCAGAGAAAGATGTCTGCATCTCCTGCTGCGCTTTGTTGATGACTGAAACGAACAGTAAAGTTGAACTTGTTTTTATACACTATTGTGGTCTACTGTTCGTGGAGTCACAGGGAATCGCGGCCACGCTAAGCGCGGCGGACCAGAGGAGTCAGAAGTTGTCCAGAGTCACAACCGCAGCACACACACCCAAAGCAAGTCCTGTTTTCTGTAACGTGTCAGATTCAGGACACTTGCCCATGGCTACCACCCTGGGCACCGTTACTCTGATACCAGGACTGGTCCGATAGGGATAACTGTAACAGTGGTATACAGGAAATTAAGTATTGAATATTGCTTCAAGACATCATTCATGAGAGTTGCCAGCCGAGCATCAGCCTAGAGGAGAAAATACTTGAAATACTAAATGTACCCTGCATGAAATGCTATTTAAAGACAGACTATCGCACCCCTAATGCTGCAGACTCTGAGCTATGTGAAGACGGGATGCAGGAGGCTCCAGACATGTCAGTGGGCGCTTGTCAGCACATCGCAGGCTGATCACATTAGGATTCTAATGAGCCACATCATAAAGGCATCTGGAGCAAAATAATTTGGTTAGGGAGCAGCAGAGAGAAGCAGTGAGACACCCAGACCCTAATCAGTGTGTGTGCTTATGTAAGTGTGCACCAAGGAGCCTCATCCTCATCATCCCTTATTATCTACATTTGTCCATGCCACACAGTGACTCTGAGGCTATGCATGCCATAATAGATGATTAGGCCTCAAGGAGCCTTTAATTCTTCAACTGGAGTCATGAGTGATAGTAGACGGGGCAGCAGATGGATCGGGTGGATATGAGGTGTCCACTATGGGTTGACGATGGTCATGGAAGGTGGGCGGTGATAGGCAGAGAAGTTGTGCTACTTTCCTGGTTGGACTCATCTCTTACGTCTGCATGAGTGTTTCTATTTAATAAGCTGCCTGGGGCCATGTTTGAACACCTCGGAGACTGGAGAAAATGGGAGAAGTGCTTCGTGCCACATTTACATCTGGATCATCTTTGGAATCTAATGAGAAATGTTCTATATTTTTTACTCTAATTATGGCAGGGCAAAGAGGAATCCTGGAGACCGGAAGGCAAAAAAATTACTATCGGAATCTTACAGTGTATGGATAATTGGTATTAACGACATTGGAATTTTCTTATTCTCATGAATCTCTTACGCAATTGTGCTGCTACTATGTATTAAATACTACTACCGATGTATTCTGCATCACCTTATATTTACCCGTCCAGTTGTCATCCACTTGTAAAAAATAAAACGATCCATCACAAATGGAGCAAAAGTAGATGCACAATTTGGTTTCCATTTGGCATCCATTTTTTGTTCCATTTGTATCGAATCTATTTTTTTTTACTACAAGTGCCTCTCAACACCTCTATTGTTTTGGGTATGTGCATTGCTTGAAAAGCAGATTGGATAATGGATAACAGATGAACACCCGTTATGATCCGATTTCCCCCAGAACAGATCTAGTCGCTGTCCGTTATTTATTTTTTTTTGGCCAGGCAAAAAAGTTGTAAAGACCACTTTTTTTTTCGATCCAGCTAAATGATGATTAGCAGATGGAAAGGAAGCAAACAGAAGACATTATAGGACACTTCTTGACATTTTCTGTCCCCATTTAAATGACTGGATGCTGTACTGGAACATTTTATATCCACTTTAGTCATCCCAAAATGGATCAAAAAGCAGAAATAACTGATGGTCTTGTGAACACAGCCTTATGAGCACATGTATCAGGCACTATGACCTGTATCAGGTATGGTTGACCCTGAAGAGCTGTGCCGTTTCAGAGAAAAACATTTTTTTAAACAGGCAGATCCTCGCAGCCCTGTCTGCTATCAGCTGACAGGTTCACTTTCATTCTCAGTATTTCTGCATTATATAAATTTCAATGCTCATGATTTTTTACAGACCAGCAAAGCTCATCCTTTCACTGTGTAATGACTTATTATCCAGTTATTTCACCCAAACTCCCCAATATCTCGTCTTACGTACAAGCAGTACACGGCTAGTATATATCCCCTCTACCATTTCCATGTAAATTGCAAAGCTAGCAGCAATCCAAGACATTCTGACACAAAATGACACAAAAATCATCAATGGAAATCAAATTTATTAACCAATGGAGGCCTGGATTTGGAGTGACACACAAAATTAAAGTGGAATGTAATGTCCTTAAAACAAGTAAAAATGAGGCTCAGCATTGTGTGTGGCCTCCGCGTGCCTGTATGACCTCCCTACAATGGCTGGGAATGCTCCTGATGAGGCGGCGGATGGTCTCCTGAGGGATCTCCTCCCAGACCTGGACTAAAGCATCCGCCAACTCCTGGACAGTCTGTTGGTGGATGGAGCGAGACATGATGTGCCAGATGTGCTCAATCGGATTAAGGTCTGGAGAACGGGCGGGCCAGTCCATAGCTTCCACGCCTTCATCTTTCATGAACTGCTGACACACTCCAGCCTCATGAGGTCTGGCATTGTCCTGCATTAGGAGGAACCCAGGGCTAACCGCACCAGCATTTGGTCTCACAAGGGGTCTGAGGATCTCGGTACCTAATGACAGTCAGTCTACCTCTGGCGAGCACATGGAGGGCTGGGCGGCCCTCCAAAGAAATGCCACCCCACACCATTACTGACCCACTGCCAAACTGGTCATGCTGAAGGATGTTGCAGGCAGCAGATTGCTCTCCACAGCGTCTCCAGACTCTGTCACGTCTGTCACATGTGCTCAGTGTGAACCTGCATTCATCTGTGAAGAGCACAGGGCGTCAGTGGCGAATTTGCCAATCCTGGTGTTCTATGGCAGATGCCAAGTGTCCTGCATGATGTTGGGCTGTGAGCACAACCCCCATCTGTGGACGTCGAGCCCTCAGACCATCCTCATGGAGTCTGTTTCTAACCGTTTGTGCAGACACATGCACATTTGTGGCCTGCTGGAGGTCATTTTGCAGGGCTCTGGCAGTGCTCCTCCTGTTCCTCCTTGCACAAAGGCGGAGGTAGCAGTCCTGCTGCTGGGTTGTTGCCCTCCTACGGCCCCTCCACATCTCCTTGTGTACTGTCCTGTCTCCTGGTAGCGCCTCCAGCCTTTGGACACTACGCTGATAGACACAGCAAACCTTCTTGCCACAGCTCGCATTGCTGTGCCATCCTGGATGAGCTGCACTACCTGAGCCACTTGTGTGGGTTGTAGAGTTCGTCTCATGCTACCACGAGTGTGAAAGCACAACCAACATTCAAAAGTGACCAAAGCATCAGCCAGAAAGCATTGGTACTGAGATGTGGTCTGTGGTCCCCACCTGCAGAACCACTCCTTTATTGAGTGTGTCTTGATAATTGCCATTAATTTCCATCTGTTGTCTATTCCATTAGCATAGCAGCATGTGAAATTGATTGTCAATCAGTGTAGCTTCCTAAGTGGACAGTTTGATTTCACAGAAGTTTGATTTACTTGGAAATATATTCTGTTGTTTAATTGTTCCCTTTATTTTTTTGAGCAGTGTATTTTATTGGGATTTTATGTGATATACCAACACAAAGAGGTAAGTATTTGTGAAGTGTACAGTAAATGATGCATGGTTTTCTAAATGTTTAAAAAATATAAATTGTACCGTGTATTTGTATTCAACCCCCCTGAGTCAGTACTTTGTAGGACCACCTTTTCATGCAATTACTGCTACGAGTCTTTTGGGGTCTGTCTCTACCAGTTTTGCACATCTGGAGGCTGATATTTTTCCCATTCTTCTTTGCACACTCGCTCTAGCTCAGGAGATTTGATGAATGCATCTGTGAAGCAATTTTCAAGTCTGCCAAAGATTCTCAATGGGATTTAGATCTGGACTGTGACTGGGCCATTCACATACATGAATATGCTTTGATCTACAGTTGTGCTAAAAAGTTTACATACCTCGGCAGAATTTTTGCTTTCTTGGCCGTTTTTCAGAGAATATGAATGATAACACCAAAACTTTTTCTCCACTCATGGTTAGTGGTTGGGTGAAGCCATTTATTGTCAAACTACTGTGTTTTCTCTTTTTAAATCATAATGACAACCCAAAACATCCAAATGACCCTGATCAAAAATTTACATACCCTGGTGATTTTGGCCTGATAACATGCACAGAAGTTTACACAAATGGGTTTGAATGGCTACTAAAGGTAACATCCTCACCTGTGACCTGTTTGCTTGTAGTCAGTATATGTGCATAAAAGCTGAGTGAGTTTCTGGAATCCAGACAGACTCTTGCATCTTTCATCTAGCCACTGACGTTTCTGGATTGTGAGTCATGGGAAAAGCCAAAGAATTGTCAATGGATCTACCGGAAAAAATAGTTGAACTGTATAAAACAGGAAAGGGATACAAAAAGATCCAAGCAATTGATAATGCCAGTCAACAGTGTTCAAACTGTGATTAACAAATGGAAAATCAGGGGCTCTGTAAAAACAAAACCACAGTCAGGTAGACCGACAAAAAAATTGTCCACAACTGCCAAGAAAATTGTTCGGGATGTAAAGAAAAATCCACAAATAACATTAGCTGAAATATTGGAGTCTCTGATAACTAGCATTGTGGCTGTTTCAAGATGCACAATAAGGAGGCACTTGAAAAAATATGGGTTACATTGTTGAGTCGCCAGAAGAAAGCCATTACTGGGGAAATGCCGCAAAGTATCTTGCCTACAGTATGCAAAATAGCACAGAGACAAGCCTCAAAACTTTTGGAACAAGGTAATTTAGAGTGATGAGACCAAAATTGAACTTTTTGGCCACAACCATAAACATTACATTTGGAGAGAAGTCAACAAGGCCTATGATGAAAGGAACACCATTACTACTGTAAAACACGGAGGTAGATCGCTGATGTTTTAGGGATGTGTGAGCTACAAAGGCACAGGAAACTTGGTCAAAGTTGAAGGAAAGATGAATGCAGCATGTTATCTGCAAATACTGGTGGCAAATTTGTAATCATCAGCCCGTAAGCTGCGCATGGGACGTACTTAGATGTTCCAACTTGACAACTATCCAAAACACAAGGCCAAGTCGACCTGTCATTGGCTACGGCAGAACAAAGTGAAGGTTCTGGAGTGGCCATCTCAGTCTCCTGACCTCAATATCATTGAGCCACTCTGGGGAGATATCAAGTGTGCAGTTCATGCTAGACAGCCCAGGAATTTTCAGGAACTGGAGGCTTTTTGCCAAGAAGAGCTGGCAGCTTTACCATCTGAGAAAATAAAGAACCTCATCCACAACTGCCACAAAAGACTTCAAGCTGTCATTGATGTTAGAGAGGGTGTGTCGACCCGCCACCACAATTGTGGGTTACCAGGGCAATGGGGTACTCAGAGCCGAGCCCATGGAAGTCTATGGGGATTGTCACAGGTAGCGGTGGCTCGGTCTGTGGCCCTGGCGGTCTGGCGTATGTTGGGGGGAATATTTACAGGGGATAGATTTATATACAGTTCGTGACGCCACCTGTAGTCTTCTGGTAATTTGTACCAGCGCTGCTGTAGATCTCTGAGGGGATGGTGAGGCAGCTAGATGTCGGGTCCCCTACAGGTGGGACTGGTCCCTCAAAGTCTATGAAGTTAGTGAAGTCGGGTGCAGATAAATAACACAGTCTCACACGGTCAGCGTCTTTCCATACCTTTACTTGTAAGATGTTCAGGCAGGTCCCAGGGAGGCTGATCCAAGGAGAGTGTATCTTGAGACAGCAGCTGGACAAGTTAGGGGCCTCCTTTACTTTCAACACGAAGAGTACAACCAGCCTGAAGCGTAGTTCCCTCAATAACTCCAGCTAATCCATAGCTGTACTGCCCAGTCAGTTTTGTGGTAGGAGCCTTCCTGCGAGAGAGCTGAATTCCTGTCTTGTCGTGCACGGACTCAAAGTCTTCACTCCCCCTGACCCCAGTTACGTACTGACTATAAGGGGCTGTTTGCCGCGACCTAAGGTCCGGTAAATCCCTGGTTTTCTTACCACTATGCTTGTAGCTAATAGTGATCCTTCGGTCCCCAGTGACCGGTTGCAATGTGCAGGACTTCTTCAATCCAAAAGCACCTTTCCAATAATCTTTCCACTGTGCCTTTCGCCTTGTCCTCACTGGTAGCATAAACACTCACACTTGCATAAAGTCGGGTAGTCACTCCCTTCATTCACTTCCTTCAGAGTTAGTTACAGATTCTCAGTTATCACTAGGCAGGAGCACGTCTCTGAACCTTTCACTGTCCTTGAGACAGGTGACTGAAGTCTTTCTGCACTAAGCTTCTTCTTTCTTTCAATGTATTCAGGTGAGGTACAGCTCTGACTAGGCTGAGGTGAACTAGACCACCTGTACTAGCCTCCACGTTCTGAACTGATGATGAGAAGGCTGGACGACTTCCTCCCTCCAGCTAAACTCCAGACGTCTGCTCCGTCCGAAGACAGGAAACACTCTGACTCAAAATCACTCAACAAATATACACCCTGACCACTCCCTCACAAGTAACTACACTACCCTAAGGGTGTGTCTAGTGTATGTTGAGTGAATGGGTATTTAGCATTAAACTGCTGTCTCGCCACACACTCTCCAGGGTACTGCGTGTGCCTAACACCAGGGCTACACATTCCCCCATGGTAAAAGACAGCACTCCCGGGCTGTAAAATACAAAAGAGACATTTTGTTTATGCATGAAAACATCAACAATAACATTAATTCGTCCCATCCGGGAGGTGAGGATGTCTTGAACGTTGCAAACATTATAGAAAAATACAAATATTAAATAGCATTCAATAAATATACAGTATTCTTGTGAAGGACCCGCACCAAACCTTCAACGTAGGTCCTGGGTGGGCTGCAGGACATCCGAATGCAGACCTCACTCAGTGCCACACCACACGGGTTTTTGTATTCAGAGGTAGTTGTGCTGGTTTATGTAAAACCAAGATAAGGCACCGAAGCGCAACTATGTACAAATAAGTTCTGGGTTGGCACAGTCCTCAACCTCAAAGTCCATTGTAAAACCAAAGACACAGATATAATATCACATTATTATAATACTAAAGTGCAAACTTTTTCTGGTTACCCAGCCGGGCATTCTACTGTTAGAAATATATATATGCATTATACTCTTCAACTTGTGCAAAAATTTGTAAAACATTCTTAAACTTTCTACAATATTACTTATGGTAGACCCTATAGGGATCTCACCGATTCTTCTTTACTATTTATTCATTTACTTCTAATACACTTTCCACCCCGGGGGCTGGAACAATGCAATGGGCCCTAGATCCCAGGACTAACAAATCATGCGCTGCGATTAGGGTCTGGGTCGCCACAGTTCTCGTGCGAACCACTAGGGGCGCAACGGGTACATTCTCCTCACGAGACACCGATTGCGTTTCAATCACAGTTAACGATATGGACCGTGTCATGGATTGCGATTGAGACTGGGTCGCATATTGCGATGTAGAGGTGGCTTTCCTTTGCGATGAACTTGCAGGGGGCGATGCTGGGGCACGGCCGGATACTGTTTGAGCTGGAGACGGGGACGCTGCGGTAGTGATGACGTTACCTGCGTCGGGGACGGGGTCACGGACGATGGTGACGTTAAGGGCATACCATCCCTTCATTCCCCAGTGCCGTGTATACGTGACAATGTCTCCATTTACTAAGTCCCTCCCAGGATGGCCTTGCGGTAGGTGGGATTCTACGTCCCTGCGACTAACAAAGACCCCTGGGTAGAGGCCCGGTTCACGGATGAAGCCCCAGCCCTTCCGGAGCTGGAACTCAGTCACACACCCCTGCCGCCGCGGTTCCCTCAGGGTACCTTTCTCTCTCCGGACACTCTCCTTGTCCGCGATCAGCTCTGCATGTTGTCGCTGACGATTCCGCTGAGCTTCCCGCTCTTCCTCCTGCTGGCGTTTCTGCTTCTCCTCACGACGCTGCCACTCATATTCCCACTGGGCGGTGTAGGCGACGTCATCCAGGCGCGCCATCTCGTCCCAGTCGACGTCTGGTAACGACGGACAGGACCCCTCCGGTGTCCCTGTCGGGGACCGATCATCTGCTGCGGCCTCCTGGCCGGGCGGGCGTTCCGGAACTGGCGGTACCTCCTCAACCTCCTTCGCCTCCACCGCTTCACCGGTGGGATCAGGATCGGTACTTTCGGGGGCAGCCTCCGGTTGCTCCTTCGCCTTGGGCAGCAGAATCTTCGGTAACTCGAATCGTGGGGGGTCGTTGAGGGGAGAGATCACCGTGTCCCACAGCCTCCGCTGCTCCAGGGTACGCCGGCGTCTCTCGATCTCTTCAAATCCAGGTTGGTACTGGACCATCTTCTTCAGGCGTGCATTTTCTTCCTGAATCTCTAGCAATGCCTGCTGCAGGTGCAGGACCACGGATAACTCCGGTGCTGGTGGCAGCTTGGCTGGGGCACGGGGCCTGCCTTCCTCCGCTTCCCTGCTCGGCTGCACACGTCCTGCCTCCATGATGTTCCAGAAGATTCTTTCTTCTTCCTGCGGAGACATCCGGTCTCTTCCGTGGAGGTGGGGTTTGCGTCTCCTCCTCCTCGCAGGGAAGGTGAAGAGGAGGCGGACCTCCTTTGCTGTAGGGCAGGACCGCATGTTGTAATAGCACTTTGAGAGGGCAGGCATTTTCTTCGCGCCACAGGGGGGTAGACGCCCACGAAGGTACGCCCACCTTCTTCTCCAGCGCCTGAGGGCGCGAATATGGCGACAAAAATGGCGATTTTGGCGCCAAAAGTGCAAACAGTCCTTTTTCACAAAAACAATTCCATAGGCACACAGGGCTCGCAATTTTGCGAGTTTCGCATCCTGTTCGTGACGCCAAAGTTTTGTGTCGACCCGCCACCACAATTGTGGGTTACCAGGGCAATGGGGTACTCAGAGCCGAGCCCATGGAAGTCTATGGGGATTGTCACAGGTAGCGGTGGCTCGGTCTGTGGCCCTGGCGGTCTGGCGTATGTTGGGGGGAATATTTACAGGGGATAGATTTATATACAGTTCGTGACGCCACCTGTAGTCTTCTGGTAATTTGTACCAGCGCTGCTGTAGATCTCTGAGGGGATGGTGAGGCAGCTAGATGTCGGGTCCCCTACAGGTGGGACTGGTCCCTCAAAGTCTATGAAGTTAGTGAAGTCGGGTGCAGATAAATAACACAGTCTCACACGGTCAGCGTCTTTCCATACCTTTACTTGTAAGATGTTCAGGCAGGTCCCAGGGAGGCTGATCCAAGGAGAGTGTATCTTGAGACAGCAGCTGGACAAGTTAGGGGCCTCCTTTACTTTCAACACGAAGAGTACAACCAGCCTGAAGCGTAGTTCCCTCAATAACTCCAGCTAATCCATAGCTGTACTGCCCAGTCAGTTTTGTGGTAGGAGCCTTCCTGCGAGAGAGCTGAATTCCTGTCTTGTCGTGCACGGACTCAAAGTCTTCACTCCCCCTGACCCCAGTTACGTACTGACTATAAGGGGCTGTTTGCCGCGACCTAAGGTCCGGTAAATCCCTGGTTTTCTTACCACTATGCTTGTAGCTAATAGTGATCCTTCGGTCCCCAGTGACCGGTTGCAATGTGCAGGACTTCTTCAATCCAAAAGCACCTTTCCAATAATCTTTCCACTGTGCCTTTCGCCTTGTCCTCGCTGGTAGCATAAACACTCACACTTGCATAAAGTCGGGTAGTCACTCCCTTCATTCACTTCCTTCAGAGTTAGTTACAGATTCTCAGTTATCACTAGGCAGGAGCACGTCTCTGAACCTTTCACTGTCCTTGAGACAGGTGACTGAAGTCTTTCTGCACTAAGCTTCTTCTTTCTTTCAATGTATTCAGGTGAGGTACAGCTCTGACTAGGCTGAGGTGAACTAGACCACCTGTACTAGCCTCCACGTTCTGAACTGATGATGAGAAGGCTGGACGACTTCCTCCCTCCAGCTAAACTCCAGACGTCTGCTCCGTCCGAAGACAGGAAACACTCTGACTCAAAATCACTCAACAAATAACCCTGACCACTCCCTCACAAGTAACTACACTACCCTAAGGGTGTGTCTAGTGTATGTTGAGTGAATGGGTATTTAGCATTAAACTGCTGTCTCGCCACACACTCTCCAGGGTACTGCGTGTGCCTAACACCAGGGCTACACAAGGGCAATACATGGTATTAAGAAATGGGGTATGTAAACTTTTGATCAGGGTCATTTGGATGTTTTGGGTTGTCATTTTGATTTAAAAAGAGAAAACAGTAGTTTGACAATAAATGACTTCACTCATCCACTAAGCATGAGTGGAGAAAAAGTTTTGGTGTTATCATTCATATTCTCTGAAAAACGGCCAAGGAAGCAAAAATTCTGCTGGGGTATGTAAACTTTTGAGCACAACTGTAAACCATTCATTGTAGCTCTAGCAGTATAATTAGGGTCTTTGTCCTTATGAAAGGTGAACCTACAGCCCAGTTCTTAAGTCTTTTGCAGCCTCTAACAGGTTTTCCTCCAGGATTGCACTGTATTTTGATCCATCCATCTTCCCATCTACTCTGACCAGTTTCCCTGTCCCTGCTGAAGATAAACATCCCCACAGCATGATGCTGCTACCACCATGTTTGATGTTGGTTATGATGTTTTCAGGGTAATGTGCATTGTTAGTTTTTTGCTGCACACACTGTTTTGCATTTAAATCAAAAGTTCTATTTTGGTCTCATCGGAGCAAACCACCTTCTTTCACATGCTAGGTGCGTCCCCCTACATGGATGTTTGTAAACTGCAAATGGGATTTCTTATGGCTTGCTTTTAAAAATGACTTTCTTCTTGCCACTCTTCCATAAAGGTAAGATTTGTGCATTATATGACTAATCCACCTATCCACCACTATTCCCCTGCCTCTCCTCTCTGTCAATCCCTTCACTGGCTTCCCATTGCCTAGAGCAGGGGTGGGGAACATTTTTCCAGCCGGGGGCAATTTGGAAACTTCTCCCATCATTCAGGAGCCACACAAAAATGACCAGGAGAGCCGTCAACTTTTTGTCATAAGTTTTGTAAATCATATACATCACATAGGAGATGCTGAGACAGCTGTATATACACCACATAGGAGATGATGGGACTGCTATATAAGCATCACATAGGAGACACTGTGACTGCTGTCTATATATCACACAGGAGACGCTGGGACTGCTGAATATACATCACATAGGAGACATAGGACTGCTGTATATACATCACTTAGGAAACACAGGGACTCCTGTATATACATAACTGTTAAAAATGCTTATTTTAAGTATATTTTTCAAGGACTTGTTACCAGATGCGATACTTTAAAGAAAACGTCACGTTTCTTATAAAAAAAAATGTAGTGGTTTATTGGACTGTTTACCAAAAAAACATCATTACAGGAAACATAAAATGAGTGAAATAGTTACGTAGAGATTGTCCATTTGTCCATAGCAAAGCTTGTACACATCTTTCCTTGGTGTCCTGAATGGTAAGAATGACATCTGTTTCTCCGCAGCGTCTTAAGGAAGCAACACGTGGTTACATGGCAGCTGGCTGTTCATTCATCATAGTTCTTGTCAGAGTAAAGTGTTTGTAGAGAAAGCCCCCGAGCTCCCCTTCGTGTAGCCATTATATAAAAATCCCTTAGATCACGTGGTCTCTGTATATGGAGATGACACTTTACCATACAGAAATAGCATTTGTAATGTCAGCGAACGTTAATGTGCTTGGTACAGAATTGAGTGTAAAGAATAAATCCATAACCAATAATTAATATTTAACAATTCCCCCTTTTGAGGGTGATAGACATTAATTGGAACCCTCAAAGTAGAGAAGTTCATCTTTAGGATAATCAGATCTTCTTTCTTCTTTTTCTTCTTCTTTGGCAAAAATAATTTAATTTCCATAATAATAATAATAATAATCATAATAATATCAGATTATTGTTATATGCACTCAATAACATAATTATGTGAATTCATGTTATGGTAAGCCGTGACCAATATTCATATAAAATATATGTCTTATACTTTCCTAAACCTAAATCGAAGCATCTCGGGTCCAGTCATCATCATCTGATGTCATCTGGTCTTCATCTTGACGTCTTGTTCTTGATTCTTTGAAAACACAGTCTTTATATGATAATTCCTTTGAAATAACATGTAGATATTGTAGAGACTGTGTGTCATGTGTCCATCAAAGTCCATAAATTCAAATATTGATAAGAAAACAAAGTCCATTGATGAAATGAAGCTTTAATATCTGAGCAGTGTCACCTTTAAAGACCTGGACTTACATTGGCTCGCCTTGGATATTTCTGGAATCCTCCATGCCATCCGCACTGGTCTTGGAACAGGTGTGACGTCTTTGGTCAGCAAAGCAAGGGTTAAAATGACTCTTCCTTGCTAAAGATAGCACCATAACCAGTCCTTAGTCCTAATGCACAGGACTCATGTCAGGGTTGTAGCTTCCTGACAACTTATTGTTCACCAGCTTTCATTGAAGCTTCATAGGTGATAGGAAACCACTGGAACGTGATAAAAGCGTGATAACACAGTTCATATTAGCATCATAGGATCATCGTCCTCTGCCATTGTGTCTGTCAGTGGTGAATACTGCAGTTGCTGTCAGTGGTGGATACAGCAGTTGTGGCTGTCAGTGGTGAATACTGCAGTTGTTGTCAGTGATGAAATGAATTGTGATTGACACAGTCTATTATTACTCAGACATCATAGAGCCTTTTTACCTTCTGGAACTTCGGCTTTTTCTTCTTGCAACTTTTTAAATTTACTTGAATTTAGAAATATGAAAAGTCTTTATTAACGTAATTCCAATATCTTGCTTGAAGTCTTCATTCCCTATTCTATACCAAATCTGGTAATTTTCCTAACCTATAATATCACAGCGTACCATAGCAATCAGTAATATCCATAGAATTATTAACAGAGTAGTAATATGGAATTCATGTTTGTGTAATAAAACAATCATAAATGATAATGCATTATTAACCATATTCTTCATGAGATAGAACATTTTTATGTCATAGGTGTAATTACCTTTTCAACCCATAGGTGTCAGTGTGTTTTTCATGTAACAAGTGTTTCCATCTTTATTACTAAAACTTTATTAATGGAATATATTTATTAGACCAATAATAGGTAAGAATGTATAGCCATGAACCAAAATGTGAATATGAGTGAATGAATGAATGAATGAATGAAAGAATTATTGTATTTACTCAGAATTAGAACATTTTCTTTTAATGAACCGATATCTTCACTATATTTAATGAAGCAATATTCTCATACTAGACATTACTTTATTAAATATTGATGTTTCTTGAATAATAATAATAATAAAAATTAAGAATCAAAAATAGAGATAAAGAAGAATAAAAATTAAAAAATGAAAAATAAGAATAAAAACAAAAATAAGAATAAAAATGAAAATAAGAATAAAAATAAAAATAAGGCCTTTATATGTTTATGACAAATGCTGAGTAGTTATGTTCTCAGTAACACATACCCTTAATATTTCCATTATCTGGATGATTTCATATTTGTCATGACCTTGTGTTACCAAAATGTTCATATTATGCAACTTTGCATGTAATCCCCTTCTTAGTGTAAAGAAATGACTTTTTATAATACTTAATGTTATTATCTCTAGTAGTTATACCATTGTACCTTTTTATAGTCTTTAAAATGTTTGAAGAAGAGGTATTGATGAAATGTGATGATGTATTCAAGATCAAAAACACATTTCCCCCTTAATACCGAAAAAAATATTAGTTTATGAAATAATTGATTTATCAAAACCAAAATGAAAAAAAAATAATTGTTTTATAAATTATTTATGTAACTTCTGTTTTAGCTTTAACCATATATTTGTCTGAAGATGTGTACCATCTATGTAACCATTAAAAATAAAAATAACATTGAATATCATAAAATTATCCTTTGGGAAAAAGGAAAAAAAATAATCTAAATGTAAATTTTCTTGATAAACCATTTTGATGTGTGATTCCACTTATCTACTATTAACTAAAAAATAATAATTATTAAAGAAATATATGTTGAGTAGATAATATTCATTATGTATCTTAATATTCTAATAATTGAACTGATTTGTATTATTTCTCATAAAAACAAGTTGTTGTTTTCTCGCATACCATGAATTGTGAAACTTTTTTTCATACATCACACGTACATTTATTCACTCTTAGCAGCTGCTCATACACGCATCTGTCATCTGTCACTCAGACTGTGAACATATAAGTTTACACCACAAGTTCCTCATACAAAAAGGTAGGAATACATATATATTTTAACCCAAATAATTGTATCCTAATTATCAATGCGCATTGTAAACTACTAAATTTAATATTTTAATATTTCTTTGAATATTCCCCAAATACACATAACAAACTTTGTGAACCATTCTATAGATAAAAGGACTCATAAGAAAATTTGGTTATGAGCTGTTTCTATATTTGGTGCAAGGTTTGCAACTGAAATTGAACCCTAGCCTAAAGAAAAATTCTTTGACTTGCAAAGGCCGAGCTCACTGAGCTATAAGACCTTTAAGTTACAGCAAACACTGAAATAGGGGTATATGGTAATTGCCTTATAATTAGAACAGTTTGAATGTCACATGTGTGACTGTCATGCAGTAAGAACATATTGTCATGCAAATAAATAACTTCAAAATGTTAGCAACACACAAAAACTAAATTTAGATTCAGTTAGTTATATATTATTTCCTTTTAAGTGTTAAATATATAAAAACATGCAGTTATTACAAATTCCTGTGTAAATAAAGGAATAAATCCATGTAAAAGAGTTTTTCCCGATTAAATCCTACTTTGAAGTGAAAATTCTAAGGAACAATAAGAGATAAAGTTAATATCATATTCATCCAGAAAGAAAACAATTGCAATGTCTTATACATATATATGTATTGGCTTTAATGTAATTCTAAATATTACTGTAGTATATTTTAATTATATCACTATAGATATAGATATACAGTTATACAATTTCTACTTATACAAATATAGTATATACTGTATGCTGTATGAATATATATATATATATATATATATCTACAAAAGCTGTGAACTACAGAATTATATTTCTAAAATAATTACAAATAACTGGATAATATATTGTATAATACTTTTACACAACATATAATTTCATTTTCAGTCAATTCCTAAACCAAATCTTATTTCTTTGTCAAAGATGTCCTGGAAAACTCTGTTAATCATTCCTTTTTTTAATGATTGTTTGAGCAGCTCCGATAATGAGCTGTAAACTGAAGACTCAACTATGTCTCTTTGAAGAATCACCTGTTCCTGTCTTTCAATGTCCGCCATTTGTCTCTTTACAGAGCGGTCTGAACTTTGAATTATTAACTCTTTCTGCAAAGCGGACTCTTGGATTTTTTTATAGGGCTTATAGCAAATATGTAATTTCCTCCTTATGTCATATATTTGATTCCGGGGATGACTCAGTTTAGGAGATTTTGACACTGGCTTTTGAAAAGATCTTACTCTGTCTGTTTGATTTATTTTCCTATCACGATTCTCATGTTTTCTAGCAAAATCAAGGAATTGCGCACATTCAAATAAAGTATCTTTTTGTGACGCAATAACACGAGATACAGAATTTAGGAATCCAAATTTGTCCACAAAATACTTTATCATTGATTGTGTTTTGACATTGGTAATTAGAGTTTTGTACAACCTTTCAAATATGGACATGAATGTAAAAGTACATTCTTTCCGACCAATCCTTAATTTTGAAGAATCTCAATATCTGGACAATTTTCATTTAAGGCACAGAAAATCAGAATTTTCAGTCTGTCTTTATCATCTAGATCTCCATGTAATTCATTATCAAAACTCAACTTCAATGTTAAGCGTCTGGAAAAGGTTGCAGGAAGCCACAATTTAAATAATTGATTTTTCTCAGCATTACTTAAATCAAGCTTGTCAATAAAGCTTTCAAAGATTTCAGAATTTCTGCATACATGGATTTTGTTATCATATGCAGGAATGATTTTGCATAATTTTAACAAATTTTTCCTAACTTTAATTTGGAGTTGGGCCTGTGAATTGTCTTCTATTTTTGGTGGCCTTTGAACATCCGTCTCTCGTACGTCATCTGCATCAGTTCTCAAGTCTCCTCCTATGTTCCCTCCTACATCAGTTCTCAAGTCTCCTCCCATGTTCCCTCCTACATCAGTTCTCAAGTCTCCTCCTATGTTCCCTCCTACATCAGTTCTCAAGTCTCCTCCCATGTTTCCACCATCTTTTTTTACGTCATCAGAGACAAGGTCACCTTGAGTAGCCATTACAGACACTTGTCCCACATGTTGCTCAATTTCCTCATTACAGTCAATTTCGGGAACATCACTGGTATCTTCTGACACTATTTCTACACAGTCATCTTTAGATTTCTCTAATACAAACTTGTGAAATACGTGAACCAACTGTAATATATTTTTCAATTTCTCTCTTTCCCTATTAAAGGACACCAGCTTAGATTCTAGCTTTAGATTTTCCATTTCACATTCTGCATATAAGCTGAGCCATAAAACTTCTAAATTTGACTGATCTACAGACATAAATTTCAGTCTACTTTGCTTAGAAAAAGAAGTAATGACATCCATTTTTCTTACCTTGAAATATCTCAGCTTGTAGCTATTTTCTTGGACAATGGCCTCTTGTCATCAGCACGTCTGATTCCTGTAGTCAACTCTTAGTCCTCATTCATAGGTTCTTTTCTTGATCCTGAAATATCGTAGTGTGATTTCTTTGACGACTTGCACATCTGACGTCTTTTGCTTCTATTCCTCCCTTTGCAAGTTTTCAAAAATTCACACTCTAAAAATCAAGTGTGACTGGCTGGCTCTCCAAAATGTTAAAAATGCTTATTTTAAGTATATTTTTCAAGGACTTGTTACCAGATGCGATACTTTAAAGAAAACGTCACGTTTCTTATAAAAAAAAATGTAGTGGTTTATTGGACTGTTTACCAAAAAAACATCATTACAGGAAACATAAAATGAGTGAAATAGTTACGTAGAGATTGTCCATTTGTCCATAGCAAAGCTTGTACACATCTTTCCTTGGTGTCCTGAATGGTAAGAATGACATCTGTTTCTCCGCAGCGTCTTAAGGAAGCAACACGTGGTTACATGGCAGCTGGCTGTTCATTCATCATAGTTCTTGTCAGAGTAAAGTGTTTGTAGAGAAAGCCCCCGAGCTCCCCTTCGTGTAGCCATTATATAAAAATCCCTTAGATCACGTGGTCTCTGTATATGGAGATGACACTTTACCATACAGAAATAGCATTTGTAATGTCAGCGAACGTTAATGTGCTTGGTACAGAATTGAGTGTAAAGAATAAATCCATAACCAATAATTAATATTTAACAATAACACAGGAGATGCTGGGACTGCTGAATACACATCACATAGAAGACGCTGGGACTGCTGTATATACATCACATAGGAGATGCTGTGACTGCTGTACATACATAACATAGGAAACATTGAGACTGCTGTATATGCATCACAGGAGACTCTGGAGTCATATAAATAAAGATATCACAGGAGATGCTGGGACATATTCATCACTGGGGAGGCTGGGGTGGAATAGACATCACTGAGGGGCTAAATACATCACGAGGAAGCATAGACAGCACTGGGGGTATATATGTCCCTGGGGGAATATGCATCACTGGTGGGGTCACATACATCACTGGGGCTTTATACAGCAGTGTGGGCTATATACATCACAGGTGGGGGATATACAGCACTGTGGCCATATACAGTACTCAGTGGGATATACAGCACTTCTGGGGCAAATGTATCACTGGGGAATATACACATCATTTGGGGCACATACAGCCCTGTGGGGATATACAGAACTTGGGGAGAAGGAATATACAGCACTGAGGGAGCAGGCATCGCAGGGGAGGCACATGGATCACTGGTGGGGCTCATAGATCCCCGGGGGGTGGCACAAAGATCATAGGGGGGCACAATGATTACAGGGGGCACAAAGATCACAGGGGGCACAGAGATCACCAGGGGTGGCACTAAGATCACAGGGGGGCACAAATCACAGTAGGGCACATAGATGGAGGGCATATAGCTGGAGGGGACATAGATCACAGGAGGCACACAGATCACATGGGAGCACAAATATCACAGGGAGGTACATAGCAGGGGGCACAGGGGGCACATAGATCACAGAGGGCACAAAGCTGGGAGCCACAGATCACAGGAGTGTACATAGCTGGGGGGCACAAAGATCACGGGGGCACATAGCTGGGGGGCACAGAAGTCACAGGGGGCACAAAGCTGGGGGCACATGGATCACGGGGCACATAGCTGGGAGGCACAGAGATCACATGGGGGACATAGCTGGGAGGCTCAGAGATCACCGGGGGGCATATAGTTTGGGGCACAGAGATGACAGGGGACTCATAGCTGAGGCAACAGAGATCACGGGGGCACAGAGATCACAGGGGCACATAGCTGGGGGGCACAGAGATCACAGAGGGGCACATGGTCACATGGTTGGGGCCACAAAGTTCACAGGGGGGGCACAGAAATCACAGGGTGCACAGAGATCACAGAGGGGGGCACATAGCTGGGGCCACAGAGATCACAGGAGGGCACATAGGTGGGAGGCACAGAGATCACAGGGGGCATATAGTTGGGGGCACAAAGATCACAGGGGGCACATAGCTGGGGCCACAAAGATCACAGAAGGGGCACAGAGATCACATGGGGGCACATAGTTGGGGGGCACAGAGTTCATGGGGGGCACATAGCTGGGGTGACCAAGATTACAAGGGGCACAGAGATCACATGGGGGCACATAGCTGGGAGGCACAGAGATCACATGGGGCATATAGTGGGGGGCACAGAGATCTTATTGGGGCACATAACTGAGGGGGGCACAGAGAGCTCACAGGGGGGCACATAGCTGAGGGCACAGATCACCAGCAGAAAGGCACAGAGCTACCAGCACAGAAATCACCAGCAGACAGGCACAGAGCTTCTGGCATGCACAGAGATCGCTCTGGACTCTGTATGGCAGCAGCTCCTCTTCCAGGACAGGAGGACTGGAGCGCATTGGGTGCTGACCCCGCCCACCCGGATGGTAACCCCGCCCACCAGGATGACATCATTCATG
Organism: Oophaga sylvatica; assembly: GCA_033576555.1. Classification (NCBI taxonomy): domain Eukaryota; kingdom Metazoa; phylum Chordata; class Amphibia; order Anura; family Dendrobatidae; genus Oophaga; species Oophaga sylvatica. The sequence goes on along the minus strand of JARQOD010000004.1, from coordinate 559,093,808 downwards.
TGCAGGCAGCATACTGTAATGAACGCTGTGTACCGTGCACTTGGGAGATAAAGGGCTGGCAGCTGACAGGATATGGCTGCCGCCCGAGGATTGCGGATTCTGGGGACCTGCCCGTGGGCCACATGAAAAGTCACCACAGGCCGCATGCGGCCCACGGGCTGGAGGTTCCCCACCCCTGGCTTAGAGACTCCAGTTCAAAACCCCAACCATAGCATACAAAGCCATCTACAGTCATGGCCAAAATTTTTGAGAATGACACAAATATTTTATTTGCACATGATCTGCTGCCCTCTGTTTTTATGTGTGTTTGACAGATGTTTTTATCACAGACAGAAATATAATAATTGCAAACATATGAGTAACAAAAGCTTATATTGACAGTTAGAATGAGTTAATGCAGCAAGTCAATATTTGCAGTGTTGACCTTTCTTCTTCAGGACCTCTGCAATTCTCCCTGGCATGCTCTCAATCAACTTCTGGACCAAATCCTGACTGATAGCAGTCCATTCTTGCACAATCAATGCTTTCATTTTGTCAGAATTTGTAGGTTTTTGTTTGTCCACCCGTCTCTTGATGATTGACCACAAGTTCTCAATGGGATTAAGATCTAGGGAGTTTCCAGGCCATGGACCCAAAATCTCTATGTTTTGTTCCCTGAGCCATTTAGTTATCACCTTTGCTTTATGGCAAGGTTCTCCATTATGCTGGAAAAGGCATTGTTGATCGCCAAACTGCTCTTGGAGGGTTGGGAGAAGTTGCTCTTGGAGGACATTCTGGTACCATTCTTTATTCATGACTGTGTTTTTAGGCAAGACTGTGATAAAGCCGATTCCCTTGGCTGAGAAGCAACCCCACACATGAATGGTTTCAGGATGCTTAACAGTTGGCATGAGACAAGACTGGTGGTAGCGCTCACCTTGTCTTCTCCGAATGAGGCGTTTTCCTGATGTCCCAAACAATCGAAAAGGGGATTCATCAGAGAAAATAACTTTACCCCAGTCCTCAGCAGTCCACTGCCTGTACCTTTTGCAGAATATCAGTCTGTCCATGATGTTTTTTCTGGAGAGAAGTGGCTTCTTTGCTGCCCTCCTTGAGACCGGGCCTTGCTCCAAGAGTCTCCGCCTCACAGTGCGTGCAGATGCACTCACACCTGCCTGCTGCCATTCCTGAGCAAGCTCTGCACTGCTGGTAGCCCGATCCCGCAGCTGAAACACTTTTAAGAGACGGTCCTGGCGCTTGCTGGTCTTTCTTGGGCGCCCTGAAGCCTTTTTGGCAACAATGGAACCTCTCTCCTTGAAGTTCTTGATGATGTGATAGATTGTTGACTGAGGTGCAATCTTTCTAGCTGCGATACTCTTCCCTGTTAGGCCATTTTTGTGCATTGCAATGATGACTGCACATGTTTCTTTAGAGATAACCATGGTTAACAGAAGAGAAACAATGATGCCAAGCACCAGCCTCCTTTTAAAGTGTCCAGTGGTGTCATTCTTACTTAATCATGACAGATTGATCTCCAGCCATGTCCTCATCAACACCCACACCTGTGTTAATGGAGCAATCACTGAAAAGAGGTTAGCTGGTCCTTTTAAGGCAGGGCTGCAATGATGTTGAAATGTGTTTTGGGGGATAAAGTTCATTTTCTAGCCAAATATTGACTTTGCAAGTAATTGCTGTTAAGCTGATCACTCTTTATTACATTCTGGAGTATATGCAAATTGCCATTAGAAAAAGTGAAGCAGTAGACTTTGTAAAAATTAATATTTGTGTCATTCTCAAAACTTTTGGCCATGACTGTACAATCTATCTCCTCCATACATATGTGACATCATCTCCCAGTAATTACCTGCACGTAACCTCCGATCCTCACAAGATCTTGTTCTCTACTCCCCTCTTATCTCTTCTTCCCACAATCACATACAAGATTTCTCCTGCGTCCTGTGTATCCTCCCTACTCTGGAACTCTACCCCAACATATCCGACTCTCGCCTACTGAGGAAACTTCAAAAGGAACCTGAAGACCTACCTCTTCATACAAGCCTACAACCTGCAGTAACCCTCATTCCACCATACCGCTGCACAACCAGCTCTACTCTAACCTATTGTATCCGCTTCTCTAATTAGTGCTCTCCTTGCTTGGGATGTCAGTTTAGGTGGATGGCCATGTCTTCATAGATTTGCAGTTGTGCCTTATTGTCACACTCCATCATGGAGCCAAACCGCGCACTACGTGATGGATGGGAAGGGAAGTACTGCAACTAGGGAACAATTAGAGGGACACTCCTGAACCTTCCTGACATCCCTAGATGTGTTCTTTCACCCCATATTCCTATTCCTGTTTTGTTCTGAGCATGGCCCCGGCTAGTGTGTGGGGCAGCAGGAATGCTCGTCCTGCTCTATAATACAGACACAAAGGGAAACTGAAATCACTCTCAGCGCACCCAGGTTAAGGAATGGTATATACAGGAAGAAGAAGGGAGAGGCAAACCAAAAGGGAGATAAGAAGGAAGACACCAGACAAACTTCCAAACAGAAATCTCCGGAGATGACTCCTGAACGATTTCCACGTCTCACAGCTCCAAACCAATACCACGGTATAGCAAGCTATCACTGGTAACTACTCAACCTAAGAGGTGAGAACTAATACTAGATGGGAGTGGAGAAAATTAGAACAGCTGAGATAACTCAGGATAGAAGGCTTTAAGAGACAAGCAGGAAAGTTTAACCCTTGTGAGCCGCACAACACCAGGGTTATGGGGTACTCGGCACTGAGCCCATTGAAGTCTATGGGGAATGTCACAAGTAGCACAGCTCGGTCCGTTGCCCTGGGCGCTCATACAAAGGGAAATATTTACAGGGGATTTTAGTAATAGTTCGTGACGCCACCTGTGGTTTCTGATCAGGGTGACCAGCGCTGCAGGGTGAATCCTCTGAGGGTTGGGGCAGCAAGATGTTAAGTCTCCCACAGGCGAGACTGGATGGATCCCTCAGGGTGATATGGCGGTGCAGGGGTGCAAGCAATAAGGTAGTCACACACAAATCAGTCTCTTTCCATACCTTTACTGGTGATGGTTGCAGGTATGTCCCGGGAAGCTGCTCAGGGTGGAGGATGCACATCCAGGTAATCACTGTGTAGGTTTAAAGGCCTCCTTTCTCTTTAATGTGTGTGAGTCCTAACTTGCGTGAAGCGAAGTTTAACTCCTTCTCCTCTCTACGCCCGGCTGACTTTGTGATGAGGTCTTTTGGTGGTCAGAACTAAGTCTATGTGGCGGTACCTGCCAGACTCCTGATCTGCCTGACCCCGGTTACGTATCAGCACAGAAGGGCCCCTCTGCGACCTGAAGTCCAGAGGGATTCCAGTTTTCTCTCGCTAGCCGTGAAGGTTCTAGCAATACTTCGACCCGGTGTCCGGTTAAGTTGAGTGAAGGTGATCTGTCACCGAAGTCACTCCTTCCTAGGTCACCACTCGCCTGTCGTCCTACACACACCTTAATGTGAGCACAGGCAGCAGTGATGTCAGCCTCTCCTGAGGTAACTCCGTACAGAGATCTCGTGTCTGCTCTCCCTGGGGTAACACCAACGACTCCTCTAGCGTTCAGCTAGATTGTCTTTTGCTCACTGCTGTCTCAAGGGCTCCCTCTGGTGGAACCAGGAAAAATGTCAGGTGTTGTGTGCTTATCAGATATTTGTGATTTACCTTTTCCGTGCATTCTCCTGGGAACATGTGTACCAAGCGCAGCTGGGCCACACCCCCCCCCAGTTATCGTCAGCACTCCCGGGCTGAAAAAGGAAAAACAATTTTTATAATAACATCAACAACATAACTATAAACATAACTCATCCCTTGCGGGAGGTAAGGACACTTCGAACGTTACATTTTGTACAATGCAAATAGAAAAATATCAAAATATACTTTTCACATCAATAAATACAATATTCTTGTGGAGGACCCGCACCAAAAACCTCCCACGTGGGTCCTGGGTGGGCTGCAGGACTTCTTTGCTGCAGACCTCACTCAAGGCCACACCATACGGGTTTTTTTCTGAGGTAGTATGGCTTTATGTAAAACCAAGATGGGGCACCGAAGTGCTAACTATTTACATTTAAAGTTTTTGGGCTGGCAAAGTCCTCAGCCACGCAGTCCTTCAAAATAGCATTTATAGAAAATCACATTCTATCATAATCACTTTATACAACACAAGTAATATATATACACAAATATTTACACATTTTTACACTTGGATATTGATGCACTGGATTAATTTGCTAGGCCTATTCTTGGTACCTAACAGGTAACCTTCCTTTCGTTGTACGTACTGACCTACGTGGTGTGGTGTCAGGTATAGTAGCCTCTGGCCTATCTGTCCTGCGTGCTGGCAAACTGTAATACTGCCTTAACCTCTCTAGGGATCTGGCAAGCATACTTGTGGCTGGGCGATGCGGTTCTGTTTCGCCAGGGGATTCTTCTGGTAGTTCCACGTCTTGAGGTTCCATTTCTTGAGACTCTACTTCTAGAGGTGCTACAGGAGCAGGTTCCTCTTGAACTATTTCTTCTGCTGCGGCAACCGGCTCAACTGGACGTTGAAGCGCTTCTTGTGGTTGGTAAAATTGAAGTACTGGAACAATCACAGCATCCCCGATACAAGGCCAATCTGCAGGAAAATCTCCTAGGTCCGTGTGTATGACTTCACCTGATTTCTCTTTTTCCATAACAAGTTCTTCCTCGGGAAGTTTTAACATGTCTGGACACAATTTTAGGTGGTCTCTGGATACCGTGGTGGTCGTTTTTTCCTCCATTTTTGCTAATCGTACAGGTTTTCCTGTTGTCAAATTTGGAATTTTGCACGACATATGGCTCTTGTTCCCACTGATCATCCAATTTGTGCATTCTTCTTTTTCTTTTTAGCACAATTTCTCCAGGCATAAAGGCTTAGCTGGCGCACTTTTGTTGTAGTTCTTCTCTTGCTTTTCCCTTACTTTATTGAGACTATCTTCCACGCAGGCTTGTACTCTCCTGTACTGTTCCTGTCGGTTTGTGTCCCAATCTTCAGTAGTAACATCAGCTTCTGGTTCTACAACAACAAGTTCCAAATCCATGGGCAGCTTTCCTGGTCTTGCTCGCATAAGGTAGGCTGGAGTGCAGTTGGTGGAGCTCACAGGTATGTGATTGTACAGATCTACCAGATCAGGTAGTAGTTCCGGCCACCGATTCCTCTCCTCAAGTGGTACTGTTGCGACCACGCACCACAATTGTGGATACCAGGGCTATGGGGTACTCGGAGCCGAGCCCATGGAAATCTATGGGAGTTGTCACTGGTAGCGGTGGCTCGGTCCGTGGCCCTGGCGGTCATGCAATAGGGGAATATTTACAGGGGATTATTAGGATAGTTCGTGATGCCACCTGTGGTTTCTGGTTAATTGAACCAGCGCTGCTGTAAGGGTCTTCACAGGGATGTTATGGGGCAGCTTGGTAGTAAGTCTCCCACAGGTGAGACGTGTCCCTGGAAGTCTATGGTGATGATGATGCAGGTATAGATAATAATTCAGTCACACACAAGGTAGTTCCTTTTCATACCTTTTACTGATGGTGGTTCAAGCAGATCCCGGGCAGCTGGTCGGGGTGGAGAGTGCACATTCCGGTAACAGCTGAGCAGGTTAGAGGCCTCCTTAACTTCAATGTACATGCGAGTCCAACTTGCCTGAAGCGAAGTTAACTCTGTAACTCCAGCTTTCTCAATAGCTGTACTGCCCGGCCAACGTGGTGGTGGAGCCTTCTAAGTGATGAAACTAAGTCCTTACTTTTGTCGTGCACTTGACTCAAAGTCCCGTTCCACCTGACTCCTGTTACGTATTGACACTTAGGGCTGCTCTCTGCGACCTGTAGTCCAGATGCCTCCGGTAATCTTGTCACTAAGCTT
>JARQOD010000004.1:559018158-559087793 GCA_033576555.1 Oophaga sylvatica | reverse complement strand
AATTTCAGAGGCATCAACCTCCACCTGAAACGGTAGAGAAACATCAGGCTGCCGTAGAACAGGAGCAGAAGTGAATCTCTGCTTAAGTTCCTGAAACACAGAGACTGCCTCAGGAGGCCAGTTCACCACATCAGAACCCTTTTTGGTCAAATCAGTCAATGGTTTAACAATACCGGAGAAATTACCAATAAATTTACGATAAAAATTGGCAAAACCCAAAAATCTCTGAAGAGCCTTTAATGAAGTAGGTTGGACCCAATCACAGATGGCCTGAACCTTGACCGGGTCCATTTCAATAACAGACGGCGACAAAATGAATCCCAGAAATGAGACCTTCTGTACGCCAAAAAGACACTTTGATCCCTTAACATACAGTACATTCTCTCTCAAAATCTGGAACACAGTCCGAACATGTTTCACATGAGAGTCCCAGTCATTGGAAAAAATCAAGATATCATCCAAATAAACAATCAGAAATTTATCCACAAAATCCCTGAAAATATCATTCATGAAGGATTGGAAGACGGAAGGAGCATTAGTGAGCCCAAAGGGCATCACTAGGTACTCAAAATGCCCCTCTGGGGTATTAAACGCCGTCTTCCATTCAGCCCCGTGCTTAATGCGAATAAGGTTATACGCCCCCCTGAGGTCAAGCTTGGTAAACCAACTAGCACTTTTCACCCTGGAAAACAGGTCAGAAATCAAGGGTAACGGATATTGATACTTCACAGTGATCTTATTCAAGAGACGATAATCAATACACGGCCTCAATGAACCATCCTTTTTGGCCACAAAAAAAAACTGGCACCCAAGGGTGAAGAGGATGGTCTGATATGACCCTTCTCCAATGACTCCTTGATATAAGATCGCATAGCATCGTGTTCAGGTACAGACAAGTTAAAAAGGCGACCTTTAGGAAATTTACCACCAGGCACTAATTCAATAGCGCAATCATAGCTCCGGTGAGGGGGCAAGAATGCAGATTTACTTTCACTAAATACATCCGAAAAATCAGTCAAAAAGTCAGGAACATCCTGAGACTGGGGAGAGGCAGAAAAAACAGGAGTGTCAGCATTAACACATTGGCAGCCCCAACTGGTCACAGACACAGATTTCCAATCTAAAACAGGATTATGAGACTGTAACCAAGGGAAACCTAGTACAATAATGTTATGCAGATTATACAGCACCAGAAATTTGCAACTCTCCTGATGATCTGGTTCAATCCTTATTATCACCTGAGTAGAAAACTGGGGTTTATTCTCCGCCAAAGGGGTAGAATCAATGCCCAGTAGGGGAATAGACTTCCGCAGGGGTATCATGGGAAACCCACAACGTTTGGCAAAGTCAAAATCCATCAGGTTAATAGCTGCTCCTGAATCAACAAAAGCCTGAGCAGAAAATGTGGACAGGGAGCAAATCAGGGTAACAGTCAACAGAAATTTAGTCTGAACACTACCCAAGACAACTGAGCGTGCAAAACGTCTTCCCCGCTTAGGGAAGACTGAAATAGCATGAGAGGCGTCACCATCACCACAGTAGAAACATAACCCATTGCACTTTCGAAACTCATGACGCTGTGCTCCAGAAGTCACTCTATCACACTGCATGGGCTCAGAAACTGGCTCACAAGGCAACACTATCTCACGCATACCTCTGCGCTCACGCAAACGTCTGTCAATTTGAATAGCCAATGACATGGAATTATTGAGACCAGAGGAGCAGGGAATCCCACCATAACATCCTTTACATTCTCTGACAGCCCCTTCCGAAAAAGAGCTGCCAAATCATCATCATTCCATTTGGTCAGGACTGCCCACTTTCGGAATTTCTGACAGTACAACTCAGCGTCTTCAAGACCCTGATTTAATGCCAACAAGGTCTTTTCAGCTTGATCAGTGACATTAGGTTCATCGTACAATAACCCCAGAGCCAGGAAAAATGCATCAATATCATTCAAAGCAGGATCCCCAGAAGTCAGGGAAAAAGCCCAATCCTGAGGGTCGTCGCGCAGGAGAAAGATGACAATTTGAACCTGCTGGATGCGTTCCCTGAGGACTTAGGCTTTAAGGCAAAAAACAACTTACAGTTATTTTTGAAATTCAGAAATTTAGCCCGATCCCCCAAAAACAAATCTGGCATGGGAATCCTAGGTTCCACAACTGGCAACCTAGCAAGATAGGTAGCAATACTCCGAACCTCAGTGGCAAGCTGATCCACAGGACAGACAACTGTGCAAGCTCCAGTGAGAGAAAAAAAATCCTCCTCAGCACCCAGAGAAAAAGAGGGAAAAAATGCAACAACCAGGAAAAAAAAAATCTCTGACAACTCTGACAACTTTTTTTTTTTTTTTCCACACTATTTTTCCCTTCTGTGAGTACCATATAATTTTCAGTTTAGGCCGGTGATACTGTTGTGTTTTGGTAGCTGAGGAGAATAAGCAAAAATGGCAATACACCAGAGAGGCTGGAACCTATTGGATTGCAGTACCCTGAACTAACCACACAACTAGAGGTAGCCGTGGAGCGTTTCTACGTTGATCCTAGACGTTTCGTCACAGCCTGAGAGATAACTACACCTAAAGGCAGAAAGATGAAACCTATCTGCCCCGGAGCAGATCCCCAAAGAAAATAGGAAGCCCCCAAACATGTAATGGCGGTTAGACAAGAAGAAGCACGGACACAGACAGAAAATAGAATGAGCAAACACTGGGGCCCAATCTGTCTAGACAGAAAAGTACAGTAAAGGATACTCACTGCAATCCAAAAAAAACCTAAAAAATACCAACTCTTCTGATTGCAAAAACACCTGAGATCACACGATCTCTACCACCTAAAATCAGATCTCTGGTGTAACAAAACTAAGCTGCAGCCACTGAAAAAACAGGAAAAAGCAAATGAACAAATAACAGTGGCTACAGATAAACTGAGAGGAGCACAAGCCCCCGGAGGGGACCTGGCTGACCTCCACAGAAGTGCAGGGAACAATGCAAAAAGCAAGCACAAAAATAAATGCAGAAAATATCTTATCTGATAGCAGAAGATGCAGGCAAGACTCAGCAAACTTCCAAATGAACCAGGAACCACAATTGAGACAAGAATAATTGATCACCGGCAACCATCATGGGAAGGAACCTCCCTTATATTAGACCAGTCAGCGATCCCAGATTGCCATTCCTCGCTGAAAGGCTCAGTACTGTCTGTAACCACCAGAGGGAGCCTCTGCTCAGAAGCCATATCTAGCACTTTCAAACACAGCATCAGTCTTTTCTATGCCATGGCTGAGCACCTGCACTTGGTATGAACAGTCATTCTGTGCTGTGTTGAGCACCTTCACTTGGTTTGAACAGTCATTCTATGCCATGCTGAGTACCTGCACTTGGTATGAACAGTCATTCTGTGCTGTGTTGAGCACCTGCACTTGGTTTGAACAGTCATTCTATGCCATGCTGAGCACCTGCACTTGGTATGAACAGTCATTTGTTATGAATGTGCTAGAGATGGTTTCTGAACAGAGGCTCCCTCTGGTGGTTACAGACAGTACTGAACCTTTCAGCGAGGAGTGGCAATCTGGAATCACTGACTGGTGTGATATAAGGGAGGTTCCCTCCCATGATGGTTGCCAGTGATCAATTGTTCTTGTCTCAATTGTGGTTCCTGGTTCATTTGGAAGTTTGCTGGAGTCTTGCCTGCATCTCCTGCTTTCAGATAAGATATTTTTTGCTTTTCTTTTTGTGCTTGCTTTTTGCATTGTTTTCTGCACTTTTGTGGAGGTCAGCCAGGTCCCCTCCTGGGGCCTGAGCTCCTCACAGTTTATCTGCAGCCACTGTTATTTGCTCATCTGCTTTTTCCTGTTTTTTCAGCGGCTGCGGCTTGGTTTTTGTTCACACTGAGATCTGATTTAGTGGGTGGCGAGATCGTGTGATCTCAGTATTTTTGTAATCAGAATTGTTGGATTTTTGTAGGGTTTTCTGGGTTGCAGAAAGTAATCTCTCCTGTCCTATCCTATTTAGTCAGCTTGTGGCGCCAGCGTTTGCTCAGTCTATTTTCTGCCTATGTTTGTATTTTCTTCTTGTCTAACCGCCATTTTATGTTTGGGGGCTTCCTATTTTCTTTCGGGATCTGCTGTGGGGCAGATAGCTTTCATCTTTCTGCCTTTAGGTGTAGTTATCTCTCAGGCTGTGACGAGGCGTCTAGGATCAACGTAGGAACGCTCCACGGCTACCTCTAGTTGTGTCTTTAGTTTAGGAATCTGCAACCCATCAGTTGCCAACATCTCAGGTGTTCGGCTGCCCGGCTGTTGTTCCTGTCCTCCTCAGCTACCGAAACATAACAGTCATTCTGTGCTGTGCTGACAGTTCCTTTAATGTGCACGTCTCCTTAGCAAAAAGGTCGCTGGTGTACAGAGTCCTCTCTAGTGATGTCTCTTGGTTTAGTCCTTGACATCCCTGACCCAAAATTGTCCATAGAGTTCAGTGACCTAGATCAATGTAACTTGCCCTCCCCAGATGGACCCCAATCAGACTATGGCATCGAGCCCCTATGGCATATTTGCTCTGATCGGATACCCATTGTAATCTATTCTCCCGCACAAATCAAAATTCTCAATCACCTTCTATTAACCCAGCCGAGAATCACAAATATTGAGACTCGATGCGTCCCGTCACCATCAAGAGAACAGAAAATATGATTTCAATCGGCGATATGCTGCCATAAACTAATGCAGAATAACATAATAATTCCCGGAAAGGTAAATCAAATCGAATGGTCCTCTTCATCATGTCTCTGTTGTCTCGGTCACATTGCTGCCCATGTGTTTGTCCTAGATAATATTCATCTTACATGTGGAAAATCTGGCTGCGGCTACCAGACCTATCTGTGGCGCGCGTCCCTGGTGCCAATCGGGCAATTACCCATTGTATCCTACCGACAATGACTATATAATAATGCTGCTCCATGTGCTGATTCCAATTGTTGATTGCACTCCTGGCCTTTATGTACGTCTGTCCACTGTGTCACTGGTGTATACTGCCCTCTGGTGCCTATATACCTGTATTGCACGTATATTTATTTTCTGGTCGCACTGGGTATATAAGTTTTAGCAAATGTCTCTGTGTTGGACTCTGGCAGGGAACCAAGGGCAGTAACATACGACATGTCATTGTCACTGACGGATCCCAGATTCATAGGAAGTCCTGTCAAATGAACGTCTGACTGCCAGAAACATTGCTTCACTCATTTCCTAACTGCAAATCTAATTGTGAGAGACCAAACACAGATCATTTGTCTTCCCTCACCCCATGCACGGGATTTCATAGCCCTCATGCAATAATATAATGACGTCTTCTTCTGTTGCTGCTGCTGATGGGGATGAATATTTCTGGCTTTGGTCTCTGTTTTAACTCCAATAGTGCCAAAACAGCCATAATATTAAAACCAATATTATTTAAGTGTCTGATGTGTAGAAAAGCTGCATACGGTTTGATATGGTTGATTGCAATTCCTCTGATGAGGGAGTATGGAAGGGTAGACAGCTGGGAAAGAAGGGGGTAGAGGTGGCCAGCCAAGATGGTAGGATTAGTTTTAGAGAGAAGGGGTTAGAGTTAGCAGTTTGGAGTGAACAGTAACTGGATAAGTGGCAATTGGAACAACCAAAAAGGAGAGCTCAGCTGCAGCGGGAGCCCAGGCGAGAGAGGTGTGGAGGATTGTGGGGACCCTGAAACAGCACTGGCAAAGTGGGGAAGAAGCAACATGTAGGCCAGATATGGGAGTCTATCACAGAACCAGGTTTATGTAAACCGCCCAGTAATGAGAAGTGAGGTAATATTAAAAAATAACATTTTTTTAAACATATTCTCATTAAAAACAATTAAATCAGAAGGAAAGGTGCTAGCTTGTGAGGGACTCAAATTCTGAACAAGTATATACATAGAAACCTGCTGTAAATGACGAGAGTCGGCCCTCCAGTGAGAGCCATCAATAAAAAAATCTTTGAAGGGCGCTCTCCGAGTGTAAAATGAGTGTGTTCGGCGGCAGCGGGTAGATGGGTTTCAGTCACGTTATTTTCATCTTTAATGTGTCTTCACCTGGGGTGAAAACATTTTTAATAGAGATCGATTTGGAATCCAAAAAAGCTGTCTCTTTTTGGTGAGTGGAGCCAAGTGATCCAGGTCATTGAAAAGAATCATAGTGGCCATCACTAGGGAACGAGTATTACACAGCAGTGGGCTGAGGTCAGTAAAGGACAGATAGACGTAATCGAGTATTCAGGCCATTCTTGCCGTATTGCTGACACGATGCCAACAAGTGATGTACGGCCACCTGAACCCGTTATGATTGCGCCTCTGATATCACACAAAGCTTTGTACCTGGTTCCTACTGAACATCCATTTCATCAGTACCAACGGTAAAGCTCACTATGTTTGATAAGATGGACTGATTCCTTCCTGTCGATCGGATCATTTCTGGGATTCCTGTTACACCCGTTTCTGGTCATAGACCAAGAGGAACCCATTTCACGTTTATCAAGCAGAACATCTTGGACCATGGAACCATTACAAAGCCATCAGCTTGATCTCTTTAACATATTCCTCTCGCCATTCCTGACAATGTCAGCAGTGAGGCAGAGGCATTATCCTGCTGGAAGCGGGCCCTGCCATTAGGGAATAGCACTGCTATAGGGGAGGATTTTATTTTTGGTGGTACGTGACACATCCACATGAATGCCAGGACCCATGGTTCACCAGCAGAACACTGTCTCATCACAGACCCTTTGATGTCTTGTCTTCTTCCTTGGTGCCATCTCTTCCCCAGATGATGCACATGCACCTTGCCATCCACATGATGTAAAACGTCATTCATCAGACCCGGCTGCCCTCTTCATGGTCCATGCTCCATGGTCCAGTTCCGGTGCCCACGTGACCATTATAGATTGTAGTTTGGTCATATACAGTTAGGTCCATAAATATTTGGACAGAGACAACATTTATCTAATTTTGGTTCTAGACATTACCACAATGAATTTGAAACAAAACAAATCAGATGCAGTTGAAGTTCAGACTTTCAGCTTTCATTTGAGGGTATCCACATTAAAATTGGATGAAGGGTTTAGGAGTTTCAGCTCCTTAACATGTGCCACCCTGTTTTTAAAGGGACCAAAAGTAATTGGACAAATGACTCCAAGGCTATTTCATGGACAGGTGTGGGCAATCCCTTTGTTATGTCATTCTCAATTAAGCAGATGAAAGGGCCGGAGTTGATTTGAGGTGTGGTGTTTGCATTTGGAAGGTTTTGCTGTGAAGGAAACATGTGGTCACAGGAGCTCTCCATGCAGGTGAAACAAGCCATCCTTAAGCTGCAAGAACAGAAAAAAACCCATCCAAGAAATTGCTACAACATTAGAAGTGGCAAAATCTACAATTTGGTACATCCTGAGAAAGAAAGAAAGCACTGGTGAACTCATCAATCCAAAAAGACCTGGGAGCCCACGGAAGACAACAGTGGTGGATGATCGCCGCATACTTTCTTTGGTGAAGAAAAACCCATTCACAACATCAACTGAAGTCCAGAACACTCTCAGTGAAGTAGGTGTATCTGTCTCTAAGTCAACAGTAAAGAGAAGACTCCATGAAAGTAAATACAAAGGGTTCACATCTAGATGCAAACCATTCATCAATTCCAAAAATAGACAGGCCAGAGTTAAATTTGCTGAAAAACACCTCCAGAAGCCAGCTCAGTTCTGGAAAAGTATTCTATGGACAGATGAGACAAAGATCAACCTGTACCAGAATGATGGGAAGCCAAAAGTTTGGAGAAGAAAGGGAACGGCACATGATCCAAGGCACACCACATCCTCTGTAAAACATGGTGGAAGCAACGTGATGGCATGGCCATGCATGGCTTTCAATGGCACTGGGTCACTTATGTTTATTGATGACATAACAGCAGACAAGAGTAGCAGGATGAATTCTGAAGTGTACCGGGATATACTTTCAGCCCAGATTCAGCCAAATGCTGCAAACTTGATTGGACGGCGCTTCATAGTACAGATGGATAATGACCCCAAGCATACAGCCAAAGCTACACAGGAGTTCATGAGTGCAAAAAAGTGGAACATTCTTCAATGGCCAAGTCAATCACCAGATCTTAACCCAATTGAGCATGCATTTCACTTGCTCAAATCCAGACTTAAGAGGGAAAGACCCACAAACAAGCAAGACCTGAAGGCTGCGGCTGTAAAGGCCTGGCAAAGCATTAAGAAGGAGGAAACCCAGCGTTTGGTGATGTCCATGGGTTCCAGACTTAAGGCAGTGATTGCCTCCAAAGGATTCGCCACAAAATTTTGAAAATAAAAATATTTTGTTTGGGTTATGTTTATTTGTCCATTTACTTTTGACCTCCTAAAATGTGGAGTGTTTGTAAAGAAATGTGTACAATTCCTACATTTTCTAACACATATTTTTGTTCAACCCTTCAAATTAAACGTTACAATCTGCACTTGAATTCTGTTGTAGAGGTTTCATTTCAAATCCAATGTGGTGGCATGCAGAGCCCAACTCGCGAAAATTGTGTCACTGTCCAAATATTTCTGGCCCTGACTGTAAATCAAAATATAGCAAGTGGTTGAGGTACTAGGTTTATCATTCTAAGATAAGACTATCAAGTAGACATTGTTTCATACCTACCGTATATATAAGGCCAACAAGCAAATAGTGCAGCGCAATTGAGAACCATGGGAGCATATAGGAAGAGAGTGCACAGAAAACTGAATGAAAACATCAATTTTTATTAAATGCAAAATATTAAAAAGGTGGGCAGGTTCTATGTGGCAAGAAGCCAAAACAGTTTTGTGGCATCACATTTTGGCAATTTTACAATTAGAATAACGTGAAGTAAACACAGAAATTTATTGACATAAATGAATCATGATGATAAAGTGCAAGATCTTTCTGGCCATTCATACATACCAAAGCACACTATGCAGGTTACGCAGTGGCATGTAAAAGTTTGGACACCCCTTGTCAAAATTACTGTTATTGTGAATAGTTAAGCAAGTTGAAGATGAAATGATCTCTAAAAGGCCTAAAGTTAAAGATGACACATTTCCTTTGTATTTTAGCCATTATGTACAATACACATATTTATATTTTCATCTTTTACATTTTAAAAATTGCTGAAAGAAAAATTGGCCGATGAAAACATTTGGGCACCCTTGGAGATTTGTGTGCTCAGATAACTTTGACCAAGGTTTCAGACCTTAATTAGCCTGTTAGGGTTATGGGTTGTTCAGTATCATTGTTAGGAAAGGCCAGGTAATGCAAATTTCCCAGCTTTATGAAAACCCAGCCTCCTCTAACCTTGTGCCAAAAAACAGCAGCCATGGGTTCTTCTAAGCAGCTGCCTAGCACTCTGAAAATGGTGGAGACCTACAAAGCAGGAGAAGGCTATAAGAAGATGGCAAAGTGTTTTCAAGTTGCCCTTTCAACAGTTTGAAATGTAATTAAGAAATGGCAGTTAATAGGGACAGTGGAGGTCGAGATAAGCTCTGCAAGACAAAGCAAAATTTCAGTGAGAGCTACTCATAGGATTGCTAGAGAGGCAAATCAGAACCCTCACTTGACTACAATAGACCTTCAGAAAAATTTAGCAGACTCTGGGAGTTGTGGTACATTGTTCTACTGTTCAGAAACACCTGCACAAATATGGCCTTCATGGAAGAGTCATCAGAAGAAAACCTCTCCTGCATTCTCACCATAAAATTCAGCATCAGAAGTATGCAAAAGAACATCTAAAAAAGCTGCATTTTTTAAACAAGTCCTGTAGACCGATGAGATTAAAATAGAACTCTTTGGCCACAATGATCAAAAGTATGTGTGGAGAAAAAAGGGCACAGATTTCAAGAAAAGAACATTTCACCAACCATTAACCCCTTAACCCCCAAGGGTGGTTTGCACGTTAATGACCGGGCCAATTTTCAATTCTGACCACTGTCTCTTTATGAGGTTATAACTCTGGAACGCTTCAACGGATCTTCGCGATTTTGAGATTGTTTTCTCGTGACAAATCGTACTTCACGTTAGTGGTAAAATTTCTTCCATATAACTTGCGTTTATTTTTGAAAAAACGCAAATATGGTGAAAATTTTGAAAATTTAGCAATTTTCAAACTTTGAATTTTTATTCCCTTAAAACAGAGAAATATGTCACACAAAATAGTTAAGAAATAGCATTTCCCACATGTCTACTTTAGATCAGCACAATTTTGGAACCAAAATTTTTTTTTCTTAGGAAATTATAAGGGTTAAAAGTTTACCAGCGATTTCTCATTTTTACAACAAAATTTACAAAGCCATTTTTTTTAGGGACCACCTCATATTTGAAGTCAATTTGAGGGGTCTATATAGCAGAAAATAAATACCCAAAAGTGACACCATTCTAAAAACTGCACCCCTCAAGGTACTTAAAACCACATTCAAGAAGTTTATTAACCCTTCAGGTGCTTCACAGGAGCTGAAGCAACGTGGAAGGAATAAATGAATATTTAACTTTTTAGCCACAAAAATGATCTATTACAAACTTTTTTTTTTATTTTCACAAGGGTAAAAGAAGCAAATGGACAGATAAAGTTGTTGTGCAATTTCTCCTGAGTACGCCAATACCCCATATGTGGGGGAAAACCACTGTTTGGGCACAGGCAGAGCTCGTAAGGGAAGGAGCGCCGTTTGACTTTTTCAAACTAAAATTGGCTGGAATTGAGATTGGACGCTATGTCGTGTTTGGAGAGCCCCTGATGTGCTTAAACAGTGGAAACACCCCACAAGTGACACCATTTTGGAAACTAGACCCCCTAAGGAACTTATCTAGATCTGTTGTGAGCACATTGAACCCCCAAGTGTTTCACAAAAGTTTATAATGCCTGGGTCTGAAAAATAAAAAAAAACAATTTTCCACAAAAATGATTTTTTAGTCCCAAATTTTTGATTTTTCCCAAGGAAATTGGACACCAAAAGTTGTTGTCCAATTTGTCTTGAGTACGCTGATACCCCATATGTGGGGGGGGGGGGAAACTGTTTGGGCGCACAACAGGGCTTGGAAAGGAAGTAGTAATGTTTTGGAATGCAGACGTTGATGGGGGTCATGTTCCGTTTGCAGTGCCCCAGATGTGCCTAAACAGTGGAAACCCCCACAAGTGACCCCATTTTGGAAACTAGACCCCCTAAGGAGCTTATCTAGATCTTTGGTGAACACTTTGAACCCCCAAGTGCTTCACACAAGTTTATAATGCCGGAGCATGAAAATAAAAAATCCTATTTTTTTCCACAAAAATTATCTTTTAGTCACTAATTTTTTATTTTCCCAAGAGTAACAGGAGAAATTGGACCACAAAAGTTGATGTCCAATTTGTCCTGAGTATGCTGATACCCCATATGTAGGGGGGAACCACTGTTTGGGCGCACAGCAGAGCTCAGAATGGAAGGAGCATCATTTGACTTTTTCCAAACAAAATTGGCTGGAATTGAGATTGGACGCCATGTTGCATTTGGAGAGCCCCTGATGTGCCTAAACAGTGGAAACCCCCCACAAGTGACCCCATTTGGGAAACTAGACCCCCTAAGGAACTTATCTAGATCTTTGGTGAGCAATTTGAACCCTAAAGTGCTTCACACAAGTTTATAACGTAGAGCCATAAAATTAAAAAATCATATTTTTTCCACAAAAATGATCTTTTCACCCCAATTTTTATTTTCCCAAGGGTAACAAGACTCCAAAAGTTATTGTGCAATTTGTCCTGAGTGCGCTGATACCCCATATGTGGGGGTAAACCACTGTTTAGGTGCATGGCAGAGTTTGGAAGGGAAGGAGCGCCGTTCGACTTTTTCAACACAGAATTGGCTGGATGCCATGTCTGTTTGGAGAGCTCCTGATCTGCCTAAACAGTGGAAACCCCCCACAAGTGACCCCATTTTGTAAACTAGACCCCCAAAGGATCTTATCCAGATGTGTGGTGAGCACTTTGAACCCCCAAGTGCTTCACAGAAGTTTATAACGTACAGCAGTAAAAATAAAAAATCCTTTTTTTTTTTACAAAAATGATTTTTTCGCCCCCAATATTTTATTTTCACAAGGGTAACAGGAGAAATTGGACCCCAAAAGTTGTTGTCCAATTTGTCCTGAGTACGCTGATACCCAATATGTGGGAGAAAACTACTGTATGGGAACACGTCGGGGCTCGGAAGGGAAGTAGTGACGTTTTGGATTACAGACTTTGATGGAATGGTCTGGGGGTGTCATGTCGCATTTGGAGAGCCCCTGGTGCACCTAAACAGTGGAAACCCCCACAAGTGACCCCATTTTGGAAAATAGACCCCACAAGGAACTTATCTAGATGTGTGGTGAGCACTTTGAACCCCGAAGTGCTTCACAGAAGTTTATAACGTACAGCCGTAAAAATAAAAAATCCTTTTTGTTTTACAAAAATGATTTTTTCGCCCCAATATTTTATTTTCACAAGGGTAACAGGAGAAATTGGACCCCAAAAGTTGTTGTCCAATTTGTCATGAGTACGCTGATACCCAATATGTGGGCGAAAACTACTGTATGGGTACACGTTGAGGCTCGGAAGGGAAGTAGTGACGCTTTGGATTGCAGACTTTGATGGAATGGTCTGGGGGTGTCATGTCGCATTTGGAGAGCCCCTGATGCGCCTAAACAGTGGAAACCCCCCACAAGTCACACCATTTTGGAAAATAGACCCCATAAGGAACTTATCTAGATGTGTGGTGAGCGCTATGAAGTCCCAAGTGCTTCACAGAAGTTTATAACATACAGCCGTAAAAACAAAAAAAATCATTTTTTTTTTAAAAAATGATACTTTTGCCCCCAGTTTTTTTATTTTCCCAAGGGTAACAGAAGAAATAGGACAAATTGCACAATAACTCTTAGGGTCCAGAGTACGCTGATACCCCATGTGGGAGTAAACTACTGTTTGGGCGCATGGCAGAGCTCAGAAGTGAAGGAGCACCGTTTGACTTTTTCAACGCAGAATTGGCTGGAATTGAGATCAGACGCCATGTCACATTTGGAGAGCCCCTGATGTGCCTAAACAGCGGAAACCCCCCAATTCTAACTCCAACCCTAACCCCAACACACCCCTAACCCTAGTCCCAACCCTAACCATAAACCTAACCATAACACACCCTAACCCTAATCCCAACCCTAACCCTAATCCTAACTTTAGCGCCAACCCTAACCCTAGCTTTAGCCGCAACCCTAACCTTAACCATAACCCTAATGGGAAAATGGAAATAAATACTTTTTTTTAATTTTATTATTTTTCCCTAACTAAGGGGGTGATAAAGGGGGTTTGATTTACTATTTATAGTGGGTTTTTATGATTGGCAGCTGTCACGCTAAAAGACGCTTTTTTTTTGCATCATCACATTTTGAGAGCTATAATTTTTGCAGATTTTGGCCCACAGAGTCATGTGAGGTCTTATTTTTGCGGTACGAGTTGACGTTTTTATTGGTACCATTTTTGAGCACGTGACATTTTTTGATCGCTTTTTATTTCGATTTTTGGGAGGTTAGAATGAACAAAAATCAGCAATTCATGAATTTCTTTTGGGGGAGGCGTTTATACCGTTCCGCGTGTGGTAAAATTGATAAAGCAGTTTTATTCTTCGGGTTAGTTTCGATTATGGCGATACTCATTTATATCTTTTTTTATGTTTTGGCGCTTTTATAGAATAAAACCAATTTTATATAAAAAATTATTATTTTTGCATCGCTTTATTCTGAGAGCTATAACTTTTTTATTTTTTCATTGATGATGCTGTATGGGGCTCATTTTTTGCGGGACAAGATGACGTTTTCAGCGGTACCATGTTTATTTATATCGGTCTTTTTGATCGCGTTTATTCCACTTTTTGTTGGCGGTAAGATGATAAAGCATTGATTTTTTGCTTTGTTTTTTTTTTATTTTTTTAAGAGGTTCACTAAAGGGGTTAACTAGTGGGACAGTTTTATAGGGGGGATCGTTACGGACGCGGCAATACCAAATATGTGTACTTTTATTGTTTTTGTTTTTTTATTTACAGGAAAAAATGAATTTATTGGGGAATTGTTATGTTTCGGTAGCTGAGGAGTGCAGGTAAAAAAGGCAATACACCAGAGCAGTTGGAATCTATGAGATTGCAGTACCCTGACTAACCACCACAACTAGAGGCAGCCGTGGAGCGTTCCTACGTTGGTCTTAGACGCCTCGTCACAGCCTGAGAAACTAACTACACCTAAAGACAGAAATAGGAAAGCTATCTGCCCCGGAGCAGAACCCCAAAGATAATAGAAAGCCCCCAAACATGTAATGGCGGTTAGACAAGACGAAACACCGACACAGAAAGAAAATAGTATGAGCAAACGCTGGAGCCCAAACTAACTAAATAGAAAAGGATAGGAAGGGTACTTACTGCAATCCCAGAAAACCCTGAAAGGCACCAACTCTACTAATTTCAAAAACACCTGAGATCACACGACCTCTTCCACCTAAATTAGTTCTCTGGTGTAACAAAATCAAAACAGCAGCCACTGAAAAAACTGGAAAAAGCAAATGTACAAAACATCAGTGGCTGAACTAAACTGAGAGGGCAAAAGCCCCCGGAGGGGACCCTGAAGGCCCCCACAGAAGTGCAGGACAAAATGCAAAAATATAGCACAAACACAAAAGAAGAAAATGTCTTATCTGTTAGCAGGAGATGCAGACACGACACAGCAGGCTACAAGGGAAACAGGAATAAAGGATCCAGACCAGAACAATTGATCACCGGCAACCCTGATGGGAAGGTGACTCCCTTATATAAGACCAATCAGTAACACCTGATTCCCAGTCCTCAAATCTTCACTGGACAGACTAGCACCGCTTTTAACCACCAGAGGGAGCCTCTGCTCAGAACTCATCTCAAACCCATTCACAACAGTAGCCCCCCCTTGAGGAGGGGTCACCGAACCCTCATTTGAGCAACCAGGTCGGTCAGGATGAGTTCTATGATACGCACGGATAAGTCTCCTAGCATGGATGTCCGAAGAAAACACCCAAGAATTGTCTTCCTGACCATAACCTCTCCATTTAACCAAATACTGGAGTTTCCGTCTAGAAAAACGGGAATCTAATATTTTCTCAACCACATACTCCAGATTGCCCTCAACCAAAACAGGGTCAGGAGGCACAGCAGCAGGAACCACTGGCTCAACAAACCTCTTCAACAAGGACTTGTGGAACACGTTATGGATCTTAAATGTCCCTGGAAGAAGCAAACGAAAAGAAACAGGATTAATAATCTCCATGATCTTATAAGGTCCAATGAACCTAGGCTTAAATTTAGGAGATGCTACTCTCATAGGAATATTCTTTGAGGACAACCAGACCAAGTCCCCCACTTTAAACCGAGGACCATCAGTCCTATGCCGGTTAGCAAACCGCTGGGCCCTCTCCTGAGAGAGGGACAACCTCTCCACTACCTGGTCCCAAATCTGTTGCATACGCTCCACAACAGAGTCAACACCTGGACAGACAGAAGCCTCCGTCTGTCCTGAAGAAAATCGAGGGTGAAACCCAGAATTACAAAAAAATGGAGACATCAAAGTGGCAGAGCTAGCCCTAATATTAAGAGCAAACTCAGCCAAAGGCAAAAAAGAGACCCAGTCATCCTGATCAGCAGACACAAAGCATCTTAGATAAGTCTCCAATGTCTGGTTTGTTCTCTCAGTTTGACCATTGGTCTGAGGATGAAATGCCGAGGAGAAAGACAATTGAACACCCAGTTTAGAACAAAAAGTCCTCCAAAATCTGGAAACAAACTGGACTCCTCTGTCAGACACAATGTTCTCAGGAATGCCGTGTAAACGAACCACGTGCTGAAGGAACAATGGCACCAATTCAGAGGAGGAAGGCAACTTAGGTAATGGCACAAGATGTATCATTTTGGAAAACCTATCACAAATTACCCAGATGGTGGTCATTCTCTGAGAAACAGGAAGGTCGGAAATTAAATCCATAGAGATATGGGTCCATGGTCTCTTGGGCACAGGCAATGGCATCAACAAACCACTAGAGCGAGAGCAAGGCTTGGAGCGAGAGCAAGTCCCGCAGGACTGCACAAATTCCCTGACATCACGAGACAAGGTAGGCCACCAAAAGGACCGACTAACCAAGTCTCTGGTACCAAAAATTCCGGGATGCCCAGCCAATGCGGAACAATGAATCTCAGACATCACACTCTTTTTCCACTGGTCCGGGACAAACAATTTTCCAACAGGGCAGCGCTCGGGCCTATCCTCCTGACACCCCTCCAGAGCAAGTCTCAAATTGGGCGAGATGGCGGAAAGAACTACACCCTCTTTCAAAATAACAGAAGGATCAGATAACTCAGGAGAGTCCGCAAGGAAACTCCTCGAGAGGGCATCCGCCTTAACATTCTTAGTGCCAGGAAGAAAGGAAACCACAAAATTAAAACGTGTGAAAAACAAGGCCCACCTGGCCTGTCTAGGATTGAGTCGCTTGGCAGATTCCAGATAGACCAGATTCTTATGGTCCGTAAGGACCACCACCTGATGTTTGGCTCCCTCCAGCCAATGTCTCCACTCTTCAAAAGCCCACTTCATGGCCAATAACTCCCGATTACCCACGTCATAATTACGTTCAGTAGGAGAAAATTTTCGAGAGAAAAAGGCACAAGGTTACTTTTAGAGGTCTCTGGATCTTTTTGGGACAAAACGGCACCTGCCCCAATTTCAGAGGCATCAACCTCCACCTGAAATGGCAGAGAAACATCAGGCTGCCGTAGAACAGGAGCAGAAGTGAATCTCTGCTTAAGTTCCTGAAATGCAGAGACTGCCTCAGGAGGCCAATTCACCACATCAGAACCCTTTCTGGTCAAATCAGTTAATGGTTTAACAATAACCGAGAAATTACCAATAAATTTACGATAAAAATTAGCAAAACCCAAAAATCTCTGAAGAGCCTTTAATGAAGTAGGTTGGACCCAATCACAGATGGCCTGAACCTTGACAGGGTCCATTTCAATAACAGATGGGGACAAAATGAATCCCAGAAATGAGATCCTCTGTACGCCAAAAAGACACTTTGATCCCTTCACATACAGAGCATTCTCTCTCAAAATCTGGAATACAGTTCGAACATGTTTCACATGAGAGTCCCAGTCATTAGAAAAAATCAAGATATCATCCAAATAAACAATCAGAAATTTGTCCACAAAATCCCTGAAAATGTCATTCATGAAGGACTGGAAGACGGAAGGAGCATTAGTGAGCCCAAAGGGCATCACCAGGTACTCAAAATGCCCTTCAGGGTATTGAATGCCGTCTTCCATTCATCCCCGTGCTTAATGCGAATAAGGTTATACGCCCCCCTGAGGTCAATCTTGGTAAACCAAGTAGCGTTTTTCACCCTGGAAAACAGGTCAGAAATCAAGGGTAACGGGTATTGATATTTCACAGTAATATTGTTCAAGAGACGATAATCAATACACGGCCTTAATGAACCATCCTTTTTGGCCACAAAGAAAAAACCGGCACCTAAGGTGAAGAGGATGGTCTGATATGACCCTTCTCCAATGATTCCTTGATATAAGACCGCATAGCGTCATGTTCAGGTACAGACAAGTTAAAAAGGCGACCTTTAGGGAATTTACTACCCGGCACTAATTCAATAGCGCAGTCATAGCTCCTATGGGGAGGCAAGTATGCAGATTTACTTTCGCTAAACACATCAGAAAAATCAATCAAAAAGTCAGGAACATCCTGAGCCTGGGGGGAGGCAGAAAAAACAGGAGTGTTGGTATTAACACATTGGCAGCCCCAACTGGTTACAGACACAGATTTCCAATCCAAAACAGGATTATGAGACTGTAACCAAGGAAAACCCAGCACGATAATGTCATGCAGATTATACAGAACCAAAAATTTGCAGCACTCCTGGTGATCAGGTTCAACCCTCATTATCACCTGAGTAGAAAACTGGGGTTTATTCTCAGCCAAAGGGGTAGAATCGATCCCCAGTAGGGGAATAGACTTCTGTAGGGGTATCAAGGGAAATCCACAACATTTAGCAAAATCATAATCCATCAGGTTAATAGCTGCTCCAGAATCAACGAAAGCCTGAGCAGAAAATGAGGACAGAGAGCATATCAGAGTGACAGTTAATAAAAACTTAGTCTGAACACTACCCAAGACAACTGAGCGTGCAAAACGTCTTCCCGCTTAGGGCAGACTGAAATAGCATGAGAGGCATCACCACAGTAGAAACATAACCCATTGCGCTTTCGAAACTCATGACGCTGTGCCCCAGACACCACTCTATCACACTGCATGGGTTCAGAAGCTGGTTCACAAGGCAACACCATTCCACGCATACTTCTCCGCTCACGCAAACGTCTGTCAATTTGAATCGCTAATGACATAGAATTATTGAGACCAGAGGGGACAGGGAATCCCACCATAACATCCTTTACATTATCAGACAGACCCTTCCGGAAAAGGGCTGCCAAAGCGTCGTCATTCCATTTGGTCAGGACTGCCCACCTACGGAATCTCTGACAGTATAACTCAGCGTCATCAAGCCCCTGATTTAATGCCAACAAGGCTTTTTCAGCTTGATCAGTGACATTAGGCTCATCGTACAATAACCCCAAGGCCTGAAAAACGCATCAACATCACTCAAAACAGGATCCCCAGGTATCAGGGAAAAAGCCAAATCCTGAGGATCGCCGCGCAGGAGAGAGATGATAATTTGAACCTGCTGCGCTGCGTTCCCTGAGGACTTAGGTTTTAAGGCAAAAAACAATTTACAATTATTTTTGAAATTCTGAAACTTAGCTCGATCCCCTAAAAACAAATCTGGCATGGGGATCCTAGGTTCCACAACAGGCAACCTAGCAAGATAGATAGCAATACTCCGAACCTCAGTGGCAAGCTGATCCACACGGCCAGACAACTGTGCAAACTCCATTGAGAGAAAAGATCCTCCCCAGCACCCAGAGATACAGAGGGGAAAAAAAAAAAAAAAATGCAACAAACAGAAAAATATCTCTAACAACTCTGACAACCTTTTTTCTTTCACAATGATTTTTCCCTTCTGTGAGTACCATACAATTTTCAATTTTTAGGCCGGTGATACTGTTATGTTTCGGTAGCTGAGGAGTGCAGGTAAAAAAGGCAATACACCAGAGCAGTTGGAATCTATGAGATTGCAGTACCCTGACTAACCACCACAACTAGAGGCAGCCGTGGAGCGTTCCTACGTTGGTCCTAGATGCCTCGTCACAGCCTGAGAAACTAACTACACCTAAAGACAGAAATAGGAAAGCTATCTGCCCCGGAGCAGAACCCCAAAGATAATAGAAAGCCCCCAAACATGTAATGGCGGTTAGACAAGACGAAACACCGACACAGAAAGAAAATAGTATGAGCAAACGCTGGGCCCAAACTAACTAAATAGAAAAGGATAGGAAGGGTACTTACTGCAATCCCAGAAAACCCTGAAAGGCACCAACTCTACTAATTTCAAAAACACCTGAGATCACACGACCTCTTCCACCTAAATTAGTTCTCTGGTGTAACAAAATCAAAACAGCAGCCACTGAAAAAACTGGAAAAAGCAAATGTACAAAACATCAGTGGCTGAACTAAACTGAGAGGGCAAAAGCCCCCGGAGGGGACCCTGAAGGCCCCCACAGAAGTGCAGGACAAAATGCAAAAATATAGCACAAACACAAAAGAAGAAAATGTCTTATCTGTTAGCAGGAGATGCAGACACGACACAGCAGGCTACAAGGGAAACAGGAATAAAGGATCCAGACCAGAACAATTGATCACCGGCAACCCTGATGGGAAGGTGACTCCCTTATATAAGACCAATCAGTAACACCTGATTCCCAGTCCTCACAATCTTCACTGGACAGACTAGCACCGCTTGTAACCACCAGAGGGAGCCTCTGCTCAGAACTCATCTCAAACCCATTCACAACAGGGAATATTTTTTTTTTTTTATGATTTTTTTAAACAATTTTTATTTTTATTTTTTTAACTTTTTTACTTTGTCCCAGGGTGGGACATCACTGTATTTTAGCAGATCGCTGGTGTGACAGGGTGCACAGCACTCTGTCACACCAGCGATCGCTCTGGCATCGCTGCAGGCTTCTCAGTGCCTGCTCTCAGCAGGCACTGAGGAAGCCGCCTCCATGCAGGACCCCGGCGCCATCTTGGATCCGGGGACCTGGAGGGAGGATGGACCCTCAGAACAGCGCCACACATCACGCTGCTCTGAGGGTCTCAGGGGGGCGCGCAGGAAGCCCCCACCCTGCGCGATCCTCCCCTGTGCCCCCAGTACACCGCGATCATGTTTGATTGCGGTGTGCTAGGGGTTAATGTGCCGGGAGCGGTCCATGACCGCTCCTGACACATAGTGCCGGGTGTCAGCTGTGATAATCAGCTGACACCCGGCCGCGATCGGCTTCGCTCCCCCCGGGAGCGCGTCCGATCGCTGGGACGTACTATCCCGTCCATGGTCATATGGGCCCAGGTACCATGGATGGGATAGTACGTCTGATGGCAGTAAGGGGTTAAGCATGGGGGTGGATCAATCATGCTTTGGGGTTGTGTTTCAGTGAATGACACTGGGAAAATTTTTCTGGTATAGAGAACAATGGATTCAATTGAATTTCAACAAATTCTTGATGCAAACATAACACCATCTGTATAAAAGCTGAAGTTGAAAATAGGATGGCTTCTACAAACGGTTAATAATCCTAAACATGTCAAAATGCACAATAAACTACCTCAAAATGTGCAAGTTGAAGGTTTTACAATGGCCCTCAAAGTCCCCTGATCTGAACATCGGTAAAAATCTATGTTGAGACCTCAAAATAGCAGCACATGCAAGACGACCCAGGAATCTTACAGAATTGGAAGAATTTTCCAAGGAACAATGGCTGAAAATCCCTCAAACAAAACAAGAATGGAAAGACTCTTGGCTGGCTATATTGAGGCCAGAATATAAATGAGCACATAAATCACAAGTTAGTCAATAGGATACATCCTGTAAGTCCAAATCAGAGTACTGTACTATAAGGCAAGCAATGGTGCCACTTCCCCTACACACGTTTCAGCAGGCGTGCCTTCTTCTGGAAGTTTATACCCTGCATAGTGCAATTTAGTGTCATGATCCAGTACCTGAGTTTGTTTTCTGCTATCTTCTCTCTGGACTGGTTATGCGGGTGTTAATCCCCTCTGCCTCGTATTGGAGCTGACAGGGCTATTTCAGTCCTCTGCAGCCGGTTGGCCGGCGTCAGCTATAGTTTATGCTTCCAGGCTAGAGCAGCAGAGTCGTATACCCTAGTGATCCTTCTGCCTCTGACTTCTCGTATTTGTGTGTGACCTGTTTGTGACCCTGATTTAGTGTGTGCCTGGTGGTTTCCCTACAGTGTATGACTTGGTCTGATTTCTGAACCCTGCCTCTTATTTTCTCTCCGTGATACTTCGCTCCCCGACTGGCTTTGACTCAGTGGTTTGTACACCAACTACGTCTTACGTCTCACGTTTTGGATAGCATGTTGCCGGTTGGCTCTGACTTCTGGCTTGTCTCTGACTACGTGCATTGCTGTGAAATCTGGTACTTCTGCTCCTGACAGTTACTGACTCGGCTTGTCTGCCCACTCTTTCGTGACCTGTGACACCTGTGCTGCTGCTCAGTGTTTCTACGCTGTGTGTGTGCAACCTCTCTTCCCTCACCAGCACCCCCTGGTGGAGGTTGTGCTATACTGCACTGCAGTAGCATTACATTTAGTATGTATAAATGGCCAGAAAGATCTTGCACTTTATCAGCACAATTATACTAATTGTAAATCTTGCCAAAATGTGGTGGCAAAAAATTGTTTTGGCTTCTTGCCACATAGCACCTTTTTTAATATTTTGCATTTAATAAAAATTGAAGTTTTTATACAGTTCTGTGTGTGCTTCTTCCTATATGCCTCCATAATAGTTTGGTGGTAGATGGAGGTCACCATGGGTTCACCGACCAATCATGACTGTGTACCTTCTGCCACTGCAATGGATTCAAGTTGCAACGCAGAACCAAGGACGTACACTTTTTTTGAAAGTTATCAAGACACCCGCAAGTAGGGGCCCATCGATGGACTGCCATAAATGTAATTTCCATCCGGACATTTAAAAACACTGTTGCGTATGAGACGCCCGCCAGGGCCGTGGGGTACTCGGCACCAAGCCCGTCGACTTCTATGGGGGATGTCACGGGCAGCCACGGCTCGGTCTGTGGCCCTGGGCGCTCACCAAAAATGGGGGGTATTTACAGGGGATTAGTGTTCGTGTAGTTTGTCGTGACGCCAACTGTAGTACCTGGTCAGGGTGACCAGCGCTGCTGTGCAGGTCCTCTGGAAGGGATGGTGTTGTGCAGCTAGTTGTTAAGTCTCCCACAAGTGAGACGGAGTCCTTCCAGGGCAGGTAGATGAAAGGTGTAGAAATGATGCAGGAGGGATGTAGCAGAGGGCAGTGTGCGTCGCTGGAATAATCAGGAAACAGTTCTGTTGCAGTT
Source organism: Oophaga sylvatica (assembly GCA_033576555.1). Lineage (NCBI taxonomy): Eukaryota > Metazoa > Chordata > Amphibia > Anura > Dendrobatidae > Oophaga > Oophaga sylvatica. Next base: position 559,065,174 of record JARQOD010000004.1, on the reverse strand, counting down.
TCAGGGTTTTTACTCACAGTCTGTTTGTTCCCCCCTTGTTAAACACAGCACTCCCGGGCTGTAATAGAGTAAAGATATTACATTAGAAACATACAAAAATTTTTAGATATGCATATCAACAATAGAAAAGCAATTTCAAAACTCATCATCCCTTTATGGGAGGCACTTCAGGTTAAACGTTGCATAAATAACATTTTTAATATCAACATTCTATATAGTGCAAATAGCACTAGTATCAAAGTTCACTGAAGCTTGCAAGAACTACCCCCACCGGGGTAACTTCACAGTGTCCTTAACTTGTGCTGGTGGAGGACCCGCTCCAAACCTCCAACGGTGCTCTTGGGTGGGCTGCAAGACATTACTGACTTTTTCCAGCAGACCTCACCTTCGGCCACACCAAACGGGTTTTAACTTCAGAGGTAGTTAAGTAAAACCAAGATGGAGCACCTGAGTGCTAACTATTTACAAAGTCAGTCCTTGGGCTAGCAAAGTTCATAGCCTCACAGTTCATAATTCAACAATTCAAGACAACTACCCCCCCGGGTTAAGGCAACATTTTTAAATCGAACAAAAACTATTCACAAATGCAGATCCTGTCCGGGTGAAGGATTCATTTACTTATTTGCAGGTGGTGGCACCAGGGGCTACCTGGTACCCTGTTATGATTTGGTAGCTGAGGAGAGCAAGCAAAAAAGGAAATACACCAGAGAGGTTGGAATCTATGGATTGCAGTACCCTGACTAACCACCACAACTAAAGGCAGCCGTGGAGCGTACCTACGTTGGTCCTAGACGCCTCGTCACAGCCTGAGAAGCTAACTACACCTAAAGACAGAAAGAGGAAAACTATCTGCCCGGAGCAGATCCCCAAAGAACATAGAAAGCCCCCAAACATGTAATGGCGGTTAGACAAGAGGAAATACTGACACAGACAGAAAATAGTATGAGCAAACGTTGGGGCCCAAACTTCCTAAATAGAAAAGGATAGGAAGGACACTTACTGCAACCCCAAAAAACCCTGAAAAGTACCAACTCTACTAATTACAAAAACACCTGAGATCACACGACCTCTACCACCTAAATTAGTTCTCTGGTGTAACAAAAACTAAACAGCAGCCACTGAAAAAATTGGAAAAGGCAAATGAACAAACAACAGTGGCTGAACTAAACTGGGAGGAGCACAAGCCCCCGGAGGGGACCCGGCAGACCCCCACAGATGTGCAGGACAAAATGCAAAAAGCAAGCACAAAAAACAAAAAGAAGAAAATGTCTTATCTGTTAGCAGAAGATGCAGGCATGAAACAGCAGGCTACAAAGTGAACAGGAATCAAAGATGAGACCAGAACAATTGATCACCGGCAACCCTGATGGGAGGGAACCTCCCTTATATAAGACCAGTCAGTAACACCTGATCGCCAATCTTTACAATCTTCATTGGATAGTTCAGTACTGTTTGTAACCACCAGAGGGAGCTTCTGCTCAGAATTCATTCTAGCACATTCACAACAGTACCCCCCCCCTTGAGGAGGGGTCACCGAACCCTCATTTGAGCAACCAGGTCGGTCAGGATGAGCTCTGTGATACGCACGGATGAGTCTCCTGGCATGGATGTCCGAAGCAAACACCCAAGAATTGTCCTCCTGACCATAACCTCTCCACTTAACCGAATACTGGAGTTTCCGTCTAGAAAAACGAGAATTCAATATTTTCTCAACCACATACTCCAGATTGCCCTCAACCAAAACAGGGTCAGGAGGCATAGCCATAGGAACCACTGGCTCGACAAACCTCTTCAATAAGGACTTGTGGAACACGTTATGGATCTTAAATGTCCCTGGAAGAAGTAAATGAAAGGAAACAGGATTAAGAATCTCCATGATCTTATAAGGTCCAATGAACCTAGGCTTAAACTTAGGAGATGCAACTCTCATAGGGATATTTCTTGAGGACAACCAGACCAAGTCCCCCACTTCAAACCGAGGACCATCAGTCCTATGCTGGTTGGCAAACCACTGGGCCCTCTCCTGAGAGAGGGACAACCTCTCCACTACCTGGTCCCAAATCTGCTGCATACGCTCCACAACAGAGTCAACACATGGACAGACAGAAGCCTCCGTCTGTCCTGAAGAAAATCGAGGGTGAAACCCAAAATTGCAGAAAAATGAAGACATCAAAGTGGCAGAGCTAGCCCTATTATTAAGAGCAAACTCAGCCAAAGGCAAAAAAGAGACCCAGTCATCCTGATCAGCAGACACAAAGCATCTCAGATAAGTCTCCAATGTCTGGTTTGTTTTCTCAGTTTGTCCATTGGTCTGAGGATGAAAAGCCGAGGAGAAAGACAATTGAACACCAAGTTTCGAACAAAAAGTCCTCCAAAATCTGGAAACAAACTGGACTCCTCTGTCAGACACAATGTACTCAGGAATGCCGTGTAACCGAACCACGTGCTGAAGGAACAAAGGCACCAATTCAGAGGAGGAAGGCAACTTAGGTAATGGCACAAGATGTATAATTTTGGAAAACCTATCACAAATCACCCAGATAACGGTCATTCTCTGAGAAACAGGGAGGTCGGAAATGAAATCCATAGAGATATGAGTCCATGGTCTCTTGGGCACAGGCAATGGCATCAACAAACCACTAGAGCAGAGCAAGGCTTGGAGCGAGAGCAAGTCCCGCAGGACAGCACAAATTCCCTGACGTCACGAGACAAAGTAGGCCACCAAAAGGACCGACTAACCAAGTCTCTGGTACCAAAAATTCCGGGATGACCGGCCAACGCGGAACAATGAATCTCAGACATCACACTCTTTTTCCATCGGTCTGGGACAAACAATTTCCCAATAGGGCAGCGCTCGGGTTTATCCTCCTGACACCCTTCCAGAGCCAGTCTCAAATTGGGCGAGATGGCGGAAAGAACTACACCCTCTTTCAAAATAACAGCAGAATCAGATAACTCAGGAGAGTCCGCAAGGAAACTCCTCGAGAGGGCATCCGCCTTAACATTCTTAGTGCCAGGAAGAAAGGAAACCACAAAATTAAAACGTGTGAAAAACAAGGCCCACCTGGCCTGTCTAGGATTAAGTCGCTTGGCTGATTCCAGATAAACCAGATTCTTATGGTCTGTGAGGACCACCACCTGATGTTTGGCTCCCTCCAGCCAATGACTCCTTGATATAAGACCGCATAGCGTCATGTTCAGGTACAGACAAGTTAAAAAGGCGACCTTTAGGGAATTTACTACCAGGCACTAATTCAATAGCGCAGTCATAGCTCCTATGGGGGGGCAAGGATGCAGATTTACTTTAGCTAAACACATCAGAAAAATCAGTCAAAAAGTCAGGAACATCCTGAGCCTGGGGGAGGCAGAAAAAACAAGAGTGTTGGTATTAACACATTGGCAGCCCCAACTGGTTACAGACACAGATTTCCAATCCAAAACAGGATTATGAGACTGCAACCAAGGGAAACCCAGTACGATAATGTCATGCAGATTATACAGCACCAAAAATTTGCAACTCTCCTGATGATCAGGTTCAACCCTCATTATCAACTGAGTAGAGAACTGAGGTTTATTCTCAGCCAAAGGGGTAGAATCGATCCCCAGTAGGGGAATAGACTTCCGTAGGGGTATCAAGGGAAACCCACAACGTTTAGCAAAATCAAAATCCATCAGGTTAATAGCTGCTCCCGAATCAACGAAAGCCTGAGCAGAAAATGTGGACAGGGAGCAAATCAGGGTAACAGTCAACAAAAATTTAGTCTGAACACTACCCAAGACAACTGAGCGTGCAAAACGTCTTCCCCGCTTAGGGCAGACAGAAATAGCATGAGAGGCATCACCACAGTAGAAACATAACCCATTGCGTTTTCGAAACTCATGACGCTGTGCCCCAGAAGCCACTCTATCACACTGCATGGGTTCAGAAGCTGGTTCACAAAGCAACACTATTCCACGCATACCTCTACGCTCACGCAAACGTCTGTCAATTTGAATCGCTAATGACATAGAATCATTGAGACCAGAGGGGACTGGGAATCCCACCATAACATCCTTTACATTCTCTGACAGACCCTTCCGAAAAAGGGCTGCCAAAGCATCGTCATTCCATTTGGTCAGGACTGCCCACCTTCGGAATCTCTGACAGTATAACTCAGCGTCCTCAAGCCCCTGATTTAATGCCAACAAGGCTTTTTCAGCTTGATCAGTGACATTAGGATCATCGTACAATAACCCCAGAGCCTCAAAAAATGCATCAACATTACTCAAAACAGGGTCCCCAGGTGTCAGGGAAAAAGCCCAATCCTGAGGATCGCCGCGCAGGAGAAAGATGACAATTTGAACCTGCTGCGCTGCGTTCCCTGAGGACTTAGATTTCAAGGCAAAAAACAACTTACAGTTATTTTTGAAATTCAGAAATTTAGCTCGATCCCCTAAAAACAAATCTGGCATGGGAATCCTAGGTTCCACAACAGGCAACCCTGCAAGATAGATAGCAATACTCCGAACTTCAGTGGGAAGCTGATCCACACGGCCAGACAACTGTGCAAACTCCATTGAGAGAAAAAAAAAATCCTCCTCAGCATCCAGAGATACAGAGGGAAAAAGAAAAAAAAATCTCTGACAATCTTCTTTCTTTAACACTATTTTTCCCTTCTGTGAGTACCATACAAATATCAGTTTTTTGGCCGGTGATACTGTTATGATTTGGTAGCTGAGGAGAGCAAGCAAAAAAGAAAATACACCAGAGAGGTTGGAATCTATGGGATTGCAGTACCCTGACTAACCACCACAACTAAAGGCAGCCGTGGAGCGTACCTACGTTGGTCCTAGACGCCTCGTCACAGCCTGAGAAGCTAACTACACCTAAAGACAGAAAGAGGAAAACTATCTGCCCCGGAGCAGATCCCCAAAGAACATAGAAAGCCCCCAAACATGTAATGGCGGTTAGACAAGAGGAAATACTGACACAGACAGAAAATAGTATGAGCAAACGTTGGGGCCCAAACTTCCCAAATAGAAAAGGATAGGAAGGACACTTACTGCAACCCCAAAAAACCCTGAAAAGTACCAACTCTACTAATTACAAAAACACCTGAGATCACACGACCTCTACCACCTAAATTAGTTCTCTGGTGTAACAAAAACTAAACAGCAGCCACTGAAAAAACTGGAAAAGGCAAATGAACAAACAACAGTGGCTGAACTAAACTGGGAGGAGCACAAGCCCCCAGAGGGGACCCGGCAGACCCCCACAGAAGTGCAGGACAAAATGCAAAAAGCAAGCACAAAAAACAAAAAGAAGAAAATGTCTTATCTGTTAGCAGAAGATGCAGGCACGAAACAGCAGGCTACAAAGTGAACAGGAATCAAAGATGAGACCAGAACAATTGATCACCGGCAACCCTGATGGGAGGGAACCTCCCTTATATAAGACCAGTCAGTAACACCTGATCGCCAATCTTTACAATCTTCATTGGATAGTTCAGTACTGTTTGTAACCACCAGAGGGAGCTTCTGCTCAGAATTCATTTCTAGCACATTCACAACAGTACCCCTCTTAGCCGGAAGGCCGCGGATCGTGCACAGTACCTCTCGTCTGCCGCATTCGCTGCCCCTGTTGACGCTGCTGGGCCTCCCACTCCCGGCTCCTCCATTCTTCCTGCGGGTGCCAGTTGTAGTCCTTCTCTGCAAGGACCTCCACATTCTTGCTGTCAGCCGGCTGGTCCGGGAACCCCAGCTTCTCCGGGCCTTCCCGCGGCCGCCGGCACAGGTGGTGCTCAGCATAGACGGATGCTGGGGCTTGCTGCGGAGCCGGCTCGCTCTGGCTCTCTAGGCCGCAGGGCCTGTCTTCTTCCGGGGACGCTGGCGGCAGGCAGGGAGCTGGTGCAGGTGGCTTGGGAGATGTCCCTCCGCGGACTCCTCCACAGGGACAAGTAACCCCACTGCGGCGTCAGCGACGGGGCTCGCTCCTTGTTCGGCTCCAGGTGCCAGTGCCACAGGTGGGTGAAGCAGCCGACTCTGCTCCAACCGCTGCTTCAGAGCCCGCCAGCTCTGCTCCATCCTTTCAACTTCCGCCCGGTGCCGGGCCAGCTCCTCCAGTGCAGCATCAGCATCCGTGCTGGAGAGGGTGCAGGCTGGTTCGGGCCCTGCAGGTGGCTCGGTGGGGGTCAGCACTCCTTCATGGGGGGAGAGGGTGAGCTTCTCCATCCCTTCCCATGGCAGCTCGCCACCGGACGCCATCTTTTTCTGGTCACATCTCCAGTTTCCATCAGGAGGGGCCCGGTCTTTAGTATGGAGGCGGTGCCTTCGCGTTCTTTTCCTCCCACCGAGGAGGATGAGAAGGCGGATCTCCTTGGCTGTGGGGCATGACCGAATATTGTAGTAACACTTGGACTGGGCGGCCATTATTTTCGCGCCACTGGGGAAGTGCACTCCTACGAATTCACGCCCTCCTTCTTCACCAGCGCCTCATGGCGCGAATATGGCGGCAAAATGGCGGTAAATGGTGGCAAAGTCACAAAGATGGCAAATAAAGTCTTGTAGCACAAAACAGTCAATTTATGCACACAGGACTCGCGTTTCACGAGCTTCAGAATCCTCTTTGTGACGCCAGAAATGAGCCGCCCGCCAGGGCCGTGGGGTACTCAGCACCGAGCCCGTCGACTTCTATGGGGGATGTCATGGGCAGCCACGGCTCGATCCGTGGCCCTGGGCGCTCATCAAAAAATGGGGGGTATTTACAGGGGATTAGTGTTTGTGTAGTTTGTCGTGACGCCACCTGTAGTACCTGGTCAGGGTGACCAGCGCTGCTGTGCTGGTGCTCTGGAAGGGATGATGTTGTGCAGCTAGTTGTTAAGTCTCCCACAGGTGAGATGGAGTCCTTCCAGGGCAGGTAGATGAAAGGTGTAGTAATGGTGCAGGAGTGATGTAGCAGAGGGCAGTGTGCATCGCTGGAATAATCAGGAAACACTTCTGTTGCAGTTTCAGGGTTTTTACTCACAGTCTGTTTGTATCTTACAGAAGCCAGCCAGGCGCTTTGTCCTCCAAGAGAGTGGTCCAGCAACCCTCAGGTAAGTTAGTCGCACTTCCAAAGACTCCCTTTTAGTATGTTCCTTTCCGGCTTCTTCTCTAGGTGCTACACTCCTAACTTCCATGCACCCCGCCACCACAGAGCCCTCGGACGAGGGCGTATTGGGTCCTTTCAGTTACTAGAACAGTCCAGGGCGAAGGTTCTGGACGTACTTGACCCCTTAGCTTCCTCCCGGTGAGTTTATGGTGGCTAGTGGCCCCTTGAAGAGACCCACTGTTCTCGGTGTTACTAGTGGAGCTGAACTTTCCCACTAGTCTAGGGACCGTTCCCCGATGTTCGCTTGGTCCTCCTGCTTCTGGATGGGGCACAGCCTCAATTGCTGTCTCGCCCTGGACCCTTTCGCTCTCCTCAGCAAGGCTCCCTGAGATGGACTCAGAGGAGCAGCAGGTCAGTCCAGTACCCACACACTGACTGCCTGGCTCAAACTGGAAACTCTAATCTCACACGCAGCCTAATGCTGCCTACGCTCCACCCACCAACTATCTACACCCTTTCCTAACCAGCCTGAGTCAGACCATCCTCCCAAAGGGTCCGTCTGTGCTCAGCCAGCATAGTGTATGTTGGATGCAGGTGGTGGGAGTCAATGGGGTGCTTCCTCCTTACCTGAGAGTCAGATGTCACACCGCTGGGTGCGATGCAGTATCTCTGTGGCGACTGGACCCTCAGGGCGCCACACGTAAACCATCAATTAATTGTGGTCGTGACGAATCCGCCAAGTGGTCTCAGAAAGGAATACATGAAGTGTGTGATCTCTAGCACAGAAAATGTCCCAGATTTTATACCTTTCCCTCTTAATGGAGTAGGTGATCATGATGACAACAGTTTCTCCTGATGTTTTGATGCACTTAGAGTGTTTTTTTTTTTAAATATATTCCTTTCTATTTTATATCCTTGTCAAAAGTCAATGGAATTAATCAGCTACCCAATAAGGAGACAAGTTAGGTGTAAGGGCTGGGTGATTCATCAAAATAGGTTGTCGAGTTAAGAAGCTTTATAATACCCGACATCTTGCTCATTGTTTGAAATGTCAGGTGAAATGGTAATGAATTATTCTTGGAGGCCTTTTGTGGCTTTTATATTTATTAGTAGAATTCTACATGCATGAATCATTGGAGAGAACTTTATATCAGAATATAAAGATCTTCAATACACAACTTATAGTTTGTGAAGAACTCTAGAAATTAGACACAAATAACTGAGCCAACATTGTAAGCACGGACAAACTACATGATGGCCAAAACAAATGTGCTAAAAAAAATAGCAATAATAATATTAGTTTTGGTATTCTTGGGTAGTGTTGAAATTAGTGCCTTGAAAAGTAACTAAACTTTTTTTTAAATTTAATTATGTTCAAGGAATTACAAAATGTAAACGTATAGGGGGTGCTCACTGTTAAATCAAGTAATAGGTGCCAGGAGAAAATTGTGACCCAATTATCATGATTTCATGTTCATTTCCAATGTTTATGGGACAGTTATTTGTTCTGTTAATTCTTTTCCTTCCTTATTTTCTAATTTATTTCTCTTCTTTTTCTTAGCAAGCCAGTACGGAGTCTAAATAACATTCTGCTCACTGAACTCGGGGACGCATGCGCACTGTACGTCTTCCCTCGCACTTCGGCTACACTCGGCCAGTTTCGTTCAGCGCGTGCGCACTACATCCTCCACCTTATGAGTCACAACCCGGAAGTAATCGGGATTACACGCTGGGACACTATAAAGAGCCGCGCAAGCGGTCAGGCCACATCTGCAGCATCGGTAAGATGCCGCTTTGACACCGGACTTCTCTTTCCTCGCCGTCGGTGTTTTACACCCGGATCTCTTTTGACTCCTCCGGTTTACTAACAAGGTATTATAAGGATCGCTCTCCCATCATCATGTTTATGTCCTATGTGCAGTCTCTGTAGTGCCTTCCATCATTTATTGTATCCCTTTCCTAAAAAGTGCGTTTGGCATGTCCCATTTATTTCAGCATAGACATATGACACTCTGCTTGCAGACGGAAAAAGGACACAATTCAGTAGTAATGTATGCTTTATTTTTTTTTTTTCTGTTTTTTTTCTTTTTTTCTTTATTTTTCTTATTTTTTCTGTCACGCATTGGATACATATTACGCTGAAGGCTTCATATTTAGCAGACAGTAGCCTATTCTTTCTTTAATATTATAAACGGCTACTCTCATGTATATATTCTTTTTTCTAATTGCTGATGACTTCATATTCAGCAGGCTGTAGCCTATATTATCAATGGCTATGTTTCTGAGAGAGTAAAAACTTTTTTTATGTAGATTCCTTTTTCTAAAATTAATATGACAATTTCTAGGGATTCACATTTGTGAATCCTAGTTCATCTGTTTTATTTTCCACTTCAAAGTGGTTCTATTCCTTGGATAGGTTTTTTTCGTTTAAACGGTTTATTATACTATATTATATGACACCATCTGATATGGGGTGAGGGTAATTATGGTTTATTTTCTCTATACCCTTTCTTTTTCCTGTTAGCTTCATTAGACAATTATATGTTACCATATTGAACGTGGTTGTTTCTCTTATATTTATATATAAAAATACTTTATTGTTTTGTTCTGCTTTGTCTTCTAGTTACAGACATTTTTCTTGATAAAGGCTAACCGGCCGAAACGTTGATACAATTATTTGTCTGAAAAAGTCCTTCATCTTTAAGAAATTTTCTGATGACGAACCTGTTTATTTCTGTTCAATAAACTTTCAAAAAAATCCTTTTTGTGTGCCGGAGTTATATACATTTTTCAAGGAATTACAAAGTTATACATTTTTGTAATAAATTTTGTCTTATTGTGCTTCCTTCTCCCCCAAACACTATGTTGCAGTACTGTTTCAATGCTTCGTTCATGCTTCTTTAGAAGATGATTTTAACTGCTGCTCCGGAAGATCACTACACTCTTTTCAAACCACTCGGTGTATAGGAATTCCCCTGTCCGAGCCTCTCTGCTCCTCTTCTTGTACAGGTGAATTCCCATACTCTGGTTGTCTGAATATGGTGTAAGGATCTTGCTGAGCAGCAGGTGAATGCAGCTACTAAAGGAGTTTGAGCTGGCCATGTGAAGCAGCACAGCCAGCATATTGTTTGGGTAAGAAGGAAGCAAGATAAGTTAATGAAGTGCCGTATAATAAAACATGTTTAAAAGGGTTGTATCAAGTTTGGAAGCATGTATCAGACATTGGCTGCATGACTTCAACTTGGTATGTTTGAGTCTGAACGGCAGCAACGTTTCAGACAAAAGCATAGTTTAAAAACTGCCAGCTGCCCAGAAGGGACAGGCAGCGGGCAAGTCGAAGCAGATGAGGACTTGCCTGTCTAACTAATCTCTTGTGCACAGCATCAGATAATCCTCTGGTGAGCCTCGGGCCCTTGGTAGGCCCCTGTACCAGATATAGTGCGTTCCTATAAGCTGGTAACCGCGGTCGTTACAACGACCAGTGGTCTATCAGAGGCCTCGCGCTTTAGTATACGGCGCATACAACTGGCATTAAGATGGCCACCGTGAACAACACTGCTATGAGCCGCGCACTGACGTCATCATGCGGCGCACAGCAGTGACATATAAAGGCCACCGGCCAATCGAAGGCCGCATTCGTCAGCGTGCGGTATCTGATAGGCTGGCGGGCACTGAACGTCACTGCTATACGCCGGACGCTGACATCAGTGCACAGCGCATAGCAATGATGTTAAATGGCCGACGGCCTTGAAGCGTCACTGCGGCCATGTTAACGACAATGAAAACCCAAATGTCATTATCTCAGTAAATTAGAATACTTTATAACACCAGCTTGAAAAAATTATTTTAAAATCCGAAATGTTGGCCTACTAAAATGTATGTTCAGTAAATGCACTCAATACTTGGTCAGGGATCTTTTTGCATCAATTGCTGCATTAATGCGGTGTGGCATGGAGGTGTTCAGCCTGTGGCACTGCTGAGGTATTATGGAAGACCAGGTTGCTTTGACAGTAGCCTTCAGCTCATCTGCATTGTTGGGTCTGGTGTTTCTCATCTTCCTCTTGACATAGTGTCACGATCCATTGTTGGATATGTGGTAGCTCTGGTTCCACTCAGCTAAAACTTTTTCCCTTTCAGGCCAGCGCAGGTTAACGTCAGTTTTTCCCCGCTGGCAATCTGATGTAATTGTAGTGCTGCTGGCTCAGCAGATGTAGGTGGTGACCACTTCCACCATCCTTTAAATGGTCACCTGATGCATCAGCTGACTGTTGGTGATAGAGCTATCTTCAGGGACCAAGCCTCAGTAAGGCGCTCTCTGGGTGTAGTGGTGCTTCTGCTGGGCTCGTTATCCTGACACCTTTATTCTGTTGTGTGGTGCTTTGCAGCACAGAAAGCTAAGTGTTTATTTCCCCGTCCCTTTCATGTTTATCACTGTCCCCTGTGTGGAATTATCTGTAGTGGCTAGGTTAGCACCCTTCACCGGCAAGTACACTAGCCAGGGCAGTGTTGAGTGACAGCAAGGAACGAGGCATCCTGATGGCCGTGGGGGGGAAGGACCCACATAGGGCGTTAGGGGAGGTCAGGGACAGGCTCAGGTTTGAGCTCAGGTGGTGACCATCCCTCATTCCCTATCGGTAGGACCTTCCTCTCCCCAATACCGCTCGTTGGGTCGCTTAATATCGTGACACATAGATTCTCTATGGGGTTAAGGTCAGACGAGTTTGCTGACCAATCAAGCACAGTGATACTGTTGCTTTTAAACCAGGTATTGGTACTTTTGGTAGTGTGGACAGGTGCCAAGTCCTGCTGGAGAATGAAATTTTCATCTCCAAAAAGCTTGTTAGCAGAGGGAAGCATGAAGTGCTCTAAAATATCCTGGTAGATGGCTGCGCTGACTTTGGTCTTAATAAAACACAGCGGACCTACACCAGCAGATGACATGGCTCCCCAAACTATCACTGATTGTGGAAACTTCACACTAGACCTCAAGCGGCTTGGATTGTGGCCTCTCCACTCTTCCTCCAGACTCTGGGACCTTGATTTCCAAATGAAATTCAAAATTTACTTTCATCCGAAAACAACACCTTGGACCACTGATAACAGTCCGGTTCTTTTTCTCCTTGGCCCAGGTAAGAGCTTCTGGTGTTGTCTGTTGGTCATGAGTGGCTTGACACAAGGAATGTGACACTTGTAGCCCGTGTCCTGGATATGTCTGTGTGTGGTGGCTCTTGAAGCAATGACTCCAGCAGCAGTCCACTCCTTGTAAATCTCCCTCAAATTTTTGAATGACCTTTTCTTAACAATCCTTTCAAGGGTGCGGTATCCCGGTTGCTTGTGCACCTTTTTCTACCACACGTTTTCCTTCCACTCAACTTTCCATTAATATGCTTGGATACAGCACTGTGTGAACAGCCAGCTTCTTTAGCAATGACCTTTTGTGGCTTACCCTCCTTGTGGAGTGTGTCAATGACTGCCTTCTGGACATCTGGCAAGTCAGCAGTCTTCCCCAAGATTGTGGAGCCTACTGAAACAGACTAAGGGAACTTTTTAAACACTTAGGAAGCCTTTGTAGGTGTTCTTTATTAATTATTCTAATTTACTGAGATAATGACTTTTGGGTTTTCATTGGCTGTAAGCCATAATCATCAACATTAACAGAAATAAACACGTGAAATAGATCACTCTGTGTGTAATGACTCTATATAATATATGAGTTTAACTTTCTGTGCTGAAGAACTGAAATAAATTAACTTTTTGATGATATTCTAATTTAGTGAGAAGCAGCTGTATAAGCGATGAAGAGGGACAATGAATCAAAAACTTGACAGTAATAGTTTCTGATATGATGGAGATCAGTTCACTCACAATGCTTTCACTTATTGTGAAAAATACTTGAGACTTAATAGATTAGCAAAAAATAATTTTTCCCTTAAATGGTTGGCTCTCAGGTCTTCCATGCTTGGCCTAAATCTCAAACAATGTCAACCATAAGCACATTAAATTTACACTGAGTTATAGAGTTAATAGATTATCAGTAACATTATTTGCTATTTATATAGGGGATATAGGGACCCAGGATGGGGGGGATACAGGGGCCCAAGATGGGGGGGATACATATGGGCCTACGATGGGAGACATTATTAAAGGCGCCCAGGGTGAGGAATATTAATAAATAAAGAGGGCCAGAATGGGGGGATACCAGGACCCAGGATGGAAGGGATACATAGGGGTTCCAGGATGGGGGGATTCATATGGGCCTATGGTGGGAAACATTATTAAATAAAGTTGGCCAGGGTAGGAATATAAATAAATAAAGGCGGACAGGATGGATGACAATTACTGTATGGATGCCAAAATGAGGAACATACATTATTATTTATGGTGGCAAGTAGGGACATTATTACTGCTGTTATATATTTTACTTTTGAGGATACTGTCTTCCATGGAGGGAACAAAAGGGAGGTTCTGTTTCTGTGCAGGGCAGCACTATGTCGCTTTTTTCTTCATCTGGCGTAGTTTTGAAATCAGGAAAAAAGTGGAATGTGCTCTGGAAGCAGTGCTTATTTTTTGCAGAGACGAATCCTGGCTGGAAAAAGTGATGGCGGCCAACACTGGATGAAGAAGAAAAGCAAAGATGAATTACTTCAACTACAGACGAGTGAGTCAGTGTATTACATATACCCTGACACTATACACTGTGTACTATATACAGAGCTCCTGTGTATAATGTCACCAGTGATGTCTGTATTACCTGTACACTGACACTGTTATGTCCCATGAATGAGACATTTTCCAGACTGTCCTGTGTATTTTACATGCTGTATTGCAGTCTCTCATATTGTTTACTGTTGCTATGTGTCCCTGTGTTTGCATAGCTGAAATCCTTCCTTTACATCAAGTTTGTCCCTTCTGTCTCTCTGTCTCCCTCTTCTGGTATGATGTCATTTCCTTCTTCTTTCTCCTGTGTTTCATTCTCCATCTTGATTTTATCAGAATCACATGTGTTTTCAGTCTGTCTGAAGAAAGTCTTTTTTACCTGCTGCTGTTTGTATGCATTCAACAAGAATTCTTACAGAAATCAAAGTCTCTTCTGGATTCTTCATAACGTGTGTGCCGGCAGCTGAGTTAAGCTATCTGTGACCGTCGCCAATTGTAAGTAAGGTAAAGAGATCCAGCATCTCACAGAGCCATAGTTACAGCCACAGGCCCCGGGGACAGAATAGACACTATATACAGAGCTCCTGTGTATAATGTCACTGGTGATCATTGTATTACCATGTGATACTTCAGTTTTTTTTTTTAATAAATTTGCAAAAATTTCTACATTTCTGTTTTTTTTCAGTCATACATAGTAACATAGTTAGCAAGGCTGAAAAAAGACATTTGTCCATCCAATTCAGCCTATATTCCGTCAGAATAAATCCCCAGATCTACGTCCTCCTAAAGAACCTAATAACTGTAAGATACAATATTGTTACACTCCAGTAAGACATCCAGGCCTCTCTTTAACCCCTCGTGTTTGCCATCACTCCTCCTCAGGCAAGGAATTCAGATTCTCACTGCCCTAACAGTAAAGAATCCTCTTCTATGTTGGTGGAAAAACCTTCTCTCCTCCAGACGCAGAGAATGCTCCCTTGTGACCATCACCTTCCTTGGTATAAACAGATCCTCGGAGAGATATTTGTATTGTCCCCTTATATACTTATACATGGTTATTAGATCGCCCCTCAGTCGTCTTTTTTCTAGACTAAATAATCCTAATTTTGCTAATCTCTCTGGGTACTGTAGTTCCCCCATCCCCTTTCTTAATTTTGTTGCCCTTCTTTGTACTCTCTCTAGTTCCATTATATCCTTCCTGAGGACCAGTGCCCAAATCTGTACACAGTACTCCATGTGCGGTCTAACCAGGGATTTGTACAGAGGCAGTATAATGCTCTCGTCATGTGTATCCAGACCTCTTTTAATGCACCCCATGATCCTGTTTGCCTTGGCAGCTGCTGCCTGGCACTGGCTGCTCCAGGTAAGTTTATCATTAGCTGGGGTCCCAGTCAAGATGGGATGCCAAGTGTACATTGATGAGAAAAAAAATGAACCTTTTTGAATTTACCAAATGGCTGCAATGAAACAAAGAGTGAAAAATTTAAAGGGGTCTGAATACTTTCCGTACCTACTTTATATATATATGGGCAGATGTGGAAAAAAATGCGGAAAATTAAAAATGCTTTCACAAATAGAAGTGTTAATAGTTTATTTTTCTAAATTAAAAAATGCAAAGTGAATGAACAAGAGAGAACTCTAAATCAAATATTTGCTGTGACCGCTCCTTGCCTTCATCATTTCTTCTATGTAAACTTACACACGGTTTTTGAAGGAACTCGTCAGGGAGGTTGTTCCAAATATCTGCCTGTATTTCTCAGCATTGAGGACATCATTAATCTTGACATAATCCCCAAATCCATTTGCTGAAATGCAGCCCCGAACTTGCAGGACCTTCCACCATGTTTCACTGTTGACTGCAGACATTCATTTTTGTGCCGCTCTCCAGCTTGGCTTTGCTTCCATGTGGAACGTTTGGGTTTGGAAACGATTGGGTTTTGTCCACAATTCTTCCATAAAGACCACTTCAGGCCAGACTATCAACCCATCAAACTGGTATCAACGACCATGGGGTGAGTCATACGGCCGCTGCAGCCAATCAGTGCATGATCAGCTGCAGCAATCACATTCCACAGTTGCCGCTGATTGCCATGTATTTCCTGCCTGATATTAATGCCAAAAGACCAGATGAGGAGACAGTATTATTAAGGGTGAAGGTGTCGCACCAGTCTAGTAGGTGAGTATGCGTTTCTTTTTTTTTTTACAGCAGAGGACAACCCCTTTAAGCTCTAGTTATCCAAGGATTTTAGGGCACTATAAAAGTATATTCCTATATAAATATCAGTATTCATAAAGCGTAAACGAGAGCTTCGTAATGTATGTAATGTCTTTGAAAGTCAACAGAGAAGCTGCAAAGTAGTTAACAACAAGGAATGGTTGCCAGATCCCCAGAATATGGTTAGTGCAGCCGGAATAAAATATAACATACAGTTTGTAATTACTCCTAATCCTCTTCATTTAACTCTAACATTGTAAAATTCAGTATGGCTGCGGGCCAGAACGTCATTATGGTTCAGTTAGCTGCAAGGAAATGAATGGAAATATGTTTCAGATCTACCACAGGGAAATCTGTGGATGTTTAGAAGGCCAACCTCCCACTGGGACTTGCCTTGTATACTGCTAGAATAAGCTAGGCTTTATTTATGTGAATCCCGCAATCTGCCTCATATTTGGCAATGAATGACACAAGTACCAGGGAATGGGCCTAAAGCTCCCCTCATCCCGGAAGGGAGAGAACTGTAGAAAAGCTAAACTTCTGGTTTTGGATGTTGAAAATGACTTCCGATGTGCTGTGAGCCTTGTCACTGCCCTTACTCTTAAACTTTAGAGACCTTCAATTTTTAATTCGATAGATCAAAAATAATACTTTTCCTATTTGTAACTACATTACATGGAAAATTAAGTGGCGGACTGCAAAACGATAACTCGTTCCGCAAAAAAACATCCCCCCAATACATCTGGGTCAACAGAGAATGAAGAAAAAAATTGAGATGAAAAAAACTAAAGCAAAAAAAACAACTAAAATGTAAAAATGGAGGCCCAGATGGGCTTAAAGGGGTTTTCCCCACAAACAAAAGTATATTTTAATTAATAGATCAAGGAACAATAATAATTTCCACAAATGGATGTGTTAAAAAAAATGTTCCTGTACTGAGATAATCTTATAAACGTGCCCCTGCTGTGTACTGCGTAATGGCTGTGTCTGACCGTACAGGAACATGGTCTGATCATACCACATCTCCTGGGCAGGGGAGATAGGAAAAGAGAGTATACAGACAGAACCACGGGGGATCGCAGCTGATTCTTTTAGTGAGGCAAAACAATTCCCTGCCTGTTTTTAAGCAATGTTTTACTTCAAAGAAATAATAAGCTGCCCTGCCTGCAATATCCAGATCCATACCGCCATGATAATATCCTGCAGTAGGCTTTCTTCCTGAAACGCGGTCTAGTCTGTCACTGCCCATTACTCACTTCACTTTCCTCACTAGACTCTCTTTCTCTACCACTCTGGGGTTTACAAGTAGAGATGCGCGAATAGTAAAATCACAGAGTGACAGGTTAGAATAGAATAGATATACAGTATATACACATAGAACACACACAATATATATATATATATTATTTACATAGATAGAAGGAAAGCCGGCAATTCAGCAGCCACGGTAGTGTAAAATCACAGCAGGAGCTGACAGCATAAAATAGATGTGTCAGGTCAGTCCACGTGTCCACCCGGGTACAAGGAAAACCTGGTTCTCAGCGTACGCAGGTTTAGCTGGGATGGGCGCAACTGTCGGCGTGCAGAACCTGAGACACGTGACCGTGAGGGTGTCATGTGTGCATTACCACGAAGATCGTCGCGGTTGCACATTTTGACTTCTCACAGCTGAGTTGCTGTTTCTTTGTGTTTGGCAGCTAGGAGTTAATTCTGTCTGTGCTCGGTGCTGGGACTGGGTGCAGTTTCTACCGGCTGCAATTGATTATTTGTTGATTGGTTTCCTTTAAATTCCTGGTTGTCTGCTTTGGGAGTTGCCAGTGAAATCCTTCATGCAGACCACAGATAGGAATGAATCTGTATAGACTTAAGTTGAGAGCTCCTTAGCTGTTTTAAGCTCAACTTGTTTAGAGTTTATTCCCCAGACCATTTATGTTCCTTCGGTGTTTGAGTGTGTATGCAAGTGAGTGCTATCCTGTCTGTCTTATATGTCTAATCTGTGTATTTAGCTGAGATCAGCCCATATCCCTTTGGTGGTAATCAGGATCCTTCTTAGGACTGATTACAGGGTTCAGGGTCTGACAGGAGACAGGGTTAGGCTGGAGACTTGGACCTCTGAACCATTATCAGTATCTCCAAGGTAAGGGATTAGTTAGGACCCCAGTGCAGGGTCAGGTTAGACCCCGGTCCTCCTCTTTCCTGTTACAGCTCATCAAGTCCTCAAGATTAACCCTGAGTTCAACTATATCGTTTCTGCACATCTAGTCCTCAAGATTAACCCTAAGTTCTGCAGAGATTGTGTCAGGTAAATCTATTTTATACTTACATTCTGATGTTGCTAAACTATATGTTGTATAGAGTGTGGTTCCTGTATAAATAGTTTACTGACATTGTATTCATATCATTAGACAGCGTGACATTTTCACTGGCCCTAAAAAATTATCTCTAGTTACCATGGATCCAGTAGCCCAGCTGGCTCTGCAGTTGCAGGGATTATCCATGGAGCTGACGGACATTAAGTCCAAAGTTTTGTCTCCCCTGGAGCAAACCAGAGTTGAACCTAAAGTAGCTCTTCCAGATAGGTTCACTGGTGGGCGAGACAAATTTTTTACCTTCCGGGAGGCATGTAAATTGTATTTTCGGCTTCGGCCGCGATCATCAGGGAGTGATGAGCAGAGAGTGGGAATTGTTATCTCACTTCTTCAAGGGGACCCTCAATCCTGGGCATTTCCCTTCCTCCGGGATCCCCGGCTCTACAGTCTGTAGATCAATTTTTTACTGCTCTGGGATTGGTATATGATGACCCAGATCGGGTCTCTCTTGCTGAGACCAAATTACGTAAGTTACAGCAGGGAGATCGTCCGGCGGAGGAATTTGCTTCTGAGTTTCGTAGATGGGCCACGGATACTCAGTGGAATGACCCAGCTCTTAGGAGCCAGTTTTGTCATGGGCTTTCTGACAAATTAAAAGATGTTTTGGCTCAGTATGAGTCTCCTCCTTCTCTGGAGGCTGCTATGGCCCTAGCTATCCGTACTGATAGACGGCTTCGGGAGAGGGGTGAGGTAACTCCACTCCCTGTTGTTTCTCCACCTACTACTAAAGTCCCTTATGTTGAGGTTCCCCTTGTCGGTTCGGATGAGCCTATGCAGTTGGGAGGGACATCTTTTCGTAGTAGGGGATTGGCGGCACGCCGCAGGACTAGAAGGTGTTTTTTCTGCGGGAAAGAGGGACATTTTGTTGGAGAATGTCCATCCCGTGTCTTGTTAAGTAAAAAGTCGCTGGAAAACTGCTAATCCCAGGTTGTGTGGTGGACGACAACCTGGGAGTATGTATTTCATCCGCCGGTTCTTCTCAGTTCCTTGTACCAGTGGAGGTGGTGGTTGGTACTAGAGTGAAGAGATTGTCTGTTCTTCTGGATAGTGGTTCTGGGGCTAATCTGGTTGATGCTCAGTTTGCTCAGGCTCAAGGTATGCATCTGAGTGTATTGGTCAAACCGATCCCTATTTTCTCCATTGACGCCAGGCCTCTCGGCCAAGGTAGCTTTGTTCATGAGGTTCATAACATTGACCTTCGGGTAGGGGCAATACATAGGGAACAATTATCTTGTTATGTGTTGGAGGGTCTACCTACTCCCATTGTGTTGGGACTTCCTTGGCTGGTTAAACATAACCCTGTGATTAATTGGCAGTCCAGAGAGATAAGCCAATGGGGTGAGTTTTGCAAAAGCAACTGCATGAACACAGTCATCAGTGCGGTCGTGCCTAGTACATTGCCTCCTTTTTTGGAGGATTTTGGGGATGTTTTCTCTGAGGAGGGGTGTCGGGAGTTGCCTCCTCATCGCGTGTATGACTGCTCTATTAATCTACTTCCTGATGCTAAGTTGCCTAAAGCTAGGTTGTATAATCTTTCTGGTCCTGAAAGACAGGCTATGAAAGATTATATTTCTGAAAGTCTGGCCAAAGGGCATATTAGACCTTCATCTTCCCCTGTGGCTGCGGGGTTCTTCTTTGTGAAGAAAAAAGATGGAGGCCTACGCCCTTGCTTGGATTTCCGCGAACTTAATCGGATTACTGTTCGAGATCCGTATCCACTTCCTCTTATTCCTGATCTCTTCAATCAAATTGTTGGCGCCAAATGGTTCTCTAAATTGGATCTCAGGGGGGCGTATAATCTGATTAGGATAAAAGAGGGGGATGAGTGGAAAACGGCGTTTAACACGCCGGAGGGACATTATGAAAACCTGGTCATGCCTTTTGGTCTGACTACTGCTCCAGCAGTATTCCAACATTTTGTTAATGACATTTTTCGTCACCTTGTGGGGTGTTTGTGGTCGTATATTTGGATGACATTTTAATTTACTCGCCAGATCTTGTGTCTCACCAGGAGCATGTGAGACAGGTGTTGCAGATCTTGCGAGACAATAAACTATACGCCAAACTGGAGAAGTGTGTTTTTGCCGTACAGGAACTTCAGTTTTTGGGTTTTTTGGTGTCAGCCTCCGGTTTCCGGATGGACCCTGAAAAGGTGAGAGCAGTGCTTGAATGGGATCAGCCAGGGGATCTTAAGGCTCTGCAGCGTTTTTTGGGGTTTGCTAATTACTACCGGAAATTTATTTGTAATTTCTCGTCTGTCGTCAAACCTCTCACTGACATGACGAGAAAAGGGACGGATTTTTCTAAGTGGTCGGACAAAGCTTGCCAAGCCTTTTCCTCTTTGAAGGGATGTTTTGCTTCGGCACCCGTTCTCATTCAACCAGATGTATCTCAGCCGTTCATTGTGGAGGTGGACGCGTCTGACGTAGGAGTGGGTGCTATATTGTCCCAGGGTCGGTCCCCTGGTAAATGGCATCCGTGCGCTTTCTTTTCTAAGAAATTGTCGTCCGCCGAAAGGAATTATGATATCGGCAATAGGGAACTTTTGGCCATTAAATTGGCTTTTGAAGAATGGCGTCACTTTTTGGAGGGGGCAGTCCACCCGGTCACCGTTATTACTGATCACAAGAACCTGCTGTATTTAGAATCCGCTAAGCGTCTGAATTCGACAAGCTCGATGGTCGTTGTTTTTTACCAGGTTTAATTTTGTCGTCACTTATCGTCCGGGGTCTAAGAATGTAAAGGCTGATGCCTTGTCTCGCAGTTTCCCAGGGGCCGGGAAAACGGACGACCCGATTCCTATCCTTCAGGAGGGGGTGGTAGTGTCGGCTGTATGTTCTGAGCTTGAGGAGGAGGTGTTAGAGGCTCAGGGGGACGCCCCTGCAGGACCTCCAGGGAGACTGTTTGTCCCGAATCAGTTGAGACAAAAGGTTATTGAGGCACATCATAATTCTGCTTTAGCAGGACATCCAGGGAGTAAGGCTACTTTAGATCTCCTTTCCCGCCGATTTTGGTGGCCTAACGCTAATAAAGATGTTATAACTTTTGTCGCGTCCTGTGGGGTTTGTGCTCGTTCTAAAACTCCTCATACCCGTCCGTCTGGGACCCTTTTACCCTTGAAACTTCCGGAGCGTCCATGGACTCATTTATCTATGGACTTCATTACGGACCTTCCTCCGTCGTCTGGGAATACTGTCATACTGGTGGTTGTTGACAGGTTCAGTAAGATGGCACATTTCGTTGCTCTTCCTGCACTCCCTAATGCTAAAACTCTGGCGCAGGTGTTCATTAGGGAGATCGTGAGACTTCATGGGTTGCCTTCTGATGTGGTGTCAGATAGGGGGTCTCAGTTTGTGTCCAAATTTTGGAGGGCATTTTGTTTACGTCGGGGGATGCAATTGTCGTTTTCCTCGGCTTTTCATCCACAGACCAATGGTCAGACAGAGCGTCTGAATCAGAGTTTAGAGACATATCTCCGGTGTTTTGTATCGGAGAACCAGGAGGACTGGTCTTCTTTCTTGCCTCTGGCAGAGTTCGCTCTTAACAACAGGCGGAGCGAGTCCACTGGTAAGTCCCCGTTTTTTGGGGCATATGGTTTTCATCCCCAGTTTTGTACTTTCAATGGGGGGGGTCCTTCTGGGGTTCCTGAGGAGGAGCGTTTCTCGTCGTCACTTGCTTCTGTGTGGCGAGGTGTATTGAATAATTTGAGTACGATGGGGAACCGTTACAAACGTATGGCTGATAGGAGGAGAGTTTCTGGTCCAGATCTGAATGTGAACGATCTGGTATGGTTGTCTACCAGGAATATAAAACTTAAAGTGCCCTCCTGGAAACTGGGTCCCAGATTCATCGGGCCGTACAGGATCAGTTCCATAATTAATCCTGTGGCATTTCGTCTGGAACTCCCTTCTACGTTTAAAATTCATAATGTGTTCCACAAGTCATTACTTAAAAGGTATGTGGCACCAGTCATACCGTCACCTCTACCTCCTCCTCCAGTGTTGGTCAATGGTAATTTGGAATTTCAAGTATCAAAAATCATTGACTCTCGTCTGAATCGCCGGTCCCTTCAGTACTTGGTGCATTGGAAGGGGTATGGTCCGGAGGAGAGGACGTGGGTCCCTGCGTCTGATGTTAACGCAGATCGTTTGGTTCGGACCTTCCACAGAACTCACCCGGGCAGGCCTGGCCCTGAGGGTCCGGAGGCCCCTCGTAGAAGGGGGGGTACTGTCATGTGTGCATTACCACGAAGATCGTCGCGGTTGCACATTTTGACTTCTCACAGCTGAGTTGCTGTTTCTTTGTGTTTGGCAGCTAGGGAGTTAATTCTGTCTGTGCTCGGTGCTGGGACTGGGTGCAGTTTCTCCCGGCTGCAATTGATTATTTGTTGATTGGTTTCCTTTAAATTCCTGGTTGTCTGCTTTGGGAGTTGCCAGTGAAATCGTTCATGCAGACCACAGATAGGAATGAATCTGTATAGACTTAAGTTGAGAGCTCCTTAGCTGTTTTAAGCTCAACTTGCTTAGAGTTTATTCCCCAGACCATTTATGTTCCTTCGGTGTTTGAGTGTGTGTATGCAAGTGAGTGCTATCCTGTCTGTCTTATATGTCTAATCTGTGTATTTAGCTGAGATCAGCCCATATCCCTTTGGTGGTAATCAGGATCCTTCTTAGGACTGACCCCAGTGCAGGGTCAGGTTAGACCCCGGTCCTCCTCTTTCCTGTTACAGCTCATCAAGTCCTCAAGATTAACCCTGAGTTCAACTATATCGTTTCTGCACATCTAGTCCTCAAGATTAACCCTAAGTTCTGCAGAGATTGTGTCAGGTAAATCTATTTTATACTTACATTTAGTGTTGAGCATTCCGATACCGCAAGTATCGGGTATCGGCCGATATTCGCGTTATCGGAATTCCGATACTTAATTCCGATACTTTTTCCATATCGTATACCGGAATCGGAAGTTCCCATAATTCTTTGAGAGGCAATGTGATTTTAGTCAGCCAATGAGGAATCCTACGAAGTGTGGGCACATCCTGTAATGATGCGGTCATCTTAACTAATGGCATGGCTGTGATTGGCTGCTGAAATGATGTCAGAATGCACTATAAAAGGCGCCGCAGCCATTTTAGCGTCACTGTGCTGTGAACTCAGTTAGGGACAGAACGCTGCTGTGCTCACTCTGAGGGACAGTTAGATATTGCGATTTTGTGTACTACTGTGCTTGAGGCAGGCTAGTTTACCAACCGCTGTGTAAAGCTTCATTTTGCCAGTGTTGTTTTAACAGCTCTGTGCAAGGTGTGTGTGTGACAGTGCAGGTGACGCTGCAGTTTGCTCTGCATCCACCGCTGTTTGTAGGCATCTGCACGTGTCACTTTTTTTTTTTTTTTTTTTATTTTATTTAGTGGAATTGGTGCAGCTCCATTATATTAGAAAAAAATCAAATCTATTAGTGTGACGTGCTTCCATCCGTATACAATACATTGGTTGCAAACACTATAGAAGTACAGAAAGGAGCTTTTCACAGATTGTGGACAGTTGTGTTTCAGTGTTCACTTCAGTCTGTGTTTTTTACTTTTTTGAGTGCAGATCACGCTCCAGTTACATGTTCAAGCACTGCTGCTTGTACTCTGCTGAGCGTGTCTCAGTGGCTCATCCTTTTCATTTATCTCCAATTGGTTCTGCTACATTCCATTTAAAATAAATCTAATCTATTAGTGTGACGCGCTTCCATCCGTATACAATACATTGGTTGCAAACACTATAGAAGTACAGAAAGGAGCTTTTCACAGATTGTGGACAGTTGTGTTTCAGTGTTCACTTCAGTCTGTGTTTTTTACTTTTTTGAGTGCAGATCACGCTCCAGTTACATGTTCAAGCACTGCTGCTTGTACTCTGCTGAGCGTGTCTCAGTGGCTCATCCTTTTCATTTATCTCCAATTGGTTCTGCTACATTCCATTTAAAATAAATCTAATCTATTAGTGTGACGCGCTTCCATCCGTATACAATACATTGGTTGCAAACACTATAGAAGTACAGAAAGGAGCTTTTCACAGATTGTGGACAGTTGTGTTTCAGTGTTCACTTCAGTCTGTGTTTTTTACTTTTTTGAGTGCAGATCACGCTCCAGTTACATGTTCAAGCACTGCTGCTTGTACTCTGCTGAGCGTGTCTCAGTGGCTCATCCTTTTCATTTATCTCCAATTGGTTCTGCTACATTCCATTTAAAATAAATCTAATCTATTAGTGTGACGCGCTTCCATCCGTATACAATACATTGGTTGCAAACACTATAGAAGTACAGAAAGGAGCTTTTCACAGATTGTGGACAGTTGTGTTTCAGTGTTCACTTCAGTCTGTGTTTTTTACTTTTTTGAGTGCAGATCACGCTCCAGTTACATGTTCAAGCACTGCTGCTTGTACTCTGCTGAGCGTGTCTCAGTGGCTCATCCTTTTCATTTATCTCCAATTGGTTCTGCTACATTCCATTTAAAATAAATCTAATCTATTAGTGTGACGCGCTTCCATCCGTATACAATACATTGGTTGCAAACAATATAGAAGTACACAAACGGGCCTTTCACAGCTACTGAACATGGGTTTTTAATTTTTAACTAAAATATGTATTTTTTCAAATGACACAAATATAAGTAATGTTGAAGAGGAATAGTCCTACATCCATTGTTTGCACAATATTACAGGTGTACATCATGTCCCTTAATCAACAATGTATTATTATATTTACTTGTATGCTTTTATTTAAAAGCCAAGAACACAGAAGGATAACCTTCGCACTGCAGCTGTTGTCAAAGTTCAACCCACATTATGCACTTCCAACATTGCAGCATTTGAGGCATGATGTGAGTTGGATTGGTCAAAGTTATGGAGTGAGAAGGTTCACCATCAGTACCCTATAGCATAAGTATGCTTTTGTGTTAGCATTTGTGTTAGACATGTGGATATCTGCCATAATATGTCACAATTATTTAGTTACAGATTTGTTACCAACACTAATCATTGAATGGTTTTAAATTTGACGTTTCACTTGTTTACAGCTTAGAAATAAGGGTGTAGCCTGATATCTATGTGTAGCACTAGCCACTTTAACATGTCATGTTTTTTTAAACATGTGTAGCTAGGTAGCAGTAATTTTTGCCGGACACACAGCAGGGGAACAGCAGGCGTTACTGAACCCCACTATCACTATAGCTTGTGTATTGGTCTGTGGACACGACACTTCTGAGCAGCAACTGGCAGTGTTGTAGCCCAGGGAGTATAGCTCAGGTGGTAGAAAGATGAACATAACAGGAGACATGGAAAACGTTGTCAACCAGTTAGTTAATCTGAAACCGGACAGGCAAATTCAGGCGAGATCCATGCCTAGTTCATTTTCAGAAAAGTAAGCCGTTCTACATTATCGTAGGATAGTCGCATGCAACGGTCTGTTAGTACACCACCTGCAGCAGTAAAGACGCGCTCCGATAATACACTGCCAGCAGATCAAGCCAGCACCTCCAATGCATACTGGCTAAGCTCTGGCCATGTATCCAGCTTAGAGACACAAAACTTGAATGGGGAAGAGCCATCTGGGAGTACACTGAGAGGGCAAGACATGTAGTCTGTCACCATCTTACGGAAATGTTGCCTCCTGCTGACTGGAGCCGTCTCGGATGGTGTAGACATTGGTGGCGCTGCCACAAAACTTCGACACATTTGGAACATACTGTTCTTGCCCTGTGCAGAGGCGCTGCTTGTGCTCCCTCTTGTTGCAGAGCTGTCTCCACTGCCTCGACGCACAGAGCTGCTTTGTAAATCAGTAGCAGCAGCAGTGCTCTCGGCTGGAATGGAGAACATTATGGATTGCACCAGTGTGTCTTGGTACTTCCGCATTTTACGCTCCCGGTTCAACGGTGTGATGAGGCTTTGTAAGTTGTCCCGGTAGCGAGGGTCTAGGAGGGTGTACACCCAATAATCAGACGTGGTGTGAATGTGTTCGATGCGGCGGTCGTTTCTCAGCCACTGCAGCATGAAATCAACCATGTGCTGCAGACTCCCAACTGGCCAAGAAACGTTGTCCCCTGCAAGAGGCGTCATCTCCGCCTGCTGTGCATCACCCCACCCTTGGTCTACATACTGACTAGAGCATTGTCTACCTCCCTCTGGAGCGATGTCTTCCTCCTCCATTGACTCCTCCTCATCCTCCTCACAAAGTCCTTCAAATACATATAAATTTACAAAATTTAAAACTCAAAATTTAAAAACTTTGTATCATAATTCTGTAACATCAGTTTATGGAAAACAAATAGCATTACAAAAGGATAGACAAAAAATGTACATTATGTGCTTTGTAAATACATTAAAAGTTTGTAATGGTTATGAAAATATAGACAGCGACTCTGGAGGTTCAATTGTTGATACAGCATGGTACTTTGAAAGTCCTCCAGCCCTTTGTGAGGAACCACGTTGCGCTGACTGTCCAGAAGGTGATGGAATTTGTGACTCCTCATCCTCCACCTCTTCCAAAACCTCATGCCTTAGTGCTTGCAGTGTTTTTTGAAGCAGGCAGATAAGGGGGACAGTCAGGCTGACTAGTGCATCATCTGCACTCGCCATCCGCGTTGACTCATCAAACGCACGCAAAACGTGGCAGATATCCTTCATAGAGTTATTCGCCACTCATTA
Source organism: Oophaga sylvatica (assembly GCA_033576555.1). NCBI lineage: Eukaryota > Metazoa > Chordata > Amphibia > Anura > Dendrobatidae > Oophaga > Oophaga sylvatica. The sequence continues at coordinate 559,038,182 of JARQOD010000004.1, read as the reverse complement.
CACTGGCAGTGGCTGCCCATTCATTATAGGATCCAATTCTAATTACTGGTTCTCACCAACATAGCTCTCCACAGCGCAGCACCCCCCTACATCTCCTCCCTTATTTATATTTATCGGCCTAACCGACTGCTGCACTCTGCAAACGACCTTCGACTAACCTCTGCACTAATCCGTACCTCCCACTCCCAACTCCAAGACTTCACCCGCGCTGCGCCAATCCTCTGGAATGCTCTACCCCAAGAAATTAGGACTATCCGCAATTTGGATGGTTTCAGGCGCTCCCTCAAAACACATTTGTTCACAGTGGCCTATCACATTCACTAATCAAAGTCATTCTATGTGTAATTCTGTGTGTGTAGCCCATTCACTATCTCCATGCATCCCTCACTTCCTTAAAATGGCTGGACCATCATTGTAAAAACACCATTGTATATAAACACCTGTACTTTGTATCTCCCACACCTCATTGTAGATTGTAAGCTTTCACCAGCAGGGGCGGCTGATTTTGCTTTAATTATTGTATTGTTAACGTTGTTACTTATGACTCGTGTTTTGAAACTGTTAAACTGTAAAGCGCTGCGGAATATTATGGCGCTATATAAATAAATAATATTATTATTCTTATTATAGAGGCCCACTCAGTAGTGGTGAAGTGTGAACGCCGCAAATTGCGAGTTGACTGCGCCTGATGCAGCTGATACTCCATTACTGTTGGCTGCTGCTCACACAACCGCTCCAACATATGTAACGAGGAATTCCACCTGGTGGGTACGTCACATATAATGCGATGTTCATGAAGGTGAAATCTGCGTTGCAGAGCTGCAATCAGCGATCTGGCCATGCTGGAACGTCGCAAGTGAGCGCACTCTAGGCGGACCTTGTGCAGCAGTGCATCAAGATCCGGATAGTCCCTCAAAAAACTCTGCACGACCAAGTTGAGCACATATGACAGACATGGTATGTGACTGAGGTTGCCAAGGCCCAGAGCTGACACCAGATTTCGGCCATTGTCACACACTACCAAGCCTGCCTGTAGATTCTCTTCCAAAAACCACACGTCGCTCTCCTGCTTTATGGCATTACAGAGCTCCTGCGCTGTGTGGCTAAGATTCCCCATGGAAATTAATTTCAGGATGGCCTGTTGACATTTGGACACGGCTGTGCTCATATCGGTCGCAACAGGTAAACGTTCACGGGTCCATGTGGAGGTAGACCGTGACGGCTCCTGCAGCGATGATTCTGAGGAACTGGAATAGGAGGAGGAATCAATGTGTACAGACTTGATTCCTGCAATCCTTGGAGTTGGCAGAACACGTACAGCGCCACTCGCAAGATCAGTACCCGGCTGCACAACATTGACCCAATGGGCAGTGAGGGAAAGGTATTGTCCCTGGCCATGGGTGTTAGAACCCTCTTGTTAGGTTTTGTTTCAGTTTGCTGGTCACATGACCTTTTTTCCCTATTTAGTCTGGCTCCGCCCTTCTGGCTTTGCTTGACTTCATTGTATTATCTACTGTTAAGCTAGCCGGGTGCTTAGGTGCCTTAATCTGTGAGTTTTGCTTGATGTTAGGATCACAAAGTATTTATTTTTCTGTTTAATTATCCATGCTACAATTTATGTTAGGAGGTGTCCACCTTTTCTCCCAGTCCCTAGATCTTGTAGGGATTACTCCCTCGCAACTATAGGTCTTCGTTCACACTAGATGAGGACTTTAGCGGGTCTGGTCGCAGGATCAGGTTCCCCGTTACATCGTAGGGATTCAGCTTAGTTGTATTGTAGGGACAGAATTCCCTTCTTTCCTTACTGGTTGTAGCAGATCATAACAATGGGTACTGGTCCACGCATCGGTGGTCAGGTGGACCTTGCTACTGAGGGCTTTTAGTAGCGCATGTTTAATTTTTCCCTCAACATGCTTTTGCAGACCAGGGACGGCTTGCCTGCTGAAATGAAATCGGCTTGGCACATTGTATTGTGGGATTGACAATGATATTCAGTTACGGAAACTGTCTGTCTCCACCAGCCTGAATCACAGCATTTCAAGGGACAGGAGTTTTGCAATGCCAGCATTCAGAGCCTGTGCTCGTGCATGGTTTGCGGAGTATGGCCGTCTTTTATCCCATGCCTGTGCTACCGCTGGCTGTTTTGTGGCCTGGGAGTGTGAGGATGACAGGGAACTTGCTGCTGTGTGTGGAATAACAGTTTGTCTCTGGACAACAGTGGCCGAGGTTCTTCCATGGCGATCCTGTGAGGAAGCATAACCAGCTGTGTGTGAGCTCGATGAAGAGGCTTCAACACAACCTGAAGATGTAGGTGCTGCTGTAGGTTGGCCTACATCTCCAGTGTGTCTTTGTAACTCAACTACGTGCTTTGTCCGCACATGTTTCCACATATTTGTGGTATTGAGGTGACTGACACTTTTAGCTATTTTTAATTTTTGATTACACAGCTTGCATTTCACATAGCAAATATCATGTGCAAGTGTGTGAAAAAAGGACCACGCAGTGCAAGTCCTGGGAGCGCACGTTTTGACTTTTGGAAGACAACTGCTCCGAACAGGTGCCAAACTGGAGGCTACAGGCAACCGAGTCTGCAGCCTAACTCTCCCTCCTGTTTGTACCGTTGGGGCAATGTCTTCCTCTATCTTCCTTCTATCACTAACCATTTCTCTAGGCCTCTCCCAGCTTTCAACCAAAGTACTGGTTCTCACCCACAAAGCTCTCCACAGTGCAGCACCCCTCCTACATCTCCTCCCTCATTTCTATCTATCGGCCTAACCGACTGCTGCGCTCTGCAAACGACTTTCGACTAACCTCTGCACTAATACGTACCTCCCACTCCCGACTCCAAGACTTCTCCTGCTCTACGCCAATCCTCTGGAATGCTGTACCCCAAGAAATTAGGACTATCCACAATTTGCATGGTTTCAGGCGCTCCCTCAAAACACATTTGTTCAGAGCGGCCTATCACATTCACTAATCAAAGTCATTCTATGTATTCTGTGTAAGTGTGTGTGTGTCTCTAGCCCATTCACTATCTCCATCCCTCAGTCCCTTAAGATGGCTGGAACATCATTGTAAATGCACCATTGTATATAAACACCTATACTTTGTATCTCCCCCATCTCATTGTACATTGTAAGCTGTCACGAGCAGGGGCGACTTATTTAGCTTAAATTATTGTATTGTTAACGTTGTTACTTATGACTTGTGTTCTGAAACTGCTAAACTGTAAAGCGCTGCGGAATATGATGGCGCTATATAAATAAATATTATTATTATTCCTCTGAGCTGCTCCCACCACCTTCCTGTTCTTCATGCCATGTTGGGTATTGGACCTCATCATCTCCACTACCCTCTTCCAACACCTGCTGTTGGGTGGTCTGGCCAGCACCATGCTCAACAGAAACTGGCACCTGGGTCTCATCATCATCATCAGATGCGTTCTGCGGTGTGCTGACCATCGGCACTGTCTCACCCGCCTCTTCAGATTCAGAGAGACACAGCTGTTGCGCATCACTGCATACTCCCTCTTCTTCACATTACAGAATGCTGCTTGGCTGGGCCCCTGTTTGCAAGCCAATAGATTCTGAGAACAGAAGCAGACACTCAGCTGGCTCCTGTACAGAACTCTCTGACTGCCTGGGCAATTTGCCAGGCGGTGAAGAGACAGATGGTTGCCCAACAGTGCTGTGGTCCTGAGAGGAGGTGGAAGCAATTGAAGTCGATGCATTGGCTGAGATCCAAACAACAACGGCTTCAATTTGTTCTTCCCGCAGCAGGGGGTACTCCGAGCTCCTACAAAAGTGCGCATAAAGGAACGCTCACGGCCCGGGGAAAACTGGTGGATGCTGTGTCACTGGGGGCCGCAGCAGCCACAGAATCCCCACGTCCTCTCCCTGAAGAAACTCCACGACCACGTGCCTTACTCCCTGCCTTCTTCATCTTGGTAGATTGATAAAGAAAGTCTGAAAAGTTATAAGGCCTAAGTGTGGTTATTCCGCAGAGACTGCAGTGAACACTGCACACAACTGTTCAGTAGGTGTGAAAGGCCCCTTTGTGTACTTCTATAGTGTTTGCAACCAATGTATTGTATACGGATGGAAGCGCGTCACACTAATAGATTTTATTTATTTGTAATAGAATGGAGCAGCAACAATTAGAGAAAAATTTCAAGGATGTGCCAGTGACACACGCTCAGCAGACTACAACCAGCAGTGGTTGAAGAACTAACTGGAGCGTGATCTGCACTCCAAAAAGGAAAACCTCAGACTACAGTGAACACTGCACACAACTGTTCACTACCCAACGCGTCTCAGCAGGAAGGCAGTCTGTGCGTCAAAACAAAGGCGCAAGCATACATCCACGTACCCTGTTTATAAAGCTATATAAAAAAAATTATGTAGTAGTGACGCACACTTTATTGAGGTACAGTATTACATCGCCATTCACCATCTGTGGCTATGCAGTCTCATCTATATATACCTTATCTATCCGTTGTCATGCTTGCAAGTCGACAGTCAGGCATAAATAGCAATTTTCACTATGCACTATGCACTTTTTAAAGGTTATGTTTGTTAATAAACATGATTATTGCCACATATTATGAGTATTACATGATGGAAATTGTATAATTTTGTATAAACTGTTTAGTGACATTATTCAGCAAATGTAACATTTTAGTAATGTCACAGATAACTTGTAATGCTGATGATGTTTTGAAGTCAGACATTCATTGTCTATACAATAAAAATGGTGTACATACTGTTACTTATCCATCATTAATGGATTCAGATATGTACTTGTATGCTTTTATGTACAACCGTATAGCAGATTCCTTAACTAATTTATTTTGTGGTTTGCATTGCTGTTCAACATGTTAATGTATGTGTTTATGTTTGTCAATTCTTTATTTATCTAGATATTAGTTTAAATGAAATCATCATCTTATGGTAGTAAAGGTTATCTTTCTCTTGTTTGAAGTATAGACATTTAAAATTGACAGGTAACAAGGAAATTACTTGATCTAGTATTTAAACATCCTCCTTGACCCTGGGCTCCAACACCGCCAGTTGTTGCTCGGAAGTGCTGTTAGCACAGTCAACACTTGCTCCTGTGTTACTGGGGTTCAGTAACGTCAGCTGGTCCTCGGTTGTGCCATTGGCTCTTTTCCTTCTGCTGCCCCTCCGGGTTCCAGCACAGTCAGCTGGTCCTCGTTACTTGCATTGGCTCTTGTACCTTCTGCTACCCGTCCGGGTTCCAGTACCGTCAACTGGTTCTCCGCAGTGCCTTTGGCCTAGGTGCCTCCATCTCGGTATCCGAGTTCCAGCAACGTCTGCTGGTCCTTGGTAGTGCTTTGGAGCACAGGTACCTCCTGCTTAGTAACCGTGTCCCAGTAACGTCAGCTGGTCCTCGGTTGTGCCATTGGCTCTTTTCCTTCTGCTGCCCCTCCGGGTTCCAGTACCGTCAACTGGTTCTCCGCAGTGCCTTTGGCCTAGGTGCCTCCATCTCGGTATCCGAGTTCCAGCAACGTCTGCTGGTCCTTGGTAGTGCTTTGGAGCACAGGTACCTCCTGCTTAGTAACCGTGTCCCAGTAACATCAGCTGGTACAAGATTGTGCTACAAATACAAGATACGGAACAAGAGACACAAGAACAATAAGCAGAAGATCTAAAAGCAGAAGAACATGAAGTATAAGACCAAAATGAAGAGCAAAATATATGCTCTAAATTCTAAGCAGAAGAAGACTAAGCAGTGTATGGGGGTGAGTCCGTTCCTCCTCGTGGTGCCCCTGGAAAATGCCTGCTGCTGCAGGCTAAACTGAACACGGACAAATACTGTTGTAATTTAAATCTTTTGTGACAGCAAGAACGGAAGGATGAAAAATTCATACTTTGACAGATTACAAGTACAGGATTCTCTGTCACAAATAAGAATATGATGAAGAAGATGAAGCAGAATATGAATAAGAATAATAGTTTAATAAGAAGAATATGAGTAATGTTAACAAAGATGAATAGCAAGAAGTTTAAGAAGAAGATAAAGAAGGTGAAGATGAAGAATAATTTGATGAAAAAGATGATGCTGCAGAAGATTATGAAGGAGAAAGTGTGTGAAAAGTTAAAAAGGTGAAGATGAAGAGCATGGAAGTTGTGTAATATACATATTTGCCAAAATATAAAAAACGTTAACATTGTCAATTTCTTCGTCAATCCGAACATCTTTAAAAAAAAAAATATTTATGCTATTCCATTTGATTGGGTTAAACATCTATGCCTTTAATGTCTCCTCAACCTTCCCCAATACATTCTACATTACTCTTTCTTGTTTTCCTTCATGTACAATTAACCAACAAGGCAAGAATGGGTTTTTTTTAATTTCGATATTTTGTTCCCATAGACTTACATGGGACTTCCGGTATCGGTATCGGGTATCGCCGATATTTTAGTGATATCGGCGATACCATTCCGATTCCGATACTTTAGGATATCGGAAAGTATCGCTCAACTCTACTTACATTCTGATGTTGCTAAACTATATGTTGTATAGAGTGTGGTTCCTGTATAAATAGTTTACTGACATTGTATTCATATCATTAGACAGCGTGACAGAGGGAGGGTCAGGGGCAGAGCCAACCTCCAGACTCCCGGAGGAGATAGCAGAAAGCGGAGGGGACAGACAGGGAAAACGAAAAGTAAGGTGAGCCGAGGTCAATTCCGAGAGGTCAGCGGGGTAACAGAGCAAGAGACAAGAGAATGGTCAGGTCCAAGCCAAGAGTCAGAAACCGGGAAGGGCAACGGAAGTACCAGAGGAGCAGGCAAACGGGTAGTCACAAGATGAAGCAGGAGTCAAACAACAAACGGTACCGAATCAGCGGACAAGTACAAAATGGGGAGGACAGACCGGGTCAGAAACGGGATCACACGAGAAAAGGCACAAAGCACAAACACTCAAGGGTCAACTAACTCAGGCGAGGGCAGGAGTATCACTGACAACAGACAGAGCCCAAAAGAGGCTATTTAAAGCCCTCACCAATAGCCAGAGAGAGGCCAAGAGCATTAACTCCTGAAGCACTAGCCAAGAACTTCACACAGACCATGACCAGATGGATTACATACAGTAAATACAAATAGAATAGGTAGATATATAGATGTCTATGACAAATACAATTAGTGCAGTGTGTGTGCAGCTTACCGTACATGTATTTAATTAATAAAAGATTATTTTTCTGAAAAAAATGGAGTGATGGAGTGGGCTCCCGCGTAATTTTCGTAACCAGCAGAGGGAAAGCCAATGGCTGGAGGCCAATGTCTATAGCCTGGGAAAGAGGTAATACCCATGGAGCTTGCCAGGCTAATAATATCACCTCACAGCTGTATACTCCTTTACTGGCTATTAAAATGGACGACCCTAAAAAAAATGACGTAGGGTCCCCCTATTAACAACCAGCAAAGGCTATGTAGACAGCTGTGGGCTGATATTAATAGCCAAAGAAGGGGGCATAGATACTGCCCCCCCAGTGTGAAAACATCAGCTCTCAGCATCTCTAGGATGTGCCAATTCTGGCACTTAGCCTTGCTCTACCCACTTGCCCTGTAGCGGTAGCAAGTGGGGTGATAGTTGGGGGGGTTGATGTCACCTTTGTATTGTCAGGTGACATCACGCCCCGAGGTTAGTAATGGAGAAGCGTCAATAGGACGCCCCTATTATTAAGCCCATAGTCACATTGTATAAAAACACACACACCAAGAATAAAATCCTTTAATTGAAAAAATGACAGACTCCTTTAATAATCTTAATTAAACCATACTTACAACCTCGCCTAATTCCACCGAAACCCTCGTTCTCCTGTAATAAACCAAAAATAATAAAACAACAATATCCCTCACCTCTCTATCATTCTGTCCCACTCCGTAATCCATGTCTGGGGGATAAACAGTTTTCAACCTGGATGGTGCCAAGATGCGACCGTCCAGGCTGAGAAACACTAGTGACTGAACTGCTGCGAGCGCAGCATCAGTGACCGGGGTGATGTCATCGAGGTTACCTCTGGTCACTGAGGCTGCATTGTCAGCAGGGCTGAACTGCGGTGACCTCGGTGAGATCCCCGCTAGCACCGTGAGAAAGTCTCATGGTGTAGAGACTTCTGACAGCTCTCAGGACACATACACACCAGTACTAAGAAAATATAAAAGCTGCATTGTTTAGAATGGTAAATCTAGAAAATTGGAACTGCATTACTGCCATAGAAAATAGGTAAGTACTATACTCGTATTATGTACATAAGGAATTTTGAAAAATTGGAAATGCTATATTGCTATAGGAAAATATACACACCAGTCACATGCTAAACACAGGACATATGCACACCAGTCACATGCTAGACATAGGACACAAGCACTCCAGTCACACGCTAGACACAGGATTAGAGATGGGCAGACCTCTATATATTCGGTCCGGCCAAATAGTTAATAAAAAGTTTGGGTTTCGGGTACCAGAACAGTACCCAGACTCTATTCACTTGAATGGGGGCCCGAACATTCAGTGTTTGTCATGCTGTTATGTGCATGACAGCGCAGTAAACACTGCTTCTGATTGGCAGTAAAATCATTACCGCCGGTCAGACAGCCACGATTCCCATGCTGTCAAATGACAGCGTGAGCCCGCAGCAGTGATCGTAGGTATAAAGTTTTCCTCTGGTCACTGGCGGAGGCTAATGGGACTACTGTTTTTATCAGCCTACGCCTGCTGCTGCTAATAAAGGCGAGAGCAGGAGCGGCTCATGAGAGTATTCATCAGCTTGCGCTCTAAATAAACAATAATAAAAAAAAAACGGGTGGGTTACTCTGTATTTTTGATAACCAGCCTGGCAAAACTGACAGCTGTGGGCTGCAACTCTCAGCTGTCAGCGTTAGCAAGGCTGGTTATCAAGAATAAAGGGGTCCTCACACTTTTTTAAAATTATTTAAATAAATAATTGTAAAAAATGACGAGATCCCCGCATTGTTTACAACCAGCCTTGCCAAAGCAGACAGCTGGGGGCTGGTGTTCTCAGGCTGGTAAGGAGCCATTTATATTGCCTCCCCAGCCTAAAAACAGCAAGTCACAGCCTCTAAGAAAAGGTGCATCTACTGGAACTTCCCACTTGCCCTGTAGCGGTGGCAAGTTGGTTTCTTATCTCTGGGGTTGATGTCACCTTTGTATTGTCCGGTGACGTCAAGCTCACGTATTAGTAATGTAGGGGCCTCTATAAGAGACCCATCCATTACTAATCTTATAGTTATATGGTAAATAAAGGCACAGCCAGAATAAAGTCCTTTAGTTGAAAGAATGACACAGACTCCTTTAATGAATCTAAATTAAAGCATACTCACGTCGTCGCCTATTCCATTGAAGCCACTGTCTTCTGTAATAAAACAAAAATAAAAAAACAACAATATCCATCACCTGTCTGTCGTTCTGGCCCACGCCGCAATCCATGTCTGGGGGATAAACAGTTTTCAACCTGGACGGTGCCAAGATGCGACTGGGGGGTCACTGAGGCTGCGTTCTCAGCCGGGCTGAACTGCGGTGACCTCGGTGAGATCACAGCTAGCACAGTGAGAAATTCACACGGTGCAGCGCTGAGCTCAGAGAGTTCACCACAGTTCAGTTTGAGAAATTTCTCCAGGTGTATTGTGGTGAACTTACCGCTGCACAGAGAGGCTTTTTCTCACTCCCCCCTTATCCACACAGCACCTCATCATCCTCCCATTCTCCACACCCCCTCATCATCATCTTCCTAATGCAACCCCACTCAAGTTACATCAACCCTTTCCAAAATACATCCTCAGAGCACTCACACTGAGTCCTGGGTCCTCATTCTCATCTCTACAAGGGTTTATTGTGCAGCCCCACAGTCTTCTCTCACACCGCTACATGGTGCAGCCTGCCATTTCCCTCCAGCAGCTTCAGCACATCGCTGCTTCCTGCTATAGGGTCTCCACTGCACTGAAGGAGGCCCCACCCCTTCCGGTGACATCATTCCCTCCAAAGATCAACTCCCTTTTACACAGTGTGTGCAGTCTCACTCACAGTCTGTGATTGAGCAGGCTTTGCTGTGAGTGCATTATTCCATACTCGGTGTTGGCTGCTGCTTGCACTGTTCAGCCACAAGTGATGTGAAGTGAGGGCTTTCTCATCACCTGCTGCTGATGGTTTTATTGATTTCATGGAGTGCTACACAGCTGAGAGAGCTGTGAGCACAATGAGATCAACAGAAGTCGGCAGCAGCAGGTGATGACAAAGCACTCACTTCACATCACTTGTGGCTGAACAGTGCAGGCGGCCCACTGGCATCGGGATAGAATAAGGCACTGTCTCACCACTCAGTGCATGCGATCGGACTGCAGGGCAGAGCAGGCAAATGAAGGAGGCAGGAGTTGTGGTGCTGGCCAGGGGGCGGGCCCACCGGAGGATTCTCCGGTTTCCTGGTGGGCCACTCCAACCCTGCTCATCACTATTGGGAATAGGTGGAATATATATGTTTGCTTGCCTGTACTCACACCTCCCTTCCCTATTTTTAGTCCCTCACCCCCCAGAAATAACATTGTATTCTGCTACAGATGGATCTGGATAAGTTGGAAACTCAGGAAGGATATAATGGAACTAGAGCGAGTACAAATGAGGGCAACAAAATTAATAAAGGGGATGGGGGACGTACAATACCCAGAGAGATTAGCAAAATTAGGATTATTTAGTCTAGAAAAAAAGACGACTGAGGGGCGATCTAATAACCATGTATAAGTATATAACGGGACAATACAAATATCTCTCCGAGGATCTGTTTATACCAAGGAAGGTGACGGTCACAAGGGGCATTCTCTGCGTCTGGAGGAGAGAAGGTTTTTCCACCAACATAGAAGAGGATTCTTTACTGTTAGGGCAGTGAGAATCTGGAATTCCTTACCTGAGGAGGTGGTGATGGCGAACTCAGTGGAGGGGTTTCAAGAGAGGCCTGGATGTCTTCCTGGAGCGTAACAATATTGTATCTTACAGTTATTAGGTTCTTTAGAAGGACGTAGATCTGGGGATTTATTCTGACTAAATAGAGGCTGAACTGGATGGAGAAATGTCTTATTATGGCCTTGCTAACTATGTTACTATGTTACTATGATTTGAAGGCACCCCCATTACATCTTTTTTTTGTATCTGAATCACTGTATCTGGTGTCTGACCCTTGTCCTTTCCCCCACTTTAGGGCTGACTAGGGCACAATAGGGAGAGTTGACATTGAGCAGGGGCACCACAGCGCAGGTCTTAGGGTGCCGACCTCCGCAGCAAGGTAGGGGATTAACAGTTGGACATTAGGGTTACCCTACACTTTTTCATCTAGGGCCGTACAGCAGACTTGTTGGCCGTCTATGTTTGCTTGCATGTGGTTTTTTATATATTGTTCTTTTTTCCTAATATATCATTAAAAGTTAAGTTTTACTACTTCATTTCAATTTGGTATAGTGCTTTGATCGGTGATTTGATTTTTGTAGCCACTTAGCATTTTGGTTTTGATGAATTATTATTTTCTAAGAGATAACCAGAGATAAAAAATTAAAAGATAGATTACACTGGCGCTACCTGAAAAGAAACAGGGGTTCAGTGACTGAATGCAAAATGTGTATTCACTATAACTGGAGGCAGCTGGAGTTGAGCCAGCTGCTGTGCAATAACTGACCAAAATGCCCAAAAAATGGTGCAAGTAAATCAAAGGATAATATACAACAACTACCTGCGCCTCCAGAAAGGTCTCTAAAGGAAGAAAACCCCGCACAAGGTCTGAATGAATCGGTGGAAAAATATAGCAATGCTATGAAGTCAAGTGTAACAATGCAACATGCTTACTTGCGTGATTGCAGGGAAGTGGATCAGGTAAGGAGGAAGTCTTTGCTTCGTGCAGATAATTCCTGGATCGTGCACACAGATGAAGCACACAGCGGTGCTGGAGCAGGGAGCGTCCTCCCTGTAGTTGGATCAAACTTACTGTGCGAGAGCGTTCACAGTCTGGATACTGCGCGGCGTTCTCAGGCCACGAGACGCCGCTGGTTCGAAGCAGGCGGGACAAGGGGCGGGACAAAAAAATCGGTGACGTCACCTGGGTATAGGAGGCGGGAAGGATCAAAAATATCCTTCCCGCCTCCTATACCCAGGTGACGTCACCGATTTTTTGTCCCGCCCCTTGTCCCGTCCACTTCGGACCAGCGGCGCCTCGTGGCCTGGGAACGCCGCGCAGTATCCGGACTGAGAGCGCTCTCACACAGCAAGTTTGATCCAACTACAGGGAGGACGCTCCCTGCTCCAGCACCGCTGTGTGCTTCATCTGTGTGCACGATCCAGGAATTATCTGCACGAAGCAAAGACTTCCTCCTTACCTGATCCACTTCCCTGCAATCACGCAAGTAAGCATGTTGCATTGTTACACTTGACTTCATAGCATTGCTATATTTTTCCACCGATTCATTCAGACCTTGTGCGGGGTTTTCTTCCTTTAGAGACCTTTCTGGAGGCGCAGGTAGTTGTTGTATATTATCCTTAGATAACCAGAGATGTCTGGCAGCGGCGCTCTCATGGAGAACAAAGAAATGCTTGGCAGAGGGAGAACTTCTGTTATGGAGGAGTCGGTGAAGATAGATGCTGACTGACCAAACCATCATCAGGCTGACAGCCATCTAATTTGTATGGCTGGGCTTTAAAGTGCAGCTCTCGGTGAAATTTTGCTCTGTGCATGAAGACCTAAAACGCCCCCAGTCATGAAAGGAATAATACTAATTATCTTGAGGGATAGATGTTTGTTGGCTGAGCATGGCAGTTTTGCTTGGACAAACCGACCATCTAAAGTCTGTTGGAGACTTCAGAATGTTGATGTTGTCCATCACATTTTATGCCACGGTCTAGACCGAAGATGATTCCAGGTGCAGTGACATCGGTAAGTACTGAATGCCCCCGCTGTATTTTATCTTCTCAGTATAAATCCAAATACATTATAGCTGGTGTTATGTAGGCAAAACATCTGGTAATATTTTTCTACTTAATATTTAAAAAGAAAAAAAATTTCAGTCCTTTTCCAGTATCTTCCTGCAGATGGCAGTGTAAAACCAGTGCAAGACGCCAATGCAATGCTGGGGAGCAGAAAACAAATCACGTTGGTATAAGGAATAGTGCCAGTGGCGATGAGCTAAAAATGGGAATTCTAAGGGCCAGAGGGTTCATTGCTGGTGGAGAAACACAGAACGCATATATTTTCATTCCAAACATATGCACAAACTTCAAAAGAACTGAAGACTGAACTCTACTAAGTTGAGCAGTGCTGGAGGTGGTCTATGGCAGCCCACTCGTACCTAAAATAGTCTGATTGTACAACTCCCTCAGTGTCTGCACACTACGCCGTCATGGATTAAAATCCTGCAGGGCACGCAGGGTCTCCCTGCTCAAGCTAGCACATGTCCAGGCCCATTTGAAGTTTGTGAATGACCATCTGGATGATCCAGAGGAGGCATGGGAGAAGGTCATATGGTCAGATGAGACCAGAAAAGAACTTTTTGGTATCAACTCCACTCGCCATGTTCAGAGGAAGAAGACGGATGAGTACAATCTCAAGAACAACGTCCCAACCGTGAAGCATGGCGGGGGAAACATCATTCTTTCGGGGATGATTTTCTGCAAAGGGGACAGGAAGACTGCACTGTATTAAAGGGAGGATGGATGGGGTCATGTATCACAACATTTTGGCCAACAACCTCCTTCCCTCAGTAAGAGAATTAAATGGGTCAAGGCTGGGTCTTCCAACATGACAATGACACAAAACACACACACACAGCCAGGGCAACAAAGGAGTGGCTCCGTAAGAAGCATTTCAAGATTCTGTAGTGGCCTAGCCAGTCTCCAGACATGAACCCAGTTGATAATTTTTGGAGGGAGCTGAAACTCAATTTTCCCAGTAACAGCCCCAAAACCTGAAAGATCTGGAGAAGGTCTTTATGGAAGAGTGGGCCAAAATCCCTGCTGCAGTGTGTGCAAACTTGGTCAAGAACTACAGGAAAAGTCTGACCTCTGTAACTGCAAACAAAGTTTTCTGTACCAAATATTAAGTTCTGTTTTTCTATTGTATCAAATACATATTTCATGCAATAAAATGCAAATTAATTGTGTAGAAATCATACAATGCGATTTCTATGGATTTTTTTTTAAAGATTCTGTCTCTCACAGTTGAAGTGTACCAACGATAAAAATTACAGACCTCTCCATTCTTTGTATGTGGGAAAACTTGCAAAATCTTCAGTGTATCAAATACTTATTTTCCCCATTGTACATTGTAGCAATATCATTGGCTCAGCTAATCTTTCCATGATTTCTCGCACTAGCATACATACATCTCATTGGCTAAAGTTAATATTATCTACACCCAACTTTAAGCGTATGTGCACACGATCAGGAATTGCTGCTGGTTTGACGCTGTGTGCCAGATGTTACATCATAGTGGATTGGATTTCCAAAAATCCTATGTCCACTGTACGTGGGCCTGCAGATCACCCGCGGACACTGACATGTGGCGCGTCTTTCATTTCAGGACCACAGCATGTCAATTTCCCTTGTGGAGAGTAGACGCTAGTCAGAAAATGAATGAATAGAATGTATTGAATTGGATAAATCCATCTGGTTCAGTGAACACATGTAGATTTACCTGCGTTCATAGAACGCAGCATTTCGAACACAGCGAAAATACACTGCGACCAAAGTGCTGCTACTTCCGGATCGTGGGAATGTAGCCTAAGGATCTAGGTGTGGCTCTCATATATATAAATGTATAAATTTTAAAAAATTGTCACAGCAGGATGGTTCACTTCCCATATGAGGCAGGGGAGCAGGCAGAGAGCAGGAAGGTAGAAGTGACGCTGCACCAGAGAAAACAGGACAGCAGCAGGAGGGTGAGACCACCAAAAGCGAGCACAGATGGGCTGCAATTTCTAACCGGATGAAAATGTGGTGCCCCTGAGGGTTCAGTCGCCACAGAGGTATTGCACCTCATCCAGAGGTGTGGTACCCCACTCTCAGGTAAGGAGGGAGCACCACCCAGGACTCTAACACCTGCACCCATCACAGACTATAGCAGCAGGGTACCCTGGACGTACCCTAAGGGAGGATGGTCTCATCCCTGTCTGGGTAAGAAAGGGTGTTGGGGAGTGTGTGGAGAAAGTAGAAGGAAGGGTGTGAAGCTTAGAGAGTGGGAAGGAGACTGTAGGGTCAGAATAGGAGGGGAGCTCAAGCTGTAAGGAGCTTTTCCCCAGATGGAGAAAGATAGAGTTAAGCAAGAAGCAGAAGGAAGCTTCCAGGAGGCCATAAGGTGTCCTAGGGGCACGGACAGTGAGTAGTCCATCAGTGGGGCCCAATCCAATAGTGAAGAGACCAGGTTGCAGTAGGGGCACCGGCCCAGAAGCGTAGTGGAAAACTTCAAGACTCAGCTAGCAAGCTGGAGGCAGTGGCACCTGTAGGTGCCTCAGCCACAGCCACCTTCGCCAAAAAGGTAGCCATATAGGATCAAGGGGATGCAGAGAGGGTGTCACCCGACAATGTCAGTGGCTACTGGCTTGGGACACTGACTGTGAGGTGTTGAACTAGAAGAGTAGAAAGTCAGCGCAGTGAGATGGCCAAGAAAGGAACATATTGAAGGGAGTCCAGAAAAGGTGTATCCCAAACTACCTGGGAGTTTTCTGAGCCCCTCACCTTGAGGACACGGCATCAAGCGGGCATCTGTGTACACCAGAACCATGAGTAAAGCTTCTTCCTAAAGTTCTTCCTACAACCCCCACTCATCACTGCTACATCCCTTGCCAAATACTACATCATTACCATCTTATTTATATTACATCTGCCCTGGGACTTAGCTCCACCTGTGGGGAACTTTACCAACTCTGCTGCATCACCAACTGTCCCAGAGGACTGTGAGCTGCCCGCCAGGGCCGTGGGGTACTCAGCACCGAGCCCGTCGACTTCTATGGGGGATGTCACGGGCAGCACACGGCTCAGTCCGTTGCCCTGGGAGCTCACTATAAATGGGGAGTATTTACAGGGGATTAGTGTTCGTGTAGTTTGTCGTGACGCCACCTGTAGTACCTGGGGTGACCAGCGCTGCTGTGCAGGTCCTCTGGAAGGGATGGTGTTGTGCAGCTAGATGATAAGTCTTCTACAGGCAAGACTGTGTCCTCCCAGGGCAGATAGATGAAAGGTGTAGCAATGGTGCAGAGAGATGTAGCAGAGGGGAGTGTGCGTCGCTGGAAGAATCAGGGAAACAGTTTTGTTACAGTTTCAAGGTTTTACTCACAGTCTGTTGTGCACACAGATTCCAGCCGGGCACTGTGTCCTCCAAGAGAGTGGTCCAGCAACCCTCAGGTAAGTTAGTCGCACTTCCAAAGACTCCCCTTTCAGTATGTTCCTTTCTGGCTTCTTCTCTAGGTGCTACTCTCCTAACTTCCATGCACCCCGCCATCACAGAGCCCTCGGACTAGGGAGTATTGGGCCCTTTCAGTTAACAGATCAATCCTGCATCCGATGCTCTGCACGTACTTGACCCCAAGCTTCCTCTCGGTGGGATTATGGTGGCTAGTGGCCCCCTGGAGGGACCCACTGTTCTCGGTGTTACTAGTGGAGCTGAACTTTCCCACTAGTCTAGGGACCGTTCCCCGATGTTCGCCTGGTCCTCCTTTCTTCAGGATGGGGCACAGCCTCAGTTGCTGTCTCGCCCTGGACCCTTTCTCTCTCACAGCAAGGCTCCCTGAGATGGACTCAGAGGAGCAGCAGGACAGTCCAGTACCCACACACTGACTGCCTGACACAAACTGAATTCTCTACTCTAACACGCAGCCTAAGTGCTGCCTAAGCTCCACCCACCTACTAACTACACCCTTTCCTAACCAGCCTGAGTCAGACCATCCTCCCGAAGGGTCCGCCTGTGCTCAGCCAGCATAGTGTATGTTGGATGCAGGTGGTGGGAGTCAATGGGGTGCTTCCTCCTTACCTGAGAGTCAGGTGTCACACCGCTGGGTGCGATGCAGCATCTCTGTGGCGACTGGACCCTCAGGGCACCACAACTGCATCTGCAGCGTCGGCTAACATCTTTTATTGCCGAGTACCACAGGTGGTGTCACGAACACTTTATTACAAACTCTATTATCCCTTGTAAATATCCCCTTTTATTGGATGCCCAGGGCCATGGACCGGGTCACTGCCGCTGTGACACTTCCCCTTTAAGAAGCGGCTCGGTACCGAGTATCCCCATTGCCCTGGCGGGCGATCCAAACTGATGGAGGAAGTGGAGAAGGAGGAAACATAGACAGAGAAAAGGCTAGGGCCAGCGGCGGTGCGCAGTAGCAGTCAAGTTAATGGCTAGGGGCCAGCCTCAGCACTTTTGCACCCTGCTCCCTCGTTGGCTGTGCTGCTGGGGCAGCATGAACTGCCCACATCACTCGTATGGCCTTGACTCCATGTGAGGTCTAGAACCTCATCATCCCCATCACATCATCACACCTCTCCCTACTAATGTACTTCTGTCCTCACTACTTCTCCCTTCTGAAAATTCCTTTATTATCTCCTGGAGCACCCGCCAGGGCCATGAGGATACTCTGTACTGGACCGATTCTGAAGGGGATTTGTCACGGCAGCAGTGAACCGGTCCGTGGCCCTGGGAGTCCAATGAAAATGATGATAAGGGGCTGATAAAGTTTATGAAAGATAGTTTGTGACGCCACCTGTGGTATTCGGCAATAAAGATGTTAGCCAACGCTGCTTCAGAGTCCGCTGGGGCTGATGGTGATGCAGCAGAGTTGTTACAGCTCTCCACAGGTAGAGCTGGGCCCCAGGGCAGCTGTATGTGTAAAAGATGATGGTGGTGGTTGTAGTGCAGGGCAGATAACGTAGCAAATAATTCTGAGGACACAGCAGGGTGCAGTCTTTTTGGTTTACTCACAGTTTGTTGTTACAATCCCCAGCCGGGGTGTGTTGTATCCTCAGGGTCAGTGGTCCAGACAGCTCTCAGGTAGCTTGGGGGTACATGTTGCCAGGGCTCCCTTAGATGTTCCTTTCCTGGCCGTCTCACTACGCTGGCTACCACCTCTCCTGCCCTGCGTCCAGGGCTGGCGTCAGCACCCGGCACACCCGGGCAAGTGCAGGGGCCCTGAGCAGGCGGGGGGGGCCCTCTCGCCGTCGGGCACCCCGGCGCCCGTTAGCGGTGTCAGCGCCGCCACTGGGCCCCCCTCGCTTGCTCAGGGCCCCGGCAGCAACCGGCGCAATACTTACCTCTCCCCGTGCCTCCGCTTCCTCTCTCACAGCAGCGCCGCTGAATGACGTCATCATTCAGCGGCCGGCTGTAGCAGAGAGCGCGTGGATACCGGACAGGTGAGATGTGATGTGTGTGTGTGTGTGAGAGAGCCAGCCTGCGGTGCTGTATGTGTGATGGTGGTGGGGGGAGGCAGTGATGGTGGTGAGGAGGCAATTATGATGATGATGATGGGGAGGCAATGATAATGGGAAGGCAATGATTATGATGATGATGATATTAATGGGGAGGCAATGATAATGGGAAGGCAATGATGATGATGATATTAATGGGGAGGCAATGATAATGATGATGATGGGGACGCAATGATAATGGGAAGGCAATGATGATGATTATATTAATGGGGAGGCAATGATGATGATATTAATAGGGAGGCAATGATAATGATGATGATGGGGAGGCAATGATAATGGTAAGGCAATGATGATGATATTAATAGGGAGGCAATGATAATGATGATGATGGGGAGGCAATGATAATGGGAAGGCAATGATGATGATGATATTAATGGGGAGGCAATGATGATGATAGGGAAGCAATGATGATGATGATGGGCAGGCAATGATGATAAGGGGAGGCAATGATGATGATAATGGGCAGGCAATGATGATGATAATGGGGAGTCTTTCCACAGCGCCCTTTCCTGAGCCGTAACAGTGCAGAACGCAGCACAGTGTAGAGGAGAGCTCCATTTTTTGTATGGAGCATTATATGTGGTCCAGTATTCTGTATGGAGCATTCCTCAGAACTCAAAACCCGTTTGGTGTGGCCAAAAGTGAGGTCTGCTACAGAAAAGTCTTGCAGCCCACCCAGGACCACCATTGGAGGTTTGGAGCGGGTCCTCCACAAGTACATGTTTACTTAAACTGTGAAGTTTCTGATATCTGCACTTTACTTGATGTTGATATTAAAAATGTTATTAATGTATTTATGCAATGGTTAAAGATCCTCACCTCCCGTAAGGGAAGAGTTAATGTTAATGTTTTATTCAAAAATGTTTTTCTTTCAGCCTGGGAGTGCTGAGTTTTACCAGGGGGGATGTGGAGCCCAGCTGTGCTTGGAATCCTAATCTCCAGAAGGGTGCACTGAAGGTAACCACCACTAGAGGTCCTGTACACACATTCACACACCTTCACCCATCCCTAAAGCCACCAGAGGGAGCTGCTTTAGCCATATATAAGGAGGGTGAAGACACTAGAGCACAGAGAGACTCTGTGAGAAGTCTAGCTTTAGTCACCTCAGAGGATGAAGTGAAGAGCAGACGGTCTAAGCTTGAGAGTGTTGTGAGCGCAGAGAGCGCAGAAAGCACAGAAAGTGTGCAGCCTGACACACGGAGCAGAGCTCAAGAGAAGAGTTCAGCTGTTAATGAAGGAGTCTGAAGTCTGCAGCTTGAAGCTTAGTTCAAACGAGTGGAGGCTAGTAAAAGTGGAACGGAAACCACTCCAGCCTAGTCAGAACTGAGTCAAGTGAGTGCAGCTCAGTGAGAAAGCGTGCCGACGCTTAGAGAGCGGTGAAAAAGGAGAAGAAGAAGCAGCCCATCATCTGCCAGTGTGTGATAGTGTGAGGGCCCGAGTAGGACGAAAGGCGAGTGGAAAGCAAGTGAGGGACAGAGGAGCTTAAACAGCTCATCCCCATCATTACAAGCGGACACCGGGCCCGAGCTTAC
>JARQOD010000004.1:558950309-559018058 GCA_033576555.1 Oophaga sylvatica | reverse complement strand
TGTTGGGTAAGAACCCCAACTTCCCCCAAACAATTCCCCAAATGTTAGTCCCCAAAATTTATTTTTAAAAAACCTTTTTCCCCCCATTTACAGTCTTTAAATCAGAACCCTTGGTCTTTCAAACCCCCCTCTGCCCCCCCTTTCACTTTAAAATTTTTTTTCCGATTTTTTTACAGGAGCCCCTTCGAAGATCACAGAAAAAAAAAGGGTCGGGGTTTTAAAAAAATGTCCATTGAAAAAATATTGATATAGAGCATCAGGTATTGGGGGACCGGGGCCCCCCTTTTCTAACAATGCTGGAACAAACAATCCTTTAAAATTTTTAGAAGGTGGGGCCCCGCCCACATACCTCGGTTCCAGCTGGGGGGGGTGAGGGGGATTCTTGGGTTTTGGGCCCCCCGGGGGCCCGGGGTTTTGCCGTTTAAAGGCCCTTTTTGTAGACGTTGGGCCTTTTGGGGTTTCGGGTAACGATGATCTCTCGAAGGGGGGGGGTGGGTCAAGGTCGCCCTGGGGGGGGGGTTGTCCTCCCCCCGGGGGGGGCGTCTTCTTTCTTTCCCCTGCCCCGGGGGCCCCTGGGCAGTTCCCCGCTAAAAAAGAAACTTCCCTTCCCCTCTTTCCGCAGCTGCAGGGCACTCTTTTCAGCACCGTTTTTTAAAATAGCTGGGAAACCCCTGAGCGAGACGCCCCAAATTTATAGGGGGTGTCCTGCCTTTGGCTTCACCCCCTACGGGGGGAAAAAGGGGGGTTTCTGCCGGGGTTTCCCGGGGGGACTTTACCTGATTTATGTTGGGTGGCCCCCGGGGTTTTTTCCCGGGGGGCCCCCGCCCTTTTTTTGCAAAGTCCTTTTGGGCTCAAAAGGGGCACCCGGGGGGTCTAAGGCCAAACCCAAATTTTAAATTTTTGGTTTTTGGGGGGGTCAACCCCCCATAAATTTTTTTTTCAGCCCTTTTTTTCTCGTCGATAGCATTTAAATTGTTTTTTTGCTTTAGGGCCTCGGGCCCCCGTAGTCGGCAAGCGTTTGTCCCCCGGGGGCGTCACCCCGGCTGTTGTGAACAGTGTTGGGAAAGGGCCCTCCGGAGTCCCTTTTTGTGCGGTCTTAAATTTTGGTTTCAGCTTCAGGAAATCGCAGGGACCGACTCTATCAAAGGTATCCCAGTCTCCCCTTTTCCCCCCACGGCCAGTTAGTGCCCCATTAGACCACTTTTTGTTCCCCCGGGATGGAGTACATTTCTGGTTTCTGCATAACTTCCCTTTTAAGCCCGCTAAAAAACCTGGCCCCCCCTGTATGGGGGGAAAAAATTTTGCCCCCCCCATTATGGGGCGTTTTGTGGGATGAGGGGCTACCCCCGGGGGGGGTGGGGGGACCGCACCCCCATCTGCGCTACAATACCAGGGGCGGTGGGGATTTTGGGGGCCCCCGGGGGGCCGCCTGCAGCGGTTTTTGTAATCTTAGCCCCCTTGGTTAAACGGGGCCTCTTTAAAAAGTGCTATTCAAAAGGACCGCAGTGGGGAAAAGGGCCCTTTGTCGCGGCGCTCTGATGTCAGGGGGTTCCCCTTTTCCTTTTTCAGGATGCGATGGTCAAGCCGGGGCGTGTCCCAAAACTTTGCGCGCCTTTCGGGGACCCCCCCTTTTCTCCGGGGGCCCCCAAAAGGGGGGAAAAAGGCGGGAAAAAAAAGGGGTTTTTTGGGCCAAAAATGCAAACAGTTTTTTTACAAAAAAACCCAAAGGGGCCCCGGGGGTCGCAAGCTGCAATTTTGTACCTGTTCGTGACCCCAAAATTTTTTTTTGTCGGGCCCCCCAAACCCCAATTTTTGGGGGGTTCCCGGGGAAGGGGGGGATCAGGGGCCCAGCCGTAAAGTTTGGGGTTTTTAAAGGGGCGTGGCTCGGTCTGGGGCCCCGGCGTTGGCGATGTGGGGATTTATTTACAGGGATTGATTTAATTCTTTTGTGACCCCCTGTAGTTTTTGGAAAATTGCCCCCCCTGTGTAGTTTTTGAGGGGATGTGGGCACTAGATGTGGCCCCCCCGGGGGGGCTCTTCCCTCGGTCGGTATTGGTAGGGTTGTGCAGGCATGCAATAATAAAAACAGTCTACACGGTCGCGTTTTTCCAAAACCTTTTCCCTTTCAAGTTTATAAGGAGGCCCAGGGAGGCGAGGGGGGGATGGGGTGGCTTTGAGGCAAAGCTAAGCAAGTTGGGGCCCCCTTTCTGTCCAATGAAAATTTAACGACCATGAAGGAATCCCCCCATGATTCCGCTTTTCCAAACTGTTTTGCCCAGTCAATTTGTGGTTTAAGCCTCCTGCGAGAGAGTGAATTTTATTTGTGTGAAAAAGACTCAAAGTTTACCCCCCCGACCCATTTTTAAAGACTATAAGGGGCTTTTTTTCGCGACCTAGGGTTTTCCCGGGAAAACTCTGGTTTTCTCTTCACTATGCTTGTTTTTAAAAAGTATCCTTTGGCCCCCCCGACCGGTAGCAATGTCAGGCTTTTCCAAGTCAAAAGCACTTTTCCAATTATTTTCCCCTTTCCCCTTTGCCTTCGTTTTTCTCGACCTTAATGTTAGTCAGTTTTTTTCCAGTGGGGCACACTCTGGGTAGAAAAGGTGAATTAGACCCCCCTGTCCCCCCTCCACTTCCTAAAATGATGACAGGAAAAAAGGGGAAATCTCTCTGGGCCAAAAGGGAAGGAAATGACTGAAAAGGGAAAACACCCCCTTCCACACCCCTGCGGGGGGTGTCGAAGTGTACTATGTCATGAAAAACCCTTAAAGTTACCTCTCCATCTCCTCCTGGTTTTGTGTCCGGGGGGGTACACAACCCCCCCTGGGCGATGTTTCCCCTCCATTGATCCTCCTCTTTTTCCTCACAAAAATCCTTAAAAAAACAAAAAAAATTTTTAAAAATTTTTAAAAATCATAAAATTTAAAAACATTGTTCATTTAAATTTTGTAAAAATCATTTTGGAAAAAACAATGCATTACAAAAGGTAGAAAAAAAACTGCATTTGTGCTTTTTTAAAAAAACTTTTAAAAATTTTGGGAAAGGTTATAAAAAAAAAGACAGCGACTTGGGGGGTTCAATTTTGATACCACGGGGGCTTAAAAATCTCAGCCTTTTGGGGGAACACGTTGGTGATGTCAGGGAAATGATGGAATTTGTGACTCCCCCATCCTCCAAATTTTCCCAAAAACCCCTTTTCCTTAGTCTTGCAGTGTTTTTTTTAAGCGGGGAGATAAGGGGGACAGTCGGCTGCTTTGTGCATCACCCCCCCCCACCCCCTTTTACTCCAAAAAAGCACGCAAAACGTGGAAATTTTCCCCCTTTATAAATTTCGCCATATTACATGGGTTTTTCCCTTTTATTTTGGGGCCCAAAATTTTAAAATTTTCTGGTTCTCACAACAAAGGGTCCCCAAAACGCAGACCCCCCTACAATTTCCCCCCTCATTTTAAATTTTGGGCCCAAAACCCATGCTGCACTCTGAAAAAGACCTTCGACACCTCTGCACTAATCCGTCCCCCCCCCTCCCCCCCCCAAATTTTTCCCCCCTGCGCCAATTCTCGGGCGACCCCAAAAAATTTAAAGGATATCCCCAATTTGGATGGTTAAAGGCCTCCTCAAAAAACTTTTTCATATTTGGGCCCATCACATTCACAAAACAAGTCATTTATTTTTAAGTCTGTGGTGTAGCCCTTAAAATAAACTCCATGGGATTTTTTCCCCCTCCCTTAAAATGGTGGGCCCTCTTGAAAAAAAACCCCTTGTATATTTAAAAAACCCGTACTTTGTTTCCCCCCACCCATTGTAGTTTTTAAAATTTTTACCGCGGGGCGGTGATTTTGCTTTAATTATTGTATTGTTAACGTTTTACTTATGACTTGTGTTTTGAAACTTTTAAAGTAAAGCATGGGGAATTTTAAAGGCGTTTTTAAAAAAAAAAATTTTTTTTTTTTTTTTGGGGGCCCCCGGGGGTAAAATGTAAAAGGCGAAATTTGGGGGGCCGGGGGAAAACCTTTTTGGGGGGCCCCCCCCCCCCTTTTAAAAAAAACCCCCCCTTTTCCCTTTTTGGGGGGGAAAAAGGGGGTTGGGGGCCCCAAAAAAAATTTTTTTTCGGCCCTTTTTAAAAGGGGCCCCCCCAAAAAAAAAAACCCTTTTCCCCAAAAAAATTTTGGGGGTTTTCCAAAAACCCCCCTTTTTGGGGTTGCCCCCCCCGGGGCCCCCTTTTTTCCCAAAAAAACCCCCCCCCTTTTTTTTTTTTTTCCCCCCCCGGGGTTTTTTTTAGGAAAAAAATTTCCCCCCTTTTTTTGGACCCCAAAAAATTTTGGGGGGTTTGGGTTTTTTGGGGGGGGGGCCCCAAAAAAAGGGGGGGGGGGGGCCCAAAAAAACCCCCCCCCTTTTGGGGGGGTTTTTTAAAAAAAAAACCCCCCCCCCCCCCCAAAACCCCCCCCCCCCCCCCCCCCCCCCCCCCCCCCCTTCCCCCCCCCAAAAATTTTTTTCCCCCCCCAAAAAAACCCCCCCTTTTTTTTTAAAAACCCCCCCCCCCCCCCCCCCCCCCCCCCCCCCCCCCCCCCCTTTTTTTTCCCCCCCCCCCCCGGGGGGGGTTTTTTTTTAAAAACCCCCCCCCCCCCCGGGGGGTTTTTTTTTTTTTTTTTTCCCCCCCCCGGGGGGCCCCCCCCCGGGCCCCCCCCCCCCCCCCCCCCCGGGGGAAAAAACCCCCACCCCCCCCCCCAAAAAACCCCCGGGGCCCCCCCCCCCCTTTTTCCCCCCCCCCCCCTTTTTAAAAGGGGGTTTGGGGGCCCCTTTTTTTTTAAATTTTTTTTGGGTTTTTCCCCAAAATTTTTTTGGGGGGGGGGCCCCCCGGGGGGTTTTTTTTTTTTTTCCCAAAAAAAGGGTTTGGGGGGGCCCCCCGGTTTTGGGGAAAAAACCTTTTTTCCTTTTTTTGGGGCCTTTTTGGGGGGTTGGGCCCCCAACCCCCCTTTTTTTTTTTCAAATTTTTTGGGGAAAACCCCTTTTTTTTTGGGTTTGGGGGGGGGTTTTTTTTTCCGGGGGGGGGGTTTTTCCGGGGTTTTAGGGGGAAAAAAACCCGGGGGGGGGGGCCCCAAAAAATTTTTGGTTTTTTTTGGGGGGTTTTTTTAAAAAAAAAAGGGGCCCCAACCCCTTAAAATTTGGGGCCGGGGGGTTTTCCCCTTTTTTTTTTTTTGGGGTTTTTCCCCTTTTTTTCCCTTTTTGGGGGGGTTTTTTTTTTTGGGGTTTTGGGGAAAATTTTTGGTTGGGGCCCCTTTTCCAAAATTTCCCGGGGGGGGGAAAAAAAAAAAACCCCTTTTTGGGGGGAAAAAGGGTTTTAAAAAAAAAGGGGGGGGGGCCCCTCCCGGGGGCCCCCCCTTTTTTTTCCCTTTTTCCTTTTTTTTTTCCCCCCCCTTTTTTTTTTTTTTTCCCCCCCCCCCATTTCCCAAAAAAAACCCCCAAAAAAAACAAAAAAATTTTTTTTTTTTAAAAAGGGTCCAAAAGGGGGGGGGTTTTTCCCAACCCCTCCCCCCTTTAAAAAAACCCCCCCCCCTTCCCCCCCTTTTCCCCCCTTCCCCAAAAAAAAGGGAAAAAAAAAAAAAAAAAAATTTTTTTTTTTAAATTTTAAAAAAAAATTTTTTTGGGTTTTTTTTTTTTCCCCCCCCCCCTTTCCCCCCCCCCCCTTTTTGGGAAAATTTTCCCCCCCGGAAAAAAATTTTTTCCCCCCCCCCTTTTTTTAAATTCCCGCTCGTGCATGGTTTTGCGGAGTATGGCCGTCTTTTATCCCATGCCTGTGCTACCGATGGCTGTTTTGTGGCCTGGGAGTGTGAGGATGACAGGGAACTTGCTGCTGTGTGTGGAATAAAACTTTGTCTCTGGACAACAGTGACCGAGGTTCTTCCATGGCGATCCTGTGAGGAAGCAGAACCAGCTGTGTGTGAGCTCGATGAAGAGGCTTCAACACAACCTGAAGATGTAGGTGCTGCTGTAGGTTGGCCTACATCTCCAGTGTGTCTTTGTAACTCAACTACGTGCTTTGTCCGCACATGTTTCCACATATTTGTGGTATTGAGGTGACTGACACTTTTAGCTATATTTAATTTTTGATTAGACCGCTTTCATTTGACATAGCAAATATCATGTGCAAGTGTGTGAAAAAAAGGACACGCAGTGCAAGTCATGGGGAGCGCACGTTTTGACTTTTGGAAGACAAACTGCTCCGAACAGGTGACAAACTGGAGGCTACAGGCAACCGAGTCTGCAGCCTAACTCTCCCTCCTGTTTGTACCGTTGGGGCAATGTCTTCCTCTATCTTCCTTCTATCACTAACCACTTCTCTAGGCCTCTCCCAGCTTTCAACCAAAGTACTGGTTCTCAGCCACAAAGCTATCCACAGTGCAGCACCCCTCCTACATCTCCTCCCTCATTTCTATCTATCGGCCTAACCGACTGCTGCGCTCTGCAAACGACTTTCGACTAACCTCTGCACTAATACGTACCTCCCACTCCCACTCCAAGACTTCTCCCGCACTACACCAATCCTCTGGAATGCTGTACCCCAACAAATTAGGACTATCCACAATTTGCATGGTTTCAGGCGCTCCCTCAAAACACTTTTGTTCAGAGCGGCCTATCACATTCACTAATCAAAGTCATTCTATGTATTCTGTGTAAGTGTGTATGTGTGTGTGTGTCTCTAGCCCATTCACTATCTCCATCCCTCACTCCCTTAAGATGGCTGGAACATCATTGTAAATGCACATTGTATATAAAACACCTATACTTTGTATCTCCACCACCTCATTGTACATTGTAAGCTGTCACGAGCAGGGGCGACTTATTTAGCTTAAATTATTGTATTGTTAACGTTGTTACTTATGACTTGTGTTCTTAAACTGCAAAACTGTAAAGCGATGCGTAATATGATGGCGCTATATAAATTAATATTATTATTATTAGGATTCCTCTGAGCTGCTCCCACCACCTTCCTGTTCCTCACGCCATGTTGGGTCTTGGACCTCATCATCTCTACTACCCTCTTCCAACACCTGCTGCTGTTGGGTGGTCTGGCCAGCACCATGCTCAACAGAAACTGGCACCTGAGTCTCATCATCATCAGATGCGTTCTGCGGTGTGCTGACCATCGGCACTGTCTCACCCGCCTCTTCAGATTCAGAGAGACACAGCTGTTGCGCATCACTGCATACTCCCTCTTCTTCACATTACAGAATGCTGCTTGGCTGGGCCCCTGTTTGCAAGCCAATAGATTCTGAGAACAGAAGCAGACACTCAGCTGGCTCCTGTACAGAACTCGCTGACTGCCTGGGCAATTTGCCAGGCGGTGAAGAGACAGATGGTTGCTCAACAGTGCTGTGGTCCTGAGAGGAGGTGGAAGCAATTGAAGTCGATGCATTGGCTGCCATCCAACCAACAACGGCTTCAATTTGTTCTTCCCGCAGCAGGGGGGTACTCCGAGCTTCTACAAAAGTGCGCATAAAGGAACGCTCACGGGGAAAACTGGTGGATACTGTGTCACTGGGGGCCGCAGCAGCCACAGAATCCCCACGTCCTCTCCCTGAAGAAACTCCACGACCACGTGCCTTACTCCCTGCCTTCTTCATCTTGGTAGATTGTTAAAGAAAGTCTGAAAAGTTATAAGGCCTAAGTGTGGTTATTCCGCAGAGACTGCAGTGAACACTGCACACTAGAGTTGAGCGATACTTTCCGATATCCTAAAGTATCGGAATCGGAATGGTATCGCCGATATCACTAAAATATCGGCGATACCCGATACCGATACCGGAAGTCCCATGTAAGTCTATGGGAACAAAATATCGAAATTAAAAAAAAACCATTCTTGCCTTGTTGGTTAATTGTACATGAAGGAAAACAAGAAAGAGTAATGTAGAATGTATTGGGGAAGGTTGAGGAGACATTAAAGGCATAGATGTTTAACCCAATCAAATGGAATAGCATAAATTTTTTTTTTTAAAGATGTTCGGATTGACGAAGAAATTGACAATGTTAACGTTTTTTATATTTTGGCAAATATGTATATTACACAACTTCCATGCTCTTCATCTTCACCTTTTTAACTTTTCACACACTTTCTCCTTCATAATCTTCTGCAGCATCATCTTTTTCATCAAATTATTCTTCATCTTCACCTTCTTTATCTTCTTCTTAAACTTCTTGCTATTCATCTTTGTTAACATTACTCATATTCTTCTTATTAAACTATTATTCTTATTATATTCTGCTTCATCTTCTTCATCATATTCTTATTTGTGACAGAGAATCCTGTACTTGTAATCTGTCAAAGTATGAATTTTTCATCCTTCCGTTCTTGCTGTCACAAAAGATTTAAATTACAACAGTATTTGTCCGTGTTCAGTTTAGCCTGCAGCAGCAGGCATTTTCCAGGGGCACCACGAGGAGGAACGGACTCACCCCCATACACTGCTTAGTCTTCTTCTGCTTAGAATTTAGAGCATATATTTTGCTCTTCATTTTGGTCTTATACTTCATGTTCTTCTGCTTTTAGATCTTCTGCTTATTGTTCTTGTGTCTCTTGTTCCGTATCTTGTATTTGTAGCACAATCTTGTACCAGCTGATGTTACTGGGACACGGTTACTAAGCAGGAGGTACCTGTGCTCCAAAGCACTACCAAGGACCAGCAGACGTTGCTGGAACTCGGATACCGAGATGGAGGCACCTAGGCCAAAGGCACTGCGGAGAACCAGTTGACGGTACTGGAACCCGGAGGGGCAGCAGAAGGAAAAGAGCCAATGGCACAACCGAGGACCAGCTGACGTTACTGGGACACGGTTACTAAGCAGGAGGTACCTGTGCTCCAAAGCACTACCAAGGACCAGCAGACGTTGCTGGAACTCGGATACCGAGATGGAGGCACCTAGGCCAAAGGCACTGCGGAGAACCAGTTGACGGTACTGGAACCCGGAGGGGCAGCAGAAGGAAAAGAGCCAATGGCACAACCGAGGACCAGCTGACGTTACTGGGACACGGTTACTAAGCAGGAGGTACCTGTGCTCCAAAGCACTACCAAGGACAGCAGACGTTGCTGGAACTCGGATACCGAGATGGAGGCACCTAGGCCAAAGGCACTGCGGAGAAACCAGTTGACGGTACTGGAACCCGGACGGGTAGCAGAAGGTACAAGAGCCAATGCAAGTAACGAGGACCAGCTGACTGTGCTGGAACCCGGAGGGGCAGCAGAAGGAAAAGAGCCAATGGCACAACCGAGGACCAGCTGACGTTACTGAACCCCAGTAACACAGGAGCAAGTGTTGACTGTGCTAACAGCATTTCCCGAGCAACAACTGGCGGTGTTGGAGCCCAGGGTCAAGGAGGATGTTTAAATACTAGATCAAGTAATTTCCTTGTTACTGTCAATTTTAAATGTCTATACTTCAAACAAGAGAAAGATAACCTTTACTACCATAAGATGATGATTTCATTTAAACTAATATCTAGATAAATAAAGAATTGACAAACATAAACACATACATTAACATGTTGAACAGCAATGCAAACCACAAAATAAATTAGTTAAGGAATCTGCTATACGGTTGTACATAAAAGCATACAAGTACATATCTGAATCCATTAATGATGGATAAGTAACAGTATGTACACCATTTTTATTGTATAGACAATGAATGTCTGACTTCAAAACATCATCAGCATTACAAGTTATCTGTGATATTACTAAAATGTTCCATTTGCTGAATAATGTCCCAAAATATTTTATACAAAATTATACAATTTCCATCATGTAATACTCATAATATGTGGCAATAATCATTTTTATTAACAAACATAACCTTTAAAAAGTGCATAGTGCATAGTGAAAATTGCTATTTATGGCTGACTGTCGACTTGGAAGCATGACAACAGATAGATAAGGTATATATAGATGACACTGCATAGCCACAGATGGTGAATGGCGATGTAATACTGTACCTCAATAAAGTGTGCGTCATTTACTACATATTTTTTTTTATATAGCTGTATAAACAGGGTACATGGATGTATGCTTGTGCCTTTGTTTTGACGCACAGACTGCCTTCCTGCTGAGACGCATTGGGTAGTGAACAGTTGTGTGCAGTGTTCACTGCAGTCTCTGCGGAATAACCACACTTAGACCTTATAACTTTTCAGACTTTCTTTATCAATCTACCAAGATGAAGAAGGCAGGGAGTAAGGCACGTGGTCGTGGAGTTTCTTCAGGGAGAGGACGTGGGGATTCTGTGGCTGCTGCGGCCCCCAGTGACACAGCATCCACCAGTTTTCCCGGGCCGTGAGCGTTCCTTTATGCGCACTTTTGTAGGAGCTCGGAGTACCCCCCTGCTGCGGGAAGAACAAATTGAAGCCGTTGTTGTTTGGATCTCAGCCAATGCATCGACTTCAATTGCTTCCACCTCCTCTCAGGACCACAGCACTGTTGGGCAACCATCTGTCTCTTCACCGCCTGGCAAATTGCCCAGGCAGTCAGAGAGTTCTGTACAGGAGCCAGCTGAGTGTCTGCTTCTGTTCTCAGAATCTATTGGCTTGCAAACAGGGGCCCAGCCAAGCAGCATTCTGTAATGTGAAGAGGGAGTATGCAGTGATGCGCAACAGCTGTGTCTCTCTGAATCTGAAGAGGCGGGTGAGACAGTGCCGATGGTCAGCACACCGCAGAACGCATCTGATGATGATGATGAGACCCAGGTGCCAGTTTCTGTTGAGCATGGTGCTGGCCAGACCACCCAACAGCAGGTGTTGGAAGAGGGTAGTGGAGATGATGAGGTCCAAGACCCAACATGGCATGAAGAACAGGAAGGTGGTGGGAGCAGCTCAGAGGAATAATAATAATATTTATTTATATAGCGCCATCATATTCCGCAGCGCTTTACAGTTTAGCAGTTTCAGAACACAAGTCATAAGTAACAACGTTAACAATACAATAATTTAAGCTAAATAAGTCGCCCCTGCTCGTGACAGCTTACAATGTACAATGAGATGGGGGAGATACAAAGTATAGGTGTTTATATACAATGGTGCATTTACAATGATGTTCCAGCCATCTTAAGGGACTGAGGGATGGAGATAGTGAATGGGCTAGAGACACACACACACTTACACAGAATACATAGAATGACTTTGATTAGTGAATGTGATAGGCCGCTCTGAACAAATGTGTTTTGAGGGAGCGCCTGAAACCATGCAAATTGTGGATAGTCCTAATTTCTTGGGGTACAGCATTCCAGAGGATTGGCGTAGAGCAGGAGAAGTCTTGGAGTCGGGAGTGGGAGGTACGTATTAGTGCAGAGGTTAGTCGAAAGTCGTTTGCAGAGCGCAGCAGTCGGTTAGGCCGATAGATAGAAATGAGGGAGGAGATGTAGGAGGGGTGCTGCACTGTGGAGAGCTTTGTGGGTGAGAACCAGTACTTTGGTTGAAAGCTGGGAGAGGCCTAGAGAAATGGTTAGTGATAGAAGGAAGATAGAGGAAGACATTGCCCCAACGGTACAAACAGGAGGGAGAGTTAGGCTGCAGACTCGGTTGCCTGTAGCCTCCAGTTTGGCACCTGTTCGGAGCAGTTGTCTTCCAAAAGTCAAAACGTGCGCTCCCAGGACTTGCACTGCGTGGTCCTTTTTTCACACACTTGCACATGATATTTGCTATGTGAAATGCAAGCTGTGTAATTAAAAATTAAAAATAGCTAAAGTGTCAGTCACCTCAATACCACAAATATGTGGAAACATGTGCGGACAAAGCACATAGTTGAGTTACAAAGACACACTAGAGATGTAGGCCAACCTACAGCAGCACCTACATCTTCAGGTTGTGTTGAAGCCTCTTCATCGAGCTCACACACAGCTGGTTATGCTTCCTCACAGGATCGCCATGGAAGAACCTCGGCCACTGTTGTCCAGAGACAAACTGTTATTCCACACACAGCAGCAAGTTCCCTGTCATCCTCACACTCCCAGGCCACAAAACAGCCAGCGGTAGCACAGGCATGGGATAAAAGACGGCCATACTCCGCAAACCATGCACGAGCACAGGCTCTGAATGCTGGCATTGCAAAACTCCTGTCCCTTGAAATGCTGTGATTCAGGCTGGTGGAGACAGACAGTTTCCGTAACTGAATATCATTGTCAATCCCACAATACAATGTGCCAAGCCGATTTCATTTCAGCAGGCAAGCCGTCCTGGTCTGCAAAAGCATGTTGAGGGAAAAATTAAACATGCGCTACTAAAAGCCCTCAGTAGCAAGGTCCACCTGACCACCGATGCGTGGACCAGTACCCATTGTTATGATCTGCTACAACCAGTAAGGAAAGAAGGGAATTCTGTCCCTACAATACAACTAAGCTGAATCCCTACGATGTAACGGGGAACCTGATCCTGCGACCAGACCCGCTAAAGTCCTCATCTAGTGTGAACGAAGACCTATAGTTGCGAGGGAGTAATCCCTACAAGATCTAGGGACTGGGAGAAAAGGTGGACACCTCCTAACATAAATTGTAGCATGGATAATTAAACAGAAAAATAAATACTTTGTGATCCTAACATCAAGCAAAACTGACAGATTAAGGCACCTAAGCACCCGGCTAGCTTAACAGTAGATAATACAATGAAGTCAAGCAAAGCCAGAAGGGCGGAGCCAGACTAAATAGGGAAAAAAGGTCATGTGACCAGCAAACTGAAACAAAACCTAACAAGAGGGTTCTAAACCCATGGCCAGGGACAAT
This sequence comes from Oophaga sylvatica, assembly GCA_033576555.1. Lineage (NCBI taxonomy): Eukaryota > Metazoa > Chordata > Amphibia > Anura > Dendrobatidae > Oophaga > Oophaga sylvatica. Next base: position 559,005,296 of record JARQOD010000004.1, on the reverse strand, counting down.
ACCTTTCCCTCACTGCCCATTGGGTCAATGTTGTGCAGCGGGTACTGATCTTGCGAGTGGTGCTGTACGTGTTCTGCCAACTCCAAGGATTGCAGGAATCAAGTCTGTACACATTGATTCCTCCTCCTATTCCAGTTCCTCAGAATCATCGCTGCAGGAGCCGTCACGGTCTACCTCCACATGGACCCGTGAACGTTTACCTGTTGCGACCGATATGAGCACAGCCGTGTCCAAATGTCAACAGGCCATCCTGAAATTAATTTCCATGGGGAATCTTAGCCACACAGCGCAGGAGCTCTGTAATGCCATAAAGCAGGAGAGCGACGTGTGGTTTTTGGAAGAGAATCTACAGGCAGGCTTGGTAGTGTGTGACAATGGCCGAAATCTGGTGTCAGCTCTGGGCCTTGGCAACCTCACTCACATACCATGTCTGTCATATGTGCTCAACTTGGTCGTGCAGAGTTTTTTGAGGGACTATCCGGATCTTGATGCACTGCTGCACAAGGTCCGCCTAGAGTGCGCTCACTTGCGACGTTCCAGCATGGCCAGATCGCTGATTGCAGCTCTGCAACGCAGATTTCACCTTCATGAACATCGCATCATATGTGACGTACCACCAGGTGGAATTCCTCGTTACATATGTTGGAGCGGTTGTGTGAGCAGCAGCCAACAGTAATGGAGTATCAGCTGCATCAGACGCAGTCAACTCGCAATTTGCGGCGTTCACACTTCACCACTACTGAGTGGGCCTCTATAATAAGAATAATAATATTATTTATTTATATAGCGCCATAATATTCCGCAGTGCTTTACAGTTTAACAGTTTCAAAACACGAGTCATAAGTAACAACGTTAACAATACAATAATTAAAGCAAAATCAGCCGCCCCTGCTGGTGAAAGCTTACAATCTACAATGAGGTGTGGGAGATACAAAGTACAGGTGTTTATATACAATGGTGTTTTTACAATGATGGTCCAGCCATTTTAAGGAAGTGAGGGATGCATGGAGATAGTGAATGGGCTACACACACAGAATTACACATAGAATGACTTTGATTAGTGAATGTGATAGGCCACTGTGAACAAATGTGTTTTGAGGGAGCGCCTGAAACCATCCAAATTGCGGATAGTCCTAATTTCTTGGGGTAGAGCATTCCAGAGGATTGGCGCAGCGCGGGTGAAGTCTTGGAGTTGGGAGTGGGAGGTACGGATTAGTGCAGAGGTTAGTCGAAGGTCGTTTGCAGAGTGCAGCAGTCGGTTAGGCCGATAAATATAAATAAGGGAGGAGATGTAGGGGGGTGCTGCGCTGTGGAGAGCTTTGTTGGTGAGAACCAGTAATTAGAATTGGATCCTATAATGAATGGGCAGCCACTGCCAGTGTAATGAGTGGCGAATAACTCTATGAAGGATATCTGCCACGTTTTGCGTGCGTTTGATGAGTCAACGCGGATGGCGAGTGCAGATGATGCACTAGTCAGCCTGACTGTCCCCCTTATCTGCCTGCTTCAAAAAACACTGCAAGCACTAAGGCATGAGGTTTTGGAAGAGGTGGAGGATGAGGAGTCACAAATTCCATCACCTTCTGGACAGTCAGCGCAACGTGGTTCCTCACAAAGGGCTGGAGGACTTTCAAAGTACCATGCTGTATCAACAATTGAACCTCCAGAGTCGCTGTCTATATTTTCATAACCATTACAAACTTTTAATGTATTTACAAAGCACATAATGTACATTTTTTGTCTATCCTTTTGTAATGCTATTGTGTTTCCATAAACTGATGTTACAGAATTATGATACAAAGTTTTTAAATTTTGAGTTTTAAATTTTGTAAATTTATATGTATTTGAAGGACTTTGTGAGGAGGATGAGGAGGAGTCAATGGAGGAGGAAGACATCGCTCCAGAGGGAGGTAGACAATGCTCTAGTCAGTATGTAGACCAAGGGTGGGGTGATGCACAGCAGGCGGAGATGACGCCTCTTGCAGGGGACAACGTTTCTTGGCCAGTTGGGAGTCTGCAGCACATGGTTGATTTCATGCTGCAGTGGCTGAGAAACGACCGCCGCATCGAAACACATTCACACCACGTCTGATTATTGGGTGTACACCCTCCTAGACCCTCGCTACCGGGACAACTTACAAAGCCTCATCACACCGTTGAACCGGGAGCGTAAAATGCGGAAGTACCAAGACACACTGGTGCAATCCATAATGTTCTCCATTCCAGCCGAGAGCACTGCTGCTGCTACTGATTTACAAAGCAGCTCTGTGCGTCGAGGCAGTGGAGACAGCTCTGCAACAAGAGGGAGCACAAGCAGCGCCTCTGCACAGGGCAAGAACAGTATGTTCCAAATGTGTCGAAGTTTTGTGGCAGCGCCACCAATGTCTACACCATCCGAGACGGCTCCAGTCAGCAGGAGGCAACATTTCCGTAAGATGGTGACAGACTACATGTCTTGCCCTCTCAGTGTACTCCCAGATGGCTCTTCCCCATTCAAGTTTTGTGTCTCTAAGCTGGATACATGGCCAGAGCTTAGCCAGTATGCATTGGAGGTGCTGGCTTGATCTGCTGCCAGTGTATTATCGGAGCGCGTCTTTACTGCTGCAGGTGGTGTACTAACAGACCGTTGCATGCGACTATCCTACGATAATGTAGAACGGCTTACTTTTCTGAAAATGAACTAGGCATGGATCTCGCCTGAATTTGCCTGTCCGGTTTCAGATTAACTAACTGGTTGGCAACGTTTTCCATGTCTCCTGTTATGTTCATCTTTCTACCACCTGAGCTATACTCCCTGGGCTACAACACTGCCAGTTGCTGCTCAGAAGTGTCATGTCCACAGACCAATACACAAGCTATAGTGATAGTGGGGTTCAGTAACGCCTGCTGTTCCCCTGCTGTGTGTCCGGCAAAAATTACTGCTACCTAGCTACACATGTTGAAAAAAACATGACATGTTAAAGTGGCTAGTGCTACACATAGATATCAGGCTACACCCTTATTTCTAAGCTGTAAACAAGTGAAACGTCAAATTTAAAACCATTCAATGATTAGTGTTGGTAACAAATCTGTAACTAAATAATTGTGACATATTATGGCAGATATCCACATGTCTAACACAAATGCTAACACAAAAGCATACTTATGCTATAGGGTACTGATGGTGAACCTTCTCACTCCATAACTTTGACCAATCCAACTCACATCATGCCTCAAATGCTGCAATGTTGGAAGTGCATAATGTGGGTTGAACTTTGACAACAGCTGCAGTGCGAAGGTTATCCTTCTGTGTTCTTGGCTTTTAAATAAAAGCATACAAGTAAATATAATAATACATTGTTGATTAAGGGACATGATGTACACCTGTAATATTGTGCAAACAATGGATGTAGGACTATTCCTCTTCAACATTACTTATATTTGTGTCATTTGAAAAAATACATATTTTAGTTAAAAATTAAAAACCCATGTTCAGTAGCTGTGAAAGGCCCGTTTGTGTACTTCTATATTGTTTGCAACCAATGTATTGTATACGGATGGAAGCGCGTCACACTAATAGATTAGATTTATTTTAAATGGAATGTAGCAGAACCAATTGGAGATAAATGAAAAGGATGAGCCACTGAGACACGCTCAGCAGAGTACAAGCAGCAGTGCTTGAACAAGTAACTGGAGCGTGATCTGCACTCAAAAAAGTAAAAAACACAGACTGAAGTGAACACTGAAACACAACTGTCCACAATCTGTGAAAAGCTCCTTTCTGTACTTCTATAGTGTTTGCAACCAATGTATTGTATACGGATGGAAGCGCGTCACACTAATAGATTAGATTTATTTTAAATGGAATGTAGCAGAACCAATTGGAGATAAATGAAAAGGATGAGCCACTGAGACACGCTCAGCAGAGTACAAGCAGCAGTGCTTGAACATGTAACTGGAGCGTGATGTGCACTCAAAAAAGTAAAAAACACAGACTGAAGTGAACACTGAAACACAACTGTCCACAATCTGTGAAAAGCTCCTTTCTGTACTTCTATAGTGTTTGCAACCAATGTATTGTATACGGATGGAAGCGCGTCACACTAATAGATTAGATTTTTTTAAATGGAATGTAGCAGAACCAATTGGAGATAAATGAAAAGGATGAGCCACTGAGACACGCTCAGCAGAGTACAAGCAGCAGTGCTTGAACATGTAACTGGAGCGTGATCTGCACTCAAAAAAGTAAAAAACACAGACTGAAGTGAACACTGAAACACAACTGTCCACAATCTGTGAAAAGCTCCTTTCTGTACTTCTATAGTGTTTGCAACCAATGTATTGTATACGGATGGAAGCACGTCACACTAATAGATTTGATTTTTTTCTAATATAATGGAGCTGCACCAATTCCACTAAATAAAATAAAAAAAAAAAAAAAAAAAAAAAGTGACACGTGCAGATGCCTACAAACAGCGGTGGATGCAGAGCAAACTGCAGCGTCACCTGCACTGTCACACACACACCTTGCACAGAGCTGTTAAAACAACACTGGCAAAATGAAGCTTTACACAGCGGTTGGTAAACTAGCCTTCCTCAAGCACAGTAGTACACAAAATCGCAATATCTAACTGTCCCTCAGAGTCAGCACAGCAGCGTTCTGTCCCTAACTGAGTTCACAGCACAGTGACGCTAAAATGGCTGCGGCGCCTTTTATAGTGCATTCTGACATCATTTCAGCAGCCAATCACAGCCATGCCATTAGTTAAGATGACCGCATCATTACAGGATGTGCCCACACTTCGTAGGATTCCTCATTGGCTGACTAAAATCACATTGCCTCTCAAAGAATTATGGGAACTTCCGATTCCGGTATACGATATGGAAAAAGTATCGGAATTAAGTATCGGAATTCCGATAACGCGAATATCGGCCGATACCCGATACTTGCGGTATCGGAATGCTCAACACTACTGCACACAACTGTTCACTACCCAACGCGTCTCAGCAGGAAGGCAGTCTGTGCGTCAAAACAAAGGCGCAAGCATACATCCACGTACCCTGTTTATAAAGCTATATAAAAAAAATTATGTAGTAGTGACGCACACTTTATTGAGGTACAGTATTACATCGCCATTCACCATCTGTGGCTATGCAGTCTCATCTCTATATACCTTATCTATCCGTTGTCATGCTTGCAAGTCGACAGTCAGGCATAAATAGCAATTTTCACTATGCACTATGCACTTTTTAAAGGTTATGTTTGTTAATAAAAATGATTATTGGCACATATTATGAGTATTACATGATGGAAATTGTATAATTTTGTATAAACTGTTTAGTGACATTATTCAGCAAATGTAACATTTTAGTAATGTCACCGATAACTTGTAATGCTGATGATGTTTGAAGTCAGACATTCATTGTCTATACAATAAAAATGGTGTACATACTGTTACTTATCCATCATTAATGGATTCAGATATGTACTTGTATGCTTTTATGTACAACCGTATAGCAGATTCCTTAACTAATTTATTTTGTGGTTTGCATTGCTGTTCAACATGTTAATGTATGTGTTTATGTTTGTCAATTCTTTATTTATCTCGATATTAGTTTAAATGAAATCATCATCTTATGGTAGTAAAGGTTATCTTTCTCTTGTTTGAAGTATAGACATTTAAAATTGACAGGTAACAAGGAAATTACTTGATCTAGTATTTAAACATCCTCCTTGACCCTGGGCTCCAACACCGCCAGTTGTTGCCTGTAAGTTCTGTTAGCACAGTCAACACTTGCTCCTGTGTTACTGGGGTTCAGTAATGTCAGCTGTTCCCCTGCTGTGTGAACGGCAAAAAGTCCTGCTGCCTCCAACCGGTTCTCTTCTCATCCCTGGGCTCCAACACCGACAGTTGTTGCTCGGAAGTGTCATTGGCACGGGTACTCACTCCTGCCCAGACTGGTTACAGCACGCCATCTGTTTCCTGTCAGTGTAAACGTCACTTAGCCTCCAATAAGTTGTCCTGTCATGTTGCGGTCAGGTTAGCCGACTCTATGGTGCCTGGAGTTTAGGTGCTTCCTATGTGTGTTGCGGGATATGCAAATAAAGGCTGTTTCCGTTGTGACAATAGGACAATCACTCTCTGTAGTACTGTGTGATTCGGTAACTGCGGCCAGCTCGCGGCCTGTCAACTTAAATTTACATGGGTGCCTTCAGCTACCCGTCCGGGTTCCAGTACCGTCAGCTGGTTCTCCGCAGTGCCTTTGGCCAAGGTGCCTCCATCTCGGTATCCAAGTTCCAGCAACGTCTGCTGGTCCTTGGTAGTGCTTTGGAGCACAGGTACCTCCTGCTTAGTAACCGTGTCCCAGTAACGTCAGCTGGTCCTCGGTTGTGCCATTGGCTCTTTTCCTTCTGCTGCCCCTCCGGGTTCCAGCACAGTCAGCTGGTCCTCGTTACTTGCATTGGCTCTTGTACCTTCTGCTACCCGTCCGGGTTCCAGTACCGTCAACTGGTTCTCCGCAGTGCCTTTGGCCTAGGTGCCTCCATCTCGGTATCCAAGTTCCAGCAACGTCTGCTGGTCCTTGGTAGTGCTTTGGAGCACAGGTACCTCCTGCTTAGTAACCGTGTCCCAGTAACGTCAGCTGGTCCTCGGTTGTGCCATTGGCTCTTTTCCTTCTGCTGCCCCTCCGGGTTCCAGCACAGTCAGCTGGTCCTCGTTACTTGCATTGGCTCTTGTACCTTCTGCTACCCGTCCGGGTTCCAGTACCGTCAACTGGTTCTCCGCAGTGCCTTTGGCCTAGGTGCTTCCATCTCGGTATCCAAGTTCCAGCAACGTCTGCTGGTCCTTGGTAGTGCTTTGGAGCACAGGTACCTCCTGCTTAGTAACCGTGTCCCAGTAACGTCAGCTGGTCCTCGGTTGTGCCATTGGCTCTTTTCCTTCTGCTGCCCCTCCAGGTTCCAGCACAGTCAGCTGGTCCTCGTTACTTGCATTGGCTCTTGTACCTTCTGCTACATTTACAAATTGAATATTTTTTAAATGTTTTTTTGGGTAATCACTCTGGATCTCCAACAATGAAGACGACGACCCTGATGACCACCCCGAAGAAGATGACGACCACAAGGACGACGAGCATCAAGCCAACCAGCCTAAACACCATCACAAAGAAGAAATAAAAGATTACCCAACAGGACTGAGAAGGTTAAGACAAACTACAAGATACAGAACAAGAGACTTAAGAACAATAAGCAGAAGATCAAAAAGCAGAAGAACATGAAGTATAAGACCAAAATGAAGAGCAAAATATATGCTCTAAATTATAAGCAGAAGAAGACTAAGCAGTGTATGGGGGTGAGTCCGTTCCTCCTCGTGGTGCCCCTGGAAAATGCCTGCTGCTGCAGGCTAAACTGAACACGGACAAATACTGTTGTAATTTAAATCTTTTGTGACAGCAAGAACGGAAGGATGAAAAATTCATACTTTGACAGATTACAAGTACAGGAATCTCTGTCACAAATAAGAATATGATGAAGAAGATGAAGTACAATATGAATAAGAATAATAGTTTAATAAGAAGAATATGAGTAATGTTAACAAAAAGATGAATAGCAAGAAGTTTAAGAAGAAGATAAAGAAGGTGAAGATGAAGAATAATTTGATGAAAAAGATGATGCTGCTGAAGATTATGAAGGAGAAAGTGTGTCAAAAGTTAAAAAGGTGAAGAGCATGGAAGTTGTGAAATATACATATTTGCCAAAATAGAAAAAAACGTTAACAATAGAGTTGAGCGATACTTTCCGATATCCTAAAGTATCGGAATCGGAGTGGTATCGCCGATATCACTAAAATATCGGCGATACCCGATACCGATACCGGAAGTCCCATGTAAGTCTATGGGAACAAAATATCGAAATTAAAAAAAACCCATTCTTGCCTTGTTGGTTAATTGTACATGAAGGAAAACAAGAAAGAGTAATGTAGAATGTATTGGGGAAGGTTGAGGAGACATTAAAGGCATAGATGTTTAACCCAATCAAATGGAATAGCATAAATATTTTTTTTTTAAAGATGTTCGGATTGACGAAGAAATTGACAATGTTGTTAACGTTTTTTATATTTTGGCAAATATGTATATTACACAACTTCCATGCTCTTCATCTTCACCTTTTTAACTTTTCACACACTTTCTCCTTCATAATCTTCTGCAGCATCATCTTTTTCATCAAATTATTCTTCATCTTCACCTTCTTTATCTTCTTCTTAAACTTCTTGCTATTCATCTTTGTTAACATTACTCATATTCTTCTTATTAAACTATTATTCTTATTCATATTCTGCTTCATCTTCTTCATCATATTCTTATTTGTGACAGAGAATCCTGTACTTGTAATCTGTCAAAGTATGAATTTTTCATCCTTCCGTTCTTGCTGTCACAAAAGATTTAAATTACAACAGTATTTGTCCGTGTTCAGTTTAGCCTGCAGCAGCAGGCATTTTCCAGGGGCACCACGAGGAGGAACGGACTCACCCCCATACACTGCTTAGTCTTCTTCTGCTTAGAATTTAGAGCATATATTTTGCTCTTCATTTTGGTCTTATACTTCATGTTCTTCTGCTTTTAGATATTCTGCTTATTGTTCTTGTGTCTCTTGTTCCGTATCTTGTATTTGTAGCACAATCTTGTACCAGCTGATGTTACTGGGACACGGTTACTAAGCAGGAGGTACCTGTGCTCCAAAGCACTACCAAGGACCAGCAGACGTTGCTGGAACTCGGATACCGAGATGGAGGCACCTAGGCCAAAGGCACTGCGGAGAACCAGTTGACGGTACTGGAACCCGGACGGGTAGCAGAAGGTACAAGAGCCAATGCAAGTAACGAGGACCAGCTGACTGTGCTGGAACCTGGAGGGGCAGCAGAAGGAAAAGAGCCAATGGCACAACCGAGGACCAGCTGACGTTACTGGGACACGGTTACTAAGCAGGAGGTACCTGTGCTCCAAAGCACTACCAAGGACCAGCAGACGTTGCTGGAACTCGGATACCGAGATGGAGGCACCTAGGCCAAAGGCACTGCGGAGAACCAGTTGACGGTACTGGAACCCGGACGGGTAGCAGAAGGTACAAGAGCCAATGCAAGTAACGAGGACCAGCTGACTGTGCTGGAACCCGGAGGGGCAGCAGAAGGAAAAGAGCCAATGGCACAACCGAGGACCAGCTGACGTTATTGAACCCCAGTAACACAGGAGCAAGTGTTGACTGTGCTAACAGCACTTCCGAGCAACAACTGGCGGTGTTGGAGCCCAGGGTCAAGGAGGATGTTTAAATACTAGATCAAGTAATTTCCTTGTTACCTGTCAATTTTAAATGTCTATACTTCAAACAAGAGAAAGATAACCTTTACTACCATAAGATGATGATTTCATTTAAACTAATATCTAGATAAATAAAGAATTGACAAACATAAACACATACATTAACATGTTGAACAGCAATGCAAACCACAAAATAAATTAGTTAAGGAATCTGCTATACGGTTGTACATAAAAGCATACAAGTACATATCTGAATCCATTAATGATGGATAAGTAACAGTATGTACACCATTTTTATTGTATAGACAATGAATGTCTGACTTCAAACATCATCAGCATTACAAGTAATCTGTGATATTACTAAAATGTTCCATTTGCTGAATAATGTCACTAAATATTTTATACAAAATTATACAATTTCCATCATGTAATACTCATAATATGTGGCAATAATCATTTTTATTAACAAACATAACCTTTAAAAAGTGCATAGTGCATAGTGAAAATTGCTATTTATGGCTGACTGTCGACTTGGAAGCATGACAACAGATAGATAAGGTATATATAGATGAGACTGCATAGCCACAGATGGTGAATGGCGATGTAATACTGTACCTCAATAAAGTGTGCGTCACTACTACATAATTTTTTTTATATAGCTTTATAAACAGGGTACATGGATGTATGCTTGTGCCTTTGTTTTGACGCACAGACTGCCTTCCTGCTGAGACGCATTGGGTAGTGAACAGTTGTGTGCAGTGTTCACTGCAGTCTCTGCGGAATAACCACACTTAGACCTTATAACTTTTCAGACTTTCTTTATCAATCTACCAAGATGAAGAAGGCAGGGAGTAAGGCACGTGGTCGTGGAGTTTCTTCAGGGAGAGGACGTGGGGATTCTGTGGCTGCTGCGGCCCCAGTGACACAGCATCCACCAGTTTTCCCCGTGAGCGTTCCTTTATGCGCACTTTTGTAGGAGCTCGGAGTACCCCCCTGCTGCGGGAAGAACAAATTGAAGCCGTTGTTGTTTGGATGTCAGCCAATGCATCGACTTCAATTGCTTCCACCTCCTCTCAGGACCACAGCACTGTTGGGCAACCATCTGTCTCTTCACCGCCTGGCAAATTGCCCAGGCAGTCAGAGAGTTCTGTACAGGAGCCAGCTGAGTGTCTGCTTCTGTTCTCAGAATCTATTGGCTTGCAAACAGGGGCCCAGCCAAGCAGCATTCTGTAATGTGAAGAGGGAGTATGCAGTGATGCGCAACAGCTGTGTCTCTCTGAATCTGAAGAGGGGGTGAGACAGTGCCGATGGTCAGCACACCGCAGAACGCATCTGATGATGATGAGACCCAGGTGCCAGTTTCTGTTGAGCATGGTGCTGGCCAGACCACCCAACAGCAGGTGTTGGAAGAGGGTAGTGGAGATGATGAGGTCCAAGACCCAACATGGCATGAGGAACAGGAAGGTGGTGGGAGCAGCTCAGAGGAATAATAATAATATTTATTTATATAGCGCCATCATATTCCGCAGCGCTTTACAGTTTAGCAGTTTCAGAACACAAGTCATAAGTAACAACGTTAACAATACAATAATTTAAGCTAAATAAGTCGCCCCTGCTCGTGACAGCTTACAATGTACAATGAGATGGGGGAGATACAAAGTATAGGTGTTTATATACAATGGTGCATTTACAATGATGTTCCAGCCATCTTAAGGGACTGAGGGATGGAGATAGTGAATGGGCTAGAGACACACACACACTTACACAGAATACATAGAATGACTTTGATTAGTGAATGTGATAGGCCGCTCTGAACAAATGTGTTTTGAGGGAGCGCCTGAAACCATGCAAATTGTGGATAGTCCTAATTTCTTGGGGTACAGCATTCCAGAGGATTGGCGTAGAGCAGGAGAAGTCTTGGAGTCGGGAGTGGGAGGTACGTATTAGTGCAGAGGTTAGTCGAAAGTCGTTTGCAGAGCGCAGCAGTCGGTTAGGCCGATAGATAGAAATGAGGGAGGAGATGTAGGAGGGGTGCTGCACTGTGGAGAGCTTTGTGGGTGAGAACCAGTACTTTGGTTGAAAGCTGGGAGAGGCCTAGAGAAATGGTTAGTGATAGAAGGAAGATAGAGGAAGACATTGCCCCAACGGTACAAACAGGAGGGAGAGTTAGGCTGCAGACTCGGTTGCCTGTAGCCTCCAGTTTGGCACCTGTTCGGAGCAGTTGTCTTCCAAAAGTCAAAACGTGCGCTCCCAGGACTTGCACTGCGTGGTCCTTTTTTCACACACTTGCACATGATATTTGCTATGTGAAATGCAAGCTGTGTAATCAAAAATTAAAAATAGCTAAAAGTGTCAGTCACCTCAATACCACAAATATGTGGAAACATGTGCGGACAAAGCACGTAGTTGAGTTACAAAGACACACTAGAGATGTAGGCCAACCTACAGCAGCACCTACATCTTCAGGTTGTGTTGAAGCCTCTTCATCGAGCTCACACACAGCTGGTTCTGCTTCCTCACAGGATCGCCATGGAAGAACCTCGGCCACTGTTGTCCAGAGACAAACTGTTATTCCACACACAGCAGCAAGTTCCCTGTCATCCTCACACTCCCAAGCCACAAAACAGCCATCGGTAGCACAGGCATGGGATAAAAGACGGCCATACTCCGCAAACCATGCACGAGCACAGGCTCTGAATGCTGGCATTGCAAAACTCCTGTCCCTTGAAATGCTGTGATTCAGGCTGGTGGAGACAGACAGTTTCCGTAACTGAATATCATTGTCAATCCCACAATACAATGTGCCAAGCCGATTTCATTTCAGCAGGCAAGCCGTCCCTGGTCTGCAAAAGCATGTTGAGGGAAAAATTAAACATGCGCTACTAAAAGCCCTCAGTAGCAAGGTCCACCTGACCACCGATGCGTGGACCAGTACCCATTGTTATGATCTGCTACAACCAGTAAGGAAAGAAGGGAATTCTGTCCCTACAATACAACTAAGCTGAATCCCTACGATGTAACGGGGAACCTGATCCTGCGACCAGACCCGCTAAAGTCCTCATCTAGTGTGAACGAAGACCTATAGTTGCGAGGGAGTAATCCCTACAAGATCTAGGGACTGTGAGAAAAGGTGGACACCTCCTAACACAAATTGTAGCATGGATAATTAAACAGAAAAATAAATACTTTGTGATCCTAACATCAAGCAAAACTGACAGATTAAGGCACCTAAGCACCCGGCTAGCTTAACAGTAGATAATACAATGAAGTCAAGCAAAGCCAGAAGGGCGGAGCCAGACTAAATAGGGAAAAAAGGTCATGTGACCAGCAAACTGAAACAAAACCTAACAAGAGGGTTCTAACACCCATGGCCAGGGACAATACCTTTCCCTCACTGCCCATTGGGTCAATGTTGTGCAGCCGGGTACTGATCTTGCGAGTGGCGCTGTACGTGTTCTGCCAACTCCAAGGATTGCAGGAATCAAGTCTGTACACATTGATTCCTCCTCCTATTCCAGTTCCTCAGAATCATCGCTGCAGGAGCCGTCACGGTCTACCTCCACATGGACCCGTGAACGTTTACCTGTTGCGACCGATATGAGCACAGCCGTGTCCAAATGTCAACAGGCCATCCTGAAATTAATTTCCATGGGGAATCTTAGCCACACAGCGCAGGAGCTCTGTAATGCCATAAAGCAGGAGAGCGACGTGTGGTTTTTGGAAGAGAATCTACAGGCAGGCTTGGTAGTGTGTGACAATGGCCGAAATCTGGTGTCAGCTCTGGGCCTTGGCAACCTCACTCACATACCATGTCTGTCATATGTGCTCAACTTGGTCGTGCAGAGTTTTTGAGGGACTATCCGGATCTTGATGCACTGCTGCACAAGGTCCGCCTAGAGTGCGCTCACTTGCGACGTTCCAGCATGGCCAGATCGCTGATTGCAGCTCTGCAACGCAGATTTCACCTTCATGAACATCGCATCATATGTGACGTACCCACCAGGTGGAATTCCTCGTTACATATGTTGGAGCGGTTGTGTGAGCAGCAGCCAACAGTAATGGAGTATCAGCTGCATCAGGCGCAGTCAACTCGCAGTTTGCGCCGTTCACACTTCACCACTACTGAGTGGGCCTCTATAATAAGAATAATAATATTATTTATTTATATAGCGCCATAATATTCCGCAGTGCTTTACAGTTTAACAGTTTCAAAACACAAGTCATAAGTAACAACGTTAACAATACAATAATTAAAGCAAAATCAGCCGCCCCTGCTGGTGAAAGCTTACAATCTACAATGAGGTGGGGGAGATACAAAGTACAGGTGTTTATATACAATGGTGTTTTTACAATGATGGTCCAGCCATTTTAAGGGAGTGAGGGATGCATGGAGATAGTGAATGGGCTACACACACAGAATTACACATAGAATGACTTTGATTAGTGAATGTGATAGGCCACTGTGAACAAATGTGTTTTGAGGGAGCGCCTGAAACCATCCAAATTGCGGATAGTCCTAATTTCTTGGGGTAGAGCATTCCAGAGGATTGGCGCAGCGCGGGTGAAGTCTTGGAGTTGGGAGTGGGAGGTACGGATTAGTGCAGAGGTTAGTCGAAGGTCGTTTGCAGAGTGCAGCAGTCGGTTAGGCCGATAAATATAAATAAGGGAGGAGATGTAGGGGGGTGCTGCGCTGTGGAGAGCTTTGTTGGTGAGAACCAGTAATTAGAATTGGATCCTATAATGAATGGGCAGCCACTGCCAGTGTAATGAGTGGCGAATAACTCTATGAAGGATATCTGCCACGTTTTGCGTGCGTTTGATGAGTCAACGCGGATGGCGAGTGCAGATGATGCACTAGTCAGCCTGACTGTCCCCCTTATCTGCCTGCTTCAAAAAACACTGCAAGCACTAAGGCATGAGGTTTTGGAAGAGGTGGAGGATGAGGAGTCACAAATTCCATCACCTTCTGGACAGTCAGCGCAACGTGGTTCCTCACAAAGGGCTGGAGGACTTTCAAAGTACCATGCTGTATCAACAATTGAACCTCCAGAGTCGCTGTCTATATTTTCATAACCATTACAAACTTTTAATGTATTTACAAAGCACATAATGTACATTTTTTGTCTATCCTTGTGTAATGCTATTGTGTTTCCATAAACTGATGTTACAGAATTATGATACAAAGTTTTTAAATTTTGAGTTTTAAATTTTGTAAATTTATATGTATTTGAAGGACTTTGTGAGGAGGATGAGGAGGAGTCAATGGAGGAGGAAGACATCGCTCCAGAGGGAGGTAGACAATGCTCTAGTCAGTATGTAGACCAAGGGTGGGGTGATGCACAGCAGGCGGAGATGACGCCTCTTGCAGGGGACAACGTTTCTTGGCCAGTTGGGAGTCTGCAGCACATGGTTGATTTCATGCTGCAGTGGCTGAGAAACGACCGCCGCATCGAACACATTCACACCACGTCTGATTATTGGGTGTACACCCTCCTAGACCCTCGCTACCGGGACAACTTACAAAGCCTCATCACACCGTTGAACCGGGAGCGTAAAATGCGGAAGTACCAAGACACACTGGTGCAATCCATAATGTTCTCCATTCCAGCCGAGAGCACTGCTGCTGCTACTGATTTACAAAGCAGCTCTGTGCGTCGAGGCAGTGGAGACAGCTCTGCAACAAGAGGGAGCACAAGCAGCGCCTCTGCACAGGGCAAGAACAGTATGTTCCAAATGTGTCGAAGTTTTGTGGCAGCGCCACCAATGTCTACACCATCCGAGACGGCTCCAGTCAGCAGGAGGCAACATTTCCGTAAGATGGTGACAGACTACATGTCTTGCCCTCTCAGTGTACTCCCAGATGGCTCTTCCCCATTCAATTTTTGTGTCTCTAAGCTGGATACATGGCCAGAGCTTAGCCAGTATGCATTGGAGGTGCTGGCTTGATCTGCTGCCAGTGTATTATCGGAGCGCGTCTTTACTGCTGCAGGTGGTGTACTAACAGACCGTGGCATGCGACTATCCTACGATAATGTAGAACGGCTTACTTTTCTGAAAATGAACTAGGCATGGATCTCGCCTGAATTTGCCTGTCCGGTTTCAGATTAACTAACTGGTTGGCAACGTTTTCCATGTCTCCTGTTATGTTCATCTTTCTACCACCTGAGCTATACTCCCTGGGCTACAACACTGCCAGTTGCTGCTCAGAAGTGTCGTGTCCACAGACCAATACACAAGCTATAGTGATAGTGGGGTTCAGTAACGCCTGCTGTTCCCCTGCTGTGTGTCCGGCAAAAATTACTGCTACCTAGCTACACATGTTGAAAAAAACATGACATGTTAAAGTGGCTAGTGCTACACATAGATATCAGGCTACACCCTTATTTCTAAGCTGTAAACAAGTGAAACGTCAAATTTAAAACCATTCAATGATTAGTGTTGGTAACAAATCTGTAACTAAATAATTGTGACATATTATGGCAGATATCCACATGTCTAACACAAATGCTAACACAAAAGCATACTTATGCTATAGGGTACTGATGGTGAACCTTCTCACTCCATAACTTTGACCAATCCAACTCACATCATGCCTCAAATGCTGCAATGTTGGAAGTGCATAATGTGGGTTGAACTTTGACAACAGCTGCAGTGCGAAGGTTATCCTTCTGTGTTCTTGGCTTTTAAATAAAAGCATACAAGTAAATATAATAATACATTGTTGATTAAGGGACATGATGTACACCTGTAATATTGTGCAAACAATGGATGTAGGACTATTCCTCTTCAACATTACTTATATTTGTGTCATTTGAAAAAATACATATTTTAGTTAAAAATTAAAAACCCATGTTCAGTAGCTGTGAAAGGCCCGTTTGTGTACTTCTATATTGTTTGCAACCAATGTATTGTATACGGATGGAAGCACGTCACTGTAATAGATTTGAATTATTTTAAATAGAATAAAGCAGCACCAATTTTAGAAAAATGACAAGGATGAGCCAGTGACAGACACTCAGCAGAGTACACGCAGCGGTGGTTGAAGAAGTAAATGGAGCGTGATCTGCATTTTAAAAAAAATAAAAATAAAAATACCTCACAGACTGCAGTGAACACTGAAACACAACTATTCACAATCTGTGAAAGGCTACTCCTTTGTCTACTTCTATAGTGTTTGCAACCAATGTATTGTATACGGATGGAAGCACGTCACTGTAATAGATTTGAATTATTTTAAATAGAATAAAGCAGCACCAATTTTAGAAAAATGACAAGGATGAGCCAGTGACAGACACTCAGCAGAGTACACGCAGCGGTGGTTGAAGAAGTAAATGGAGCGTGATCTGCATTTTAAAAAAAAATAAAATAAAAATACCTCACAGACTGCAGTGAACACTGAAACACAACTATTCACAATCTGTGAAAGGCTACTCCTTTGTCTACTTCTATAGTGTTTGCAACCAATGTATTGTATACGGATGGAAGCGCGTCACACTAATAGATTAGATTTATTTTAAATGGAATGTAGCAGAACCAATTGGAGATAAATGAAAAGGATGAGCCACTGAGACACGCTCAGCAGAGTACAAGCAGCAGTGCTTGAACAAGTAACTGGAGCGTGATGTGCACTCAAAAAAGTAAAAAACACAGACTGAAGTGAACACTGAAACACAACTGTCCACAATCTGTGAAAGGCTACTCCTTTGTGTACTTCTATAGTGTTTGCAACCAATGTATTGTATACGGATGGAAGCGCGTCACACTAATAGATTAGATTTTTTTCCACTAAAATGGAGCAGCACCAATTAGAGAAAAATGTGAAGGATGAGGCAGTGACACACGCTCACCAGACTACAACCAGCAGTGGTTGAAGAACTAACTGGAGCGTGATCTGCACTCAAAAAATCAAAACCTCACAGACTGCAGTGAACACTGAAACACAACTATTCACTATCTGTGAAAAGCTCCTTTGTGTACTTCTATAGTGTTTGCAACCAATGTATTGTATACGGATGGAAGCACGTCACACTAATAGATTTGATTTTTTTCTAATATAATGGAGCTGCACCAATTCCACTAAATAAAATAAAAAAAAAAAAGAGTCAGTGACACGTGCAGATGCCTACAAACAGCGGTGGATGCAGAGCAAACTGCAGCGTCACCTGCACTGTCACACACACACCTTGCACAAAGCTGTTAAAACAACACTGGCAAAATGAAGCTTTACACAGCGGTTGGTAAACTAGCCTGCCTCAAGCACAGTAGTACACAAAATCGCAATATCTAACTGTCCCTCAGAGTCAGCACAGCAGCGTTCTGTCCCTTACTGAGTTCACAGCACAGTGACGCTAAAATGGCTGCGGCGCCTTTTATAGTGCATTCTGACATCATTTCAGCAGCCAATCACAGCCATGCCATTAGTTAAGATGACCGCAGCATTACAAGATGTGCCCACACTTCGTAGGATTCCTCATTGGCTGACTAAAATCACATTGCCTCTCAAAGAATTATGGGAACTTCCGATTCCGGTATACGATATAGAAAAAGTATCGGAATTAAGTATCGGAATTCCGATAACGCGAATATCGGCCGATACCCGATACTTGCGGTATCGGAATGCTCAACACTAGTTAACAACATTGTCAATTTGTTCGTCAATCCGAACATCTTTAAAAAAAATAATATTTATGCTATTCCATTTGATTGGGTTAAACATCTATGCCTTTAATGTCTCCTCAACCTTCCCAATACATTCTACATTACTCTTTGTTGTTTTCCTTCATGTACAATTAACCAACAAGGCAAGAATGGGGTTTTTTTAATTCCGATATTTTGTTCCCATAGACTTACATTGGATTTCCGGTATCGGTATCGGGTATCGCCGATATTTTTTGGGTATCGGCGATACCATTCCGATTCCGATACTTTTGGATATCGGAAAGTATCGCTCAACTCTACTGGCTATGTAACTGCGGGGAGCTGGCTACCTAACTGCGGGGAGCTGGCTGCCTAACTGCGGGGAGCCAGCGGTCAATGATGCTCATACACGTTAGATGACAAACTGACCATCTAATGTATTTTGGTGTCTTAACAACCTCCTAACAGCAGGTATTGGGGGGAAGAATAATCATTTAAAATTGACGGAACTTTTGTTACTTCGGGAAGTACCGTAATTAGCTGCCAGAATGATTTAGTGGCTGCTTGCCCTTTCCCTGTAGAAGACACATGCAAGCTTCATTGAGGGGCGTCATGACAGTCAGGTATTCGTGATACCTATAAGCTTTCCTTGCCCTTACTAGGGCCCCCCCCCGAACAACTTATCCTCCTTTCCTATCCCCAACGCCGAATAAATGAAACCATTCCGAATTTGGATAAATTGGCCACAGCAGCCTTTTTATTAACAATTTAACATCAAATTAACATTTCAAAACATTTCCCACGGAGGGGGTGGTCCTCGAAGCCCTTAAAATTATGACAACACCTTTTCCACATCTAGTCCCATGCGAAGTCATGCCTAAAGCCGCTAAACACCAGCTCGAAGACATGAAATAAGACTCGCATGGCCAGTATCCGCCACAAACCACTGGTTCCATTCAAATTCCAACACTCCATGTGACCTGCATTTCTGACCATTTAATCCACCTAAGGGGGAGTCCAGGAGCTGTTAAGATCCCCCCCTCCGAGCCACCATTTTTAGTATCACCAACTTCGAGGACCTGTCCCCCCCACGCCACCAGCATAAATGTTCTGACCCCCTTAAACATTTATGTCCCTCCACACTTTCAATCCCTCCTCAATGCCCTCCTGTATAGCCAAGCACCACATATCTAGCCCGATTGCATTTAAGTGAACCCCATCTTCCTCCAAAATTCGCTTTCCCCTGACTCTAGATCCCAATGCCTTACCACAATTGCCCCATTCCTCACCATGAAACGAGAAACTGCTCTGTTCAGTTTAATCCGAGCCTTGTTAATACCTTGCACCAATCTTGCCCCCCGCCACACTTTTCTCGGAATGATGTCCGACCACACTACCAAGAGCTTTGGAAACATGGCCCACAATCGTAGCGTATCAAATTTGATGTCTCTGATCAATGCTCTACACGGGCGTTTCCCCAAGTCATTCCCACCCAGATGAATGACCAAAACCTCCGGTGCCTTATCTAACCGAACAAATCTATGGAACTCAGGCCAGAAACAATTCCATGTCATTCCCCGTTTACCAATCCAGTGTAGTACAGACGTATCCTCTTTACCACGTCTTCCCCCATGCCCCGTCTAGCAGCCTCCGAGGCTGCCCCAATTCGGAAAGAATGCCCGCTATAATTTTTTGACACTTTGCCCGCTTTCCCCAGGCAACGCTTAAAAATTGACACAAACTGAAAGTGAGATAGAAATGACCCATCCTCATGTCTTAACAATGGGTCTGTCCCCAGACCCCCAAGCCCCATAATCCTCTTTACACATTGTACGTGGCATACTAGCGAGCCGTTCACCTCAAATAGCACCACCGAGCAGCCCTTCCCTTCCACATCTGTTTTGGATGACCGGATAAATATCACTATCTTATCTTCAAATAATTCCACATCCTGCTTAGGAGACCCCCTTTTTTATACCTCTAAGGGCTAACTAGTTCCCCAGCCTAAAAGCCCAGAAGAATGCTAAAGAAAAGGCCGACTTAAAAAGTGTTATCTCCCATTGGGAAGAACAGACTCCCTTTAGTTCCCTTCCCAGGACTAATAACACATCATAAGATACTGGCCGTCTCCCATCCATTACCTTCTAACCTTTTTTCCACCCCTTCACAGCTTGTTGAACTAGAAATGACTTTGTCATAACCGGCCTACTCCTGAATTTAAATCCAAAAGATATTCCCGACAAAAACTTGTTGAGCTTCGGAACCGACCAGCCCGCTTCCCAATGATGGCCCAAAAACAACAATAATCTGCTCTCGTCCCCTAATTCCATATCAAGCGTTGAAGCCCACTCCACCCACACTTCCCATGCTTTAGTATAATGTGCCCACGTGCCCGGAGCCAATGACTTAGCTAATAAATTCCTCACTGCCCCCATGGCAGGGTCCATAGATCCTCTGGGCATACCATCTGACGTGATTCCCTTGAGATGACACTTCCCGTGCTCGCTCCTGCTGTAAACACAAAAGAACTTTCATGTTAGCTTCAACTACTGACTTCCTAAGTGACGCTGTGACCCAAACATTCAAACTCAGGCCCAGCCATACCAAGCTTTGCAGTGCTCCTGTGACGATAAAGAATTAATGGCTTTTACCGATCCTTCGAACTGACAGCCAAAACAAATCTTTCTATCCCGGACATGCTCCGGCCATAAAGACAGTGCCACTACGATTTGAAAAACTTCTCGAAGCACCTGATTAGCCGCCCAGCCTCGATCTTTCCACAACTGAGGCCAACTTTCCACTAACCAACAACCGTGGAAAAACAGACCAAAACCCTCCTCACCTACAACATCCATCAAAATGCCCATAAATTCTGCTGACACAACCGGCGCAATCCAAAGCGACTTTCCATTGTATGTTTTCAAGAAAAGTGCCCATGTTTTAAGATCATCCTTCAGATCTTTCTTAAGCCTGATAAAATGAGTAGGGACCTTAACCCCTACCGTCGCCAAGGACAGCCGACGACAAAAAGCTCTACCCATCGGCATGATACGACAAGCAAAGTTTAGCTTGCCCAACAATGACTGCACTTCCTTCAACGTCAGCTTTTTAGAATCTAAAGCTCGATTTACCTCTGATTTCAAATCCACTACTTTGTCTATGGGCAACCTGCACTCCATTTTTATTGAATCGATCTCGATGCCCAGGAAGCTCAGAGAGGTGACCGAGCCTACCGTCTTATCCACTGCCAATGACACTCCAAAAGAACGGGCAATTTGCTCCATGGAGTGTAACAGTACAGAGCAATCCACCGAATGTGGTGCCCCAACAAACAAAAAATCATCTAGGTAATGGATACAAGAACCCAAACCAGACACCTCCTTAACTGTCCACTCCAAAAACGTGCTGAAAGTTTCAAAATAAGCGCACGATAATGAACACCCCATAGGTAAACAACGATCAATGAAAAAGCCCCCATCCCAAAAACACCCCAACAAGTGCATGCTGTCGGGGTGAACAGGTAACAAAAGAAAGGCCGCCTCAATGTCGGTCTTTGCTAACAACGCCCCTTTTCCACACTCACGAACCAATGCCATTGCCGAATCGAACGATGCGTACAAAACTGAACAGACCTGGGGGTCAATACCGTCATTAACCGACGAACCCTTGGGAAAGGATAAGTGATGGATTAGCCTAAACTTGTTAGGCTCCTTCTTGGCACAACCCCCAACGGTGACACCCTCAAATTACTGATGGGAGGCGAATCGAATGGACCTGCCATCCTATCCAAAGATACTTCCTTGGACAATATTTTCTAAGACAATTTGCAGGAATTCCCGAGCCGACTTCAAAATCTTAGTTGATAACTTAACCGTAACATCTATAAAGGGAATTTTAAACCCATCCCTGAAACCCTCCCTCAGTAAAACTGCCGCCTCCCTATCCGGGTATCTATTTAGAAATCGCTCCATCTTTTCCAGGCGCACCGGAGTCACCCCTTTGTTCAGTAGTGTCTGACCCTTTTTGGCTCCCTCCCCTAAAGCATCTTGACAAATCGTGGTTACCCCCACAGGATGAACATTCATGCTTGAATTTGCATTTTGTTCCGAACTTACAGACTCCATCATTAAACGCGAAGCACAGCCCTTTCTGCATCGCCACTGAGTGCCCTGACTGACTTTGGCCCCCAGTGCCTCCTTGAAATGACTGAGTCCCTTGGCCTGGTCTACTTGGGGCCGTTAACCTCATCATAATGCGATGTCCTTATGATCCCACCTGTCGCTAGGCCGAGCAGCCTTACGCTGATGGAACTGCTCATCATATCTGAGCGTGCAGTTTCTGGATAACAGACAGGTCGGCCACTGAGGCTAGTTCAGACTGTGAAGTCTCTGTATATCAGGCAGGTCAGGAATGCCAGAGAAATGCATGTTAATCAAAGCAGGGTCACATAAGACAAAGCTAATAAAGGGACTTCACAGCAGGCAAATTGAAATTAACATTGCACAAACGTTGCTCAGGCAACTCCCAGCAGGTGGAGGTGCCTTAAGTAGTAAGTGTCTCTCAGCTATTGGCTGGGGACAATTTAGGAGAGTGCACACTGTCTCTGTAAGAAACAGGAATCACGCATGCGCATGCCCTAAGCGCACTGACAGGAGTTATGCCAGACTTGCACAGACCCTGGGGAGTGGGAGCGGAGGAAGGACACGCAGGCAAGCTGCCAGAGCGGTGAGTAAGTTGGTATCCTTACTGGTGGGAGGGAGCAGAGGCACGTAAGAACATTGGTGCTACACTTTGAAGTGGATGGGGTCAGAGTTCCTGTATCAGTCATATCAAGGTGATATCAGCAGCAGAAGACAAGTACAGTGGGTACGTAAAGTATTCAGACACCTTTAAATTTTTCACTCTTTGTTTCATCGCAGCCATTTGGTAAATTCCAAAAAGTTCATTTCTTTTCTCATTAATGTACACTCTGCACCCCATCTTGACTGAAAAAAAACAGAAATGTAGAACATTTTTGCAAATTTATTAAAAATGAAAAACTGAAATATCACATGGTTATAACTTAGGTATCAGACCCTTTGCTCAGTATTGAGTAGAAGCACCCTTTTGAGCTAGTAGAGCCATGAGTTTTCTTGGGAATGATGCAACAAGTTTTTCACACATGTATTTGGGGATCCTTTGCCATTCTTCCTTGCAGATCCTCTCCAGTTCCGTCAGGTTGATGGACAGCCTCTTTCAGGCTCTCCAGAGATGCTCAATTGAGTTTAGGTCAGGGCTCTGCCTGGGCCAGTCAAGAATGGTCATAGAGTTGTTCTGAAGCCACTCCTTTGTTATTTTACCTGTGAGCTTAGGGTCATTGTCTTGTTTGAAGGTGATCCTTTGGCCAAGTCTGAGGTCCAGAGCACTCTGGAAGACGTTTTCATCCACGATATCTCTGTACTTGGCCGCATTCTTGTTTCCTTCAATTCCAACCAGTCATCCTGTCCCAACAGCTGAAAACTCCACCATAGCATGATGTTGCCACCACCATGTTTCACTGTTGGGATTATATTGGGCAGTGATGAGCAGTATTGGGCAGTGATCAGCATACCACTTGGAATTATCACCAAAAAGTTCTATATTTGTCTCATCAGACCAGAGAATCTTATTTCTCATCGTCTGGGAGACATTCATCTGTTTTTTAGCAAACTATATGAGGCTTTCATATGTCTGACACTGAGGAGAGGCTTCCGTTGGGCCACTCTGCCATAAAGGCCCAACTGGTGGAGGGCTGCAGTGATAGTTGACTTTGTGGAAATTTCTCCTATCTCCCTACTGCATCTGTGGAGCTCAGCCACAGTGATCTTGGGGTTCTTCTTTACCTCTCTCACCAAGGCTCTTCTCCCACGATTGCTCAGCTTGGCTGGACGGCAGTCTAGGAAGACTTCTGGTGGTCCCAAACTTCTTCCATTTAAGGATTATGGAGGCCACTGTGCTCTTAGGACTGAGTACTGCAGAATTCTTTTGTAACTTGGCAGATGTGTGCCTTGCCACAATTTTGTCTCTGAGCTCCTTGGCCATTCTTTGACCTCATGATTTATCTGTCTGACAGCACTGTGAGCTGTGAGGTCTTATATAGACAGGTGTGCCCCTTACAATCAAGTCCTATCACAAGCTGGACTCCAATGAAGAGTAGAACCATCTAAGGAGATCAAGGAAATGGACAGCATGTGACTTAAATATGATGTTGAGCAAGGGTCTGAATACTTGCCATGAGATATTTCGTTTTTTCTTTTTTAATAATTTGCAAAATGTCTACATTTCAGTTTTTTTCAGTCAAGATGGGGTCAGAGTGACATTAATGGAAAAAAATGAATTTTTTGAATTTACAAATGGCTGCAATGAAAAAGAGTGAATAATTTAAAGGGGTCTGAATACTTTCAATACCACTGTATGTTCACTTTCAGTAATCAGACTGGCCCTGTTCTATTTTGTTATGCCTTGACACATTGTGGTAACGGGTTACTTTATTGTGTGCAGGTTCTCTCACACATTACATGAATGCTTCTGTCTTATGCTCTTACCAACGAGTCCTCCTCTCTATCCTCTGAATACATCCAGGTAGTGAGACCTAGGACGGCTCAGCAAATAAATATTGCTACATCCTTTGATATTCATGAAGTAACTAGCATGAACAATCTGTGTTCTTTTAGTAGGTAAGTTGCAACTATTCAATATTCACATCAATTGGTTACAGGAGTTTCCTTGAAGATGCGGTCGTCTATCTTGGATAAGTCATAGAAGCGTCGATCAAAGTTTTTATCTTGTAGTCATACTGCATAATCATATTATTAGCACTGATACTTCATTGCTCAATTGCCTTTACCAACTGTCCACGGTCCTCCTCTCATCCTCTGAATACATCCAGGTAGTGAGACCCCTAGAGGCGGCTCAGCATATAACATATTGCTACATCCTTTGTCTTTTAACTGAAGAAATAACTAAGCTAATATAACTAACATACATGTGAACATTTCAATATTCAAGATATTGGTGACTAGTGTTGAGCGATACGATACTGCAAATATCGGATATCGGCCGATATTAGCTGTATCGACCTTTCGATACTTCATTTCGATATTTTCGTCTTATCGAATACCGGAATCGGAAGTTCCCATAATTCTTTGCGAGGCAATGTGATTTTAGTCAGCCAATGAGGAATCCTAAGAAGTGTGGGCACATCCTGTACTGCTGCGGTCATGTTAACTAATGGCATGTCTGTGATTGGATGCTGAAATGATGTCAGAATGCACTATAAAAGGACGCCGCCGCCATTTTAGCGTCACTGTGCTGTGAATTCAGTAAGGGACAGAACGCTGCTTGCTGACTCTGAGGGACAGTTAGAGATTGCGATTTAGTGTACTGTGCTGTAGGCAGGCTAGCACCAACCGCTGTGTAAAGCTTCCTTTTGCCTGCAGTGTTGTTTTAACAGCTCTGCAAGGTGGTGTGGTGTGACGCTGCAGGCTGATGCACGCGCTGACATGTTTGCTCTGCTCATGTAATCGCTGTCACCTGTACGCGCCAGCCTGGCACACTTGAGTGACACTCACAGAACTTTTTTCTTTTTTCATTCAGTGTAAATCTTTTACTTGCTGCTCCATCTTCAAACATCTGTTAATATATTAGTGTGACGCGCTTCCATCCGTATCCAATACATTGGTTGCAAACACTATAGAAGTAGACAAAGGAGTAGCCTTTCACAGATTGTGAACAGTTGTGTTTCAGTGTTCACTTCAGTCTGTGTTTTTTATTTTTTGAGTGCACATCACGCTCCAGTTACTTGTTCAAGCACTGCTGCTTGTACTCTGCTGAGCGTGTCTCAGTGCCTCATCCTTTTCATTTATCTCCAATTGGTTCTGCTCCATTCCATTTAAAATATAATCTATTAGTGTGACGCGCTTCCATCCGTATCCAATACATTGGTTGCAAACACTATAGAAGTAGACAAAGGAGTAGCCTTTCACAGATTGTGAACAGTTGTGTTTCAGTGTTCACTTCAGTCTGTGTTTTTTATTTTTTGAGTGCACATCACGCTCCAGTTACTTGTTCAAGCACTGCTGCTTGTACTCTGCTGAGCGTGTCTCAGTGCCTCATCCTTTTCATTTATCTCCAATTGGTTCTGCTCCATTCCATTTAAAATATAATCTATTAGTGTGACGCGCTTCCATCCGTATCCAATACATTGGTTGCAAACACTATAGAATAGACAAAGGAGTAGCCTTTCACAGATTGTGAACAGTTGTGTTTCAGTGTTCACTTCAGTCTCTGCGTAATAACCACACTTAGGCCTTATAACTTTTCTGACTTTCTTTATCAATCTACCAAGATGAAGAAGTCAGTGAGTAAGGCACGTGGTCGTGGACGTGGAGTTTCAGCAGGGAGAGGACGTGGGGATTCTGTGGCTGCTGCCGCCCTCAGTGACACAGCATCCACCAGTTTTCCCCGTGAGCGTTCCTTTATGCGCACTTTGGTAGGAGCTCGGCGTGCCCCCCTGCTGCGGGAAGAACAAATTGAAGCCGTTGTTGGTTGGATGGCAGCAATGCATCGACTTCAATTCCTTCCACAACACTGTTGAGCAACCATCTGTCTGTTCACCGCCTGTCAAATTGCCCAGGCAGTCAGAGAGTTCTGTACTGGAGCCAGCTGAGTCTCTGCTTCTGTTCTCAGAATCTGTTGGCTCGCAAACACGGGCACAGGCAAGCAGCATTCTGCAATTTGAAGAAGAGGGAGTATGCAGTGATGTGCAACAGCTGTGTCTCTCTCAATCTGAAGAGGCGGGTGAGCCAGTGCCGATGGACAGCACACCGCAGAACGCATCTTATGATGTGATGAGACTCAGGTGCCAGGTTTTGTGGAGCATGGTGCTGCCCAGACCATCCAACAGCAGCAGGTGTTGGAAGAGGGTAGTGGAGATGATGAAGTCCGAGACCCAACATGGCGTGAGCAACAGGAAGGTGGTGGGAGCAGCTCTGAGGAAGAGATTGTCCCAACGGTACAAAGAGGAGGGAGAGGTAGGCTGCAGACTCGCTTGCCTGTAGCCTCCAGTTTGGCACCTGTTGGGAGCAGTTCTCTTAAAAATGTCAAAATTGGCGCTCCCATGTCTTGCACTGCGTGGTCCTTTTTTGACAGACTTGTATCTGATATTTGCTATGTTCAATGCAAGCTGTGTAAGCAAAAAGTTAAAAGAGGTAAAAATATCAGGAACCTGAATACCACAAATATGTGGAAACATGTACGGACAAAGCACGTAGCTGAGTTACAAAGACACACTGGAGATGTAGGCCAACCTACAGCAGCACCTACATCTTTAGGTCATGTTCGAGCCTATACCTCCAGCTCTCACACACCTGGTTCGGCTTCCTCACAGGATCTCCATGGAAGAACCTCGGTCACTGTTGTCCATAGACAAACTGTTATTCCACCCACTGCAGCAAGTTCACAGTCATCGTCACACTCCCAGAACAAAAAACAGCCATCGGTAACACAGGCATGGGATAAAAGACGGCCATACTCGGCAAACCATCCACGAGCACAGGCTCTGAATGCTGGCCTTGCAAAACTCCTGTCCCTTGAAATGCTGTCATTCAGGCTGGTGGAGACTGACAGTTTCAGGAACTTTATGGAATTGGCAGTCCCACAATATAATGTGCCAAGCCGATTTTATTTCAGCAGGCAAGCTGTCCCTGCTCTGCAAAAACATGTCGAGGGAAACATTAAACATGCGCTACTAAACGCCGTCAGTAGCAGGGTCCACCTGACCACCGATGCGTGGACCAGTACCCATGGCCAGGGACGATACCTTTCCCTCACTGCCCATTGGGTCAATGTTGTGGAGCCGGGTACAGATCTTGCCAGTGGCGCTGTACGTGTTCTGCCAACTCCAAGGATTGCAGGAATCCAGTCTGTGCACATTGATTCCTCCTCCTACTCCAGTTCCTCAGAATCATCGCTGCACGAGCCGTCACGGTCTACCTCCACATGGACCCGTGAACGCTTACCTGTTGCGACCGATATGAGCACAGCCGTGGCCAAACGTCAACAGGCCGTCCTGAAATTAATTCCCATGGGGAATCGAAGCCACACAGCGCAGGAGCTCTGGGATGCCATCAAGCAGGAGAGCGAAGTGTGGTTTTTGGAAGCTAATCTCCAGCCAGGCTTGGTAGTGTGTGACAATGGCCGAAATCTGGTGGCAGCTCTGGGCCTTGGCAACCTCACTCACATACCATGTCTGGCACATGTGCTCAACTTGGTCGTGCAGAGTTTTTTGAGGGACTATCCGGATCTTGATGCACTGCTGCACAAGGTCCGCCTAGAGTGCGCTCACTTGCGACGTTCCAGCATGGCCAGATCGCGCATTGCAGCTCTGCAAGTCAGATTTCGCCTTCCTGAACATCGCATCATATGTGACGTACCCACCAGGTGGAATTCCACGTTACATATGTTGGAGCGGTTGTGTGAGCAGCAGCCAGCAGTAATCGAGTATCAGCTGCAACAGGCGCAATCAACTCGCAATTTGCGCCGTTCACACTTCACCACTACTGAGTGGGCCTCTATGAAGGACATCTGCGACGTTTTGCGTGCGTTTGATGTCTCAACGCGGATGGCGAGTGCAGATGATGCACTAGTCAGCATGACTGTCCCCCTTATCTGCCTGCTTCAGAAATCACTGAAAGCACTAAAGGAAGAGGTTTTGGAAGAGGTGGAGGATGAGGAGTCACAAATTCAATTACCTTCAGGACAGTCAGCGCAACGTGGTTCCTCACAAAGGGCTAGGCAGGGCTCACTTTGTGAGGAGGATGAGGAGGAGGAGGAGTCAATGGAGGAGGAAGAAATCCCTACAGAGGGAGGTACACAAGCTGTAGTCAGTATGTAGAGCGAGGGTGGGGTGATGCAGAGGAGGCAGAGATGACGCCTTCCAGGACAACTTACAAACCCTCATCACACCGGTGAGCCGGGACCGTAAAATGCAGGAGTACCAAGACACACTGGTGCAATCCATACTGTTGTACATTCCAGCCGAGAGACCTGCTGCTGCTGCTACTGCTTTACAAAGCAGCTCTGTGCGTCGAGGCAGTGTAGACACCTTTACAACAAGAGGGAGCAGAAGCAGCGGCTTTGCACAGGGCAAGAACTGTATGTTACAAATGTGGCAAAGTTTTGTGACAGCGCCAGCAAGGTCTACACCATCCGAGACGGCTCCAGTCACCAGGAAGAAACGTTTCCGTAAGATGGTGACAGACTACTTGGCTTTCCCTCTAAGTGTACTCCCAGATGCCTCTTCCCCTTTCAAATTTTGGGTCTCTAAGTTGGATACATGGCCAGAGCTTAGCCAGTATGCATTGGAGGTGCTGGCTTGCCCTGCTGCCAGTGTATTATCTGAGCGTGTCTTTAGTGCTGCAGGTGGTGTAGTAACAGACCGTCGCATGCGACTATCCTCAGAGAATGTAGACCGGCTTACTTTTCTGAAAATGAACAAGGCATGGATCTCACCTGAATTTGCCTGTCCGTTTTCAGATTAAATAACTGTTTGGCAACGTTTTCCATGTCTCCTGTTATGTTCATCTTTCTACCACCTGAACTCTACTCCCTGGGCTACAACACCGCCATTTGTTGCTCGTAAGTAA
Source organism: Oophaga sylvatica (assembly GCA_033576555.1). NCBI lineage: Eukaryota > Metazoa > Chordata > Amphibia > Anura > Dendrobatidae > Oophaga > Oophaga sylvatica. The sequence goes on along the minus strand of JARQOD010000004.1, from coordinate 558,975,705 downwards.
TTGGCAGGGGTACTGACTCCTGGCCAGCCTGGTTACAGCACGACAGCTGTTTCCTGGCAGTGTGAACGTCAATTATCCTCCAATAAGTTGTGCTGTCGTGTTGCATTCGGGTTAGCCGACTCTATGGTGCCTGCAGTTTAGGTGATTCCTATGTGTGCTGTGGGATATGTAAATAAAGGCGGTTTCCATTGTGACAATAGGATAAGCACCCACTGTAGGACTGTGTGATTCGGTAACTGCGGACGGCTTGCGTCCTGTCAACTTACATTTTCATGGGTGCGTTCTTCTACCCGTCCGGGGTCCAGTACCGTCAAGTGGTTCTCCCCAGTGCTTTTGGCCTAGGTGCCTCCATCTCCGTATCCGAGTTCCAGCAACGTCTGCTGGTCCTTGGTAGTGCTTTGGAGCACAGGTACCTCGTGCTTAGTAACCGTGTCACAGTAACGTCAGCTGGTACTCGGTTGTGACATTGCCTCTTTTCCTTCTGCTACCCGTCCGGGGTCCAGTACCGTCAAGTGGTTCTCCCCAGTGCTTTTGGCCTAGGTGCCTCCATCTCCGTATCCGAGTTCCAGCAACGTCTGCTGGTCCTTGGTAGTGCTTTGGAGCACAGGTACCTCCTGCTTAGTAACCGTGTCACAGTAACGTCAGCTGGTACTCGGTTGTGACATTGCCTCTTTTCCTTCTGCTACCCGTCCGGGGTCCAGTACCGTCAAGTGGTTCTCCCCAGTGCTTTTGGCCTAGGTGCCTCCATCTCCGTATCCGAGTTCCAGCAACGTCTGCTGGTCCTTGGTAGTGCTTTGGAGCACAGGTACCTCCTGCTTAGTAACCGTGTCACAGTAACGTCAGCTGGTACTCGGTTGTGACATTGCCTCTTTTCCTTCTGCTACCCGTCCGGGGTCCAGTACCGTCAAGTGGTTCTCCCCAGTGCTTTTGGCCTAGGTGCCTCCATCTCCGTATCCGAGTTCCAGCAACGTCTGCTGGTCCTTGGTAGTGCTTTGGAGCACAGGTACCTCCTGCTTAGTAACCGTGTCACAGTAACGTCAGCTGGTACTCGGTTGTGACATTGCCTCTTTTCCTTCTGCTACCCGTCCGGGGTCCAGTACCGTCAAGTGGTTCTCCCCAGTGCTTTTGCCTAGGTGCCTCCATCTCCGTATCCGAGTTCCAGCAACGTCTGCTGGTCCTTGGTAGTGATTTGGAGCACAGGTACCTCCTGCTAGTACCGTGTCACAGTAACGTCAGCTGTACTCGTTGTGACATTGCTCTTTCCTTCTGCTACCCGTCCGGGTTCCAGCACAGTCAGCTGTCCCGTACTTCCATGTCTCTTGCTCCATCTGATACCGTCAGGGTTCAGTAACGTCACTGTTTCTCGAATTAGACACCTTAAAGACCACCCAGAAGAAGATGACGACAACAAGGACGACGAGCATGAAGCCAACCAGCCTGAACACCATCACAAAGAAAAAATAAAAGATTACCCAGAAGAAGATCTCCAACAGGACAAAGAAGGTTAAGACAAACTACAAGATACAGAACAAGAGACAGAAGAACAATAAGCAAAAGATCAAAAAGCAGAAGAACATGAAGTATAAGACCAAAATGAAGAGCAAAATATATGCTCTAAATTCTAAGCAGAAGAAGACTAAGCAGTGTATGGGGGTGAGTCCGTTCCTCCTCGTGGTGCCCCTGGAAAATGCCTGCTGCTGCTGCAGGCTAAACTGAACACGGACAAATACTGTTGTAATTTAAATCTTTTGTGACAGCAAGAACGGAAGGATGAACAATTCATACTTTTACAGATTACAAGTACAGGAATCTCTGTCACAAATAAGAATATGATGAAGAAGATGAAGAGGAAGAAGATGAAGAATTTGAATATGAAGATTAATTAGTTTAATAATAACAATATGAGTAATGTAAACAAAAACATGAATAGCAAGAAGTTTAAGAAGAAGATTAAGAAGGTGAAGATGAAGAATAATTTGATGAGAAAGATGATGCTGCTGCTGAAGATTATGAAGGAGAAAGTGTGGCACTGGCAAAAGTTAAAAAGGTGAAGAGCATGGAAGTTGTGAAACATACATATTTGCCAAAATAGAAAAAAGGTTAACAACATTGTCAATTTGTTAGTCAATCCAAATGTATTTCCCAAAAAAAATATATTAATGCTATTCCAATGCATTGGGTTAAACATGTATGCCTTTATTGTCTCCTCAACCTCCCCCAATACATTCTACATTAGTCTTTGTTGTTTTCCTTCATGTACAATTAACCAACAAGGCAAGAATGGTTTTTTTTTAATGTCGATATTTGGTTCCCATAGACTTACATTGGACTTCCGGTATCGGAATCGGATATCGAAGATATTTAGTGATATCGGCGATACCATTTCGATACGATATTTTTAGATATCGAGCAGTATCGCTCAACACTATTGGTGACATAAACATAACTGGCAAGCATCATGCTATTAAGATACTTTAAAATACTTGGTTGTATATACATAGTCCTTGAGGTGTGCTGGCTTTGTGATCATTCTGTCCGATCTAGTAACATACGATGCGTTACTGCCACTATTCGGTGGTTCTCTCGATTCGGGCGTTACCGCATCTGGTATTGCCTGTCTCCGACCGGAATCTCCACACTGAACCTGGGCCATCCCTGTAGCCTCTCTGCTTAGACTTGCTGTTTCCTCATCTTGGATATGAGGATACTGTTCATATGACCATGTATCAGATCCTTCTTGTGTTTTTCCTCAGATGTCTCCGATTTCTCCTTAGTTTTCTTCCCTCCTCTGTCACAATCTCGTAGGATCTAGGTCCTAGTTTCTGGAGCACCTTTGCTTTTCTCCATTGTTTGTCATATTTGCTCGGCTGCATCCTGATGTTGTCATTTTGTCTCAGTTCTGATAGATCTTTTGCCGACTGATTATAATAGAACGCTTGTCTATCCTGATTTTTCTTTAGTTTTGACCTCATTCCCCTCACCAGATTTGGCTTCAGAAGACGACTAGCTGTTGGTATGAGTGTCCTTGTCCGTTTACTCAGAAACCTCTGTGCTGGGCTGCTGTCTAGACCTTGGGAAGGTGTGTTTCTGTGGTCCAGTATAGATAGATATACATCTGTCCCTGCCTGTTTCGCTCTCTTAATCAACTTCTTTGCTGTTTTCACCGCTGATTCTGCTTTGCCATTGCTTTGAGGATATCCAGGAGATGATGTATTGTGTTCAAATTCCCATAACTTGCTGAACTCCTTGAACTCTTCTGACCTAAATTGAGCGGCATTATCAGTAAAAACAATCTCTGGAATCCCATATCTGGCAAAATGAGCCTTGAGTTTTTTAATAACTGTTCTTGCTCTTCTATCCTTCAAATGGTCCACTTCCCAAAAATTAGAAAAATAGTCCACAGTTACCAGGTATTCTCTTTCCTCCATTGTGAACAAATCTATTTTTGACCATGGTCTATTTGGAACGGCATGCGGTTGCAATGGCTCTTTCGGTTGTTTATCCCCGCCGGACGCACATATCTCACATTGTGCTATGTAACTTTTTATGTGATCATTCATACCCGGCCAATAAACTGATTCTCTTGCTCGCCGCAAACATCCTTCAATGCCCAAGTGAGACGAGTGTAATTTCTGTAGTCTGTCTCTTCTCAGAGTCTCCGGTATCACTGCCCTTTTTCCCTTTATGATGATTCCTTGGTGTACTGACAGTTCATCTCGTATATGGAAGAATGGAGCAACTTCCTTTGGAGCATGCTGCTTATATTTTGGCCAGCCCTGCAGGATCACAGTTTTTAATATCTGTAGTGTTTTATCTTGTTCTGTGAAGGTCTGTATTTGTTTCAGTTTATCTTTAGATACTGCAAGATACTCACACATATTGATGTTGTCCATTTCTTGTCCTTTATCCTCTGAGTTGGGTAAGTACGCTCTGCTTAGAGTATCTGCAATCACCAAGTCTTTTCCTGGACAATATCCAATTTCATAATCATATTTTTGAAGTCGCAGAAGCATGCGCTGCAGTCTCTTTGGTGCATTTAATAGAGGTTTTTTTTTAATGCTCTCCAACGGTTTGTGATCGGACTGTACTGTTACCTGTCGACCGTATGTGTACTGATGAAACCTTTCCATTCCAAACACCACAGCTAGTAACTCCTTTTCGATTTGGGCATATCCCTGCTCTGTTGGTGTTAGCGCTTTGCTTGCAAATGTGATTGGTTGCCGCTCTTGCATTAATGTGGCACCTAGGCCTTTTTCTGATGCATCACATTGGACTACCACCTCTAACTGTGGATCAAAATATTTTAAGGTTGCTGTGTCTGCAATGGCTGTCTTTACTGATTGAAAAGCCGTCTCCTGTGCTTCTGTCCATTCCCACAACACATCTTTGTGAGTTAGCTGTCTCATTGGCTCACACATGTCTGATAAATTCTTGCAAAACTTGGACAGATAATTCACCATGCCCAAAAATCATTGTACTCCACACACATCTGTTGGGGTAGGCATCTCTTGTATCGCCTTCACCTTTTCTGGATCCACTTTCACTCCATTTGAGGTTAGCAGATCTCCTATATATGGCACTTCCGTCATTTTCAGTTTCAACTTTTCCAAGTTCAACTTTATCCTTTTTTCTCTACACCTATCTAAAAATCGTAGCATCCTTGTATCGTGATTCTTTATTGCAGATTGCATATCGTCACCTTCTCCCACTATTAATATATCGTCTGCTATCGTCTTTACCCCTGGGAGTCCTTCCAAAGCTTGCATCAACTTCTGCTGAAATATTTCTGGAGCTGGTGTCAGTCCCATGGGCATTCTCAGCCATTTACGGCGACCAAATGGAGAAGAAAACGTTGTCAATAAACTGGATTCTTCATCCAGTTCCACATGCCAAAATCCATTTTTTACGTCACAAACTGAAAATATTTTTGCCTTTGATAAATCTGGTAGCACATCCTCTATTGTAGGCATCGGATAGTGATTCCTTTTGAGAGCTTTGTTGAGTGGTTTGGGATCGATACAAATTCTTAGTTTTCCTGATGGTTTCTGCACTATGACCAAACTACTTATCCAGTCTGTGCTCTGATGGACGACTTCTATCATGCCTCGCTTTTCTAAATCCTGTAGTTCTTTCAATGACTGAAGTAGCGCTACAGGCACTTTTCTTGTCGGTAACCTGGTAGGTTGTACTGTGTTATCAATTTCCAGTTTGTGTTTTCCTTCAAAACATCCATCACCCTCAAATACATCCGCATACTGTGTTTTTATAATCTGTAAATCTAGATTGCTGTCTGCTTTTGGGATATCCTTCATACTCTGTTTGACTTCCACAGACATAATGCTATGGAATTGTACCTTTATTAAGTCCATTGCCTGAACTGCTTTTATACCTAGTAACGGTATGTGGTCACCACCCTGCAGCACTGTAAATTGGGCTCTATAACTCTTTCTGTTGCATGGGTTACTAACCTTCAGTTTGCATGTTCCAAGAGGTTTCAGTATCGTTTTGTTGTACATCATAAGTACCTTATCCGTAGGTTCAATGGACACCTGTTCATTTAGTAGATCCTCCGGTATGACATTGCAACTTGCTCCACAGTCCAACTGAAATCTAATGGGTTTGTCATTTAATAAAAGAGTTGCAAACAGTTGTCTTGTATCTTTAGGTTCTGGCTGTCTGACTGTATTGACATTCTCTGTTGCAGACTGTAGCTGTATCCATGTAATATCTTCTGCACTGTCACTACCATTGTCCTGTGTCACACTGTGAATTTCTCTGTGCTTTTTAAAGGGCTTAAAGGGTATGCCACACTAAACAATATCGCTAACGGATCGCTAAAAAAGTCACTATTTAGCGATCCTGTTAGCGATGTTGTTCAGTGCGGCAGCTGCCAGCGACGAGCTTCCTGCTGTGATCTCGCTCGTCGCTGGAATCGTTCCGGACCCTATTTTCTCGTCGGCGCTCCCTGGGTAAGTATCTAATCGCTGTGTGGCACCTTTTCTTAGCGATTTAGCGGTACTTTTGTACCGCTAAAGTCGTTAAGAAGATCGCTAACGGCGATAGCGTCGTTAACTATATCGCTAAATGCTGCAGCATTTAGTGATATAGAAACAATCCGCTAGCGATCGCATTAGTATGCGTCGTTATTGTGATCGCTAGCGGGATTGTTTAGTGTGGCAGTACCTTAAGTCTGCAGAGAGCTGCAAAATGATTCATCTTACCACAGGTCCTGCAGCTTTGTCCATATGCTGGACACTTCTCTTTGTCTCTCTCATGTCTTCTGCCACAGTATCTGCATTGGACTGTTCTCGCTTGGTGCTCTGCTTTTCCTCTCATGGTTACTGCATGTACTGGCTCCTCAGTGGTGTCTGCCATCATCTTCAGGCTGTCTCTTGTTAGCTCTGCAGCTCTGCTTATTTGCATGCATTTCTCTAGGGTTAACTCCCCCTCTCTCAGCAGTCTCTCTCTTAGCTGTGGCTCTCTGATGCCGCACACTATTCTATCTCTGATAAGAGAATCTCTGATCTCTCCAAAGCTGCATGTTGCTGCCAGTCTTTTCAGCTCAGTCACATATGCGTCTATATTCTCTCCCATCTCCTGATTTCTGGTGAAAAACTTAAATCTTTCCACTGTCTCATTCTTCTTGGGGTCACAGTGCTTATCAAATGCCTGTACAATGTCTGCCAGACTGTCTGTACCGTCCTGGATCAGGGTCTGAGCAAGTTCTCTGCCTTTTTCTCCAATCAGATAGTAAAAGAGCTTCACCTTACGCTTCTGATCATTGGTGTCTACTGTAAGATCCACATACAGAGTAAACTCCTCCTTCCAATGTCTCCAGGTCTGCGATAGATTTGAGGACATGATGTCTAGTCTCTGAGGAGGTTTTAATGCGGTCTCCATAATGCTGTACTGGGGCACTGTACTTACAGTTGAGCTTTGTACCACAAGCTGCCTGGATTGTCTGTCCACTTGTTCTTTATAGGTTCAGCCCTGCTGCCACCATGTTCTATTTCTTGTTTATGCCTCTGACACGATTGTGGTAACGGGTTACTTTATTGTGTGCAGGTTCTCTCTGCCACATTACATGAATGCTTCCTGTCTTATGCTCTTACCAACGAGTCCCTCCTCTCTATCCTCTGAATACATCCAGGTAGTGAGACCCCTAGAGGCGGCTCAGCATATAACATATTGCTACAGGTCCATTTGAGTTATCATGTACAGTAATAGTCGACAATGCTTCTGTTTCTTTTGGCTAGGTATAATGCAACAATTCTAATATTACATCAATTTGGTTATCAGGAGTTACCTTGAAGATGCCGGCTGCTCCCTTGGACTACAGTCATAGAAGCGCTCCCATCAAAGTTTTTATCCTTTTAGTATACTGCAATAATCATATTATATAGCACTGTATACTTACAGTTGCTCAATTTGCCTTTCTACCCAACTAATTATTCTCTTTTCTTGCTCTATGTAGAAACAGGAAGTCTCCTGTCCCTGCGTAAATAATTTCCATCTTCAATTCCTTACACAGCTCCTCCTTCCTGTCAGGAACTTTTGCAGTGACTCATGGGAAAAGAGACTTCCTGTTTCTAGTAAAGCTTAGAATGACTCAGCTAGTCAATTTTTAATCATATGATGCCATAGATCTAATATGATGACTGCAATATACACTGCTCAAAAAAATAAAGGGAACACTCAAATAACACATCCTAGATCTGAATGAATGAAATATCCTCACTGAATACTTTGTTCTGTACACAGTTGAATGTGCTTACTAGAGTTGAGCGAAACAGGTCGGTCAGACTCATAAGTCGCCGACTTTCGCCAAAGTCGGGTTTCGTTGGCTGAAACACCACCATAGCGTGCAGTCGGCCATGCGGTCGTCGACCCCAGCGCCCAAGTCGGTTTTCCCATAATGCATGCAGGCGCCTTTTTTCAGCCAATGAGCAAGGACGTACACTGTGGGCAACGAGATGACATGGGCAGCGTCCACCACCATCTTAGAGAAGGGCATTGCAGTGATTGGCTTGCTTTGGGAGGCGTCATAGTGTCTATAAAAGCCCTGACCGCCGACCTCCATTTTACTTCTGCCGATATTAACAGTAGGGAGAGGTTGCTGACGTTGTTTATCAGTAGGAGAAAGTTAGGCAGGAATCTGTGCTTGTGCTGATAGCAATTGTGCTGTACAGTTAGTGTGCAGTGACAGGGGAGGATTTTCTTGTGTGCAGCAGCGCTGGTTATTAGGCTGTCTGATAGCTGTATTGCTGTGTGTACGCTGCTGTGCAGACTGCTTTTTACACAGCACTAATACTTTTATTCTTTTTTTTCTGCACACTTACCGTTCATTTTTTCCCACACCGTATAGAACTGTACGCTCCTTACACACTACCGCGTACCGACTGGTATCACGGACAAATACATGCTGACTATCTGTGTGTGACTCCGGAAATAAATATACGGAGATTGCAATTTTCCCCTACACCATATACAGCTGTACGCTTCTGAGACAGTACCGTATATCTGCTCTTTGTATTACGGTCAAATCCATACTGAGTGATCGTCTGTGTGTGACTCCGGAAATATATACGGAGATTTAAATTTTCCCCAACGCCATATACAGCTGTACGCTCCTCATACAGTACCATATATCTGCTGGTATTTTTGGTACATTTTCCCAAACATGATGAAGTATGGTGGAAGAGGCCGTGGACGTGGGCGGGGGGGGCCACCTGGGAATGATGGTGGTGGTGGTGGTGGCATCTGCTGGTAGTGCCAAAAGCCCAATAGCACCTAAGGCAGGAGGTGTTGAGCCTGCGTCATCGTCTGGCTCCAGAAGGCCTGGAAGGCTCCCTTTTCTGGGAGTAGGTAAACCGCTTTTAAAGCCGGAGCATCAGGAACAGGTTTTGGCTTACATTGCAAAAAGAGTTGCAGGACAGCTTGGCCAGATGGTCAAATTAGCACTGCATGCAAGCCCTGAAAATGTATCCCATAGTAGGAAGAGTGCAGTGTGGCACTTTTTTTACCAAAATCCTATTGATGAGGCAAAGGTTATCTGTAAGAAGTGCGGAAGGACCTTTAGCCGAGGGAAAAATCCGAAAATTGAATACCAGTTGCATGCTTAGACATTTAAACACCATGCACTTGCAAGCGTGGACGGACTACAAAACCTCACTGGCTTTGAACGCCTACATTGCCAAACTGATCTCATTAGAGATGATGCCCTTCCGTTTGGTTGAAAGTGCAGCGTTCCGAGAGCTCATGGCCTACGCTGTCCCACACTATGACCTACCCAGTCGGCACTTCTTTTCTAGAAAAGCCATCCCTGCCCTCCATCTGCATGTGAAAGACCACATTGTCCATGCACTCAAACAATCAGTGAGTGGAAAGGTGCACCTCACAACAGATGCATGGACCAGTAGGCATGGCCAGGGCCGTTACGTGTCCATCACTGCGCACTGGGTTAATGTGGTGGATGCAGGGTCCACAGGGGACAGCGGCGGTGGGACAGTGCTGCATAGCCTACGATATAGGCAACAGTTGGCTGTAGTCGTTCGACCCTCCTCCTCCTTCAGAAGCAAAAGCTCGTCGACTGAGCGAAGTCGCATGAGCACTCCATCCGCAGCTGCCAGTGTTGCACACGAGGTGTCCCACTATCGATCAGCTAGTGGCAAGCGTCAGCAGGCTGTTTTAAAGATGATGTCTTTGGGCGACAAAAGACACACCGCGGAGGTACTGGCCGACTGCTTGCAGCGAGAAACTGAGTCATGACTGTGCAGTCTACATCTTGAGCCAGGCAAGGTAGTCAGTGATAACGGCCGTAATTTTGTGGCGACCATAGCCCTGGCAAAACTCAGACACATACCTTGCCTGGCTCACACCTTGAACCTGGTGGTGCAGTGCTTCATAAATAATTATCCGGAGTTAACAGCCCTGCTCCATAAGGTGCTAAGACTGTGCTCGCACATCCATCGCTCGCCCGTAGACTCCAGTCGTATGCAGAGGCTGCAGCGATCGCTCCACCTCCCCAAGCACTGCCTAATCATAAACGTTGCAACAAGGTGGAACTCCACCATGCACATGGTTGAGAGGCTGTGCGAACAGAGGCAGGCTGTAATGCATTTGTGGAAGGATCCACGGGCAGGCAGTTTGCGGGCGGACATGGAGATGTTGGGTGCGCAGTGGTCAAAGCTGAAAGACCTCTGTAAAGTCCTTCAGTGTTTTGAGGAATGCACACGGCTGGTAAGTGCAGACGATGCCATCATAAGCATGAACATCCCACTTATGCGTCTGCTCATTCAAACTTTGACGCACATTAAGGATCAGGCTTCTGTAGCGGAGGAGGAGGAGGGAAGCCTTCAAGGCAGTCAGGCATTGTCTGCTCAGAGAACTGTCCTGGACGAGGTGGAGGAAGAAGAGGAAGAGGAGGAGGATGAGGGGATGATTATTTTGGGGAGGATGATGATTCTCAGGGGGCAAGAGAAAATGTTGGCTTGCCAAGGTCAGGTACAGGGTTTGTGCGTGAATGGAAGGATGTGGATTTGGCAAAAAGCGCTACTCCACTGGCAGTGCATCATTGACACCTGGAACATTGGCCCACATGTGTGATTATGTCTTGCAGATCCTAAAAAGGGACCCCCGTATTTGCCAAAATTATGAAGGATGACGACTACTGGTTGGCCAGCATCCTCGATCCTATAAAGGCAAATTACAGAACATCATGCCACAGGAGAACCTAGAGGTAATGTTGGCGAACAAACAAGCAACTCTGGTAAACCGTTTGTTAGAGGCATTCCCAGCACACAGCAGCGGTGCAGGTTCTACCACGAGCCGCACTGGGCCAAATGGAAGAGGTGTTCGTGGTGCACACAGCCTAACTGGCGTTGGAGTCGGGTTTCATGACCATGTTGTGGTCTGATTTTTGAGTAACGCTCACACGACTGGTAATACTGAATCGATTAAAACAGACAGGAGACAACAGTTGTCAACTATGGTTCAAAATTACCTCTCCTCCCCTATCGATGTTCTCCCTCACAGTTCATTCCCCTTTGACTACTAGGCCTGTTAACTGGACACCTGGCCTGAATTGGCACAATATGCCTTACAGGAGCTTGCTTGCCCTGCTGGTAGTGTGCTATCAGAAAGAGTCTTCAGTGCTGCTGGATCAATCCTGACAGAAAGAAGGACCCGGCTGTCGAAGCAAAATGTTGCTGATCTCACCTTCATTAAAATGAACCATGCCTGGGTTTCAAAGGATTTTGTACCACCTTCCCCTGATGACACATAGGTTGCCAGCAAAATGGCTCGCTTTGTCCTCCTCTTCCTCCGACTTCTCCTATTCCTCCATTTGCAGCTGCTGAACGTCCAGCGTACACCTCAACATATGCCAGTTTTTCCACCTTCCTAACTGGGCTGTACCCCCCCAGGGCCGGGGTCAGCACCTGGCGCACCAGGGCAAGTGCCGGTGCCCTGAGCAGGTGGGGGGGCCCACTCGCCATCAGAAACACCAGCGCACTATGAGGGGCCCTGTGCCAGTTCCCGGAGCCCACAAGTGTGCCCCCCCTGCTAGCTCAGGGCCCCAGCACTTGCAATACTTACCTCTCCCTGCTCCACCTCTGTGACGTCTTTTGCGTTTCCTGACAGTGACATTCAGTCAGAGAGCCACGATGAACTCACGTCTGTGCGCCCTCTGCCTGAACAGTCCAAGTGCAGAGATCTGTAAGATGGTGCCGCTGAGGAGTCCAGAGTAGAGCAGTGCCCAGCGAGGAGAGGTATTTCATTTTTTTTAATGGTTGGAGCAATATATTGGGAGCATTATACACTGGAGAATTATATATGGGGCCCATCATACACTTGAGCATCATAGATAGGGCCCATTATACACTGGAACATCATCCAGGGGGCACATCATATGCTGGAGCATCATATGGGGCCCATTATATATGGTGCATCATATGGGGCACATTATATATGGAGCATCACATGGAGACCATTTATATATGGAGCATTATATATGGGGACCATTATATTTGGAGCATTATATGGGGTTCATCATACACTGGAGCATCATATATGGGGCCCATCATATACTAGAGCATCATGTGGGGTTCATTATTTATGGGGCATCATATAGAGCCCTTTATATATGGAACATCATATGGAGCACATTTGGGGCCTATTCTGTATGGAGCATTATATGGAGCCGATTCTGTATGGAGCAATATATGGGGCTCATTATTCTGTATAGAGCAATATATGGGACTCATTATTCTGTATGGCGCACTATGTGGTGCCCATAATACTGTATGGAGGACTATACTGTCTGTTTTTTGAGCTATTGTAGAATTTAAAATAGATATCAGTCATGTAATGTAAGAAGTGAAGTATTTGGCTTTGTACTATACCTATATTTCTTTGCCATATCGGAGCATCATGAATTGTGGTATGTGTTAAAGGGGTCCACGAAAACCTGGAGCCAGCACTGCCCCCCCCACATCTTTAGCCAAAAAAAAAACTGTTTTCAATGCGTTACTATTATTATAAATTTAATTAAGGTTGACAAGCTTAAGTAATAAGAATTGATGTCATTGGCATTGAAATGGGCACTGTAGGTGTGTTTACTGTCCTCCACTCCCTGCCGACTTTTATTCCCCATTGACTTGCATTGGGGTCAGATTTTCGACTCCAACCCGACCATTTCCGTTAGTCGGCCGACTTCGTTCGACTAGACTTTTGAGAAAGTCGGGTTTCATGAAACCTGACTCGACCCTAAAAAAGGCAAAGTCGCTCTTCTCTAGTGCTGACAACAAAATCACACAAAAATCATTAATGGAAATCAAATTTATTAATCAATGGAGGCCTGGATTTGGAGTCACACATAACATTAAAGTGGAATGTAATGTCCTTAAAACAAGTCAAAATAATGCTCGGTAGTATGTGTGGCCTCCACGTGCCTGTATGACCTCCCTACAATGCCTGGGCATGCTCCTGATGAGGTGGCGGATGGTCACCTGAGGGATCTCCCCCAGACCTGGACTAAAGCATCCGCCAACTCCTGGACAGTCTGTGGTGCAATGTGACGTTGGTGGATGGAGCGAGACATGATGTCCCAGATGTGCTCAATCAGATTCAGGTCTGGGGAACGGGCGGGCCAGTCCATAGCTTCAATGCCTTCATCTTGCAGGAACTGCTGACACACTCTAGCCGCCACATGAGGTCTGGCATTGTCCTGCATTAGGAGGGACCCAGAGCCAACCACACCAGCATATGGTAACCTAAAATGTGGATACCGAATATCCAACCACACCACTCACAGAAAGGGTGTTAAAACATAGTACAATTTATTAAAGATACAAAAATTCATAAAATCTTACAAAGTCATAATTGACATATACAAAACATACCATAAGAGGAAAAGAGTTTTACCCAAGTAAGACACAAAGGGTGGGATAGTGGAAATAAGTACAGGTTATGGGGTATTACAAAGTTCATAGAAGCACAGACACGTCAACATGTGGTAAATAAGCTAAGCAAGTGGTATTAAGGTTGGATCACAAAGTGCAAATTGTGCGAACGCATAAACATGTCAGAAAGCTCAACACATACCCATATATGTGCCTGTCCACAATGCCACGGATGCCCCGCCGCGCGTTTCGTGTACCGCTTTCTCAAGGGGAGATGTGTGAGGAGCCCAGGGCCAACCGTACCAGCGTATGGTCTCACAAGGGGTCTGTGGATCTCATCTTGGTAACTAATGGCAGTCAGGCTACCTCTGGCGAGCACATGGAGGGCTGTGCGGCCCTCCAAAGAAATGCCACCCCACACCATTACTGATCCACTGCCAAACCGGTCATGCTGAAGGATGTTGCAGGCAGCAGATTGCTCTCCACGGTATCTCCAGACTCTGTCACATCTGTCACATGTGCTCAGTGTGAACCTGCTTTCATCTCTGAAGAGCACAGGACGCCAGTGGCGAATTTGCCAATCCTGGTGTTCTGTGGCAAATGCGAAGCATCCTGCACTGTGTTGGGCTGTGAGCACAACCCCCATCTGTGGACGCTGGGAACTCAGACCATCCTCGTGGAGTCGGTTTCTAACTGTTTGTGCAGACACATGCACATTTGTTGCCTGCTGGAGGTCATTTTGCATGGTTCTGGCTGTGCTCCTCCTGTTCCTCTTTGCACAAAGGCAACGATAGCGGTCCTGCTGCTAGCTTGTTGCCTTCCTACGGCCCTTTCCACGTCTCCTGGTGTACTTGCCTGTCTCCTGGTAGTGCCTCCAGCCTCTGGACACTACGCTGAAAGAAACAGCAAACCTTTTTGCCACAGCTCGCATTGATGTGCCATCCTGGATGAGCTGCACTACCTGAGCCACCTGTGTGGGTTGTAGAGTCCGTCTCACGCTACCACGAGTGTGAAAGCACAACCAACATTCAAAAGTGACCAAAACATCAGCCAGAAAGATTTTGTACTGAGATATGGTCTGTGGTCCCCACATGCAGAACCACTCCTTTATTGAGTGTGTCTTGATAATTGCCAATAATTTCCATCTATTGTCTATTTCATTTGCACAACAGCATGTGAAATTGATTGTCAATCAGTGTTGCTTCCTAAGTGGACAGTTTCATTTCACAGAAGTTTGATTACTTGGAGTTATATTCTGTTGTTTAAGTGTTCCCTTTATTTTTATGAGCAGTGTATTAATAGGATAAAAACTTTAAGGCTCACGCTCACTTTCGATGAAATCAGACAAATTCAATCAGATAAAAAAATCAGATTGAATTTGGAACAATGTTAATCTATGATGGTACAGTAAAGATGTATATCTTTGTACCGTGTTAGCCAGTAGATAGAAAAATATTTAGAGTTGAGAGTCCTCAGTGGTTGATACCTTTTAATGACTAACTGAAAAGATAGTAACAAATTGCAAGCTTTCGAGACTACTCAGGTCTCTTCATCAGGCAAAGACTAATACAAAATCTGAAGAATCACATATTTGTACACAAAGCAGCACAGAAAAAATGCAATAGGTATGACAAGTGACGTGAAGCAGAATAGTCATTATGGCAGAGGGATGAGCATAAATATTGGAACAGTTCATAGATAAGGAGTGTGAAAGTTTTATTACCCTCTGATTGGGGTCTGGTAATGTTTTGTGATGTTTTCACAGGGTATTTGGAGTAAATTCCTTAATTGATATAGAGCGTCATAAATCCGTGTGACAGGTTCATTCCAGCATTAAGAGTGTCAAAGGTCACCATCAATTTGTATTCGAAAATTCTTCTTTGTCTCCGAGATGTGAAGTTGGCTCTCAGTACAAGTATTTTCATATCTAACATGTTATGATCAGGGGAGCAAAAATGTTTTGCCACAGGTAGATCCATTCTTTTTTTCTCTTATTGTGTGGCGATGAGAATTCATTCATTCTAAATGTCCAACTGGGGGTCTGTATGTGTGGGAGACCGGGCAAAAACTGAGAACAAGAATGAATTCTCATCGCCACACTCTGGTTGGAATTCAACTGACACTGGAATGGAATGGCTGTCAGACAAGTAGAGAAGCTGATTTTTATAAAACTTTGCAGTGGTCTCTTATTTTTGCCAGAGCTGTATTAATCTTTATATTTCATAGAGATATAGATATAAGAATAGGTGTTAATTCATTTGTCGGCTTCTGTAAAATCAATGCAGGAGCCGACAAGATACCAGACATGGTTTACATACAGTAAACCATTGCAGAACAGTTCGATTTATATATGTCACTGACTACTACTGTTAGTAGTATATGTGTGCAAAATTTGGGAGCTGTAGGTATTTAATAGAAGAATGAATTCACGAAAAAAACTGGCGTGGGCTCCCACGCAATTTTCTGCGCCAGAGAGGGAAAGCCAGTGACTGAGGGCAGATTAATAGCCTAGAAAGGGACCATCGTTATTGGCCCCCCTGGATAAAAACATGAATGCGGCCAAGTATAGAGATATCCTGGATGAAAACCTCTTCCAGAGTGCTCTGGACCTCAGACTTAGGCCTCTTTCACATTTCCGGCGGGCGCCTGGCGGCGCCCCCGGCATTTTGCCGCAGCGCCGCATCTGAAAATCTGATGCGCCGCATGCGGCTTTTTTCGCATTGACATGCATTAGCGCCGGATGGCGCCGCATGTCAATGCGTTGCATGCGGTTTTGTCCGGATGCGGCGCAAATGTACATTGCGGCGTCCGGAAAAAACGCTGCATGTAACGTTTTTTTGTTTTTGCCGGATGGTTTCTTATCTCTCCAAGCATCAGAAACCATTCGGCAAAAAAACGCATTTTGGCCGCCGGAAGTGTGAAAGGTTTTCACATGCGGCGCCAAATGCGGAAATGTGAAAGAGGCTTTAGCCGAAGGTTCACCTTCCAACAAGTCAATGACCCTAAGCACACAGCTAAAAGAACAAACTAGTGGCTTCACAACAACTCTGTGACCATTCTTGACTGGCCCAGCCAGAGCCCTGACCTAAACCCAATTGAGCATCTCTGGAGAGACCTGAAAATGTCTGTCCACCAACGTTCACCATCCAACCTGACGGAACTGGAGAGGATCTGCAAGGAAGAATGGCAGAGGATCCCCAAATCCCAGTGTGAAAAACGTGTTGCATCATTCCCAAGAAGACTCATGGCTGTGCTAGCTCAAAAAGATGCTTCTACGCAATACTGTCACGGGTGTGTCGCTGCGAAGATCGTCGCGATTGCACACCCTGACTTCTCACAGCTGAGTTTCTGCTGCTGGGTGTTTTTCGGCAGTGAGAGAGTTAATTCTCCCTCTCTCTGTGCTGGACAAGACCAGCCTCGCTCAGCTGCAATTAATGTTGCCATAATTGGTTTCCTTCAAAGCTTCAAAGACCTGCCTGTCTGCTAGGGAAGTGTCGGTGAAAGCATTCATGCAGACCAGCAGAGCGGATCATATTGAGAAATCTAAAGCTAAGAGTACCTGTTGTGGTTTTCTCCTCTCCTCGCTTTATTATTTATCTTCTTACCCGTTGGTGTTCCCTCTGTAGTGGTAGTTTTGTATGCAAGGTGTC
This sequence comes from Oophaga sylvatica, assembly GCA_033576555.1. Lineage (NCBI taxonomy): Eukaryota > Metazoa > Chordata > Amphibia > Anura > Dendrobatidae > Oophaga > Oophaga sylvatica. The sequence continues at coordinate 558,958,655 of JARQOD010000004.1, read as the reverse complement.
TTTTGTTTTACCCCTTGTACTGTCTCGTTCGTCTTATACTGTGTGTAGGCAGTTACCTTCCCGTTTCCCTGTGGTGTGGTAATCAGGGTCCTTCTCAGGACTAGATTACAGTGGTCAGGGATTCACAGGAGATAGGGTTACGCTGGTGGCCTGGACCTCTGTACCATCAACAGTACCTCCAGGTAGAGGGATTAGTCAGGACCCCAGCTTAGGGTCAGCATAGACCCCGGTCCTCCTGTATGCAGAGACAGCGTGACAAATACTGAGCAAAGGGTCTGAAAACTTATAAGCATGTGATATTTCAGTTTTTCTTTTTTAATAAATTTGCAAACATTTCTACATTTCTGGGTTTTTTTTCAGTCAAGATGGGGTGCAGAGTGCACATTAATGAGAAAAAAAATGAACTTTTTTGAATTTACCAAATGGCTGCAATGAAACAAAAAGTGAAAAATGTAAAGAGGTTTGAATACTTTCTGTACCCACTGTAAACCCAGTATCTAACTGGCCCACAAGAGTACAGAGAATTCTCCAATTGACTCTGTCTTTATCTATGACAAAATGAAACCCCATTACTCATGTCTTATGGGCTGATTTACAGAAACCCTGTGATACCTTGATATATGATATGATCATTGTGACATATGATATAATAAAAAAAATTATAGGGGACACCCAATTTAGAACAACACTACAGGAACAGTGATCACATTTTCTTTCCCACACTGATCCATCACTGATGGTGATCCTCCCATTGTTCGTTTCTAGCACTCGGCACGAGATTTCAGCGACTGCACACCATGTTACATCATAGTGTTCCCATTACTTACCAGTCAGATTAAATGCAAAAATGTAAACATTTTCTATTGATCCAAGTGGAGAATAATCAAGTCTGACGCTGACAAAACCTTTAGATGCTATTTGGCCAGATTTGCCTTGAATACCGAAAAAGGTTATTCCATCACCTGCGAAAAGTGGGAACAAAGACAATTAAAAGGGTGTGTTTCATAAGCAACATATCATATCCAGGTATCTGAAAAATCATTAACGCACAGAAGTCTAATTATTTTGAAATGACGTTTTCTTATTGATTAATAGATTTCATTTCAGGGAGGCATAACAGAAATAACTAAATGCCATTCTTCCTGCCGCGTCCTGGACTCTGAGGACATCTGACAAACCACACAACTCCCACACATTGCAAATGACACATATGAATATTGATGCGTATGTACACAGCTACCAGGCTCAGCTTACACTTTAATGGCTGCTGCTCAAAAGATAGTGTCTGAATGAGTGATGGATCATTCACAAATCAACATCAGAAATGTGAAAGGGGAGCTTAAGATCAAAGTCTCGATGAAACATATTTCCATTTCACAGAGGTAGCAGAAAGAGATAAGAGCACAATGAGTCGTATAGTGGGAAGGTATTAAGTTCATTGTGATATCTTGTTGGAATATGTTTGGTGCAACAACTCCATTCCTGTCTATGAGTGTTTAGTTGCTAAATGTCACGCGGTCTTATGATATGTGTACGATGTCAGTAAACTATTCTTAAAAGAACAACACTCTATACAACATATAGATTAGCAACATCAGCATGTAAATATATAATAGATTTACCTGACACGATATCCGTTGAACTCAGGGTTAATCTTGAGGACTTGATACACTGTCACAGGAAAGAGGAGGACCGGGGGTCTAACCTGACCCTAAACTGGGGTCCTAACTAATCCCTCACCTTGGAGGTACTGATAATGGTTCAGAGGTCCAAGTCTCCAGCCTAACCCTGTCTCCTATCAGTCCCTGAACCCTGTAATCAGTCCTAAGAAGGATTCTGATTACCACCAAAGGGATATGGGCTGATCTCTGCTAAATACACAGATTAGACATATAAGACAGACTGGAGAAAACACAGACTTGCATACACACTCAAACACAGAAGGAACATAAATGATCTGGGATACTAAACTCTAAGCAAGGTGAGCTTAAAACAACTAAGGAGCTCTTTAACTTAAGTCTATACAGATACAATCCTATCTGTGGTCTGCATGAAGAATTTCACTGGCAACTCCCAACACAGACAACCAGAGATTTAAAGGAAACCAATCAACAAATAATTAATTGCAGCCGGGAGAAAACTGCACCCAGTCCCAGAACTGAGCACAGACAGAATTAACTCCCTAACTGCCAAACACAAAGAAACAGCAACTCAGCTGTGAGAAGTCAGAATGTGCAACCGCGACGATCTTCGTGGCGATGCACACATGACAGTACCCCCCCTTCTACGAGGGGCCTCCGGACCCTCAGGGCCAGGTTTGCCCAGGTGAGTTCTGTGGAAGGTCCGCACCAAACGATCTGCGTTAATGTCAGACGCAGGAACCCACGTCCTCTCCTCTGGACCATACCCCTTCCAATGCACCAAGTACTGAAGGGACCGGCGATTCAGACGTGAGTCAATGATCTTTGACACTTGAAACTCCAAGTTACCATTGACCACCACTGGAGGAGGAGGTAGAGGTGATGGTATGACTGGTGCCACGTACCTCTTAAGTAATGACTTGTGGAACACATTATGAATTTTAAACGTAGGAGGGAGGTCCAGACGAAATGCCACAGGATTAATTATGGAACTGATCCTGTACGGCCCGATGAATCTGGGGCCCAGCTTCCAGGAGGGAACTTTAAGTTTTATATTCCTGGTAGACAACCATACCAGATCGTTCACATTAAGATCTGGACCAGAAACTCTCCTCCTATCAGCCATACGTTTATAACGGTTCCCCATAGCACTCAGATTATTCAATACACCTCTCCACACTGAAGCAAGTGACGACGAGAAACGCTCCTCCTCAGGAACCCCAGAAGGGCCCCCCCCATTGAATGTACAAAACTGGGGATGAAAACCATATGCCCCAAAAAACGGGGACTTACCAGTGGACTCGCTCCGCCTGTTGTTAAGAGCGAACTCTGCCAGAGGCAAGAAAGAAGACCAGTCCTGGTTCTCTGAGACAAAACACCGAAGATAAGTCTCTAGGCTTTGATTCAGACGCTCTGTCTGACCATTGGTCTGCGGATGAAAAGCCGAGGAAAATGACAATTGCATCCCCCGACGTAAACAAAATGCCCTCCAAAACTTGGACACAAACTGAGACCCCCTATCTGACACCACATCAGAAGGCAACCCATGAAGTCTCACAATCTCCCCAATGAACACCTGCGCCAGAGTTTTAGCATTAGGGAGGGCAGGAAGAGCAATGAAATGTGCCATCTTACTGAACCTGTCAACAACCACCAGTATGACAGTCTTCCCTGACGACTGAGGAAGGTCCGTGATGAAGTCCATAGACAAATGAGTCCATGGACGCTCCGGAAGTTTCAAGGGTAAGAGGGTCCCAGACGGACGGGTATGAGGGGTCTTAGAGCGAGCACAAACCCCACAGGACGCGACAAAAGTTAAAACATCTTTATTAACGTTAGGCCACCAAAACCGGCGAGAAAGGAGATCTAAAGTAGCCTTACTCCCTGGATGTCCTGCTAAAGCAGAATTATGATGTGCCTCAATAACCTTTTGTCTCAACTGATTTGGGACAAACAGTCTCCCTAGAGGTCCTGCAGGGGCGTCCCCCTGAGCCTCTAACACCTCCTCCTCAAGCTCAGAACATACAGCCGACACTACCACCCCCTCCTGAAGGATAGGAATTGGGTCATCCATTTTCCCGGCCCCTGGGAAACTGCGAGACAAGGCATCCGCCTTAACATTCTTAGATCCAGGGCGATAAGTGACAACAAAATTAAACCTGGTAAAAAACAACGACCATCGAGCTTGTCTGGAATTCAGACGCTTAGCAGATTCCAAATACAGCAGGTTCTTGTGATCAGTAATGACAGTGACCGGGTGGACTGCCCCTCCAAAAAGTGACGCCATTCTTCAAAAGCCAACTTAATGGCCAAAAGTTCCCTATTGCCGATATCATAATTCCTTTCGGCGGACGACAATTTTTTAGAAAAGAAAGCGCACGGATGCCATTTACCAGGGGACGGACCCTGGGACAATATTGCACCCACCCCTACGTCAGACGCGTCCACCTCCACAACGAACGGCTGTGATGCATCTGGTTGGATGAGAACGGGTGCCGAAGCAAAACATTTTTTCAAAGAGGAAAAAGCTTGGCAAGCTTTGTCCGACCATTTAGAAAAATCCGTCCCTTTTCTTGTCATGTCAGTGAGAGGTTTGACAACAGATGAGAAATTACAAATAAATTTCCGGTAGTAGTTAGCAAACCCCAGAAAACGCTGCAAAGCCTTAAGATCCTCTGGCTGATCCCATTCAAGCACTGCTCTCACCTTTTCAGGGTCCATACGGAAACCGGAGGCTGACACCAAGAAACCCAAAAACTGAAGTTCCTGTACGGCGAATACACACTTTTCCAGTTTGGCGTATAGTTTATTGTCTCGCAAGATCTGCAACACCTGTCTCACATGCTCCTGGTGAGACACAAGATCTGGTGAGTAAATTAAAATGTCATCCAAATATACGACCACAAACAGCCCCACCAGATGACGAAAAATGTCATTAACAAAATGTTGGAATACTGCTGGTGCAGTAGTCAGACCAAAAGGCATGACAAGGTTCTCATAATGTCCCTCCGGCGTGTTAAACGCCGTTTTCCACTCATCCCCTCTTTTATCCTAATCAGATTATACGCCCCCCTGAGATCCAATTTAGAGAACCATTTGGCGCCAACAATTTGATTGAAGAGATCAGGAATCAGAGGGAGTGGATACGGATCTCGAACAGTAATCCGATTAAGTTCGCGGAAATCCAAGCAAGGGCGTAGGCCTCCATCTTTTTTCTTCACAAAGAAGAACCCCACGGCCACTGGGGAAGATGAACGTCTAATATGCCCTTTGGCCAGACTTTCCGAAATATAATCTTTCATAGCCTGCCTCTCAGGACCAGAAAGGTTATATAACCTAGCTTTAGGTAACTTAGCATCAGGAAGTAAATTAATAGAGCAGTCATACACGCGATGAGGAGGCAACTCCTGACACCCCTCCTCAGAGAACACATCCCCAAAGTCCTCCAAAAAAGGAGGCAAAGTACTAGGCACGACCGCACTGATGACTGTGTTCATGCAGTTACTTTTGCAAAACTCCCCCCATTGGCTTATATCTCTGGACTGCCAATTAATCACAGGGTTGTGTTTAACCAACCAAGGAAGTCCCAACACAATAGGAGTAGGTAGACCCTCCAACACATAACAAGATAATAGTTCCCTATGTATTGCCCCTACCCGAAGGTCAATGTTATGAACCTCATGAACAAAGCTACCTTGGCCGAGAGGCCTGGCGTCAATGGAGAATATAGGGATCGGTTTGACCAATACACTCAGATGCATACCTTGAGCCTGAGCAAACTGAGCGTCAACCAGATTAGCCCCGGACCCACTATCAAGAAGAACAGAAAATCTCTCCACTCTCGTACCAACCACCACCTCCACTGGTACAAGGAACTGAGAAGAACTAGCGGACGAAATACATACTCCCAGGTTGTCGTCCACCACACAACCTGGGATTAACAGTTTTCCGGCGACTTTTTGCTCAACAAGGCACGGGATGGACATCCCCAACAAAATGTCCCTCTTTCCGCAGAAGAAACACCTTCTAGTCCTGCGGCGTACCGCCAATCCCCTCCTACGAAATGATGTCCCTCCCAACTGCATAGGCTCCTCCGAACAGACAAGGGGAACCTCAACATAAGGGACTTTAGTAGTAGGTGGAGTAACAACAGGGGGCGGAGTTACCTCGCACCTCTCCCGGAGCGTCTATCAGTACGGATAGCTAGGGCCATAGCAGCCTCCAGTGATGGAGGAGAATCATACTGAGCCAAAACATCCTTTAATTTATCAGAAAGCCCATGACAAAACTGGCTCCTAAGAGCTGGGTCATTCCACTGAGTATTTGTGGCCCATCTACGGAACTCAGAAGCAAATTCCTCCGCCGGACGATCTCCCTGCTGTATCTTACGTAATTTTGTCTCAGCAAGAGAGACCCGATCTGGGTCATCATATACCAAACCCAGGGCAGTAAAAAATCGATCTACTGACTGTAGAGCCGGGGATCCCGGAGGAAGGGAGAAGGCCCAGGATTGAGGGTCCCCTTGTAGGAGCGAGATAACAATTCCCACTCTCTGCTCTTCACTCCCTGATGATCGAGGCCGAAGCCGAAAATACAATTTACATGCTTCCTGAAGGTAAAAAATTTGTCTCGCCCACCAGTGAACCTGTCCGGGAGAGCTACTTTAGGTTCAAATCTGGTTTGCTCCGAGGGAGACAAAACTTTGGACTTAATGTCCGTCAGCTCCATGGATAATCCCTGCAACTGCAGAGCCAGCTGGGCTACTGGATCCATGGCAACTGGGAATAATTTTATGGGCCAGTGAAAATGTCACGCGGTCTTATGATATGTGTACGATGTCAGTAAACTATTCTTAAAAGAACAACACTCTATACAACATATAGATTAGCAACATCAGCATGTAAATATATAATAGATTTACCTGACACGATATCCGTTGAACTCAGGGTTAATCTTGAGGACTTGATACACTGTCACAGGAAAGAGGAGGACCGGGGGTCTAACCTGACCCTAAACTGGGGTCCTAACTAATCCCTCACCTTGGAGGTACTGATAATGGTTCAGAGGTCCAAGTCTCCAGCCTAACCCTGTCTCCTATCAGTCCCTGAACCCTGTAATCAGTCCTAAGAAGGATTCTGATTACCACCAAAGGGATATGGGCTGATCTCTGCTAAATACACAGATTAGACATATAAGACAGACTGGAGAAAACACAGACTTGCATACACACTCAAAACAGAAGGAACATAAATGATCTGGGATATTAAACTCTAAGCAAGGTGAGCTTAAAACAACTAAGGAGCTCTTTAACTTAAGTCTATACAGATACAATCCTATCTGTGGTCTGCATGAAGAATTTCACTGGCAACTCCCAACACAGACAACCAGAGATTTAAAGGAAACCAATCAACAATAATTAATTGCAGCCGGGAGAAAACTGCACCCAGTCCCAGAACTGAGCACAGACAGAATTAACTCCCTAACTGCCAAACACAAAGAAACAGCAACTCAGCTGTGAGAAGTCAGAATGTGCAACCGCGACGATCTTCGTGGCGATGCACACATGACACTAGATTTGTATGCTGTGTATAAAGTTAGAATCCAAGAAAAAAAAACTCCCAGAGTCTCACATAGGAAGAGCATGTGACTGTAGTTTCCTATGTCTGTGTATGAGTGTGTATGAGCTCTCTGGCGCTCCCTTTGTCTCTCAGGTCAGTAAGGGAACTGCACCTAGAGCAAATGGCCTCCGTGGAGGGTGTCCTGTTACCCACTGGGTATTCTAAGATTTGTGATCAGAGTAAAAGCATCAGCCCAAGATTAATTTTATGGTTTAATTGCCTTAAGGGCGCACTAGATAATTACAGAAATATACAGTAAGCTATACAACAGAATTACATTGGATTTGCAGTCAGAGTAAAATACAACAATAATGGTACAAGGCTTAGAGGTATTAACTAGAGGTCAATATTACTAGGTTGTAGGGGCATGTGGAGGCAGGGAGCTCTGCGATCCACAGGTGAAAGTCTTAGTTGCTGGACAGTCCCCCAAAAGGTGTACCGCTGCTCCCTTGGCAGATCTGTACCTTAGTCCTTAGTTATTCATTGTCTTGCTGCTGTGAGAATGGATCCAGTCTGCCCATAGCTCACAGTTCTTAAACCTGCTAGGTCCCTCCCCTCGGTGTCCGAGGGTGGGATGATAATCTTTACCTTTGCCCCCTGCAGCATTTATTCCCAATACCTAATAAAGGGGTTAACTTTCTCCAGGACGATCGGATCAGGACACGAGAGGTACCAGCGGATGCAGTATGTTTTGCCTGTCGCGTGGAGATCAAACCTGGCTCGATTGGGTCTCTTTGGAGTGCAAATCTCTATATCTTAGACCCCGAGCCATCACCGACTCGGGAGTTGCACCATCAGATGCCCGAGGTCCGCAGAATCACGCAGATATTTTTTATGAGTTTGTACCTAGAAAGATGTGCTCATAATTCATAATCCTAGAACGGAGCCACCATGGCTGGGAGACACAATAGATGTGTTTTCTGTGTCTAGCTGGCAGGTATAATCTAATTGAAGCCCCCAGCTTTGAAGTATTGTTTGGCCTGGCCTACTTAGCATACTAACAGGCCTGGTTATTCACATTGAGCAATAAATCCTGTCTTGAGTCGAATCTACTCAGCATACTAATAGACCTTTTCATTTAAGGGCCC
>JARQOD010000004.1:558904631-558950209 GCA_033576555.1 Oophaga sylvatica | reverse complement strand
GGACTTTTTCCCGTTCACCAGCGGGGAACAGTGCAATGAACCCCGTAACACAGGAGCAAGGTTGATTTTTTGCAACCCCAATTACAGGCAAAAAAATGGCGGGGGGAGCCCAGGGTCAAGGAGGGTTAAAACTAGATAAAGAATTTTTCCTTGTTACCTGAAAATTTTTAAGCATATTCAAAAAGGAAAGATACCTTACTTTTTGTGTTTTCATTTAAACTTTTCGAAAAAAATAAAGAATTGACAAAAAAACACTACAAAACATGTTAAGAAAGCAAACCACAAAAAAAAATAAGGAAACTCTAAGGTTTTACATAAAAGCATAAATCTTTTCGAACCCAAAGAGGAAAAAGACTTTTTGCCCCTTTTTATGTAGACTTGAATTTTATTAAAACATCATCACATTAAGTTATGGTAACATTAATAAAAGACATTTCTAATAAGCAAAATTTTATACAAAATTTCAATTTCCCAAATGAACTCAAATTTTCCCCAATATCATTTTTATTAAAAAAAAAAAAAACCCCTTTAAAAGTGTTTTAGTGCTAGTAAAAATTGCTTTTACCCTGACGTCGAGCAAGAAGACAACGGAAGATAAAATAGAGATGAGACTGCATGCCACAGTGGGAAGGCGATGATTTTCCTCAATAAAGTGGCGTCAAAATACAAAATTTTTTTTATTGCTTTATAAACAGGGACGTGGGGCTTGCGCCTTTGTTTTTGACAGCTCCCCTTCCCCGCTGAGACGGTTGGGTGTGAAAGTTGTGTGCGTTTCCGCAGTCTCTGCGGAAAAAAACCCATTGGGGCCTTTAATTTTTCAGATTTTTTTTTTCAATCTCCCAAAGGGAAAGAAGGCAGGGGGAAGGGACGTGGTGTGGCCGTGGAGTTTCAGGGGAGGACGGGGGAAAATTTGTGGCGCTGGGGCCCCCCGGACACAGCACCATTTTCCCCCGTGACGTTCCTTTATGCGACTTTTGTAAAAACCCAGTCCCCCCCGCGCGGGAAGAAAATTGAAGCCTTTTGGTTGGATGGCAACATGCATCGACTTCAATTGTTTCCCTCCTCTCGGGGGGACCACAGGCCTGTTGAGCAACCATCTGCTCTCACCGCCTGGCAAATTGCCCAGGCAGTCAGGAGTTCTGTAAGGAGCCAGCTGGTGTCTGTTTTGTTTCAGTTATTGGCTTGCAAACGGGCCCAGCCCAGCACTTTGTAATGTGAAGAAGGGGGTATGCAGTATGGCAACACTTGTGTCTCTTGAATCTGAAGAGGGGGTGAACATGGCCGATGGTCAGCACACCGCAGAACGCATCTGTGATGGACTCAGGTGCCAGTTTCTGTTGAGCTTGGTGCGGCCAGACCACCCAACAGCGCAGGTTTGAAGAGGGTAGGGAGATATAGGCCATGACCCAACTGGCGGGGAACAGAAGGTGTGGAGCGCTAAGGAATCCTAATAAAAATAATTTTAATTTATTGCGCCATTTTACGCATGCTTTACAGTTTTGCGTTTAAGAACCAAGTCATTGTAACACTTAACAATACAATAATTTAAGCTTTAAATAAGTCGCCCCTGCTGTGACGCTTACAATGTACAATGAGGTGGGGGAGATACAAAGTATAGGTGTTTTATACAATGGTGCTTTACAATGATGGTCCACCACTTAAAGGAGTGAAGGATGGAGATAGTGAATGGGCTAGGACACACACAACATACACACTTAACAGAATACATGAATGACTTTGTTTGTGAATGTGATAGGCCGCTCTGAACAAAATGGTTTGAGGAGCGCCTGAACATGCAAATTTGGAAAGCCTAATTTGTTGGGGTACGATTCAGAGGATTGGGTTAGTGGGGGGGGAGAGTTTGGAGGGGGAGGGGAGGTCGTTTTATGCAGAGGTTGTCGAAAGTCGTTTGCAGGCGCAGCAGTCGGTTAGGAAAGATAGAATGGGGAGGAGATGTAGGAGGGGTGCTGCACTGTGGATAGCTTTGTGGTGAGAACCATACTTTGGTTTGAAAGCTGGGGAGGCCTAGAGAAGTGGTTATGATAGAAGGAAGATAGAGGAAGACATTGCCCCAACGGTCAAACAGGAGGGAGAGTTGGTGCGACTCGGTGCCTGTAGCCTCCGTTTGTTATGTTCGGAGAGTTGTCTTCCAAAAGTCAAAACGTGCGCTCCCATGCTTGCACTGCGTGGTCTTTTTTCAACACTTGCACTGATATTTGCTTGTCAAATGAAAGGGTCTAATCAAAAATTAAATATAGCTAAAAGTGTCGTCACCTCAATACACAATATGTGGAAACATGTGGGAAAAGCACGTAGTTGAGTTACAAAAACCACCTGGGTGTGCCAACTACAGCAGCACCTAATCTTCGGTTGTGTTAAGCCTCTTCATCGAGCTACACACAGTGGTTCTGCTTCCTCACAGGCCCATGGAAGAACCTCGGTCAGTTGTTCCGAGACAAAGGTTTTTCCCAAACAGAAGTTCCCTGTCTCCTCAACTCCCAGGCCACAAAACAGCACGGTAGCACAGGCATGGGAAAAAGACGGCCCATTCTCCCAACCAGCCGAGCACAGGCTCTGAATGCGGCATTGCAAAATCCTGTCCCTTGAAATGTGTCATTCGGCTGGTGGAACGACGTTTCCGTAATGAATATCATTGCAGTCCCACAATACAATGTGCCCCCCAAAGCCGATTTCATTTCAGCGGCAAGCCTCCCTGGTCTCAAAAGCTGTTGGGGAAAAATTAAACATGCGAAATAAACGCCCCGTAGCAAGGTCCCCACCTGACCACCGATGCGTGGGGCCGTACCCATTGTTAGGATTGCTACAACCATAGGAAAGAAGGGTTCTGCCTACAATTCAATAAGGAATCCTACGAGTAAGGGGAACCTGATCCGGACCAGACCGCTAAAGTCCTCATCTATTGAACGAAGCCTAAAGTTGGAGGGAGGAATCCTCCAGTCTAGGGCTGGGAGAAAAGGTGGAACTCCTAACATAAATTGTAGATGGATAATTAAACAGAAAAAAAAATACTTTGGTCCTAACATCAAGCAAAACTGACTGATTAAGGCACCTAAGCACCCCCGGGTGCTTAAAAAGTAGATAAACAATGAAGTCAAGCAAAGCCAGAGGGGGAGCCGACTAAATAGGGAAAAAAGGTCATGTGACCCAACTGAAACAAAACCTAACAAGGGGTTCTAACACCCATGGCCAGGGACATACCTTTCCCTCACTGCCCTTGGGTAATGTTGTGTGGGGGTACTGATCTTGCGAGTGGCGCTGTACGTGTTCTGCCCAACTCCCAAGGATTGCAGGAATTCCAGTCTGTACACATTGAACTCCTCCTCTACTCCAGTTCCTCAGAATATCGCTGCAGGAGCGTCACGGTCTACCTCCCATGGACCCGTGAATGATTACCTGTTGCGACTGTATGAGCACAGCCGTGTCCAAATGTCAACGGGGCCGTCTGAATTAATTTCCATGGGGGAATCTTAGCACACGGCGCAGGAGCTCTGTAATGCCATAAACAGGAAGCGACGTGTGGTTTTTGGAAGCGAATCTACAGGCAGGGCTTGGTAGTGTGTGACAATGGCCGAATCTGGCGGCAGCTCTGGGCTTGGGCAACTCACTCACATACCTGTTGTATAGTGCTCACTTGGTCGTGGCAGAGTTTTTGTTGGGACTATCCGGATCTTGATGCACTGCTGCCAAGGTCCGCCTAGTTGCGCTCACTTGCGACGTTCCAGCATGGCCAGATCGTGATTTGCAGCTCTGCAACGCAGATTTCGCCTTCATGAACATCGCATCATATGTGACGTACCCACCAGGTGGAATTCCACGTTACTATGTTGAGCGGTTGTTGTGGCAGCAGCCAACAGTAATGGGAGTATCAGCTGCATTCAGCGCAATCAACTCGCAAATTTGCGCCGTTCACACTTCACCACTACTGAGTGGGCCTCTATAATTAAGAATATAATAATAATCTTTATTTATATGCGCCATAATATTCCGCAGTGCTTTACAGTTAACAGTTTCAAAACAACAAGTATAATTAACAACGTTAATATACAATAATTAAAGCAAATTCAGCGCCCTGCTGGTGAAAGCTTACAATCTACAATGAGGTGGGGGAGATACAAAGTACAGGTGTTTATATACAATGGTGTTTTTACAATGATGGGTCCAGCCATTTTAAGGGAGGAGGGATGCATGGAGATAGTGATGGGCTACACACACAGAATTACACATAGAATGACTTTTGATTAGTGAATGTGATTAGGCCACTGTGAACAAATGTGTTTTGGGGAGCGCCTTGAAACCATCCAATTGCGGATAGTCCTAATTTCTTGGGGTACAGCATTCCAGAGTATTGGCGCAGCGCGGGAGAAGTCTTGGAGTGGGAGTGGGGGTAGGATTAGTGCAGAGGTTAGTCGAAGGTGTTTGCAGAGTGCAGCAGTCGGTTAGGCCGATAAATATAAATGAGGGAGGAGATGTAGGGGGGTGCTGCGCTGTGGAGAGCTTTGTTGGTGAGAACCAGTAATTAGAATTGGATCCTATAATGATGGGCAGCCGTGTAATGAGTGGCGGGACTCTATGAAGGTCATCTGCCACGTTTTGCATGCGTTTGATGGAGTCAACGCGGATGGCGAGTGCAGATGATGCACTAGTCAGCCTGACGTCCCCTTATCTGCTGCTTCAAAAAACCTGCAAGCCTAAGGCATGAGGTTTTGGAAGAGGTGGAGGATGAGGGGTCACAATTCCATCACCTTCTGGGACAGTCAGCGCAACGGGTTCCTCACAAAGGGCTGGAAGGACTTTCAAAGTACATGCTGTATCAACAATTGAAACCTCCAGAGTCCGCTGTCTATATTTTCATAACCATTCCAAACTTTTTTGTATTTTAAAAGCACATAAGTACAGTTTTTGTCTATCCTTTTCTAATGCTATTGTGTTTCCATAAAGTGATGTTACAGAATTATGATACAATGTTTTTAAATTTTATTGAGTTTTAAAATTTGTAAATTTTTTTGTATTTGAAGGACTTTGTGAGGAGGATGAGGAGGAGTCAATGGAGGAGGAGACATCGCTCCAGAGGGAGGTAACAAACGCTTAGTCAGTATTTAGAGCGAGGGTGGGGTGATGCAGAGCAGGCAGAGATGACGCCTCTTGCAGGGGACTGCGTTTTCTTGGCCAGTTGGGAGTCTGCAGCACATGGTTGATTTCATGTGCAGTGCCTGAGAAACGACCGCCGCATCGAACACATTCACACCACGTTGATTATTGGGTGTACACCCTCCTAGACCCTCGCTACCGGGACAACTTTCAAAGCCTCATCAGACCGTTGAACCGGGAGCGTAAAATGCGGGAGTAACAAGACACACTGCTGCAATTATTATTATTATTTTAATTTTATAGCGCCATTTTATTCCATGGCGCTTTACATATGACAGGGAAAAATATAGAAGGTACAATAAAGATGTGCTGGACAAGGGACCACACAAGTACAGAGGAGAGAGGACCCTGCCCGCGAGGGCTCACAGTCTGCAGGGATGGGTGGAATGCAATAGGAAAGGGTAGAGCTGGTCGTACGATGGTTGAGTACACTGAGGATCATTGCAGGTTGTAAAGCTTGTCGGAATCCATAATGTTCTCCATTCCAGCCGAGAGCACTGCTGCTGCTACTGCTTTACAAAGCAGCTCTGTGCGTCGAGGCAGTGGAGACAGCTCTGCAACAAGAGGGAGCACAAGCAGCGCCTCTGCACAGGGCAAGACCATATGTTCCAAATGTGGTGAAGTTTTGTGGCAGCGCCACCAATGTCTACACCATCCGAGACGGCTCCATCAGCAGGAGGCAACGAATCCGTAAGATGGTGACAGACGACATGTCTTGCCCACTCAGTGTACCCCCAGATGGCTCTTCCCCATTCAAGTTTTGAGTCTCTAAGCTGGATACATGGCCAGAGCTTAGCCAGTATGCATTGGAGGTGCTGGCTTGCCCTGCTGGCAGTGTATTATCGAGGCGTCTTTGTGCTTCAGGTGGTGTACTAACAGACCGTCGCATGCGACTATCCTCCGATAATGTAGACCGGCTTACTTTGCTGAAAATGAACAAGGCATGGATCACGCATGTATTTGCCTGTCCTGTTTCCGATTAAATAACTGGTTGGCAACGTTATACATGTATCCTGTTATGTTCATCTTTCTACACCTGAACTGTACAGTCATGGCCAAAGTTTTGATAATGACCAAATATGATATTTTCACATGATCTGCTGCCCTCTGGTTTTTATGTGTGTTTGACAGATATTTTTATCACAGACAGAAATATAATTGTAAACATTGAGTAACAAAAGCTTATATTGACAGTTAGAATGAGTTAATGCAGCAAGTCTAATTTTGCAGTGTTGACCCTTCTTCTTCAGGACCTCTGCAATTCTCCCTGGCATGCTGTCAATCAACTTCTGGACCAAATCCTGGCTGATAGCAGTCCATTCTTGCACAATCAATGCTTTCATTTTGTCAGAATTTTTAAGTTTTTGTTTTGTCCACCCGTCTTTGATGATTGACCACAAGTTCTCAATGGGATTAAGATCTGGGGAGTTTCCAGCCCATGGACCAAAATCTCTATGTTTTGTTCCCTGAGCCATTTTGTCACTCCATAACTTAGGCAAATCAAACTCACATCATGCCTCAAAAGCTGCAATGTTGGAAGTGCATAATGTGGGTTGAACTTTGACAACAGCTGCAGTGCAAATGTTTGCCTTCATTGTTCTTGGCTTTTAAATAAAAGCATACAAGTAAATATAATAATACCTGAAAACCTCAGACTAGAGTGAACACTTCACACAACTGTTCACTTGCTGTGAAAGGCCTTTTTGTGGACTTCTATTATGTTTGCAAGCAATGTATTGTATTTTGATGGAGCGTCACACTAATAGATTTTAGTAAATTGAAAATAGAATAAAGCAGCACCAATTTTAGAAAAATGACAAGGATGAGCCAGTGACAGACACTCAGCAGAGTACACGCAGCGGTGGTTGAAGAAGTAACTGGAGCGGTGATCTGCATTTAAAAAAAAAAAAAAAACCTCACAGACTGCAGTGAACACTGAAACACAACTGTTCACTATCTGTGAAAGGCTCCTTTCTGTACTTCTATAGTGTTTTCAACCAATGTATTGTTTACGGATGGAAGCGCATCACACTATAATTTCTATTGAATGGAGCAGCTAGAATTACACTAAAGAAAAAAAAAAGAGTCTGTGAGTGACACGTGCAGATGCCTACAGACAGCGTTGGATGCAGAGCAAACTGCAGCGTCACCTGCACTCACACACACACCTTGCACAGAGCTGTTAAAACAACACTGCAAGGCAAAGGAAGCTTTACACAGCGGTTGGTAAACTAGCCTGCCTAGAGCACAGTACACAAAATCGCAATCTCTAACTGTCCCTCAGAGTCAGCAGAGCAGCGTTCTGTCCCTAACTGAGTTCACAGCACAGTGACGCTAAAATGGCGGCGGCGCCTTTTATAGTGCATTCTGACATCATTTCAGCAGCCAATCACAGCCATGCCATTAGTTAAGATGACCGCAGCAGTACAGGATGTGCCACACTTCGTAGGATTCCTCATTGGCTGACTAAAATCACAGTCCCTCTCAAAGAATTATGGGAACTTCCGATTCCGGTATACGATATAGGAAAAATATCGGAACTAAGTATCGGAATTCCGATACAGCGAATATCGGCCGATACCCGATACTTGCGGTATCGGAATGCTCAACACTAATAGCCAGCTGTTAATCAGAATGACATCGGTGGTGACACCCTGTTGACAGAGCAGAATGGAAGAAAAGTAACTGCTTTGTCAACATATCTTCACTAGAAGCAGGAGAACCGTCGTTAGGAGTGAGAGATCATGGTAGGGCAGAACATGCGGGTAGTTAGCGGCCGGTCAGTTCTTAGCCCTGTAGCCCATAAAGCCCCAAAGTCCCCGATAACCACTTTAATTGATAAGAGTTATGTAATAACCTGAGTCCAACACTGTCCCTGTTCAGATCCTCTCTGACAAATACATTTTGTGTCCCGCCCTGCTCATCCTCAGCATTCTCCAGGCTCTAGTATCAGCCCATCAGCTCGTGTAATGGAGAACCCCTGAGGAAGCTGACAGCGATACATGTGTGTCTCATTAGAAAGTACATTTCTCTTGCATTTCCCTTGCAGGCTTTGAGCATGTTCACGATTGATAAATAGCAAATCACCTTTATTGCATGTCACATTATTCATTCAGGAGGCTATTTTAAGACTCGTGATACCTGGTCATTATATTTTCCATGCACTTTAGTTAGCTATGTGCGCGGTGCTCGTGGATGTTTTTGATAATTGATGTCCTTACATAAGTAATCTTCATTTTATTTTTTTGCTATTTTCTCAATTATCTGTGTCTTGTTATTATACAGATCCAGTGATGTTTTCATGAGGTTGTAATAATTTTTAATTGTACTTTGTAGTATTGTGCGTTATATATATTTATATATATATTTTTTGTGGGTACAATAAACTTGATATATTCATCCACTGGCTTCTGGATCACGTGTAGCTAATCTTTGTGTATAGTTGACATGCAACGCGTCCTTCTGGCACTGCATACTGGTCCTCCTCATGCATCCAGACAGGCAGTAAACTCTGTTTCCTGGCAATCAGTACCGTTCCTGCACACATTGGCCTGGCAAACATCTGCACAAAAGTTGAATGGCACGAGTGCAGTGCAAAAGCACACTTTAGTAAAAGCTGAAGGCCACACCAATGTGACAAAAACAAGTTCAAAGGAGGAAATTACAAAAAAAACCCATAAAGGGGAAATAAGTGTTCCCCTGCCCTTATGAATGAGTATTACAGTCTGAGTGTATCCAAAGTGCTCCTGTCTTCGCTCATATATCACCACAGCTTTTATTCTGCACTTATTTTCTCTACATGTGCTTACCTCTTTATCTATAGCCTAATTTATATGCCCTCCCTGAGACTGCACATGCTTTCTCTACTGTTAAAACTGTGCAGAACTCCATCCCAATACCTGCTGCTCTCTTTAAGGCTGGAGTCACACTACCGTAGAATCACATAGCACTCGGACCAATGTTAATCTATGGGGCAGCCCATCATCCGTTTTTTCTCAGCCATTTTATACGTGCGAGAGAAATCGCAGCATGCTGCGATTTGTACCATATTACGGCTGAGAATCGCCAATGCAAGTCTATGGGTGCGAGAAAAAAAACGGACACCACACGGACCATGCATGTGACTTGCGAGAAATATGCACTGGTGTACTTAGAAAAGCCGGCAATTCAGTGTGCTATACTGTAAAATCACACTGACAGGTTAAAATAGAATAGATAGAATACATGTATACACATAGTATAGGTATATATATATATATATATATGTGTAATTGACACACATATATACAGTATATATATTTATATTTCATAGAGATATATATAGCAGAATAGGCAATATTTCAATTGTCGGCTTCTGTAAAATCATTTCAGAACGAGACAGGATAGGAGACATGGTTTACATACAGTAAACCATCGCTTATCATTTAGATTTATATATGTTCCTGAGTATTAATGTTAGTAGTGTGTGTGTGTGTGTGTGTAAAATTTGGGAGCTGTAGGTGTTTTATAAAAGCATTTTTTCACGGAAAAAGCTTGCGTGGGCTCCCGTGCAATTTTCTTCACTAGAGAGGGAAAGCCAGTGACTGAGGGCATATATTAAGAGCCTAGAAAGAGACCATGGTTTTTGGCTCCCCCGGCTCATAACATCTGCCCCCAGCCATCCCAGAAAAGGACAACCATAGAATGGGTGGGAGGTTGTCCACCTTAACTCCACCCCAAAGTGTGGTCTGTGGTTTAAATGGTCGGCCTCCAGAGGCATTCAGCGTTCAGTGTGTCTGGAGAGTGGAACTCCAGAGAGGTGCACGGGTTGGTGTTAAACTGAACCATGTGTTTTTGCTAACCCTGAGCGGCTGAATCCCTGTAGATGTATCGACTGTGATATACCAATTTGTTTTGTTTTCCTGTTTTGCCCAAAGAGCCGTTTTTATTTTTACTTCATCATGGTAGGGTTTCTTTAAGACAACTTAGCTAAATTGGCAAAGTAATTATCTATGGTTGCCTATACAAATGAGCGGATGAGGCAAAATTCAAATTTGCCTGTTCACGCAGTTTTTTCACTGGGGGTTTTAACAGACCCTAGAGCATAATAAACGTATTTGTAAAAAATCCCTATACTCATCTCATCACCTACCTCTCCTGCACCTATGTTCTGCACCGTCACCCGTACGGTCCTCGTCACATCTTCTGATCTTCGCCACTTGTGTTGCAATCCCCGACACTGAGCTGGGACTTCTGGCTCTAATGAGGCTCGGGAGGGTTCTGCGCAAGTGTGCTAAAGTCCACAATACCATGATATCACGACAAGCACCGTCACACCGTGGCTTGGATCGCCCTGCGTCGTATGAGAGCCTGAAGTCCCAGCTCAGTGTCAAGGGATCTTAACGCAAGCAGTGAAGATCAGAAGATGCAACGAGGCCGGACATGTGACGTTGAGGAGTGGAGAAGTGAAGAGGTGTACAGTGAGTTTAAGTATTTTTTTAAACATTTTGATAGCTCTTTACGGTTCAGAAATGGGAGCCAGAGAATTATTAATAATCCACATTTTACCATTTGCATAATTTTTTGTAAAATTTGAGAATTCAGTTCCACCCGAGTTCATTCGCTCATCTCGAGTTCCGAGCTTTATTTTTTTTACAAATGTAGATCTAATAAAATGTAATTGGACGGACATCAATGTTCATTATAAGATCATTATTTCTTCCTTATTGATTGTATTATTGAATTGCTGACATTTTCTTATGGTAAAAGTTGAGAATAGTTTCTGATGAAGGAAAGGCCTGATAAAGTCTGATTACAGCTCCGTCTGCAACATGTTATATGTGGCAGGATTGTGAGCGAGCTCAAAGTGGTACGAGGTGGGATGGACTTAGGTAACCCTGTTTAGTCGGTTACACAAAGTAAAAGGAGATAATAAATGGAAAACAAATGTTTTCTTCTTCTATACAGACATTACCCAAAACTTCACTTAAAATATCCTTTAAGGTTTGGAGAGTAGATAGTCAGTATATGTAATATATCCTGGAAATGAAATCTGTTACAGGAAATCTGGTCTCAGTAATGGGGTAGTCTTCTTATGGTGGTGGTCTTTTTAAAAGTTTTTTCTGTACATGAACTCCTAGGGAGTGTTTATTTTAAAAAAAATCTCCAAAATTCTCCAAAACCCATTAATCCCATATAGGCTTTTATCTTTGAATGTTAGCCACCATTGAAATATCTCCATCAACCTATAAGAGCCATTAAGAGGCTGTACAATATTATTGCCCAACTCCATGAATTGGACTGGAGACAACATTACAAGAGTTAATATGTTGCCGGAGGGAAGTATCCTAAATCGGCGGGTTTCCTACTTATTGACTTCTAATTTCTTGACATCATATTTTCTGTTAAGTAGTAAAGAGCAAACCAGTGGATGTTTGGATTTGCCGGATTCTGGCGGACTTTTTAAAACATCTGGTTTGGGACCGAACTTGACCCCACACTCCGAACCCCATTTAAGTCAATGGGGACCCGAACTTCAGTGCTATAAAATGACTGTAAAATGGTCAGCATAAAGGCTAGGGCTACAAAAGGAAGAAAAATGGGAGGTAAGAGAAGCACAATTGTCCTGAAAACAAAAGTGGATAGGAAACTGACTTAAAAGGGCTCTGTCACCATAGCAATCATGGTTAAAAAGGAAGTAAATGAATACCATAAAGATTTTAACAGTATCCTCATAGAGACTGAGATTTGGTACCACCATTCCAGTTAAAAATTTCACTCAATTGGAGGAAGAGGTAGACGTGGCGGTATAGGTGGAAGAAGCAAGGGAGAAGGTAGCCAACACTGTTGGTTGGGTTTTGTATTTACGAAGGAGGCACCAAAATGAAACAAATAGTAAATAGAGTTGATTACTGGCTGGGTGCGGCTGCTATAGTTGTCTAGTCATTCAAAGGTATGCCCAAGTCCAATGGGATCCATGCCTGATTCATTTTAAGGAATGTTATGTTTCCCACGTTGGATGCAGATTCATCTCTCTGTGATCACATCCCCTGCCGTAGTAAACACACATTTTGACATGACATTTGCCCCATGGCAGGCCAATACCTCCAAGGCATAAAGAGTAAGCTCAGGCCATGTGTCCAATTTGGAAACCTAGAAGTTAAATGGAGCAGACCCATCTGTTAGTCAGTGCAAACATTTGGAAACGTACTCTTCTGCTATGCTGTTGTAATGCTGCCTCCTGCTAATACGAACTCTATTACATGCTGGTACTGTATGTTGTGTCGTGCTCATAAAGTTTTGCCACATTTTGGCCATCCTAACCCTGTCTTTCAAGGTGCTGGTGTGTAGCCCTGGTGTGTAAGGCACACAGTATCCTGGAGGATGTGCGGAGAGGTAACAGTTTAATGCTTGATATCCATTCACTCCATCACACACTTGGACACACCCATAGGGTATATAAGGTAGTGACATGCACCAGAGTCAGTCAGTCAGTTTCCTGTCTTCGGACAGAGGAGTCAAGCCTTGGGTGGCTCAGGAGTGAGTCATCCCACCAGTGTGCAGTCTGTGCAGGAGGAGAGGAGATCAGATTGCATTTCCTGTCAGAGCTCTGTGTGAGCTAAAGTCAGACAGACGGAGACAGCTTTGGAGAAAGGGAAGTTTGCAGCAGAAACTTCAGTCGCCTGTCCCAAGGACAGTGAAGTTCAGTCGATGTGTTCCTGAACTAGGAGAATACTGAGAATCTGTCAGCGAGCTCCAAGGAAGAAGTAAGAAAGGATTGACTTTTACTACCATCCTAGGAAGTGTGGAGTGCTTATGTTAAGAGCGCGAACAGGGCGAAGGGCGCAGTGGAAGGAATTAGAGCAGTGCCTTAGGTATAGGATTACCTGCACAATTTACCCGGTCACTGGGGACCGAAGTGTTGCTATCGCTTCACGCATAGTAACGGAACAACCAGAGTCTTACTGGACCTTAGGTCGCAGAAAGCAGCCCTTGAAGTGTCGGTACGTAACCGGAGTCAGGTGGAATAGGGACTTCGAGCTAGGCCAAGCATAGAAGAACCTAGTTTCATCACTGGAAGGCTCCACCACAATGCTGACCGGGCAGTACAGCTATGGAGTTAGCTGGAGTATTCGGAGTTAACTTAGCTCTATGCTAGTTGGACTCATCATATTGGAAGTAAAGGAGGCCTCTAACCTGTTCAGCTGTTATCTCGAAGCACATTCTCCACCCCGACCAGCTCCCCGGGACCTGCCTAAACATCTGACAAGTAAAAGGTATGGAAAGACGCTGGATGGTGAGAGACTGATTCATTTATCTGCACCCTACATCATTATAACCATAGACTTTGAGGGACCAGTCCCACCTGTGGGGGACCCGTCATCTAGCTGCCACAACATCCCCTCAGAGATCTACTGCAGCGCTGGTCTTAGTGATCAGACAACTACAGGTGGCGTCACGAACTGTTATCTACTAATCCCCTGTAAATAGTTCCCCCCATCATACACCTGACCGCCAGGGCCACGGACCGAGCCACGCTACCAGTGACATCCCCTATAGAAATCTACGGGCTCGGCTCCGAGTACCCCATTGCCCTGGTAACCCACAATTGTGGTGCGGGTCAACACACTGGCAGTACCCCAGCTGCATTAGCGACTTACTCTACTGCCTTTGCCTTGCTCTTCCACTGAGCTCCCACTGTCAGGTAGGAAAGTCATCAGTAGTTTCTTTACAAGCATCTGCTAGTATTCATGCATTTGGCGCTCCCGCACTAGTGACGGAAGAAATGATTGTACATTGTTCTTATAGCAGGGATCCAGAAGGGTGGCCACCCAGCAATCTGCACTGGTGACAATAATAGCAACTCGTTGCATAGGCCCTGCAGCACATATTGACTTATGTGTGCTAGGCTGCCCAGAGGTAACAACAAGCTGTCCTTGGTGGGAGGTGTATAGTCTGGGTACTCTGTATCCCCCCAGCCACGCTCCTGTGATACCCGTGAGCTGATCTGAGTGCCACCCTGCTCTGAACACAGCTGTTCCTCCTCATTGAGATCCTTCCAAAATATCCCCTGTCTGTAGAGTTAGGTACCTCGCCACTGTTGGGACAGGAACCCACCCTCCAAGCCATGTGTGCACGACAGACTTGATAACAGTGTGAATTGGCCAAGCTCCTCTTACTTCTCTTCCTCCTGTGCTACCACCTATCATTGAAGCTGCAGTTGGCAACTGAGTTTCATCATCATCTGACATGTGCTGCAGTGGTCCACTGACCATGTGCACTAGCCCTGCCACGTACTCATCCTCCAAACTAATAAGTTGTTGGGCATCAGTGCACTCAGTCTCTTCCACTGCTGGGTCAGGGCCAGATGATGGGCTACGGAGCCACAGCCAGCAGAGTTATCAAAAAGCAGAAGAAACTACTGTATGACGTGAGGCTCAGACTGCTTGGCTGATTTGCAAAGGGGCCACTCTCAGCAATAGAATAGAACACCTTTTCAACATCTTGTGGCTTCACCATTCATGTAGTAGAATTTGGGTCTAAGAAAGGACTCATAACGACTTGTCACCTGCGTGCGTCAGAGGAAAGTGTTGTATTTGGATACATAACAGGTACAGGATGACCACGTCCTCTCCCTGCATCAGCAACACCACACCACCACCACCATCAGCAGCTACACCAGAACCACCATGGCCACGTCCACGTCCCCCTATTTGATGCTCTCCTCATTTTTGGAAGTGATTTTTCTAATCACTATGTACAAAGAGATGGCGGAAGAGTGCATTTATTTGCAACACTACTAGAAAACACACAGCAGTCCTGAAAAAATATTTATTTGTCCTAAGAATGGCAACGAGCTGGCTGATGCTAATTATTTATTTCCCTAACTACTATAAAATACTCACTAGTTTACGAAATGGCAGCGAGATGGCTGATGCCAATTATTTATTTTACACACTGCTAGAAAACACACAGCGGTCCTGAAAAAAGATTTATTTGGCCTGTAAATGTCAATGAGATGTCTATGGCAAATATTTATTGCAACACTACTAGAAAAGACAGCGGTCCTGAAAAATAATTTTTTTGTCCTCTCAATAGCAATGAAATGACTAATGTCAATAATTTATTAATTTTTCACACTACTAGAAAAGATAGCAATACAGAAAAAATATTTTGTTGACCTAGAAATGGCAACGAGATGGCTTATGTCAATTATTTATTTGGAACACTGCTAGAAAACACACAGCTGTTCTGAAAAAAATATTTATTTGGCTGTAAAATGGCAATGAGCTGACTGATGCCAATTATTTATGTCCAAGACTACTAAAAATCACACGCTGCTTTAGAAAAATGAATTCTTTGGCCTTTAATGGCAATGACATAGCTTATGCCAATTATTTATTTCTCAGATGACTATTAAACACACACTGGTTTAGGACAATTATATATTTGGCCTATAAATGGCAAGGAGCTGGCTGATGCCAATTATTTATTTGCAACACTACTAGAAAAGAGAGCGGTATAGAAAAATGATTTCTTTGGCCAATAAATGGCAACAAGACAACTGATGCCAATGATTTACTTCCAAGACTCTTAGAAAACAAAGCGGCTTAAAGGCACAGTACTCCTACAGGCGGCAGGGGCAGAGTACACACAGCAGAATAAAGGCACAGTACTCCCACAGGTGGAGGGGGCAGAGTACACAGAGCGGCTTAAAGAAACAGTACTCCCACAGGCATGTGGTGCAGAGTACACACAGCGGTTTAAAGTAACAACACTCCCACAGGAGGGCTGGTACAGAGTACACGCAGTACTGTAGTTTAAAGGAACAATCCTCCCACAGGCAGGGGGTGCAGAGTACACATAGTGCCTTAAAAGAACAGTACTCCCACAGGTGGGGGCATGTAGTGAACACACATCGGCTTAAAGGAACAATCCTCCCACATGTGGGGGGTGCAGAGTACACACAGGAGCTTTTTTGGCACAGTACTCCCACAAACATGGGTTGCAGAGTACACACAACGGCTTTAAACACAGTACTCCCACAGACATGGTTGCAGAGTACACACAGCAGTTTTTTTGCAGAGTGCGGTGTCAGAATCTGTCCCTTACTCCAGCTACATCCTATCCCTACACCAATTAGAGCATAATGGTGATGGAACTCATAATCTGGCCTTTATACAGGCAGGATCATGTGCTGTGCCAACCAAACACAGCCATGACAATACTTCAGAAGTGCCCACAGTCTAAAAGCTTGTTGATTGGCTGCGCCGCAGCCTTTCAACAAGCTTTATTAACCTGTTGAACCTTAACAGGAATCCAGACGTACATTGAAAAGTCCATGTTCGTGGTTCAGTACCGGACACTGGGTGTCAATTCAGGTTTGCTCATCTCTACTGCTGAGCCATACAAGAATATTTTCATATGCTGTCTTAATGACTGAAACGTGTCTCAAGACACTGAAACGTGTCTTGCAGCAATACCAGCGCTCAACAGATTAGCTGCAATTTGACAAATCCTTTACAAAATTAATAGGTAGCTGGACATCTCACATCAGAAATGATCACTGTGAACTTGGCAAACTGGTAATTAGGACATGTTAAGACTTAAGAGCAGAAGAAGAGTTGACCATACAAAAATTTGTGTTATGTTAATCCCAAAGAAGGTAAACACAGAACGTGACAATAACACACGAACAAGACATAGAAAACTCAAAGTAACCCTTTCAAAATGTCAATGGGGTAATATAGTCGACATTTGGATTCATTTTTCAAAGTCACAGAAGGCATTAAAAAATCTGATCTAGGATGAAATGCCTTGGCAAGATCACAGAACATGTGACTCTTCTGCCATGCAATCTTGATTTGGTTGAAATTGATGGACATGTGTCTTTTTTCAACCCTACTATTAACTATGTAATTTTGCAGTCCGGATTATTTAAAACTTTTTCTAAGATTTTGGAGTTCTCATACCGCTTTTGCTGTGGATAAAAGGATGAATAACTATGTTTACAAGTCATTGCTTGAAAATATTGCTAATGCTTGCATTGGCGGATTTAACGAACGTACATTTGTGCCAGCAGCCATCAATCTGGGGACACATATTTTTCTCTGATTGATAGATTGTAGTATTTGAGGTACACATCGTCATATCTATGAATAATGGGAAACTCACATTGCATAAAGACACTTGGGCCTTAATTCATCAAATAGTTTTCACCAGAATTCTAATGTAAGACCGGTTAAATGTCACAACATTTTTGTGCAACTTGTGCTACTTTTGGCATTTTTAAACAAGTCTCGGACATGGCCAAAGTTCACATCAGGGTGCATGGTTGAGGTTCACAACAAGAGGCATGGCTGAGGTTCACAACAAGAGGCATGGCTGAGGTTCATATTAGGGAACATGGCTGAGGTTCAGATGAGAGGAGTTGGCCTAGGTTCACATCAGGGGGCATTGCTGAGGTTCACATCAGAGAACATGGCTGAAGTGCACATCATAGGGCATGACTGAGGTTTACATCAGGGGGCATAGCTGAGGTTCATATCAAGGGGCATGGCTGAGGTTTATATCAGGGGGCATAGTTGAGGTTCACCTAAGGGGCATAGCTGAAGTTCACATCAGTAGGCATGACTGAGGTTTATATCAGAGGGCATGGCTGAGGTTCACAAAAGGGCATGGCTAAGGTTCACAAAAGGGGCATGGCTGAGGTTCACCTAAGTGGAAAGGCTGAGGTTCCCATTAGAGGCAATGGTGAGGTTTACATCAGGGGGTATGACTGAGGTTCACATCAGGGGTATGGCTGAGGTTCACAAAAGGGGCATGGCTAAGGTTCACAAAAGGGGCATGGCTGATGTTCACCTAAGTGGAAAGGCTGAGGTTCCCATTAGAGGCAATGGTGAGGTTTACGTCAGGGGGTATGACTGAGGTTCACATCAGGGGGTATGGCTGAGGTTCACAAAAGGAGCATGGCTAAGGTTCACAAAAGGGGCATGGCTGAGGTTCACCTAAGTGTAAAGGCTGAGGTTCCCATCAGAGGCATGGTGAGGTGTGAACCTCAACCATGACCCCCTTGATGTGAACTTCAGCCATGCCCCCTCATGTGATCCTCAGTCATTCCCCCTGATGTGAACCTTAGCCATGTACCCTGATGTAAACCTCAGCCATACCCCCTGACGTAAACCTCAGCATTGCCTCTTTATGTGAACCTCAGTCATGCCCTCTGATGTGAGCCTCAACCATGCATCTGTTGTAAACCTCAGCCATGGCCCCTGATGTCATACTGTTCTTAGACAATACTACAACCAAGGACATAAGTTTTAGATAACCAACCAGAAGAAAATGTGCGAATAAGTTCAACATTGTTACACATCTACCCTCATTCAGCAGGACTTCACCACCTTCCTCTATGACCACTGCCGTCTGCTGTCCAAAGATGAAGAAGACATAATACTAGAGTTGGTACAAATCACTTTGCAGGATGTGGTCATTAACCATGTCAATGATCTGTGATCACTGGACGGTAGGCATGAGAACCGTCTGTTACCTGACGAATCCGTAGCTCTTCTTTTCATCTGCCTGGCATGACATTATCATTATAGCATGACGCACTTGTGATATCACTCCAGGCCAGCTGATCAAAAGAAAATCCAGGGATGCCATTAGATGACGGGCAGCGCTCACGACTCCCGCACAGCAGTTACAGACAACTGTCATGGCTGAAGGAACGGGTCATACGAATCAATTAGCACCAACGCTAATAAATGCTATAAGGCTAATACTATTCCATCACTGTACTCAGTCTGTGTTCAACCTAGATTTTATTATTGTATCATCCAAGCAATTTCCTTATTTCCAAAAATTCTCTACAAATTCTAATTTATGATTCAATACAATGATCACTTTGTGTAGGAACCAAACGCTTTCTTCTCCGGAGGCCTCTTCATAAATGTTCAAAGCGATGATTCTGCATCATGTTTTGCAAAAGCTCTTACGGAGAGTAATAATAATTTACTGACTCACGTTTACAAGTTTTATCATCTGTACCTTAATAGAGTCATTTATCAACGTCAATATGGAGCGGTAAAACATTTTTTTTTCTCACGGGGAAAAAGGTTCAGATATGCACGTTCCTCGATCCATTTCAATTTTTCAATGTGGTAAAAATATGAAAAATAATAATTTTATATTTATTTGAAGGGTTTAAAAAATGCATTTATGCAAAGTTAACTTTTGATCTATTCAAATCGATAATAAATAGGGGTACTATTTTTTTTTCCGACAGGTAGTTACCACTGTTAGCAACTACCTGCCTGTTAGCTTTAAGGCATACAAGGAAAAAAATATATAAAATTGTCCTGGACAACCCCTTGAACAGTGGGAGAACTAGGAGCGAGACTCATGTACAGTTCGAGACATAGCTACCCCATAATTGCCTCAGATGCCTCCATTAGTGACAAAATAATTAAAATTCTTCAGTCACTTTAGCTGATATTGTTAAAGATACATGTAATGAGTACTATACAAGTTTTGAGGTTCAAAGCAGTATTTCTTCTTCAGATTCCTCTTCCTATCACTTGTTGAATAACCACCAGTGCCACATTATTCTGGCTCACTTTAATGGTCACTGTGCTTTAAACAAACTTTGCATAACTTCTTGGCACAAATAAATATAAGAAGCTTTGTAATTTATTTAATATAAGAAATATGCAATTTTATCCACTTATGAGCCACTTCACCTCACTTGAACTCACCATTCAAAACAGTTTTCATCAAAATAAGGAATGCCAGCACAGTGAAGTGTCAGGCTACACCTACATATTGAAGTCTATGAAAAGGGGAAGAAACACACAAATTATGCTGCTTCTAGTGACTGGTTTTTTTTATTATTCAGTGCTGGATTCACAGCTACACTACTCAGTACTGCAGTATAATATCTTCCATGATGGTATTGCTTCTAAAAAAATGTGCTACATAGAGGCAGAAGAGCAGGAATCTCTCTTGTCTGTGTGTGCTGTGTATAGAAGACATCATAGCAGCTAGTTTCCTCCCACTAGCTCAGAGACAAGTGAAAATTAAAGATAGAGCCTGCAGAGAGGAAAACTGGTGAAAAATGCAGAATGGGCAGCACGGTGGCTCAGTGCTTAGCACTGCAGCATTGCAGCGCTGAGGTCCTGGGTTCAAATCCCACCAAGGGGTGACTGTTTTTTATTATTCAGTGCTGGATTCACAGCTACACTGCTCAGTACTGCAGTATAATATCTTCCATGCTGGTGCTGCTTCTAAAAAAATGTGCTACATAGAGGCAGAAGAGCAGGAATCTCTCTTGTCTGTGTGTGCTGTGTATGGGAGACATCATAGCAGCTAGTTTCCTCCCACTAGCTCAGAGACAAGTGAAAATTAAAGATAGAGCCTGCAGAGAGGAAAACTGGTGAAAAATGCAGAATGGGCAGCACGGTGGCTCAGTGCTTAGCACTGCAGCCTTGCAGCGCTGGGGTCCTGGGTTCAAATCCCACCAAGGACAACATCTGCAAGGAGTTTGTATGTTCTCCCTGTGCTTTGTGGGTTTCCTCTAGGTTCTCTGGTTTCCTCCAAAGACAATACTGATAGGGAATTTAGATCGTGAGCCCCATTGGGGACAGTGATGAGGATGTATGTAAAGTGCTGTGGAAATAATGGCGCTATATAAATGAGTAAAATAAATATAAGTCATATAATGGACAACAGATTTATTCCTCAGGAACAAACAAGACAGCTTGTTCAGAAAAGTCGCCTGAAAGTGCAGAGACGTCAGAATATCTCATTCTCATGTAACATGGTCAGCCACGTTAGCGTAATCTGAAAAATTACCTGTTATGGTAGGTAGACATTAAAATTACAAATAACAATTATTGATAAAATACATGCAATACAGGAAAGTAAAAAGTACACATAAAATATAGCTAAAATATACAGTTAGGTCCATAAATATTTGGACAGAGACAACATTTATCTAATTTTGGTTCTAGACATTACCACAATGAATTTGAAACAAAACAAATCAGATGCAGTTGAAGTTCAGACTTTCAGCTTTCATTTGAGGGTATCCACATTAAAATTGGATGAAGGGTTTAGGAGTTTCAGCTCCTTAACATGTGCCACTCTGTTTTTAAAGGGACCAAAAGTAATTGGACAGATTAAATAATTGTAAATAAAATGTTCATTTCTAGTACTTGGTTGAAAACCCTTTGTTAGCAATGACTGCCTGAAGTCTTGAACTCATGGACATCACCAGACAATGTGTTTCCTTCTTTTTGATGCTCTGCCAGGCCTTCACCGCGGTGGTTTTCAGTTGTTGTTTGTTTGTGAGCCTTTCTGTCTGAAGTTTAGTCTTTAACAAGTGAAATGCATGTTCAATTGGGTTGAGATCAGGTGACTGACTTGGCCATTCAAGAATATTCCACTTCTTTGCTTTAATAAACTCCTGGGTTGCTTTGGCTTTATGTTTTGGGTCATTGTCCATCTGTAGTATGAAACGACGACCAATCAGTTTGGCTGCATTTGGCTGGATCTGAGCACACAGTATGGCTCTGAATACCTCAGAATTCATTCGGCTGTTTCTGTCCTGTGTCACATCATCAATAAACACTAGTGACCCAGTGCCACTGGCAGCCATGCATGCCCAAGCCATCACACTGCTTCCGCCATGTTTTACAGATGATGTGGTATGCTTTGGATCATGAGCTGTACCACACCTTCGCCATACTTTTCTCTTTCCATCATTCTGGTAGAGGTTGATCTTGGTTTTATCTGTCCAAAGAATGTTCTTCCAGAACTGTGCTGGCTTTTTTAGATGTTTTTTAGCAAAGTCCAGCCTAGCCTTTTTATTCTTGATGCTTATGAGTGGCTTGCACCGTGCAGTGAACCCTCTGTATTTAATTTCATGCAGTCTTCTCTTTATGGTAGATTTGGATATTGATACGCCTACCTCCTGGAGAGTGTTGTTCACTTGGTTGGCTGTTGTGAAGGGGTTTCTCTTCACCATGGAGAGTATTCTGCGATCATCCACCACTGTTGTCTTCCGTGGGCGCCCAGGTCTTTTTGCATTGATGAGTTCACCAGTGCTTTCTTTCTTTCTCAGAATGTACCAAACTGTAGATTTTGCCACTCCTAAAGTTGTAGCAATTTCTCGGATAGTTTTTTTTTGTTTTTTGCAGCTTAAGGATAGCTTGTTTCACCTGCATGGAGAGCTCCTTTGACCGCATGTTTCCTTCACAGCTAAACCTTCCAAATGCAAACACCACACCTCAAATCAACACCAGCCCTTTTATCTGATTAATTGAGAATGATATAATGAAGGGATTGCCCACACCTGTCCATGAAATAGCCTTGGAGTCAATTGTCCAATTACTTTTGGTCCCTTTAAAAACAGGGTGGCACATGTTAAGGAGCTGAAACTCCTAAACCCTTCATCCAATTTTAATGTGGATACCCTCAAATGAAAGCTGAAAGTCTGAACTTCAACTGCATCTGATTTGTTTTGTTTCAAATTCATTGTGGTAATGTCTAGAACCAAAATTAGATAAATGTTGTCTCTGTCCAAATATTTATGGACCTAACTGTATAAGGGTATATAAATTACAAGGTACCATGTACTTTTAGAAATATTCAAGATTAAATGAAATGAAGGTTAATTCAATTTCTGACAGAAATACTGCACACCCTGCCCTGACTCCATCGCCAACACAAAACATGGCCCCTGTATGATCGGAGCCAGGGGTGACATCATATACAATTACAGATAGACTGATAAGACATATTGAAGTAATGAAAACAGCTCCACACGAACCGCGGGAAAGGCTGAGCTTTATTATATGTACAAGAAAACAATGTATCACCTGCAATCCCACAATCATTCCTGCTACAAATGATGACATATGAGAGATAGTTATCAGCAGATCATTTTTCTTATGCATTTCTAGAATCATGTATCATGTACAGTACATTCTAAATATGATTTTTTTTTTATTTGATTCGCAATGAATCACAATACTGCAAAGCCTCCCGTTGCCCTGAAATGACGTTGTGTAATACACTGAGGTCTCTGAAGGCTGCCTGTATTCAACCCCTTTTTCTTGGCTCTTTAAAGTGAACCTGTCAGCAGGATTTTTCTATGTATATTACAGACACTGTCAGGTTGGCGTTGTTAAACTGATTAAAATGATACCTGTGGTGAAAAAATCCGTCTTGTGGTTCTTGTGTAATCAGTGTTAGAAGTTTCCAGTTAATGAGATGCCCGTGCCCCGGCGCGGGACTGTAGGCAAAGTCTTATCCTCCTGCTCTAAGGTAGAGAAACCAAGGAGAGGACTGCCCACAGGCCACCTGAAGCACAGTCTGTCTCTATGATGAGGAACATGTTTGTGCTTCGGGGCAGCCTGTGGATAGGTCTTTCCTTGGTTTTCTGCCTTAGAGAAGGAAGATAAGACTTTACAGTCCTGCCCCAGAGCACAGGCATCACATTAGCTGCAAACGTCTAACACTGATTACACCCAGGTATCAGAAATAAATGGTAACTGGTAGTAGTCAACAGTCCATTTAATAACACAGCTGGACCCGTTGAAGCATAGACATTAGTGTTGAGCGATATTGCTCGATATCTAAAAATATCGGATCGGAATGGTATCGCCGATATCACTAAATATCGGCGATATCCGATTCCGATACCGGAAGTCCCATGTAAGTCTATGGGAACAAAATATCGCAACTAAAAAAACCTTTATTTCCTTGTAAACACTAAATATACACACATAGAATACATATATATATATATACATGTCATTGTGACATTATATATATATATATATATATACATATATGTATAGTTTATACACTTCTACATAGTAAAATATCCTCTGATTCAATTGCCGGGTAAAGCCGGCTTCAGTGAAAAGACAGAAGCACCCGACATGAAATGACACTTGGTGTACATAGGGTTAACCATGTCTTTTCATGTCGTTTGCTATCTGATTTGCACAAACAATTAAATCAGTCTATGTTTGCAAAATTTCACACCTGTAGGGGTTAATTAAAGGTGTAAATTCGTTGTAAAAAAAACAGACTTTTTTGCTACGAATTTACACCTTTAATTAACCCCTACAGGTGTGAAATTTTGCACACTTACACTCATGTAATTGTTTGTGCAAATCAGATATCAAACTACATGAAAAGACATGGTTAACCCTATGTACACCAAGTGTCATTTCATGTCGGGTTCTGCATTTTCACAAAAGCCGGCAATTGAATTAGCGGCTATTATACTATGTAGAAGTGTATGAACTATATATATATATATATATATATATATATATATATATATATATATATGTGTCACAAACTCAATGACATGTATATATATATATATGAGGTGTAAAATTGCTGAAAAAAAATGCATGGGCTCCCGCCCTATTTTTGCAACCAGACAGACAAAGCCAGTGAGTGGGGGCAGATAATAATAGCCCAGAGAGGGACCATTATTTTTGGCCCCCCCCCCGGCTACTAACATCTGCCCCCAGACACCCAGAAAGGGCAAATCTCTAATTAGATTTGCCCTTTCTGGCACTTTGCCCGTCTATTCCCATTGCCCTGTAGCAGTGGCGAATGGGTTAATAAGGGGTTAAAATGACCTTGCAATTGAAAGGTCACTTTAAGCCAGGTTAATAATTGAGAGCTGTCAATTAGACAACTATCAATTATTAATCCTATTGTATGAAAGAAAAATCAAACACACACACTTTAATAAAAAAGAAGTTTAATGAAATAATCACACAGTTTTTGACCATATTTTATTTTCCTGCTAAAACCATTTCCTGTAATAAAAATAAAATAATAAAGCAAAATTATTCTTACCAATCCGATGTACAGTCAGGTCCCACGGTGTAATCCTTCAGAAAGGGTTAATGTTTACTGCAGGGACCGCAGCTAATGCTGCAGCCTCACAGTAAACCCCCAAATGAATGAGTTCCTCTCCTGGCTGACAGGAGAGGAAGTGGAAAGCTTAATTGATTGCTTTCCACTTTCACTTCAGGTCAGCCAGGGACACAATCAGTGACGTCAGAGGGAACTGGTTAACAAAAATAGGGGATCCCCTCGAAAAAAATTGGCGTGGGGTCCCCCCTATTTTTGTTAACCAGCCAGATGAAGCAGACCGCTGAGGCCTGGATTTTCAGGCTGTTAAGGAGCCAAGATCCATGGACCTTGCCAGCCTGATAATACCAGGCCACAGCAGTCTGCATATCTTGGCTGATTAACAAAAATAGGGGATCCCCTCGAAAAAATTGGCGTGGGGTCCCCCCTATTTTTGTTAACCAGCCAGATGAAGCAGACCGCTGAGGCCTGGTTTTTCAGGCTGGTAAGGATCCAATATCCATGGACCTTGCAAGCCTGATAATACCAGGCCACAGCAGTCTGCTTAGCTTGGCTGGTTAACAAAAATAGGGAATCCCCTCGAAAAAAAAACGGCGTGGGGATCCCCCCTATTTTTGTTAACCAGCCAAGTAAAATGCAGACTGCTGCGGCCTGGTATTAAAAGACTGTCAAGGCCCATGGATTTTGGCCCTCAACAGCCTGATAATACCAGGCTACAGCAGCCCCACATTTGGCGCATCAAAAGATGTGCCAATTGTGGCACTTTACCCGGCTCTTCCCACTTGCCCTGTAGCGGTGGCAAGCGGGGTAATAAGGGGTTAATGTCACCGTTGATTGCACGGTGACAATAAGCCCAGTTAATAATGGAGAGGTGTCAATAAGACACCGATCCATTATTAATCCCAAAGTTATTAAATGTTTAAAAAAAAGACACAGCAAGAAAAAAGTCTTTTAATGAAATAAAAGAGACAACACAGTTTTCATTTTTTTATTACTCTCTCATTCCTGCGACGCCATCGATCTCCTGTAAAAAAATAAAAAAAACAAACCAACAGTATACCACCTGTCCGACGCAGTCCATAACGACAGTCCCACGACGATCCAGCTCTGCTACATCGGAATGACAGGCAGAGCCTGACATCCCGGCGCAGCACAGCTGCTTACCAGCTTCCCCGGCGGTGACGTCATCGGACTGCTTTACGGCCGTGATTACCCAGCAGTCACTGCAGTTATCGCGAGATACTGCATGTGACCGCCGGGGAGAAGAGGATGGCGGCCATTAAGCAGCCCGGGATGTGACCGCCGGAGATCTTCTGCCAGGTAAGTGCCGCTGACTCCTGACAGACCCGACCGACGGACACTGACAGTGACAATTCCGATTCCGGTATCCGATATGACGAAAATATCGGAACTCGGGATCGGGATTCCGATACAGCCAATATCGGCCGATACCCGATATTTGCAGTATCGTATCGCTCAACACTAATAGACATGCGAAATGGCCATCGTCCTTGTCACTCTCTCCCCGCATGCCTCCGCACCTTGCTATCCATAATTAATGTCCTGTACCTGTAAGGAGGACGACCAGGCTCCAGGGACTTGTGCTGAGCTGGGTCCGGAACTGTTGAGGCTGCCTCCCATGTTGCCTGGGGGAAGGAATGAGGAACCGGACCAACCTTATCACCCATGTAGGAGGGGCGTGATAAAAGCAAAAGCGCGCGCAGTAGCAGGGAGTCTGGCTCGAACAGACAGCGCGCAGCAGGGTGAGCAGCGTGGTCCATCTCTGGAGCACCGGCACTGTGACAGGGTGTGTTTGTCGGCTGCCATTGCCACCGGCAGGACCGTAAGAGAGGTACCGTGCACCCAGAGACTGTGAGTACCCCACACGTGCAGAGGAGAGGAGGCCGAGTACCGGACACTCATTTGCGGCCTTCTCTGCCGTTTGCTGTACGCCAGCCCACATTTAACTCTAAGAGTCCTGTGGCCTGGTTTGCTTTGGCCGCACAAGTTCATGGACTAGAGGTCAGCGGAAGGTACCGGAGACCGACCGCTGCTGCCAGAAGATGGATCTTTGTTTAAAGGACCCCCTCTGTGAACATCTTTCCAGCCGTTGTCGGCGCTACAATCCCTACGGAATCATCTGCTGTGAAGGAACATAAAGGACATGATAAGTTTGATAACTGGACTGCTGTTATTCTGCACTTGTTGTTTCTGTTAACTACTATTTAACCATTTATCTCCCTGCGAGGTGTTTAATACACTGTTGATTAAACTGTTAAATTTGTTAACCCTTGCTCTGCCTCCTGTCTGTCACTGCATCCCACAACCTGCTTACATAACAGCTTTATGGAATAAAGGACTTTCTCCAAGAACGCTATGGTGAGTGCCACATACATTTTCTAATGTCCTATTATAGGGATTGAACACTAAGCACACTGGTGTCGCTATTCTCACTACTTTTTGAACTCTACAGTCACATAGAATGACTGAAGACTAATCACAAACTTGGACAAACCCTTTAATGCCCCTAACAAATAAAAATATGACAATCAGTATCACAAACAACATTTACATCCACTGTCATCCAGGTACCTTATAGATGACGATGCGCCCCTGAGGAAGGAGTTTTTTGAAACTCCGAAACGCGCGTCGGGGCGGCCATCTGTCCAGCGGCGTATTCACATTTCTGGGTATGACTTACAATTTCATTATGTTTGCTATGAGCCACCTTGTGGGTATGCTTTATATGTCCTGGTATTTACCGTTACATTTCTAGGGGCATGTATACTGTTCTCATATCCTTGCATTATATTGTCACTCAGTAATGCTGTGATTATCTGTTGACTTTGTCTACCCTTTTGTTTATCGCTGCTTGTTCATATGGCCCTATTACATTGCGCACACTGTTAGTTTGCATTCCCGTTGTGCCTTATTTCAGGTTTTAACTATTTTTGTAATAAATGTTAATTTTTATATTACCTTTTGACTGCTTCCTGTTCTTAGTGTTGAGACCTTCTCTGAGCTGTCTGTCAGCTTAACAGTGGACTCAGAGAGTGGCCGACTCCTACTATGGGGGTGGAAAAATGCAGCCACTGGGGCAACACCATCAGGCGGCCACACGGTGCCCCTCCCTACTGGCTGGAACATACCCCATCTAACCCCCCTAGATAAACCTCTGGCTAAATCCCTGCTCACCCAGCCTGACTCGCCATTTCTCAGTGTCCCTCCTCCCTACTGCTGCTGAGATCTCACACTGCTCAGTACAGTCTGCTGCTGTCAGCACACTGGGTGGGTAGAGAATTAATTAATTTGTGCTCATTAGATCCCTCTTTAGATAGACTCGTAAGATGCTCATCTTTACATCAGAATAAGGAAGCCATACTGACATGGATTTTCCAAGTAAATACATTGACCTTATCAGGTTTAAGGCTATGTGCCCACGTTGAGTTTTTTAAGCGTTTTTGCTGCGTTTTTTCCACGGCGGAAACGCTTATAAAAATTGCATCCCATGCAATCCTATGGGATTCCGCAGTTGCTATGTCAATGCTGATGATTTTTCCACTGCGGAATCGCATAGTGGAAAAATCCACAGCATGTTCATTATTTTAGCGGAATCGCCACGATAGGATTGCATTGAAAATGTTCAGTTTACGCATGTGGCTATGCCCACCATGCGTGAAGTGAGCGCTTCATGTGCGGTTGGTACCCAGGGTCTGGAGGAGCGGAGACTCTCCTCCAGGCCCTGGGTTCTCTATTCCTGTAAAAAATAGAATTAAAATAAAAATAAAAAATAGGGATATACAGTTAGGTCCATAAATATTTGGACAGAGACAACATTTATCTAATTTTGGTTCTAGACATTACCACAATAAATTTGAAACAAAACAAATCAGATGCAGTTGAAGTTCAGACTTTCAGCTTTCATTTGAGGGTATCCACATTAAAATTGGATGAAGGGTTTAGGAGTTTCAGCTCCTTAACATGTGCCACCCTGTTTTTAAAGGGACCAAAAGTAATTGGACAATTGACTCCAAGGCTATTTCATGGACAGGTGTGGGCAATCCCTTCATTATATCATTCTCAATTAAGCAGATAAAAGGGCTGGTGTTGATTTGAGGTGTGGTGTTTGCATTTGGAAGGTTTAGCTGTGAAGTAAACATGCGGTCAAAGGAGCTCTCCATGCAGGTGAAACAAGCTATCCTTAAGCTGCAAAAAACAGAAAAAACCCATCCGAGAAATTGCTACAACTTTAGGAGTGGCAAAATCTACAGTTTGGTACATTCTGAGAAAGAAAGAAAGCACTGGTGAACTCATCAATGCAAAAAGACCTGGGCGCCCACAGAAGACAACAGTGGTGGATGATCGCAGAATACTCTCCATGGTGAAGAGAAACCCCTTCACAACAGCCAACCAAGTGAACAACACTCTCCAGGAGGTAGGCGTATCAATATCCAAATCTACCATAAAGAGAAGACTGCATGAAATTAAATACAGAGGGTTCACTGCACGGTGCAAGCCACTCATAAGCATCAAGAATAAAAAGGCTAGGCTGGACTTTGCTAAAAAACATCTAAAAAAGCCAGCACAGTTCTGGAAGAACATTCTTTGGACAGATGAAACCAAGATCAACCTCTACTAGAATGATGGAAAGAGAAAAGTATGGCGAAGGCTGGTGGTACAGCTCATGATCCAAAGCATACCACATCATCTGTAAAACATGGCGGAAGCAGTGTGATGGCTTGGGCATGCATGGCTGCCAGTGGCACTGGGTCACTAGTGTTTATTGATGATGTGACACAGGACAGAAACAGCCAAATTAATTCTGAGGTATTCAGAGCCATACTGTGTGCTCAGATCCAGCCAAATGCAGCCAAACTGATTGGTCGTCGTTTCATACTACAGATGGACAATGACCCAAAACATAAAGCCAAAGCAACCCAGGAGTTTATTAAAGCAAAGAAGTGGAATATTCTTGAATGGCCAAGTCAGTCACCTGATCTCAACTAGTGTTGAGCGATACTGCTCGATATCGAAAAATATCGGATCGGAATGGTATAACCGATATCACTAAATATCGCCGATATCCGATTCCGATAGCGGAAGTCCCATGTAAGTCTATGGGAACAAAATATCGCAACACAAAAAACCCTTTCTTTCGTTGTAAACACAAAATATACACACATAGAATACATATATATATATACATGTCATTGTGACATATATATATAAACATATATTTATAGTTTATACACTTCTACATAGTAAAATAGACTCTGTGCTTGAGAATTGCTAAAATCATCAGAGAATGTATTT
This sequence comes from Oophaga sylvatica, assembly GCA_033576555.1. Taxonomy (NCBI): domain Eukaryota; kingdom Metazoa; phylum Chordata; class Amphibia; order Anura; family Dendrobatidae; genus Oophaga; species Oophaga sylvatica. The sequence goes on along the minus strand of JARQOD010000004.1, from coordinate 558,919,846 downwards.
GCCAATTTTTTCCGCCATATCTGCGTCACGACGAGGCACTGGTGAAGAAGAAGGGCGTGCTCTTCGTGGGTGTGTCTCGACCACGCACCACAATTGTGGGTTACCAGGGCAATGGGGTACTCAGAGCCGAGCCCGTAGAAGTCTATGGGATTGTCACAGGTAGCGGTGGCTCGGTCTGTGGCCCTGGCGGTCAGGCGTATGTTGGGGGGAATATTTACAGGGGATATATATACAGTTCGTGGCGCCACCTGTAGTCTTCTGGTAATTTGTACCAGCGCTGCTGTTGAGCTCTGAGGGGATGGTGAGGCAGCTAGATGTCGGGTCCCCTACAGGTGGGACTCTTCCCTCAGGTCGATAGTTATGGTGGGCTTGTGCAGGATGCAATCAAATAACACAGTCTCACACATCAGCGTCTTTCCATACCTTTTTACTTGTTAGATGGTAAGGCAAGTCCCAGGGAGGCTGATCCAATGGAGGATGTGTTTTCAAGATAGCAGCTGGACAAGTTAGGGGCCTCCTTTACTTTCACAAAGATGAGTCCAACCAGCATGAAGCGTAGTTCCCTCATAAACTCCAGCTATCTCCAAGCTGTACTGCCCGGTCAGTGTTGTGGTCGGAGCCTTCCTGTGATGAAACTAGGTTCTTCTCTGCTTGGCCTAGCTCAAAGTTCCTATTCCACCTGACCCCAGTTACGTACTGACACTCCAGGGGCTGCTTGCTGTTACCTAAGGTTCAGTAAGCCTCTGGGTTTTCTACCACCATGCGTGAAGCTATGGTGATGCTTCGGTCTCCAGTGACCGGTGACAACGTGCAGGACTTCTCCAATCCTATAGCACTCAGAATTCCTACCACTGTGCCTTTCGCCTTGTCCACGCTTGTAGCATAAGCATTTCTCACTTCAAAGGTTATAAAAGTCAGTCCCTTTCTTAACTTCTTTCTTAAGCTTGTTGCCAGACTCTCAGTAATCTTCTAGGCAGGAGCACGTCTCTGAACCTTCACTGTCCTTGGGACAGGAGACTGAAGTATATCTGCAACTCACTTCTCTCTTTCTTAATAAAATGTCTCAGTCTGTCTTCTAGTGGAGCACAGCTCTGACCAGGCTGAGGTGATCTGGCTCACCTGTACTGGACTCCACTTTCTGAACTGCACACAGATTGCACTCAGCTCTGCTGCTGACTGACTCACTGTCCGAGGACAGGAAACTGACTGACTTCTGCTGCATGTGACTAGACTATATATACCTGTGGGCGTGTCTAAGTGCATGTTGAAATGAATGTTCATTGAGCATTAAACTGCTATCTCTCCACACATCCTCCAGGGTACTGCGTGTGCCTTCACACCAGGGCTACACAGGTGTACACTCACTCAGTGGCGTGAAAACGATGGCCGACCAGTGTAAATGTTACTGCAATGTAAGATCGTGCCCCACAGCTCTGGAGTTCCGCCTCCTCATCCTCCTCAGTGTGCGGAAACTAACACGAAGGTCCCGCCTCCCTACAAAAGAGGGGCCCTCTCCAGATGCTAATGACACATGTGACTTGGCAGAGATGGCTAATGGACACGAGCAGAAGTGTGAAGGGATGGAGCAGTCAGAGCTCTCCCCCCACGGAAGCGACCCGATCGCCACGGAATCACCGTTGGGCACCCGGCCTGTAAACCCTCCTACGCTGCAAGAAGCGGAGGATACCCTAAGAGGCCTGGCCCGGCACCGGGAGGAGGTCGCCAGGATGGAAGCGAGCTGGCGTGCCCTAAAAATAAACTTGGAGCGGCGCCAATCCCTCTTACCTGAAGTGTCTGTACCGGAAGGTGAGGCACCCGTTCTAGTAGAGGAGCCCTTGCAATGTGATCCGGTTGACGTTGTCGCAGTGGAGGCACCCGTTCCTGCAAGAACCGCAGCACCGTCAGCACCCCAGATCCCGCTGTCTGCCCCCGTCGCTGAGACAGAAGAAGCGACACCCGTCCTCATGGAGGAGGCCGCGCAGGCACCAGAGGTCTACCTGTCTGTACCGGAGCCCCGACTGTCATCTGATTTAGAGCCGTCTGCTTCCTCCGCAGGGGAGCGCCGCCAGGACTGGGGGGCGCCAGGAGAGCTGCCGCAAACCGGACATCGCAAGCTGCAGTGGAGTGGTGGAGACATGGAGCTGCTGGTGGAGGAGAATTTCAACCGGCGTCAGGAGGAAGAGTGGAGACGTTGGGAGCGGGAAGCAGAGCGACAAAGGGAGCAGCGAGAAACCCAAAAACTTCGCCAACTTCAGGTGGAGAAGGACCGGGCAGATAAGGACCGGATGAGAAAGGATAAAAGTACGGTGAGGGAGCCGCGGCGTAAGGGTGCAGTACGGAGCTTTAAATTGAAAGGTGGTTGGGGCTTCATCCAGGAGCCTGGACTTTATTTAGAAGTTTTTGTGACCAGGCGGGACGTGGAGACTCACCTCCCAGAAGGACACCCGGGGAGGGACCTGTTGCCAGGAGACTTGGTGACTTACACCCGACACTGGGGTTACAATGGGTGGTACGCCCTAAATGTTACCAGGTGCGACCCCTACTCCCCAGAGTGTCAGGAACCTGTGAGACCCTCGGAGCCTTCAGCCTCCCACATCCAGGCCTCTGCAAAAGTGCCCACCCCACGCCGTAAATCTCCACAGCCTCCCTCAGTGGTCTCCTCAGCAGCCCCAGCTATGGACATGATAACTATAGCTGGCCCGTACCCGGCGCCTGTTAGGCCCCCTGGGGTTCGTTCAGTCCGGGACATAGGGTTCCAGACCCGGAGGGAGATGAAAGAGGTGGCCACACAGACCCAGATAGCGGGTCACGACTTGACTGTACAGGCCACACGACGTCATCAGGTCCTGGTGGTCCTTGGTGCCTCGGATGTTTGGCAAGCATCAGAAGAGTACCAGGTGGTACCTGGAACACCCCGGCCAAAGAAGTATAAATAACCCGGACAGGGTCCCTGTATGTAAATAGTTAAATTGTTGATAAATAGTTAAATTGCTGATGTACCCGGACGGGTGAATGTTCATAAAAAAGTTTTTTAATTTAATAAAAAAAAAAAAAACACATTTTTCATTACTTTTATTACAGTCTCATCCTGCGACGCCATCGATCTCCTGTAAAAAAATGAAAAAAAAAAAAAAAAAGTATACCACCTGACCGACGCAGTTCATAGTAACAAGTGTCCCACGACGATCCAGCTCTGCTACATCAGAATGACAGGCAGAGCCTGTCATCCCGGCGCAGCACAGCTGATTACCTGCTTCCCCGGCGGTGACGTCATCGGACTGGTTTACTGGCCGGGATTACCCTGCAGTCACTGCAGTTATCGCGAAAAACTGCATGTGACCGCCAGGGAGAAGATAATGGCGGCCTCAAGCAGTCCAGGACGTGACCGCCGGAGATCTTCTGCCAGGTAAGTGCCGCTGACTCCTGACAGACCCGACCGACGGACACTGACAGTGACAGTGACAATCCGATTCCGGTATTCGATATGACGAAAATATCGGTATTCGGAATCGAAAGGCCGATACAGCTAATATCGGCCGATATCCGATATTTGCAGTATCGTATCGCTCAACACTAATCTCAACCCAATTGAACATGCATTTCACTTGTTAAAGACTAAACTTCAGACAGAAAGGCCCACAAACAAACAGCAACTGAAAACCACCGCAGTGAAGGCCTGGCAGAGCATCAAAAAGAAGGAAACACAGTGTCTGGTGATGTCCATGAGTTCAAGACTTCAGGCAGTCATTGCTAACAAAGGGTTTTCAACCAAGTACTAGAAATGAACATTTTATTTACAATTATTTAATCTGTCCAATTACTTTTGGTCCCTTTAAAAACAGGGTGGCACATGTTAAGGAGCTGAAACTCCTAAACCCTTCATCCAATTTTAATGTGGATACCCTCAAATGAAAGATGAAAGTCTGAACTTCAACTGCATCTGATTTGTTTTGTTTCAAATTCATTGTGGTAATGTCTAGAACCAAAATTAGATAAATGTTGTCTCTGTCCAAATATTTATGGACCTAACTGTACTTACCCTCTGTCGGCCCCCGGAGTCCTCCTGGTCCTCAGCGGCGCTGCCGGTAAGTTCTGTTCCCAGGCATGCTTAGTGAGAATGACCGCGACGTCGCAAAGGTCATTCTCGCTAAGCACGTCTGGGAACGGAACTTGCCGGCAGCGCTGCTGAGGACTGGGATCGCCGCTGAGGAGATCAGGGGCCGCCAGTAGGTGAGTATATCCATATTTTTTATTTTTTTATTATTTTTAACAATCATCAATAGTAAAAAGTTGGTCACACTTGTCAAGCACTATGCGTGACAAGTGTGACCAACCTGTCAATCACTTTTCCTAGCGATGCTTCAAATCGCTTTGAAAAGCTCGAGCATTCTGCAAGCTTAAAACGCTTGTGTTTGGCGGAAAAATGCATGCGAATTCCGTATGCGTTTTACCCGCGGCAGGGAGTTCCGGAACTGCTCCAGACAATTCCGGAGCATTTCTGCAATGTGGGCACATAGTCTAACAGATCTATTTACTCATGTATGTACATTGTAGTTTGTATTGTGAGATTTGGTGACAGATCCACTGTAAGTCTTTACATTTCTATTATCAAATTTTGATCCTTGTCTAAAATGACAGCAGGATTTGTCCTGTATGATAGCGGAGTGTTACCAACCAGGATTAGACCCAATAAAGTCTGGAAATGATCTTCAACAGCTGCATATAGTACATAGCGGCATGGTTTGTTATCAGCCAACGGCATGAAATTTCTTGATGGATTTCATCATTATCAGATGGGATTGTTAAAGTTTTGTTATGTGAAATTCAGCATTGTTTTCAAGAAAAAGTGTAACAGGCAGCAAATTTGTATTTCCACACTAAACAATAAAGAAAGCTTAGATTTACGCTGCTGTATGGAGCGTGCACTCTCGTTAACTTGTCCCTGTAGAAATGATCATGGCTCTAAAAATGGATGTTAGTGGTCTGAATAATTGTTAGGATTTGTATCGATATCCATAGCATTCATCATTCAAACTTTATTGATCGTAGATTTTACTTTATCATTGGATCTGCCTAAAAATAATATAATGTTTGTGGCCGGCCGAAAGAGGATTTACGAGACCCTTTCAAAGGGTTTAACGGGATTAGAAAAACATGTCTTCCAGGAAACAAAAACTTGTCAACAGGTTTTTGCCTGATATTGCAGCTCGGTGAAATTGAAATAATAGGACTGAGCTGCAATACCACACATGGCCTACAGACAAGAGTGGTGCTGTTGTTGGAGGAAGTAGCTGTTGTTCTACATTTCTATAAAGTGTTGAATTTCTGCCTTACCATTTAAAAGGTTTCTACAAAAGGAAAAAATTTTAACAAACAAAACTGACCCTGCACTTATTGACAAAATAAGTCAAATGTGAACAGGTGCGAGCTGCTGTGACAGCAATTATATACTAAAGAACACGTACAACAGTGAACCTTGTGTGCTAAGGTACATGTGGACATTGAATATATGAATTTTAAACAGTTAATAGAGGTATTAGGGTTCCTTTTGGCCAACTTGTGTGCGCCCCTCTTCCACAACCTTAGCGCACTCAGGCCCTGATTCATCAAGAATCGTGATTTTCTTGCTGGTCTTGATGAGGGTGTGTGGCAGAGTCAGACACTCCTAATCATGAAGAGGGGCTCCTCTCTTCAGAAATCAAAAGCGTCTGAATAGCAATGGGGGCCTCCATGCTCCAATCCAGAAATCTTCTCAAGTGATTCTGCTCGGTTTTCTTTTCTGTAGCAGACATATGGGGATAGTGACTGCCTCAATATTTGGGTTATAACACTCCCCAGTTTCATACAATAATCTCCCATCTGCAGGGGTTGCCTTGTCATGGCAGATGGGCACACACTAATTGGCCAACTTGTGCCCTAAGTTCTATTTTATAAGCATAGTCTATGTAGCAGTGATACAGCTCATTATTCACAAATTCAATATTCACATATACAGCGGGAGAAATAGGTATTAAACACATCACCAATTTTCTAAGTAAATATGTTTCTAAAGGTGTTAGTGACATGAAATTGTCACCAGATGTTGGTAACAACTCATCAAATCCACACAGGGAAAGAAATCACACCATAGATGTCCATAAATTAAGTTATGTGAAATAATATGAAATGCACAGGAAAAAAAGTATTGAACACAAAAAGGTGAAAAAAGCCACTGAAAGTCATGACACCAGCTGAAATGTATCAGTAATTAGAAAACAATCCTGCCACTTATTGAAAAATAATATCAGCTGGTTCAACTGATGGCCTATAAAAAGATGTCCCTTTACCAAGGCGCCACTCAAGAAACATCTCATGATAGGTAAAACCAGTAAGCTGTCTCAAAACAATTGCAACCTTATTGTTGCAAAACATACTGATGGCATTGATTACAAAAAAATTTCCAAACTACTGAAACTGCCAGCGAGCATTGTCGGGGCCATAAACTGGAAGTGGAAAGAACATCATTTCACCATAAACCGGACATTACCAAGTGATCCTCACAAAATTTCAGAGGAGTGAAAAAGATTGTCAAAAGAGTTGTCCAACAGGCAAGAATCATCTGTGGAAAGCTACTATAAGATCTGGAATCAGCAGGTACAATTGTTTCAAAGAAAAAAGTAAGTATTATGTGTAGCCCTGGTGTTAGGCACACGCAGTACCCTGGAGAGTGTGTGGCGAGACAGCAGTTTAATGCTCAATACCCATTCACTCAACATACACTAGACAACCCTTAGGGTAGTGTAGTTACTTGTTAGGGAGTGGTCAGGGTGTATATTGGTTGAGTGATTTTATTTTAGATAGTCAGTTTCCTGTCTTCGGACAGAGCAGACGTGTGGAGTCTAGCTGGAGGGGAAGTCGTCCAGCCTGCTCATCATCAGTTCAGAAAGTGGAGGCTAGTACAGGTGGTCTAGTTCACCTCAGCCTAGTCAGAGCTGTACCTCACCTGAATACATTGAAAGAAAGAAGAAGCTTAGTGCAGAAAGACTTCAGTCACCTGTCTCAAGGACAGTGAAAGGTTCAGAGACGTGCTCCTGCCTAGTGATAACTGAGAATCTGTAACTAACTCTAAAGGAAGTGAAGAAGGGAGTGATTACACGACTTTTTGCAAGTGTGAGTGTTTATGCTACCAGCGAGGACAAGGCGAAAGGCACAGTGGAAAGATTATTGGAACAGTGCTTTTGGATTGAAAAGTCCTGCACATTGCTACCGGTCACTGGGGACCGAAGGATCACTATTAGCTTCAAGCATAGTGGTAAGAAAACCAGGGATTTACCGGACCTTAGGTCGCGGCAAACAGCCCCAAATAGTCAGTACGTAACTGGGGTCAGGGGAGTGAAGACTTTGAGTCCGTGCACGACAAGACAGGAATTCAGCTCTCTCACAGGAAGGCTCCTACCACAAAACTGACTGGGCAGTACAGCTATGGATTAGCTGGAGTTATTGAGGGAACTACGCTTCAGGCTGGTTGTACTCATCGTGTTGAAAGTAAAGGAGGCCCCTAACTTGTCCAGCTGCTGTCTCAAAATACACTCTCCTTGGATCAGCCTCCCTGGGACCTGCCTGAACATCTTACAAGTAAAGGTATGGAAAGACGCTGACCGTGTGAGACTGTGTTATTTATCTGCACCCGACTTCACTAACTTCATAGACTTTGAGGGACCAGTCCCACCTGTAGGGGACCCGACATCTAGCTGCCTCACCATCCCCTCAGAGATCTACAGCAGCGCTGGTACAAATTACCAGAATACTACAGGTGGCGTCACGAACTGTATATAAATCTATCCCCTGTAAATATTCCCCCAACATACGCCAGACCGCCAGGGCCACAGACCGAGCCACCGCTACCTGTGACAATCCCATAGACTTCTACGGGCTCGGCTCTGAGTACCCCATTGCCCTGGAAACCCACAATTGTGGTGCGTGGTCGAGACAAATTGGCGTCACGAACAGGATACGAAACTCGCAAAATTGCGAGCCCTGTGTGCCTATGGAATTGTTTTTGTGAAAAAGGACTGTTTGCACTTTTGGCGCCAAAATCGCCATTTTTGTCGCCATATTCGCGCCCTCAGGCGCTGGAGAAGAAGGTGGGCGTACCTTCGTGGGCGTCTACCCCCCTGTGGCGCGAAGAAAATGCCTGCCCTCTCAAAGTGCTATTACAATATGCGATCCTGCCCTACAGCAAAGGAGGTCCGCCTCCTCTTCACCTTCCCTGCGAGGAGGAGGAGACGCAAACCCCGCCTCCACGGAAGAGACCGGATGTCTCTGGAGGAAGAAGAAAGAATCTTCTGGAACATCATGGAAGCAGGACGTGTGCAGCCGAGCAGGGAAGCGGAGGAAGGCAGGCCCCGTGCCCCAGCCAAGCTGCCACCAGCACCGGAGTTATCCGTGGTCCTGCACCTGCAGCAGGCGTTGCTAGAAATTCAGGAAGAAAATGCACGCCTGAAGAAGATGGTCCAGCACCAACCTGGATTTGAAGAGATCGAGAGACGCCGGCGTACCCTGGAGCAGCGGAGGCTGTGGGACACGGTGATCTCTCCCTCAACGACCCCCCACGATTCGAGTTACCGAAGATTCTGCTGCCCAAGGCGAAGGAGCAACCGGAGGCTGCCCCCGAAAGTACCGATCCTGATCCCACCGGTGAAGCGGTGGAGGCGAAGGAGGTTGAGGAGGTACCGCCAGTTCCGGAACGCCCGCCCGGCCAGGAGGCCGCAGCAGATGATTGGTCCCCGACAGGGACACCGGAGGGGTCCTGTCCGTCGTTACCAGACGTCGACTGGGACGAGATGGCGCGCCTGGATGACGTCGCCTATACCGCCCAGTGGGAATATGAGTGGCAGCGTCGTGAGGAGAAGCAGAAACGCCAGCAGGAGGAAGAGCGGGAAGCTCAGCGGAATCGTCAGCGACAACATGCAGAGCTGATCGCGGACAAGGAGAGTGTCCGGAGAGAGAAAGGTACCCTGAGGGAACCGCGGCGGCAGGGGTGTGTGACTGAGTTCCAGCTCCGGAAGGGCTGGGGCTTCATCCGTGAACCGGGCCTCTACCCAGGGGTCTTTGTTAGTCGCAGGGACGTAGAATCCCACTTACCGCAAGGCCATCCCGGAGGGACTTAGTTAATGGAGACATTGTCACGTACACACGGCACTGGGGAATGAAGGGATGGTATGCCCTTAACGTCACCATCGTCCGTGACCCCGTCCCAGACGCAGGTAACGTCACCACTACCGCAGCGTCCCCGTCTCCAGCTCAAGCAGTATCCGGCCGTGCCCCAGCATCGCCCCCTGCAAGTTCATCGCAAATTAAAGCAATATCTACATCGCAACTAGCGACCCAGTCTCAATCGCAATCCATGACACGGTCCATATCGTTAACTGTGATTGAAACGCAATCGGTGTCTCGTGAGGAGAATGTACCCGTTGCGCCCCTAGAGGTTCGCACGAGAACTGTGGCGACCCAGACCCTAATAGCAGCGCATGATTTGTTAGTAATGGGATCTAGGGACCATCGCATTGTTCCAGCCCCCGGGGTGGAAAATGTATTTGAAGTAAATGAGTAATTAAACAGTAAAGAAGAATCGGTGAGATCCATATAGGGTCTACCATAAGTAATATTGTAGAAAGTTTAAGAATGTTTTACAAATTTTTGCACAAGTTGAAGAGTATAATGTATATAATGCATATATATATTGCTAACCGTAGAATGCCCGGCTGGGTAACCAGAAAAAGTTTGCACTTTAGTATTATTATAATGTGATATTATATCTGTGTCTTTGTTTTACAATGGACTTTGAGGTTGAGGACTGTGCCAGCCCAGAACTTATTTGTATATAGTTGCGCTTCGGTGCTTTATCTTGGTTTTACATAAAACCAGTACAACTACCTCTGAATGCAAAAACCCGTGTGGTGTGGCACTGAGTGAGGTCTGCATTCGGATGTCCTGCAGCCCACCCAGGACCTACGTTGAAGGTTTGGTGCGGGTCCTTCACAAGAATACTGTATATTTATTGAATGCTATTTAATATTTGTATTTTTCTCTATATAATGTTTTTGTTTTGCAACGTTCAAGATATCCTCACCTCCCGGATGGGACGAATTAATGTTTCATGTTTGATGTTTTCATGCATAAACAAAATGTCTCTTTGTATTTTACAGCCCGGAGTGCTGTCTTTTACCATGGGGGAATGTGTAGCCCTGGTGTTAGGCACACGCAGTACCCTGGAGAGTGTGTGGCGAGACAGCAGTTTAATGCTCAATACCCATTCACTCAACATACACTAGACACACCCTTAGGGTAGTGTAGTTACTTGTTAGGGAGTGGTCAGGGTGTATATTGGTTGAGTGATTTTATTTTAGATAGTCAGTTTCCTGTCTTCGGACAGAGCAGACGTGTGGAGTCTAGCTGGAGGGAGGAAGTCGTCCAGCCTGCTCATCATCAGTTCAGAAAGTGGAGGCTAGTACAGGTGGTCTAGTTCACCTCAGCCTAGTCAGAGCTGTACCTCACCTGAATACATTGAAAGAAAGAAGAAGCTTAGTGCAGAAAGACTTCAGTCACCTGTCTCAAGGACAGTGAAAGGTTCAGAGACGTGCTCCTGCCTAGTGATAACTGAGAATCTGTAACTAACTCTAAAGGAAGTGAAGAAGGGAGTGATTACACGACTTTTTGCAAGTGTGAGTGTTTATGCTACCAGCGAGGACAAGGCGAAAGGCACAGTGGAAAGATTATTGGAACAGTGCTTTTGGATTGAAGAAGTCCTGCACATTGCTACCGGTCACTGGGGACCGAAGGATCACTATTAGCTTCAAGCATAGTGGTAAGAAAACCAGGGATTTACCGGACCTTAGGTCGCGGCAAACAGCCCCAAATAGTCAGTACGTAACTGGGGTCAGGGGGAGTGAAGACTTTGAGTCCGTGCACGACAAGACAGGAATTCAGCTCTCTCACAGGAAGGCTCCTACCACAAAACTGACTGGGCAGTACAGCTATGGATTAGCTGGAGTTATTGAGGGAACTACGCTTCAGGCTGGTTGTACTCATCGTGTTGAAAGTAAAGGAGGCCCCTAACTTGTCCAGCTGCTGTCTCAAAATACACTCTCCTTGGATCAGCCTCCCTGGGACCTGCCTGAACATCTTACAAGTAAAGGTATGGAAAGACGCTGACCGTGTGAGACTGTGTTATTTATCTGCACCCGACTTCACTAACTTCATAGACTTTGAGGGACCAGTCCCACCTGTAGGGGACCCGACATCTAGCTGCCTCACCATCCCCTCAGAGATCTACAGCAGCGCTGGTACAAATTACCAGAATACTACAGGTGGCGTCACGAACTGTATATAAATCTATCCCCTGTAAATATTCCCCAACATACGCCAGACCGCCAGGGCCACAGACCGAGCCACCGCTACCTGTGACAATCCCATAGACTTCTACGGGCTCGGCTCTGAGTACCCCATTGCCCTGGAAACCCACAATTGTGGTGCGTGGTCGAGACAATTACACTCAACCTCCATGACTTGTATGCACTCTCACCAATTAAGACTCAATTTCTGAACAAAAAGAATGTTCAAGCACGCTAAATAGTTACACAAGCCTGTGAAATACTGGGAGAATATAGTTTGGTCAAATGGGTCCAAAATTGGACTCTTTGGATGCCATAATACACATCATGTTGGGAGATGAAAAGGCACTGCACATTACCCCATAAACACCATACCAAGAGTGAAGTTTGGAGGTGGGAACATCAATGTGTGGGTCTGTTTTCAGCATACAGCACTGTCAAACTTCATTTAATTGAAGGAAGGATGAATGGACAAATGTACAGAGATATTCTTGTTAAAAATCTGTTGTCATCTAACAGGATGATGAATATGAAACAAGGGTGGACATTTCTGCAAGATAATGATCCCAAACACACAGCCAAGAAAACTCACAATTGGTTTCAGAGAAAGAAAATAAAGCTGCTAGATTAGCCGAGCCAATCCCTGAACCTGAATCCAATAGAACAAGGAACTAAAGCTCAGAGTTCATAGAAGCAGCCCATGGGACCTTCAGGATGTGAGGAGTGTTTGTGTGGAAGAATGGGCCAAAATCACACCTGAGCAATGTCTGCAACTAGTTTCTCCATACAGGAGGCATTTAAGTTTTTCACTATTTGTTTCATTGCAGCCATTTGGTAAATTCAAAAAAGTTCATTTTTTTTCTCATTAATGTACACTCTGCACCCCATCTTTACTGAAAAAAAAACAGAAATGTAGAAATTGTTGCAAATTTATTAAAAAAGAAAAACTGAAATATCATATAGTCATAAGTATTCAGACCCTTTGCTCAGTATTGAGTAGAAGCACCTTTTGAGCTAGTACAGCCATGAGTCTTCTTGGGAATGATTCAACAAGTTTTTCACACCTGGATTTGGGGATCCTCTGCCATTCTTCCTTGCAGATTCTCTGCAGTTCTATCAGATTGGATGGTGAACGTTTGTGGACAGACATTTTCAGATCTCTCCAGAGATGCTCAAATGTGTTTAGGTCAATGTTCTGGCTGGGCCAGTCAAGAATAGTCACAGAGTTGTTCTGAAGCCACTCCTTTGTTATTTTAGCTGTGTGCTTAGAGTCATTGACTTGTTTGAAGGTGAACCTTTGGCCAAGTCTGAGGTCCAGAGCACTCTGGAAGAGGTTTTCATCCAGGATATCTCTGTACTTGACCACATTCATGTTTAATTCAATTGCAACCAGTCGTCCTTTCCTTGCATCTGAAAAACACCCCCATAGCATGATACTGCCACCACCATGTTTCACTGTTGGGATTGTATTGGGCAGGTGATGAGCAGTGCCTGGTTTCTCCACACATACCACTTAGAATTATCACCAAAAAGTTCTATCTTCATCTCATCAGACCAGAGAATCTTATTTCTCATAGTCTAGGAGTCCTTCATGTGTTTTTTTAGCAAACTCTATGCGGGCTTTCATATGTCTTGCACTGAGGAGAGGCTTCCGTCGGGCCAATCTGCCATAAAGGCCAGACTGGTGGAGGGCTGCAGTGATAGTTGACTTTGTGGAACTTTCTCTCATCTCCCTACTAGATCTGTGGAGCTGAGTCACAGTGATCTTGGGGTTCTTCTTTACATCTCTCACCAAGGCTCTTCTCCCATGATTGCTCACATTGGCTGGAGGACAAGGTCTAGAAAGACTTCTGGTGGTCCCAAACTTCTTCCATTTAAGTATTATGGAGGCCACTGTGCTCTTAAAAACCTTGAGTACTGCAGAAATTCTCTTGTAACCTTGGCCAGATCTGTGCCTTGCCACAATTCTGTCTGAGCTCCTTGGCCAGTTCCTTTGACCTCATGATTCTCATTTGGTCTGACATGCGCTGTGAGCTGTGAGTTCTTATATAGACAGGTGTGTGCCTTTACAAATCAAGTCCTATCATTTTAATTAAACACAGCTGGACTCCAATGAAGGAGTAGAACCATCTCAAGGAGGATCACAAGGAAATGGACAGCATGTGACTTAAATATGAGTGTCTGAGCAAAGGGTCTGAATACTTATGACCAGTTGATATTTCAGTTTTTCTTTTTAATAAATTTCCCAAATTTTCTACATTTCTGTTTTTTATCAGTCAAGATGGGGTGCAGAGTGCACATTAATGAGAAAAAAATGAACTTTTTTGCATTTACCAAGTGGCTGCAATGAAACAAAGAGTGAAAAATTTAAAGGGGTCTGAATACTTTTCGAACCCACTGTATTTACTTAGAAAATTGGTGACAGGTAGTGTTGAGCGATACGATACCGCAAGTATCGGGTATCGGCCGATATTAGCTCTATCGGCCTTTCGATACTTAGTTCCGATATTTTCGTCTTATCGGATACCGGAATCGGGATTGTCACTGTCACTGTCAGTGTCCGTCGGTCGGGTCTGTCAGGAGTCAGCGGCACTTACCTGGCAGAAGATCTCCGGCGGTCACGGGCTGGACTGCTTCATAGCCGCCATCATCTTTCCCCGGCGGTCACATGCAGTTTCTCGCGATAACTGCAGTGACTGCTGGGTAATCCCGGCCGTAAAGCAGTCAGTCCGATGACGTCACCGCCGGGGAAGCAGGTAATCAGCTGTGCTGCGTTGCGATGACAGGCTCTGCCTGTCATTGCGATGTAGCAGAGCTGGATCGTCGTGGGACTGTCGTTATTATGGACTGCGTCGGACAGGTGGTATACTGTTGGTTTGTTTTTTTTCTTTTTTTACAGGAGATCGATGGCGTCGCAGGAATGAGTGTATAATAAAATTAATGAAAACTGTGTTGTCTCTTTTATTTCATTAAAATACTTTTTTCTTGCTTTGTCTTTTTTTTATACATTTAATAACTTTGGGATTAATAATGGATCGGTGTCTTATTGACACCTCTCCATTATTAACCGGGCTTATTGTCACCGTGCAATCAACGGTGACATTAACCCCTTATTACCCCACTTGCCACCGCTACAGGGCAGTGGGAAGAGCCGGGTAAAGTGCCACAATTGGCACATCTTTTGATGCGCCAAATGTGGGGCTGCTGTAGCCTGGTATTATCAGGCTGTTGAGGGCCAAAATCCATGGGCCTTGACAGTCTTTTAATACCAGGCCGCAGCAGTCTGCATTTTACTTGGCTGGTTAACAAAAATAGGGGGACCCCTACGCCGTTTTTTTTTCGAGGGGATCCCCTATTTTTGTTAACCAGCCAAGCTAAGCAGACTGCTGTGGCCTGGTATTATCAGGCTTGCAAGGTCCATGGGTATTGGATCCTTACCAGCCTGAAAAACCAGGCCTCAGCAGTCTGCTTCATCTGGCTGGTTAACAAAAATAGGGGGGACCCCACGCCAATTTTTTTCGAGGGGATCCCCTATTTTTGTTAATCAGCCAAGATATGCAGACTGCTGTTGCCTGGTATTATCAGGCTGGCAAGGTCCATGGATCTTGGCTCCTTAACAGCCTGAAAATCCAGGCCTCAGCGGTCTGCTTCATCTGGCTGGTTAACAAAAATAGGGGGACCCCACGCCAATTTTTTTCGAGGGGATCCCCTATTTTTGTTAATCAGCCAAGATATGCAGACTGCTGTGGCCTGGTATTATCAGGCTGGCAAGGTCCATGGATCTTGGCTCCTTAACAGCCTGAAAATCCAGGCCTCAGTGGTCTGCTTCATCTGGCTGGTTAA
>JARQOD010000004.1:558839631-558897131 GCA_033576555.1 Oophaga sylvatica | reverse complement strand
ATCACATAAAGTCTTTAAATAAGATTTTTCTTTCAATTGCTAAAAGAGATAAGATGGGTCTCCACTTGGTACAAACCCTCCTTGTTAAAACGTTTTCATGACAACACAAAGTGGATACATGGTGGGACCTCAACAATCAGCCATATTCTGTAAAGAAACCCAGCTGTAAGTGATTAATTTCCCTGCAGTGCCACTACAGGAGGAACAAAGAATTACACTGTTTTCATTGAAGCCGATAGATTGTGTAATACAGGGAAGCACGGATCCTTCAGAGGGAGCAAGACTCATTTTACCTTCTCTAAACTCAGGACAGGAACTTAAATAAAAGATCTCTCCTCAATTATCCCAGAATATTCTAAGAGGGTAAATAAAAATGAGTATTCTAAAGTAGACAACACCAAAAAGGTCAAAGATTGAGCCATTCTTATTTAGCTGGCACAAATATTCCGTTCACTGACCTGCCCCTCTATCTAAATACCCAGGCATAGTGACTTGTTGGATCCACCACCCCAGCACTATGGGAACATGTCCGGCTAGTACACCCCTCTATTAAAACCAGCTACTATCACTGTCATCAGGACTAGCGAAGATAAATGAGACAATAACAGAGAAAAATGGAGCCTACATGCCCTCCAAAATTATTTTACGAAAGAGTACAAAGACTTAATTCATATAAAATGTAAATATTTTATTAAACATATTAAAAAATTAGTGCAAGTATAACATGATTATAGTGATCAGTAAACGGTTTCAGGAAAATGATGACGGCACGAGGTGTGTGATAACACAGACAGACGATTAGCACTCAATGAGAAGCTGCATGTATGTAGTTATATGCTACACAAGTCTGATATAAATCACAATGAAAAGCAATAACTGATCCTAAAGAAAAGTACTATGGAAAGCCCTGTGGTATTAACAAATGTGGACTAGATGAGCGTCACATTGAGTGGGTGCATGTGGGTGGAGCCTCCGACACCATCCTCATCACTTCCAGGCTAATGCGTGTCAGGGAGAACACTCCTGGTGACATCAGTGACACGTATTGCTCCATGCAGATGTCTTCAGTGACATGGGGTAGACAGGAGCATCTGTGCGCATGTGGAGCGCCCCCAAGGGCATAGGGTACTCGGTAGTGGGCTGGCGGTTCTTAAAGGGGAAGGTCACGGTGGCAGTGACCAGGTCCGTGGCCCTGGGCATCCAATAAAAATGATGATGGAAATGTAAAATAAAAGGGGAAAAAGGGAAAAAGTTTGTGATGCCACCTGTGGTATTTGGCAATATAGGTGTTAGCCGATGCTGCTTCAGAGTCCGCTGGGGCTGATGGTGATGCAGCAGAGTTGTTACAGATCCCCACAGGTAAAGCTAGGCCCCAGGGCAGCTGTATGTGTAAGAGATGATGGTGGTTGTAGTGCAGGGCAGTTGATGCAGTAAATAAATCTGAGGTCACAGCGGGGTTGTAGTTACCTTTACTTGATGATTTAGAGTACAGACCGGAGCACTGCTAGCAGATGGAAATGGAGATCCGGACAGAATGGAAGCAATTCAGGATCCACTAAGCCAGGTGGGGTTGGAGGCCTTCCGACTGCACTGTACTCTGAGGTCCTTGCTGCTTTAACCTCTGCTCAAGTTCCTCTCACTCTCCTTAAGTTCTTGCTCGTATGGTAGGCAGCTTGAGTCTATTGCAGGTGTCGCTCTGTTGTGGCGGCTCCGGGCTCTGATATTCTGCTGTGCCCCGAGTGTTTGATGGGGCAGGAGACCTTCAGTTCCCTGCCCTCTGGATTTAGCTGCTGGTACCATAGTACCCAGGCAACCATGGACTCCGGTGTCTGGCTCTTTAGCGCTGAGATCTATGATGAGCTTGATTACAGCTCCACTTACCCCTAGACGCCTCTCTTCCTCTCTAACTCTTCTCTGACTCAGACTGCAACTCTAGTCTGGGGACGAGCTCCTCACTCTTCCTGTACCCAGCACTGACTAACCAACCCCGCCTCCAGGCCAGAATTAATAGGGAAGCTCCCCTGAAACCGGGTTTAGAGCTCCCCCTTCTGGTCTGGAGTTAGGAAAAGTGTTGCATGTTGGTATTACCTGGCCAGGGGATCCCTCCTTGCTTTCAGGCATGACATCACCCCCTGTGAGGGAGGCAATGCCACTGTGGCAACCGGACTTCCGGGGTGCCACACATGCGCAACCAGCGGAGATCATATATGAAAGGTGAAGATAATAGGCATTGCATGGTGCCCATGGAAAGAGAGAGAGAGAGCATGACCTGCCAAAAAGTGCAAGTTCTTGAAATATATTTAGGTAGATATTCAGCCAGTCATATTTGTTTATAAATAATGGATGGTACGCAACCTCTATACTAGAATCACAAATACTCATGATTGTGCAAGTGCAAAGAATACATTTGAAATATGATACAGACATGATGCGCAAAAAGTATATATGATGACATAATAGAGAATATAGAAAGGCCAACATGACTGTATATAAAACACATGATTAAAAATGATTGTTTTTGTCATTCACGTTGTCTCTGGGATTTTTTAATCATGTGTGTTTTATTTTTTATTTTAGTTTTTATTTTATAATTTATTTGCCTGTTTTCAACTCATCAAACCCTCAGAAATATGCCTCTTGTGTGTTGGCCTGTATATGTCCTCCATTATATCATCATATATACTTTTCATACATCATGTCTGTCATCTATTTTATCACTAATTCCTCTCTGTCCAACCCTTCTTGTCCATCATAAACATCAACCACCTTTAGTGGTGACGGTAGTGGTGGTTCCTATGTCACCATTATTTAATCTCCCATGAGAAAAAACAGAATTTTGCCCTGCACCCAAAATTCAACCATTTTATCAATGTCCTCCCTGTCCAACCACCATCTACCACCTTCAGTAGTGACGTATGGTTATGGTGGTTCTTTCATCAATGTAATATAATCGCCCACAAGAACAACCACAATTTCATCTTGTACCCAAAATTCATCCATTTTATTAATGGTACCTCTCTGCCCAACCCTTTATTGTCCACCATCTACCACTTTCAGTAGTGATGGATGTTTATGGTGGTTCTTTCATCAATGTAATATAATCTCCCACAAGAACAACCACAATTTCATCCTGCACCCAAAATTCATCCATTTTATAAATGGTACCTCTCTGCCCAACCCTTTATTGTCCACCATCTACAACCTTCAGTAGTGATGGATGTTTATGGTGGTTCTTTCATCAATGTAATATAATCACCCACAAGAACAACCACAATTTCATCCTGCACCCAAAATTCATCCATTTTATTAATGGTACCTCTTTGCCCAACCCTTTATTGTCCACCATCTACCACCTTCAGTAGTGATGGATGTTTATGGTGGTTCTTTCATCAATGTAATATAATCGCCCACAAGAACAACCACAATTTCATCTTGCACCCAAAATTCATCCATTTTATAAATGGTACCTCTCTGCCCAACCCTTTATTGTCCACCATCTACCACCTTCAGTAGTGATGGATGTTTATGGTGGTTCTTTCATCAATGTAATATAATCACCCACAAGAACAACCACAATTTCATCCTGCACCCAAAATTCATCCATTTTATTAATGGTACCTCTTTGCCCAACCCTTTATTGTCCTCCATCTACCACCTTCAGTAGTGATGGATGTTTATGGTGGTTCTTTATCAATGTAATATAATCGCCCACAAGAACAACCACAATTTCATCTTGCACCCAAAATTCATCCATTTTATAAATGGTACCTCTCTGCCCAACCCTTTATTGTCCACCATCTACCACCTTCAGTAGTGATGGATGTTTATGGTGGTTCTTTCATCAATGTAATATAATCTCCCACAAGAACAACCACAATTTCATCTTGCACCCAAAATTCATCCATTTTATAAATGGTACCTCTCTGCCCAACCCTTTATTGTCCACCATCTACCACCTTCAGTAGTGATGGATGTTTATGGTGGTTCTTTCATCAATGTAATATAATCTCCCACAAGAACAACCACAATTTCATCTTGCACCCAAAATTCATCCATTTTATTAATGGTACCTCTCTGCCCAACCCTTTATTGTCCACCATCTACCACCTTCAGTAGTGATGGATGTTTATGGTGGTTCTTTCATCAATGTAATATAATCTCCCACAAGAACAACCACAATTTCATCTTGCACCCAAAATTCATCCATTTTATTAAAGGTACCTCTCTGCCCAACCCTTTATTGTCCACCATCTACCACCTTCAGTAGTGATGGATGTTTATGGTGGTTCTTTCATCAATGTAATATAATTGCCCACAAGAACAACCACAATTTCATCTTGCACCCAAAATTCATGCATTTTATAAATGCTACCTCTCTGCCCAACCCTTATGGTCCACCATCTACCACCTTCATTGGTGACGGATGTTTATGGTGGTTCCTTCGTCAATGTAATATAATCTCCCACAAGAACAACCACAATTTCATCTTGCACCCAAAATTCATGCATTTTATAAATGGTTCCTCTCTGCCCAACCCTTATTGTCCACCATCTACCACCTTCATTGGTGATGGATGTTTATGATGGTGGTTCCTTTGTCTCCATAGAAAATGCAGTAACAACAACAAAAGAATGTTTCTGTGTTATGACTGTAGGACTTTTGGTACATAGCTCTGTGGAAATAGATTGAATTAACCCCTTAAGTTAAGCTGGGTTTCCTTTAGCTCTACCTTACTATGCTACGCTTAATGTATGTAATGAGTAAACATATCCACAGACAAGAATGTATTTCATCTTCGTTGATGCTCTCCAAATGAGGGCAACCGCAGCGGGAAAATGAGATCTCATGACGTGTCAAACAAAAGTCACTTTGTTTTGTCGGGGAAGTGGTGCAGGCTCTCAACTGTGCGAGTCTTTCTTGCTCTGCAGGTACCAAAATACATCAGACGTAACCCGATAACACCCAGCATATAGATGGATCCTTGTCCCCATTTGTATTATTAATATATTATGAATAGACATAGTTTGCTGAAATAAGCGGAAAAATTAATTTGTTGGCAGCCACATACTTTCCTGTATCAAGTAAGCGATTCCAGCAACTAATGTGTACTTTATTCCTGGCACGCAACGTAGAGGAAATGATTCCCGTGGACGTCACTAATCGTTCTGGTGTTTTCCAGCCTTGAATCAAGGAGCACTTCCCAATTATTAGAGTGGACTTCTCCTTTTGTAGCTTCACTAGTACAGATCGAGAAACGGTGAGGAACGGTGAGGTATCATGGGGAATACAACTAATCCAAGAGGGAGAGGGTGTATAAGACTTTTCTTTAGTAGGAAAGGGGTCATGCGATGATCATCTAGAGACCCTGGATATATGGTAAATGTATAATCGGGGGATCATGAACTGGGATCTCAAGCAATCATTCATCTCCCATCCTTTGAATAAATGATTAATTTTGTTTATGGTCCCCACCCTTTAAGGTGTATATAGTGTCTGTCTCTTATTCCAGTACAGTGCTGGACTATCTCTATAAGGGGTCATGCAGATGAGCGTAGATATTTTTGACCGGAACACAGAAAATCCGTGTGCCATCTGATTTTTTTTTTATTACATTTCATTTATAAACCCAGGAAACTATATTTGATCATATCTATTTTTTAATGTAGATGTATGAAAATCGATCACACATGGACGTCACAGTGATATCACACGGACGTCACGTAGACGCAAGAATTGCACATAGACGGCACATGGATGTCACACGAAAGTCACATGGACACCCGTATCACGCATGAAAATCACATAGACATAAGAAAATGGACACACGGGAAAAAAATAGGATAAAAACTAGATGAAAATCGCATGATTTTTCTTATGCAAGTCTGCTGCTGACCTATAAAAAAGCATATAAAAAATTGTTCAGTGTTTCATCCAGAAAAGTGGGATGATTTTGTTTCAGTACAATCCTTTTTTTTTTTTGCAGATATTAATAATTTACAAGATCACTTTCAGTTTCCTATGTTACAGAATTGCAATGTATCCGTAAAGATCGGGTCGGGTGTTATAATGTGGCTCCATATAGCATCTGTTTCTTTTTGCGCACCCTTAGACTTGAAAGGACGAGTCTCAACCGATTTACGGTAAAAACTTGTGCACCCTGCAATTTCTTCCACACAGATTCGGTCAGCGAAAAAAATCGCTCAACTGTACCATCCCATTGAATAAAATTGGATGGAGTGCGGTTTGTTTTTTCCACGAATAGTACTCGGACCAAAAATACGGTCGTGTGAACGAGCCCTAAGACTGATAGGGAATGGACACAGCTGTAGTGGACATTGAGGAGGAGCAATTCTATTTGCGCTGCCCTGGTCCGGTGTCATGGTTGGGTGTCATAGTCCGGTGTCACAGTTGGGTGTCATAGTCCGGTGTCATGGCCGGGTGTCATGGTCGGGTGTCATAGTCAGGTGTCATAGTCCGGTGTCATGGCCGGGTGTCATGGTCGGGTGTCGTAGTCAGTGTCATAGTCCGGTGTCATAGTCTGGTCCTTTGTGGCAGACGGTCATGATGTCAAACAAAGCCTATAAGGGTCAGAGGCATCAAGAATGCTAGAAGCAGAAGTGAACCTTGGGGTCCACGGAGGAAAGGTCTAAGTGCAGGATCAGGACAGCGAGAATCGATTTGCTCATCTCCAGTAGACATGCTTGATGACAGCTCTATTGAAATGAGGGACACAGCACCCCAGTTTTCTTGAGTGGGTCCCATTAATAAGAAAAAAATGTACTATAGTATGAACAAATATAATAAAGAATTTTTTTTTAATGAATCTACTTTTTTATTGACCTATTTTTCTGTTTTATTTCAATTCCTCCTCACTTTAAAATTTTTCCCCTCTATATGGTAAAAAAAAATGGTTTCATTCAAAATTGCAACTCGTCCCCACATGGCTTTGTCGACAGAAAATAAAAAAGTTATAGTTCTTGGAACGTGAATTGGAAAAATTAAAAGGAAAAGAAAAATGACCACATCTCCAAGAAGTAAAGTTAAGGGCTCATTGCCACTTGCGATGTAATTGGACTAGTGCGATCCGATAAAAAATCGGAGATTGCACTTGGCCGAATGTTAACCTATGGGGCCGTGCACATCTGTGCATCTGTGATTAGTTTCTCATGCCGATTCAGCATGCTGCGATTGCATTCGTGAATTGGATTGCATATGCAGTGCGATTCCCGCAGACACTATCAATGGAGGCGATAGAGAAATTAATTTCTCCCTCTATTGTATTGAGTCGCACTTAGTACCAGGGCTATGGGGTACTCGGCACCGAGCCCATGAAAGTCTATGGGATTTGTCACTGGCAGCAGGACTCGGTCCGTGGCCCTGGGCGCTCATACAATGGGGGATATTTACAGGGGATTATAAGGATAGGTAGTTCGTGACGCCACCTGTGGTGTCTGGCCAATTGGACCAGCGCTGCTATATGGATCTTCCTAGGGGATGTTATGGGGCAGCTGGATGGTAAGTCTCCCACAGGCGAGACTGGTCCCTGGAAGTCTATGGTGGTGATGCAGGGTGTAGTAAATGAAACAGTCTCACACAATGCAGCTTCTTTCCATACCTTTACTTGTAGGTGTTTCAGGCAGGTCCCGGGAAGCTGGTCGGGGTGGAGAATGCACATTCAGGATAACCGCTGAGCAGGTTAGAGGCCTCCTTTACTTCATATGCATGTGAGTCCAAACTTGCATGAAGCGAAGTTAACTCTGTAATCTCCAGCTTGTTTCAATAGCTGCAACGCCCGGCCGACATTGTGGTGGAGCCTTCTATGTCTCTGATTCCCAGATGTTGGTGAGAACTAAGGCGTTGGGGCTGATCAGGCCTTGCCCGTCCTGTCCTCCCTGACTCCGTTTACGTATCAGCGCTTAGGGCTACCTTCTGCTACTTGTAGTCCAGAAAGCCTCCGGTTATCTTGTTACTAGGCGTGAAGCGCTAGCAACGCCTCGGACCCCGGTGTCCGGTGAATTAGTGCAGGTAATCCGGTACCTGAAGCACTTATCTCTGTCCTTCTCCACTGCGCCCTTCGCCCTGCTCTGGCTCTTAACATAAGCACTTGTAGCTTTGATGGAAATGTCAGCTTTCTCCAGAGCTTACTGAACAGCTCTCAGTATCCTCCAAGTCCAGACTGGACTGACACTGAACTACACTGTACTAAGACAGGAAGCTGACTGACTAAACTCCTCTGCCTCCTCAACAGAACTGAACACTGGGAATGACTCACTCCTGAGACTCCCAAAGCTTGAATGGCTGACTGCTACGTGTCACTACCTTTTATACCCCTGATGGGTGTGTCCGAAAGTGTGAGTGACGTGAATGGATATCAAGCTTTTGCGGTTACCTTCCTGTGCATTTTCCTGGATTATGTGTGCCTGACATAGCTGGGCCACACATCATGAACATAAAAATAGATATTTTGAGTCCATATTGAAATATACAGAATGCCTTCAGACCATAAAATTGCTTTATATCCCAAGTAGTAGCCTCCTTTAAATAAGTATCCAAGCCTTAGTGTTAAAAACTTGGCTATACACCATCTCCTCCTCAGCTGTACTGCGATACTCTCATGGATTGGAGCACAGAGCACTGACACTCGGCTCCCGTTCGCAGCAGAGCAGGAGCCGAGTGTCATTAGCATATTTCATCCAATGCTGTCACATCGTAAGTGATACGCTAATGTGAACCTGGCCTAATAGAGGAGAGAAGATACAAAGAACATCTCTCCGTCACTCTGGAGGACCTGTCCTGTTCTGCACACCAGTGATATGAATGGGCACTGTGTAATACTTTATTTCTCCTGTGGAGGCACTTTAGGCAAATTGAAGACTTAATAGCAGGTTTCCCACAGCTTACAGCCAATCGTGGGTGCCCCATCTGGGGTGGTGGGGACAATATGTGATCAGTTTAATGTCATGGTACCCTTCTAATAGGCGTTGTTCAACTTGGAGAACCCATCTAATTGGCTGAAACTTCATAAGAACCCTTGAGACATCATTGTTCTCTCTTTCATTTCGGGACAATTTGGCCCCGCGCCATCATTTACTTTTCTTTTTTGCTTTTTGATGATTGTTTCCATTGGCTGTGCCAAATTCTTCTTGCGGGTCACAGATTTTGCGCAAAGTAAAACATAATCAATATCTTGTTTTTAAACCTTTTTAACCCAAAATGTTACACGTTCTACAAATTGTGCAAAAAAAAAAAAATTGGGCTTGCATAAAATCACTCTGGGGTGTCACTTTAGTAAATTTGCACAAAAATGTTGCAACTTTTCGATAAGTCGCAAATGATAAAATAGGTGAATACATCTGGAAATAATAAAACTTAAAAGAAAAAAAACAAACGTGCTTCTGAAAAAATGTGTCTTTAAAAAAGATGCAAATGGAAAGATGAATATGGCGTAAATGAAAAACAGGTGAAAAACACACAAAACTAGACCAAAAAAACCACGCCAAAGCAATGATGAATGGGCCCCTGTGTGCCCCGATATTTCAGGAGTTACTTGGACCTCATCTCTCTGCTGAGCCTGCCAATTGTCTGCTGCTAACGTTTTATTCGACTTGAGCTTCACATCTCCCATTAAATCGATCAGGGCCGTATGGATGTATTGTAAATTCTATAGTTTTGCACATTAATAGTGGTAAAATATAAAAAGCATATCATCAAATTGTATTTTTATTTTACCTTACAAGGCTAAAAATAATTTCTTGGAAAAGCCGATGCTTCTCGAGACCTTATAACCGCAGGATGTTCTCCCCTGTAATGCAAAACATGTGCAGTAAGTGAATGAATCTGCTGTGAAGTACCATAAAGCGGCATGCAATTAATCACTGACAAGAACAACATTGGGAGGAAGCGAGGTTAATATGGGTGACGGTTTTTAATCAACATCCATCAGGTGCGGCCTGTAGAAGTGGTGGCCTGTCTGCTCTGCTGGTCTAATATTCGGGGCTCGCAAAGCAATTCCTTATTTCTCTTGAATTACCTCATAATGAAGATGACACTTAACAATTTCCTACTCCCTCTGATGCCCGAGAATTCTTGTATAGAAAATTCTAGCTAACATTTTGTCTTAATACTAATACATGGCATACAGTAAATCACTTTGTGATTTTATGTTCGCTTTCAGAATTGAAAATTGGCCTATGGGCACAAGCGCAAACTTTGGCCTGGACCCAAGGCATCACTCAGGTTCATGAAAATAGTAGGAAAGCATGGATTGTCTTCCTTGGACACATCATACGAAAAAAGCTATCACTGGAGAAGGACATCATGGTCGGAAGAATAGATGGAGCAAGGCAAAGAGGAAGACTACTAACCCGATGGGTTCACGATCAAAATAATGGCGGAGAAAAACCTATCTAGGCTTGCACAAAATCAATCGATCTTCCTATAGAGTGTTCATCCATCAAGTCGACATGCTCAAGACAGAGCTAAAGGCCGTTAAATATAATAAGCAGGACCTACATAGAAAAGTGAGGTAGATTAGTGGAGTGGGAAGATCATAGAATCATAGAATCATAGATCAATCATAATTTGCATATTCCCAGTGCCTTCTGGGATAAGTGAAGAGTCTCCGCGAGCTCAAGGAACACTGGATTTTGGCTGTTGCAGCTGAAAGGAGGACATCAGTAAACCATTTTGGCTTATATTTCACCGCTTGATTATCTCTTGAACAATAAGAACATGGAAGAGGCTAGGAGCCATGTGGTGAGCTGCATTTCTTGCTACATGTTCATAGACTTACCAGTGGAAAAGCCAAACTTCACATGCCAGAAATGCAAGCTTGTGTCCCTGTTGGAGGAAAAGTTGCAAAATCTGGAAGAGAGGTTATCTACATTGAAGACCATTAAGGAAGGTGAAGAGTTCTTAGACAGAGCAGAATTATCTCTTCATGGTACAGAAAGAGAAGAAATTCGAAGTGCAACTGAAGAAACAGAGGAATGGAAGCATGTGACCCAGAGAAGCAGGAGGATAAGGAGGCAGTCAGCACCAATTCTGCTCAGGAACCAATACCAGGCTCTTACACAGGAAACGATGAAGAAATACATCAGGATAAGACTTTGCCCACAAACAACCTTGTACGACCTCAGAGTCCTCCTGAATGGAGAAAGAAAACTGTTGTGAAGAAGAAACGGAGAGTTGTTGTCATGGGCGATTCCCTGTTGAGAGGAACAGAGGCCGCTATCTGCAGACCGGATATAACCTCAAGAGAAATGTGCTGTCTTCCAGGTGCAAAAATTAAAGATGTGTCTGACAGGATATCAGGACTCTTCAGACCTAAAGATGACTACCCATTCCTGCTAATACATGTGGGGACAAATGACACCGCTAGAAACGACCTGGAAACCATCTGCAGTGACTTTGAAAACTTAGGTAAGAAAGTGAAAGAACTGGGAGCGCAGGTGGTCTTCTCTTCCATCCTCCCAGTGGATGGCCATGGAACAAGGAGGTGGAATAAGATTCTGCAGGTGAACAACTGGCTACGTCGATGGTGCCGTCAGCAAGGATTTGGATTTCTGGATCATGGAGTGAAATACCTATACGATGGAATACTTGCTAGAGATGGGGTGCACCTTACGAAGACTGGAAAACATGTATTTGGAAGTCGCCTTGCTACACTCATCAGGAGAGCTTTAAACTAGAACAATGTGGGAAGGGAAGCAAAACGCCAGCAAAAGCCATACACTTGACAAATACTATTGAGATTTCTGCTATTAGAAGTGAAGGGGAAGAACAAAGACAAAAAAATTTACATAATAAAAATATTGAAGGAAGAGAAACCAATCACAAACTAAAGTGTTTCTATACGAATGCACAAAGCATGGGCAACAAACAAGGAGAACTGGAGCTACTAACGCAGGAGAAGAAATATGATGTCATTGGAATCACTGAGACTTGGTGGGACGATACACATGATTGGAATACAAGGCTAGAAGGATACAACTTATTTGCAAGAAACAGACGTGATAAACGAGGAGGAGGTGTTGCATTGTATGTTAGAAAAGCGTATATCTGCACAGAGATTGAAGCTTCAGAGACTGGGAGTTCTGTGGAAACTGTTTGGGTAAGAATACAAGGACAGAACAATGGAAAGGACACCATTGTAGGCATTTACTACAGGCCGCCTGTGCAAGCTGAAGATATGGATGAACTCTTTATGCATCAAATGGCCAAGTTCTCCAAAAAATATGACATAGTGGTAATGGGAGATTTCAACTATCCAGACATTTGTTGGGAATCTCTCTCAGGCAAAACTAACAGGTCCAGGAAATTCTTATCCTCTCTTGCTGACAACTTTATCTTCCAAAAGGTAATGGAGAAAACAAGGGGATCTGCTACCTTGGATCTAATCCTCATAAACAGGGAGGAAATGGTGGAGGAGGTAAGAGTGGCTGGGACTCTAGGAGGTAGTGACCATGCTATTTTAGAATTTTGGATAACAAGAGGAGGAAGACCTGTGAAGACTCAGACGTCAAGGTTAGATTTCAGAAAGGCAGATTTTAAGGAACTCAGTAAGAGAATTGGAGGGATCCAATGGCTGGATATCCTTAAGGACAAAAATGTCCAGGAAGGATGGAAAATCTTGAAAAATGAGATTCTCAAAGCACAATCGTTAACAATTCCGAAAAGAGGGAAGAATGGGAAGCATTTAAGGAAACCAGGATGGATGAACATAGAACTTAAACACATGCTAAAAAGGAAGAAAGAAATGTTTATCAAATGGAAAGAGGGAGGCATATCTAAAGAAGAATATAATGCCGTCTGCAGAACCTGCAGGCACAAATCAGATTATCTAAAGCTGACAATGAATTAAGGCTTGCAAGTGACGTCAAAAGCAACAAAAAAGGATTTTGGGGATACGTCAAAAGTAAAAGAAAAGTCAAAGATGCTATAGGATTTTTACAGGATGAAAATGATGAAATGGTAAGTCAGGATGTTGAGAAGGCTGAACTTTTAAATTCCTATTTTGCATCTGTTTTCTCTCAGAAAGGAAATGTAACATCAACTGATCTTTACTGTCCTATTAAAGGAATAGAAGAATCCAGGATATCTATAAACAGAAAGACAGTGAGGAAACACTTAGCTAACATAAATGAATTCAAGTCTCCAGGTCCAGATGAATTACACCCCAGGGTACTGAAGGAGATAGCAGAAGAAATTCTTGAACCACTGTCCATAATCTTTGAAAATTCTTGGAGAACAGGAGAAGTCCCAGAAGACTGGAGAAGAGCAAATGTTGTTCCTATCTTCAAAAAGGGGAAGAAGGTGGACCCAGGGAACTACAGGCCGGTGAGTCTGACTTCTATACCAGGAAAGATCTTTGAACAAATTATTAAAGAACATGTATGCAAGTACCTGGATAAGAATGAAGTGATTAAACAGAGTCAGCATGGGTTTGTAACTAATAAGTCATGCAGACTAACTTAATTTCCTTCTATGACAGAATCACTGACTGGGTGGATCAGGGAAATGCTGTAGATATAGTATATCTTGACTTCAGCAAAGCATTTGACAAAGTATCTCACACAATCCTTATTGAAAAAATGACTAAGTATGGAATGGACAAGGCAACTGTTAGGTGGATTCATAACTGGCTTAGTGATCGGACCCAAAGAGTGGTTGTAAATGGCTGCACATCCAGTTGGAAGAATGTCTCAAGTGGGGTACCACAAGGCTCTGTTTTGGGCCCTGTATTGTTCAACACCTTTATCAATGATTTAGATGAAGGAATTGAGGGTAAACTGATCAAATTTGCTGATGACACAAAGCTAGGAGGGGTAGCTAATACTAGAGAAGAGAGAGAGAGGATTCAAAAAGATATAAATAAACTGGAGCAGTGGGCAGCAACTAACAGAATGGATTTTAACAGGAAAAATGCAAAGTACTACATCTGGGCAATAAAAATGAAAAAAGCATATACAAAATGGGAGGAATAGGGCTAAGTAACAGCACATGTGAAAAAGACTTGGGTATACTAATTGATCACAGACTTAACATGAGTCAACAGTGTGATGCAGCAGCAAAAAAGGCAAATGCAATTCTAGGATGTATCAACAGAAGCATACAGTCTAGATCACGTGAGGTCATTATTGCCCTCTACTCCTCTTTGGTCAGACCTCATCTGGAATACTGTGTCCAGTTTTGGGCACCACATTTTAAAAAAGACATCAACAAACTGGAGCAAGTTCAGAGAAGAGCCACCAGAATGGTGACCGGTCTGCAAACCATGTCCTATGAGGAACGGTTGCAGGATTTGGGAATGTTTAGCTTGCAAAAAAAGACTGAGAGGAGACTTAATAGCTGTCTACAAATATCTCAAGGGCTGTCACATTGTAGAAGGATCATCTTTATTCTCATTTGCACAAGGAAAGACTAGAAGCAATGGGATGAAACTGAATGGGAGGAGACACAGATTAGATATTAGAAAAAACTTTTTGACAGTTAGGGTGATCAATGAGTGGAACAGGCTGCCACAAGAGGTGGTGAGTTCTCCTTCAATGGAAGTCTTCAAACAGAGGCTGGATAGACATCTGTCTGGGATGATTTAGAGAATCCTGCTTTGAGCAGGGGGTTGGACCAGAAGGCCCAGGAGGTCCCTTCCAACTCTACCATTCTATGATTCTATGATTCTATGATTCTATGACCCTTGTGTGTGCTCAGGCGGCCAATGGCCTGGGCTGCTCGGCTGCCCCGTAACTTCATAAGTAAAAGCCCAGCCATCCAAGGAAAGGAGTGGGAGTAATAAGGAGAAGAGAAGAGTTAAGAGCACAGTATATGCAGCAACGTAGTGATAAAACTACAGAAGAAGTTTGGGTACAGAAGAAGTAGAGTGGGCCACCGTGAAAGTGCGCCAGCAGGATAACAGTAAGGGGGTGGACGACCCAGTAGATAGTATTTCCATGTCTGGTCTGAAGTTGGTTCCAAGGAGATATATTGAAGTGGCGTTTTCACCGGGCTCCTCGTCCCGTTATAGCTTTGTGGCTTATTCTTGTGAAGTAGAAGTTAGGGAAAGAAGAAGAAAATGCATTGCTGGTACTGTGACAAGTGTGCTGGAAGTGTTATGGATGTGCTGTGTCCTGAAGAAAATAAATCCGTTATGTTTAAAGTTGCTTTGCACTCTGCCTCCAGTCTTTTGAGTGAAAGAACATGGGACACAGCAGGAAAGAAGCAGCTGACAGCACAGTGAGTATGGATTGTGCTGACATGACTACAACCCTGTCGCAGTATTATGTCGTGACCCGCACCACAATTGTGGGTTACCAGGGCAATGGGGTACTCAGAGCCGAGCCCATGGAAGTCTATGGGGTTGTCACAGGTAGCGGTGGCTCGGTCTGTGGCCCTGGCGGTCAGGCGTATGTTGGGGGGGGGGTTATTTACAGGGGACTGGTATATAACAGTTCGTGGCGCCACCTGTAGTTTTCTGATCACTAAGACCAGCGCTGCTGTAGATCTCTGAGGGGATGGTGTGGCAGCTAGATGTCGGGTCCCCTACAGGTGGGACTCTTCCCTCAGGGTCTATAGTGATGATGATGTCGTGAAGGTATGCAGTTAAATGACACAGTCTCACACATTAAAGCTTCTTTCCATACCTTTTACTTTCCAAGATGATAAGGCAGGTCCCGGGAAGCTGTTGGGGTGGATGGAGGATGCGTTTCAAGGTAACGGCTGAGCAGGTTAGAGGCCTCCTTAACTTTCAATGTAATGAGTCCAACTTGCATGAAGCTAAGTTCACTCTAAAACTCCAGCTAATTCTGTAGCTGTACTGCCCGGTCAGTATAGTGGTCGGAGCCTCCTCAGGGTGGAATTAAGACCTTGCTTTTGTCCTGCAGAACTCAAAAGCCTTATTCTCCTGACTCCGGTTACGTACTGACAAAAGGGCTTGTTCCTGTGACCTGAAGTCCAGCGAACCTCTGGTTATTCTATCACTACGCTTGAAGCTGTAGCAACACTTCGGTCCCCAGTGACCGGTGAATAGTGCAGACAATCCAATGTCCAAGGCACTTCTATAATTCCTTTCCACTGCGCCCTTCGCCCTGCTTGCGCTCTTAACATAAGCACTGACTAGACTAGGATAATATTCAGTCATCCGTACTAGCCTCCACTTCTGTACCGTCTCCCTGTGTTGACAGGAGAACTCGACTCTCCAACAGGCACCAGTCCTCACTCCCTGCACGCTCACAGGACCAACTTTCAGACCGCACTGTGCTACAGGACACTCCCCTATACACCCCTGCTGGGTGTGTCCGAATTGTATATGAGTCATGTCGAGCCCTTAACCGTTACCTCTCCACTCATCCTCCCGGATAATGTGTGCCTCACATACCAGGGCTACACATTCCCCCTTGGTAAAATACAGCACTCCCGGGCTGTGAAATAGACAAAGAAAGAATTTTTGTTTTGCATTAAACATTTAACATCAAACTCTTCCCAGCAGGGAGGTGAGAAATTCTTAAACATTGCATTGTATACAATGGTCATTAGTAAAATACAAAAGTAGTAAGACATTTTCATATAAATACACATAGTATTCTTGTGAAGGACCCGCACCAAACCTTCAACGTGGGTCCTGGGTGGCTGCAGGACATCTGGCTGCAGACCTCTCTCAGTGCCACACCACACGGGTTTTATCTTCAGAGGTAATTGTTACAGTTTGATATAGAACCACGAAAATGCATAAAGTGCAACTATATACATTATCAGTTCTGGGGCTGACATAGTCCACAGCCTCGAAGTCCATTATTACACATATTTAGTAATGCACAATACCATAACAATACTTTTTACAATATTCACATATGGTAAACTTTTTCTGGGTTAAAATACATTATTTTGCTAGAATTACTGTTGATATCGAATAGGTATCTTCCCTTTCGTGGTTCGCTCTGATCTACGTGGAGTAGTTTCAGGTATATTGGTCTGTGATCTACCTGCTCTGCGTAACGGCAAACTATAGAACTGTCTCAATCTTTCTATGGATCTGGCAAGCGTACTGATGGCTGGGCGGTGTGAGTCAGCTTCACCAGGGGATCCCATAGCATGGGCCGCTGCTTCTGATGGTCCTTCTTGAGATTCTGTAGGCTGGGGTGTTGCTGGAATAGGTAACTCCTGAACTGGCTCAACTGGCACCATGGGCACAACTGGAGGTAGAACTTCCTCTTGTGGCTGATAAAACTGCAACACCGGAATGATTACAGCATCTCCCAGTCTGGGCCAATCCGCAGGGAAATCTCCCAGATCCGTGTGTATGACCTCTTCTTTTCTTTCTTCTCGATTGACGACAGGGTTCTCTTCACGAAGCTTTAAGGGTTCTGGACACAATTTCAAATGGTCTCTGGACACAGTGGATATTGTTCTTCCTCCGTCCTTACTGATGATACAAACTTTTCTGTTGTCATATTTGGAATCTTGTACGACATAGGGCTCTTGTTCCCACTGGTTGTCCAATTTGTGCATCTTTCTTTTTCTTTTCAATACCACTTCTCCAGGCATCAAAGGCTTCGCGGGAGCATTCTTGTTGTAAATATTCTCCTGCTTTTCCCGTGCTTTATTAAGACATTCTTCTACGCAGGCTTGCACTCTTCTGTATTGCTCTTGCCGATTTGTATCCCAATCTTCAACAGTGTCATCTGCCTCTGGTTCCACCACACCAAGTTCCAAGTCCATTGGCAGTCTTCCAGGCCTTGCTCTCATAAGGTAAGCTGGTGTGCAGTTGGTAGAACTCACTGGTATGTGGTTGTACAAGTCAACCAAGTCAGGTAACAATTCTGGCCACCGATTTCTTTCTTCCAGCGGTATGGACTTTAGCAAGTCAACGACAATGTGGTTCATTTTCTCGCAAAGGCCGTTGGTTTGAGGATGGTATGGTGTTGTTCTAATTTTCTTACACCCATACAAGTGACAGAATTCCTTGAATAGGTCAGCCTCGAAAGCAGGTCCTTGATCAGTTAATACTTGCTCCGGATACCCATGCGGTCTGCAGAAGCTTGCTTGAAAGGTTCTTGCTGCCGTCACTGCTGTCTGATCCTTAACTGGAACAACCACCAGAAATCTAGAGTAATGGTCCACCATGGTCAAGGCGTATGAGTATCCAGATCTACTTGGCGACAATTTGACGTGGTCCAAGGCCATGATCTCCAAGGGACGAGTCGTCCGGATAGGCTGTAGGGGTGCCTTCTGACTACCGTAGTCCTTTCTTCTGAGACCACAGGGTCCACAGTTCCGACACCACCTCTCGATGGAGCTGCGCATCCCTACCCAGTAGAACCGGCACCTCAACAGGGTCTCCAGCTTTCTCCAGCCAAAGTGTCCTGCTTGATCGTGGTATGCTTCCAACACCATTTGGACGTCTGCCTTGGGGACCACTATCTGCCATACCATCTCATGGGTCCTGGGGTTGACGTATCTCCTGCACAACTTCTCACGGTATAGGAACAACCGGCTTCTCTCTTCCACAGGAGCTTTGCTGACATAGGTGCATCTTTTTCCAAGGAGGAACCTTCCTGTCTTAACAACTCCTTGATACGGCTGACCACTGGATCGCTGTCCTGAGTCTCTTTCCAGCTGTGATGGGGTAAGGGATTTAATGTTGCGCCATACTGCTTTCTGTAGACTTGCTGCTCATGGATTATCCCATTTCGATGGAACGCAGGTAGCTCAATTTCTTCCAGGTCGTCTGATTCTTCTTCCGTGTCAGATTCATGCGGCATTCGGGACAATGCGTCGGCATTAGCATTCTTTCGGCCTGCCCGGTACTTGATGGTAAACTGGTAATTCGACAATCGAGCCATCCAACGCTGCTCCATGGCTCCCAGCTTGGCTGTTTCCAGGTGCGTTAAGGGGTTGTTGTCTGTAAACGCAGTGAACTGGTTGGAGGCCAGATAGTGCTTAAATCTCTCGGTAATGGCCCAGACCAGTGCCAGGAACTCCAGCTTGAAGCTGCTATAATTTTCCGGGTTCCTCTCAGTTGGCCTGAGTTTTCTGCTGGCATACGCGATGACTTTTTCTTGGCCATTCTGCTTCTGACTGAGAACTGCTCCCAAACCTTCATTACTGGCGTCGGTGTACAGCAGGAACGGTTGGCTGTAATCAGGATAAGCCAATATTTCCTCACCTGTAAGGATCTCTTTCATCTTTTGGAATGCTTCAGCCTGTTCCTTACCCCAATTAAAGGGAGGGTTTCTGCTCTTTAGGGATTGTCCTACTAGGAGGTCCTGTAGAGGGGCTGCCTTCTTCGTGTAATCTTTCACGAACCTTCTGTAGTAACCCGTTAGTCCCAGGAACTGTCGCACTTCCTTGAGGTTCTTCGGCTCCGGCCACTTCTGGATGGCAGTGACTTTCTCTGGGTCCGGCGCTACTCCTTCCGAACTGACGATGTGCCCCAAGTATTGTACCTTCTGTTTGAGTAGATGGCATTTTGAGGGTTTCAACTTAATCCCGTACCTGGACAGGGACTCGAATACTTCTGCCAGGTGCTTCAGATGGTCCTCATATGTCTTGGAATACACGATGACGTCGTCTAAGTATAGCATACGGTTTCGAAATTGAGATGTCCCAGGCAGTTCTCCATCACTCTCTGAAATGTTCCCGGGGCACTGCTGAGCCCAAACGGCATCCTGTCGAACTCACAGAGCCCCATTGGGGTGGTGAAAGCCGTTTTCTCACGATCCTCCTCAGCCACAGCCTCTTGCCAGTATCCACTAGTCAGATCAAGGGTAGAAAAGTAGTTAGCCTTTTCAGAGCAGCTAAGGACTCCTCAATTCGTGGTAACGGGTAAGCATCTTTATGTGTTATGCGATTCACTTGCCTGTAATCCACACACATTCTCATACTACCATCTTTCTTTTTAACCAGAACTAGAGGTGCTGCCCAGGGGCTACAACTATCCCTTATCACCCCGGCTTCCTTCATATCATGTAACATTTCCTTAGCTTTCTGATAATGGGCTGGAGGTATAGGCCTGTACCGCTCTTTA
The DNA here is from genome assembly GCA_033576555.1 of Oophaga sylvatica. NCBI lineage: Eukaryota > Metazoa > Chordata > Amphibia > Anura > Dendrobatidae > Oophaga > Oophaga sylvatica. Next base: position 558,877,111 of record JARQOD010000004.1, on the reverse strand, counting down.
ATGGGAGGATGACTACCTGTAGGGATATGATGCTGTACTCCCTTAATGGCCCCAAAGTCGAGGGGGTGTTTACTAAACACTTGTGCGTACTCTTGTACCACCCGTAATACCCCTTGTTTCTGGTGGGCGGGAGTGGTGTCGGTCCCGACATGGAGTTGCTGACACCAATCCGCCACCTGAGCTGCCGGGTCATTATCCTCCGCTAGTTGGCGGGAGTCTAAGGACTCAGTCGGGAGAATAGAATTATTATCGACGGCATGTAATTTAGCAATGGTTGCATAACGGGGTAAGTTTACCTCATCATCTCCCCAGTTGAGAAGCCGTACCGGTACTCTTCCATTCACCACTTCCACTACTCCCCTAGCAGTCATAAGTGTAGGTCTATGTTCTGAATGGTGGGGTTCTACTACAGCTTGGTAGTTCTGTCCTCTCAGACCTATGGCTGCCCTGCACCAGATTATCATTTCACTCATTGGGGGTATCACAATAGGATTCGAGTCGGTGACCCGTACATTACCAATTTCGCCGTCTGTAAGCTTCGCTTGCTGCTGACACATCAGGGCCCGGATCTCTCTCTGGATCACTCCCTTCTGCCTTGGTCGGGCAATCTCAGCGAGCTGTTGGAGTAGAAACACAACTTCTCCCAGACAGTTACTGATAATGTTAGTACCCAAAATTATATTTAAACTGTTCTCTTCATTTACAGTCTTTACTACTAGAAGCCCCTGGTCTTTCAACTCCTCTCTGCCCACTTTCACATCCACACTTTTGGTCCCGAGTACTTCCACAGGGAGACCATTAGAAGCATACACATTAAAGTCAGGGCTCGGGGGTTGAAGACTATCCATAGACCAGAACTTCGTATATAGGGCATCAGGTATTATGGTCACCTGAGACACAGTATCCAGCAACGCCGGAACCGCAATCCCATCCAGAATGATGGACAGGTAGGGTCGTCCACCCACGAACCTGCGGTTCCAGTCTAGGGGGCCTGACGGGTCTCCTCCTGGGTGTTGGCCCTCGGACCCAGGTTCTGCCCGTTTAAAGGACACTGTGGAGACATATGACCTTTCCGGTTGCAACGGTAACAGGTGATCTCCCGACGAGGAGGGTGTTGATCAGGGTCGCTCCTGGGGGTGGCGTTGTCCTCCTCCGGGGGGGCGACGTCTTCCTTCTTCTCCAGTTCATCCACGGGACGTCTTCTGGGCAGTCAGCTAATAAGATCTTTCCTTCTTCCTCTTGCCGCAGCTGCAGGGCACTCATCACAGCAGCCAGATTTTTAGTCAACTGGCGCACTTCCGAGCGCAGACAGTCCAACTCACCAGGGACCGTGGCCTGCGTTTTGGCTTCTGCCACAAGTGGGGAAAAGGTGGATATTGCCGGTTCTAGAGTGACTTCACCCTGGTGATGTTGGGTTGCCACTTCAGGTTTGCCCAGGGGTCGCAGCCCTTTTATTGCCATGTCCTTTAGGGCATCAAAGGTGGCATCTGGATGATCTAAAGACCACCAATTCACAGTTCTGCGTTCCGCTTGGGACCTCAGTCCTTGTACAAATTGTTCTTTCAGCATCTTATTTTCATCAATGACACTTATGGTATTAACCTGCTTGAGGGCTCTCAGGGCCCCTTGTAGTCGGCAGGCATAGTCCCTGATGCTGTCACCTGGCTGCTGTGAACAGTGGTAGAAGGCCATCCGGAGATCCGTTTCTGTGCGGTCTTCAAACATGGCATGTAGCTTAAAGAGGATCGCGGGTACCGACTCCTGATCAACGGTATCCCAGGTCTCCACTTCCCTCTCAGCAGCGCCAGTTAGCTGCCCTATCAGCACAGCAGCTTTTTGTCTCTCAGACATGGAGTACATTTCTAGGATGCTGCATAACTTCCGATTGAATCCTGCCAAAGTACCTGGCTCACCGCAGTACTGGGGTAGCCATTTCGCCCCAGGCATATATGGGAGCGTTAGTGGCATGAGCGGGACTACAGGACTGGGTGCTGGGCCTGCGCCCCCATCTGGCGCTACAATGCCACGCGGTGCGGGGTCGGGGCCTCCGGCTGGGGCCGCACTGTCGGCCGGTTGTTGTGACATATTAGCGCCCCCTTGGTTAAACGGAGCCTACCGGTTTCAGAAGCTGCTATTCCACAGGCACAGCGGTGGGGACAGGACCTTCGTCGCAGGCGCTCTGATGTCAGAGCGTTCACTTCCTGTCGCAGGACCTGCCGCTGAGTCAGAGCCGGGGGCGTGTCCAAGACTTTGCGCGCTTCTCAGGTACGCCCACCTTCTTCTCCAGCGCCTCAGGGCGCGAATATGGCGGCAAATATGGCGGTATTTGGCGCCAAACAACAGCAACAGTCTTTTTCCCCAAAACGCTCCACAGGCACACAGGGCTCGCAATTTTGCGAGTTTCTCATCCTGTTCGTGACGCCAAGTTGTCGTGACCCGCACCACAATTGTGGGTTACCAGGGCAATGGGGTACTCAGAGCCGAGCCCATGGAAGTCTATGGGGTTGTCACAGGTAGCGGTGGCTCGGTCTGTGGCCCTGGCGGTCAGGCGTATGTTGGGGGGGGTTATTTACAGGGGACTGGTATATAACAGTTCGTGACGCCACCTGTAGTTTTCTGATCACTAAGACCAGCGCTGCTGTAGATCTCTGAGGGGATGGTGTGGCAGCTAGATGTCGGGTCCCCTACAGGTGGGACTCTTCCCTCAGGGTCTATAGTGATGATGATGTCGTGAAGGTATGCAGTTAAATGACACAGTCTCACACATTAAAGCTTCTTTCCATACCTTTTACTTTCCAAGATGATAAGGCAGGTCCCGGGAAGCTGTTGGGGTGGATGGAGGATGCGTTTCAAGGTAACGGCTGAGCAGGTTAGAGGCCTCCTTAACTTTCAATGTAATGAGTCCAACTTGCATGAAGCTAAGTTCACTCTAAAACTCCAGCTAATTCTGTAGCTGTACTGCCCGGTCAGTATAGTGGTCGGAGCCTCCTCAGGGTGGAATTAAGACCTTGCTTTTGTCCTGCAGAACTCAAAAGCCTTATTCTCCTGACTCCGGTTACGTACTGACAAAAGGGCTTGTTCCTGTGACCTGAAGTCCAGCGAACCTCTGGTTATTCTATCACTACGCTTGAAGCTGTAGCAACACTTCGGTCCCCAGTGACCGGTGAATAGTGCAGACAATCCAATGTCCAAGGCACTTCTATAATTCCTTTCCACTGCGCCCTTCGCCCTGCTTGCGCTCTTAACATAAGCACTGACTAGACTAGGATAATATTCAGTCATCCGTACTAGCCTCCACTTCTGTACCGTCGTCCCTGTGTTGACAGGAGAACTCGACTCTCCAACAGGCACCAGTCCTCCTCTCCCTGCACACTCACAGGACCAACTTTCAGACCGCACTGTGCTACAGGACACTCCCCTATACACCCCTGCTGGGTGTGTCCGAATTGTATATGAGTCATGTCGAGCCCTTAACCGTTACCTCTCCACTCATCCTCCCGGATAATGTGTGCCTTACATACCAGGGCTACACAATTACACCTGCACACCCCCCAATAACCCATTTCTGGTTTTTGAATATTTGGAACGGTGGCAGCTGTCCACCAATAGTCAGCTTAGAATGGCCCCAATAACACAATTGTAGGCACAATCAGTATCTGAGCCACCTCCTCCCCGGGTGTCTACACCACAACCAAATCCCCACCAATCCTACATTGGCCTACACAGGCCCAAATGTCCTACAATCCACCTGCCCTATATGGCCACTTGCTCAGACCCACTGTTGGAGGCTGGTCCCAACATGGGTATGGTCGACATGGCCATATTGGGGCTTATGACCTACGTGGGTACCCAAATACCCTGGAGTATGCACTACAATAGCCGTCATCCCACTTATTTCCTACACAACAGGATCACAGGATCCTAGCCAGATTAACTATTCTGGGTCTGAATATGTAAACCCACAAGGTGAGGTACAAGTTGCGCCTCAAACACACCAATCTCCTCAAGCTGGCCTCCCGCCATCACCACCACCAACCTACCATAACTTATAATTTTTTTTATTTCTTTTTTTATCTGAAAAATTTGTTTTTTTAGTTTGTTATTTTTTTAACTATTTGTTGCCCCACTTTGATTGGGCACAAAAGCCATATGATAATAATATGGTATTTTGTTTACCAAAGATATATTTTGACATTAAAAACAGTTGAAGCGATCTGAATTCTGTCTGATTTTTAATGCCGATATTGGTCATCTTATGATTTACATATTTTACACATTATAAGGGAAACAGAACACACTTCAATAACAAACGTGTTTTAATTAACAAAAAAACTGAAATTGACAACATAGGTAACATTCTCTTGCCATGGAAAAGCTCCCTCAGGTGAAACAAAATAATTAGTCAACACATCTCGCACTTTGAGTCCAGAGGGTGGACGACAGGGAGGTATCACATCACATGTGTAATAGGCCTCACAACATTTCCCAACACAACTTCATCACCATCAGATGATGAGCAATCATGTACTCTGGTAAAGTTGTGAAGGATCATACATGCTTTAATCACCTCATTAACATTAGATTCACTCAGCTGAATGGCTGACTGGAGGACCCGCCATTTGGCACAAAGAATGCCAAAAGGCACACTCCACCAGTCATTGTGCGCGGAATAGGCATAAGTTAAATATTCTGCGCCGGTGGTCCAGGGTACTATGGGGAGAGGGCCTCATGACGTGACTGGTTAATTGGAACGCCTCATCTGAAACCGTCACATAAGGCACTGCATCCATTGTAGAGCCTGGGAGCTGACATGGGGGTGGTAGGTCCAACTCATTATTGCGCAGCCACCGACCCAAAATGGAAGAATTGAAGACTCCAGGAGTCTCCTGTTCTTCCTTAGTCCCAATATCTACAATTATAAACCTGTAGTCACTATCGACCAAGGCCAATAGCACGACAGAAAAATATTGTTTATAATTATAATATTGGGACCCTGAGTTCGGCGGCTTATGCACACGGATGTGCTTGCCATCCAGGGCTCCGATACAGTCGCCGGGACGCTGCTGTATCAGCGCTTTACCCTGCGCCACCAGTGCCTCCTTCAGGGTCCATCTGAATATTGCCCTTCTACCTGGGACACTTAGCACACTGGCAGATACATGTTTCTTTTGTGAACCCTTATGTACCAAAACTTCATCCTATTGAAAGGCGATCAGTTTTGATAAAGGCCATACGTGGCTGAAACATCAACTAATAATCGCCGCATCATATTTCAATAAAATTTGTTCACTTTTTGCACTACTAAGAATTACGTGTGCAGTGATTACTTTCTTGATTGTGGACTTTGGACCAATGGTTCCTTGTCACTAGCACCGTATAGGGCAACCTACCTGGGTTGAGTGCTAACCATTTCTTTCTTCTACAGTTGGGAAACTGGCATGTCTCCTGAAAGCCCCGGGCTATCCGCAACCAGCCTTCCATTTTGGGCTCCGGCATGACCACTTGATGTTTTCGGCACCAGATTTCAGAGCACGTACACCGTACAATGCCTGAGATTGTGGATTTTCCTATTAAATATTCAAGATGCAGTGCTGCATAAGAAATCCCAGTGGAAAGGAAGCTAAAAGTAAACAGAAAAAATAAAAACATTAGAATACAGTCCACCAAAAAATAAGTTTAGTTATTCTTACAAGTTTTAGTCAATAGCTAATAAGCCATGCCTTTCCAACATTAAACTACATGCAATAGTTTTTCACTTCATAATACCAGAAGAAATAGTGAATGTCCAAATGTTGTATTTTCTAAATATATAACAAGGAACACAAAAAGTAAGGGATGAGTGCATTAAATAAACAAGGGTGTTTGATACAGCATCAACATAGAGGATGAATAAATACCGTAATGTAAGTAGAAGGCACTCCTCTGCAGAAATACGCTTGCCCATCCTGGTGTCCTTAAGGGTGATCCCAGCGCGCACAATCTCCAGCAGAATGTCAAAGGTGGCCAGGCTCATGCGACAATATTGGAAGAACTTGTCAGGATGGTTACACAGAAAGCCATAGAGATGGTGGAAATGGCCTTCAGTGAGCCGTTGCCTCAAAAGCGGATGCACCCACATTCGTCTCCGCCTCCTCGGATCCACAATCACTGAGTATGGCTTGCCAAAGCGGCGTGATAAAACCCAGTAGTATAGCACACGCTCAGTTGTGCTGAAAGTAAATCTGTCTGACATGTTTGACCCAATGCAGAAATACCCCAACACAAACACAGACTCTAATGCAAAGATTGGAGAGTGGAAGCTGTTGTAGAGGCAATAAATAGAGTTGTTGATTAGGATTTTAATTATTTTAAGGCCTAAAAACCTTTAAATGTCCATTTTGCAAGGGTGTGAGAAAATCACACTATACGGATGCCATACGGATATTTTGATGCGAGGAAATCGCATCCTCGCATTGAAAACGGATTACATACAGATCACTGTTCAGGGAACATTGATGCGATTCTTGGCCATAAAAAAACGGACCTATTTTTATACGTTATGTGTGACTCCAACCTAAGACTCATACTTCCTTTTCTGCACAGATTACTTTTCAGCCATTATCTTAGGTTTAAATCAGGTTTTAAAATTAAATGTATTTTTTTTAATTGTTATTTTCCAAATCACAATCTATATTAACCCCTTTCTGCCATCGGACGTACTATCCCATCCATGGTACCAGGGCCCATATGACCATGTACGGGATAGTACGTCACATGTGATCGGACGCGCTCCCGGGGGGAGCGTGGCCAATAGCGGCCGGGTGTCAGCTGATTATCACAGCTGACACCTGACACTATGTGCCATGGACCACTCCCGGCACATTTAAGGAAACCAGGATGGATGAACACAGAACTTAAACACATGCTAAAAAGGAAGAAAGAAATGTTTATCAAATGGAAAGAGGGAGGCATATCTAAAGAAGAATATAATGCCATCTGCAGAACCTGCAGGGCACAAATCAGATTATCTAAAGCTGACAATGAATTAAGGCTTGCAAGAGATGTCAAAAGCAACAAAAAAGGATTTTGGGGATACGTCAAAAGTAAAAAAAAAAGTCAAAGATGCTATAGGATTTTTACAGGATGAAAATGATGAAATGGTAAGAAAGGATGTTGAGAAGGCTGAACTTTTAAATTCCTATTTTGCATCTATTTTCTCTCAGAAAGGAAATGTAACATCAACTGATCTTCACTGTCCTATTAAAGGAATAGAAGAATCCAGGATATCTATAAACAGAAAGACAGTGAGGAAACACTTAGCTAACCTAAATGAATTCAAGTCTCCAGGTCCAGATGAATTACACCCCAGAATACTGAAGGAGATAGCAAAAGAAATTCTTGAACCACTGTCCATAATCTTTGAAAATTCTTGGAGAACAGGAGAAGTCCCAGAAGACTGGAGAAGAGCAAATGTTGTTCCTATCTTCAAAAAGGGGAAGAAGGTGGACCCAGGGAACTACAGGCCGGTGAGTCTGACTTCTATACCAGGAAAGATCTTTGAACAAATTATTAAAGAACATGTATGTAAGTACCTGCATAAGAATGAAGTGATTAAACAGAGTCAGCATGGGTTTGTAACTAATAAGTCATGTCAGACTAACTTAATTTCCTTCTATGACAGAATCACTGACTGGGTGGATCAGGGAAATGCTGTAGATATAGTATATCTTGACTTCAGCAAAGCATTTGACAAAGTATCTCACACAATCCTTATTGAAAAAATGACTAAGTATGAAATGGACAAGGCAACTGTTAGGTGGATTCATAACTGGCTTAGTGATCGGACTCAAAGAGTGGTCGTAAATGGCTGCACATCCAGTTGGAAGAATGTATCAAGTGGGGTACCACAAGGCTCTGTTTTGGGCCCTGTATTGTTCAACATCTTTATCAATGATTTAGATGAAGGAATTGAGGGTAAACTGATCAAATTTGCTGATGACACAAAGCTAGGAGGGGTAGCTAATACTAGAGAAGAGAGAGAGAGGATTCAAAAAGATATAAATAAACTGGAGCAGTGGGCAGCAACTAACAGAATGGTTTTTAACAGGGAAAAATGCAAAGTACTATATCTGGGCAATAAAAATGAAAAAAGCATATGCAAAATGGGAGGAATAGGGCTAAGTAACAGCACATGTGAAAAAGACTTGGGTATACTAATTGATCACAGACTGAACATGAGTCAACAGTGTGATGCAGCAGCAAAAAAGGCAAATACAATTCTAGGATGTATCAAAAGAAGCATACAGTCTAGATCACGTGAGGTCATTATTGCCCTCTACTCCTCTTTGGTCAGACCTCATCTGGAATACTGTGTCCAGTTTTGGGCACCACATTTTAAAAAAGACATCAACAAACTGGAGCAAGTTCAAAGAAGAGCCACCAGAATGGTGACCGGTCTGCAAACCATGTCCTATGAGGAACGGTTGCAGGATTTGGGAATGTTTAGCTTGCAAAAAAGAAGACTGAGAGGAGACTTAATAGCTGTCTACAAATATCTCAAGGGCTGTCACATTGTAGAAGGATCATCTTTATTCTCATTTGCACAAGGAAAGACTAGAAGCAATGGGATGAAACTGAATGGGAGGAGACACAGATTAGATATTAGAAAAAACTTTTTGACAGTTAGGGTGATCAAGGAGTGGAACAGGCTGCCACGAGAGGCGGTAAGTTCTCCTTCAATGGAAGTCTTCAAACAGAGGCTGGACAGACAATCCTGCTTTGAGCCGGGGGTTGGACCAGATGGCCCAGGAGGTCCCTTCCAACTCTACCATTCTATGATTCTATGATTCTAACCCCTGGCACACTGCGATCAAAGATGATTGCGGTGTACCGGGGGCACAGGGAAGCATCGCGCAGGGTGGGGGCTCCCTGCGTGCTTCCCCTGAGACCCTCAGAACAGCGCAATGTGATCGCGCTGTTCTGAGGCCTCCCTCCCTGCAGGACCCTGGATCCAAGATGGCTGCGGGGTCCTTCCAGGTCCTGCAGGGAGGCGGCTTCTTCAGTGCCTGCTGAGAGCAGGCACTGAGAAAGCCTGCTACAGTGCCTGTCAGATCGCTGGTCTGACAGAGTGTTGCACAAACTGTCAGACAAGCGATCTGACCTAATACAGTGATGTCCCACCCTGGGACAAAGTAAAAAAGTAAAAAAAAAAAAAAATCACAAGTGTAAAAAAAAAAATTCCCAAACAAGAAAAAAAAAAATATTCCCCAATAAATTCATTTCTTCATGTAAAAAAAATAAAAGTAACATATTTGGTATTGCCGCGTCAGTAACGACCCGCCCTATAAAACTGTCCCACTAGTTAACACCTTTAGTGAACCCCTTAAAAAAAACAAAATAAACAAAGCAAAAACAAATGCTTTTTACCGCCGATCAAAAAGGGGAATAACACACGATCAAAAAGACGGATATAAATAAACATGGTACCGCTGAAAACGTCATCTTGTCCCACAAAAAACAAGCTGCCATACAGTATCATCAGCGAAAAAATAAAAAAGTTATAGCTCGCAGAATAAAGCGATGCAAAAATAATTATTTTTTATATAAAATTGTTTTTATTGTATAAAAGCGCCAAAACATAAAAAAATGATATAAATGAGGTATCGCCGTAATCGTACTGACCCAAAGAATAAAACTGTTATGATCTGCTACAAGCACTAAGGAAAGATGGAATTCTGTCCCTACAATAGAACTAAGCTGGATCCCTACGATGTAACAGGGAACCTGATCCTGCGACCAGACCCGCTAAAGTCCTCAGCTAGTCTGAACGAAGACCTATAGATGTGAGGAAGGAATCCCTACAAGATCTAGGGACTGGGAGAAAAGGTGGACACCTCCTAACAGAAATTGTAGCAGGGATAATTAAACAGAAAACAAATTACTTAGAGATCCTAAGATCAAGCAAAACTGACTGAGTAAGGCACCTAAGCACCCGGCTAGCTTAAGAGTAGATAATACAATGAAGTCCAGCAAAGCCAGAAGGGCGGAGCCAGACTAAATAGGGAAAAAAAGGTCATGTGACCAGCAAACTAAAAAAAACCTAACAAGAGGGATCTAACAAAAACTGTTTTACCAATTTTACCACACGTGGAACGGTATAAACGCCCCCCACAAAAGAAATTCATGAATTGCTGATTTTTGTTCATTCTAACCTCCCAAAAATCGTAATAAAAAGCAATCAAAAAATGTCACGTGCCCAAAAATGGTACCAATAAAAACGTCAACTCGTCCCGTAAAAAATAAGACCTCATATGACTCGGTGGGCCAAAATATGCAAAAATTATAGCTCTCAAAATGGGGTGATGCAAAAACTATTTTTTGCAATAAAAAGCGTCTTTTAGCGTGACAGCTGCCAATCATAAAAACCCGCTATAAATAGTAAATCAAACCCCCCTTTATCATCCCCTTAGGGAAAAATAATAAAATTAAAAAAATGTATTTATTTCCATTTTCCCATTAGGGTTAGGGCTAAAGTTAGGGTTAGGGTTGGGGCTAAAGTTAGAATTAGGGTTAGGGTTGGGATTAGGGTTAGGGCTGTGTTAGGTTTAGGTTTGTGGTTAGGGTTATGATTAGGGTTGGGATTAGGGTTAGGGGTGTGTTGGGGTTAGGGTTGGAGTTAGAATTAGGGGGTTTCCACTGTTTAAGCACATCAGGGGCTCTCCAAATGCAACATGTCGCCCAATCTCAATTCCAGCCAATTTTGGTTGGAAAAAGTCAAATGGCGCTCCTTCCATTAAGAGCTTTGCCATGCACCCAAACAGTGGTTCCCACCCACATTTGGGGTATCAGCGTACTCAGGACAAATTGGACAACACTTTTGTGGTCCAATTTTTCCTGTTACCCTTGGGAAAATAAAAAATTGGTGACTAAAAGATAATTTTTGTGGGAATAAAATAGGATTTTTTATTTTCATGCCCGGGCCATTATAAACTTGTGTGAAGCACTTGGGAGTTCAAAGTGCTCACCACAGATCTAGATAAGTTACTTAGGGGGTCTAGTTTCCAAAATGGGGTCACTTGTGGGGGGTTTCCACTGTTTAAGCACATCTGGGGCACTGCAAATGGAACATGACCCCCATCAACATCTGCATTCAAAAACGTTATTACTTCCTCTCCAAGCCCTGCCGTGCGCCCAAATAGTTTCCCCCCCACATATGGGGTATCAGCATACTCAGGACAATTGTACAACAAATTTTGGTGCCAATTTCCTTGGGAAAAATCAAAAATTGGAGCCTAAAAAATCATTTTTGTGGAAAATTGTTGTTGTTTTTTTTCACACCCAGGCATTATAAACTTTTGTAAAACACTTGGGTGTTCAAAGTGCTCACAACAGATTTAGATAAGTTCCATAGGGGGTCTAATTTCCAAAATGGTGTCACTTGTGGGGGGTTTCCACTGTTTAGGCGCATCAGGGGCTCTCCAAACGCGACATGGCATCCAAAATCAATTTTGGTTTGAAAAAGTCAAACGGCGCTCCTTCCCTTACGAGCTCTGCCGTGCACCCAAACAGCAGTTTTCCCTCACATATGGGTTATTGCCGTACTCAGGAGAAATTGCACAACAACTTTATCTGTCCATTTTCTCGTTTTACCCTTGTGAAAATAAAAAAAATGTTTGCAAAAGATCATTTTTGTGACTAAAAAGTTAAATGTTCATTTTTTCCTTCCACGTTGCTTCAGCTCCTGTGAAGCACCTGAAGGGTTAATAAACTTCTTGAATGTGGTTTTGAGTACCTTGAGGGGTGCAGTTTTAAGAATATTGTCACTTTTGGGTAATTTCTGCCATATAGACCCCTCAAAGTGACTTCAAATGTGAGTTGGTCCCTAAAAAAAATGGCTTTGTAAATTTTGTTGTAAAAATGAGAAATCGTTGGTCAACTTTTAACCCTTATAACTTACTAACAAAAAAAATTTTGGTTCCAAAATTGTGCTGATGTAAATTAGACATGTGGAAAATGTTATTTATTAACTATTTTGTGTGACATATTTCTCTGCTTTAAGGGAATAAAAATTCAAAGTTTGAAAATTGCAAATTTTCAAAATTTTCTCCATATTTGCATTTTTTTCAAAAATAAACGCAAGTTATATCAAAGAAATTTTACAACTAACGTGAAGTACAATATGTCACGAGAAAACATTCTCAGAATCGCGAAGATCCGTTGAAGTGTTCCAGAGTTATAACCTCATAAAGAGACAGTGGTCAGAATTGTAAAAATTGGCCCGGTCATTAACGTGCAAACCACCCTTGGGGGTAAAGGGGTTAAAACAAAATTAAAAACCTTGAAATGCACACACTAGACAATAGATCTAATATTATAATCTCACTCGCTATTGCGCAAAGTATATTTTTCAGCAGTCTCATTATCATTCCACACATAGCAAGTGAAAAGTGATACCTCTATATTTAGTAGATAACACAGGATCAGGGCCGGCTCCAGGTTTTTATGGGCCCGGGCGAAAGAGTCTCAGTGGGCCCCTTTAACGCAGACCACAATTCATGATGCACAGATACTGCAGAGAAATATGGGCATAGTACAATGCCAAACACTTCACTTCTTCCATTACATGAGTGATATCTATTGTAAATTCTACAATAGCTCAGAAACAGCCAAATCCTCACAGCGCACAGTACAGACTGGACAGTACAGTCCTCCATACAATATTATGGGCACCACATATCCTCCATACAGTATTATGGGCCAAATATAATGCTCCATAAAGAATATTGGACCCCAAATAATGCTTCATACAGGATACTGGTCCCCATATAATGCTCCATAAAGAATACTGGACCCCAAATAATGCTCCATACAAAATATGGAGCTCTCCTCTGCACTGTGCTGCGCTCTGCACTGTTACGGCTCAGGAAAGGGCGCTGTGGAAAGACTCCCTATCATCATCATCATTGCTTCCCCATTATCATCATCATTTCCTCCCCATCATCATCATCATCGCCTCCTCATCATCATCGCCTCCCCATCATCATTGCCTCCCCATCATCATTGCCTCCCCATCATCATCATCATTGCCTCCCCATCATCATCGCCTCCCCATCATCATCATTGCCTCCCCATCATTATCACTGCCTCCCCCCACCACCATCACTGCCTCCCCCCACCACCATCACACATACAGCACCACAGCACTCTCTCACATACACACACACAAAGCACCGCATTACATATGTTGTGACCCGCACCACAATTGTGGGTTACCAGGGCAATGGGGTACTCGGAGCCGAGCCTGTAGATTTCTATAGGGAATGTCACTGGTAGCGTGGCTCGGTCCGTGGCCCTGGCGGTCAGGCGTATGATGGGGGGAATTATTTACAGGGGATTAGTAGATAACAGTTCGTGACGCCACCTGTAGTTTTCTAGTCACTAAGACCAGCGCTGCTGTAGATCTCTGAGGGGATGTTGTGGCAGCTAGATGACGGGTCCCCCACAGGTGGGACTGGTCCCTCAAAGTCTATGGTTATAATGATGTAGGGTGCAGATAAATGAATCAGTCTCACACCATCCAGCGTCTTTCCATACCTTTTACTTGTCAGATGTTTAGGCAGGTCCCGGGGAGCTGGTCGGGGTGGAGACTGCACGTCCAGGTAACAGCAGAGCAGGTTAGAGGCCTCCTTAACTTTCAATATGATGAGTCCAACTAGCATGGAACTAAGTTAACTCCGAATACTCCAGCTAACTCCATAGCTGTACTGCCCGGTCAGTATTGTGGTGGAGCCTTCTATGTGGTGAGAACAGAGTCCTTCTATGCTAAGCCTAGCTAAAAGTCCTTATTCCTCCTGACCCTGATTACGTACCGACACTTCAAGGGCTGCTTTCTGCGACCTAAGGTCCAGTAAGACTCTGGTTGTCCCGTTACTATGAGTGAATCAATAGCAACTCCTCGGTCCCAGTGACCGGATAATTAGTGTAGGCAATTCACTACCTAAGGCACTGCTCCGTCCTCTCCACTGTGCCCTTCGCCCTGCTTTCCACTCTCAACACAGGCACTGCACACTTCCTAAGGTAGTACAAGTCAATCCTTTCTTGCTTCTTCCTTGGAGCTTGCTGACAGATTCTCAGTATACTCCTAGTTCAGGAACACATCGACTGAACTTCACTGTCCTTGGGACAGGCGACTGAAGTTTCTGCTGCAAACTTTCCTTTCTTCAAAGCTGTCTCTGTCTTCAGGTTAAGGAACAGCTCTGACTAGGCTAAGATGAACTGGCTCACCCTTACTAGCCTCCACTTTATGAACTGCTGACAGGAACCAAACGAGTGACTGTCTTTCACTTCACTTCCTGAAGACTCCCCTCTACTCCACACCTCTGCTGCATGTCACTAGCTTATATACCCTGAGGGTGTGTCTAAAGTGTGAATGGATGATGTAAGCTTTAACTGTTACCTTTCTGTGCAGACTCCAGGATAATGTGTGCCTTACATACCAGGGCTACACATCCCCACTTGGTAAAATACAGCACTCCCGGGCTGTGAAATAGACAAAGAAAGAATTTTGTTTTGCATTTAAACAATTAACATCAAACTCTTCCCAGCAGGGAGGTACGAAATTCTTAAAACGTTGCATTGTATACAATGGACAGTAAAATACAAAAGTATCAAATCATCAAGACACTCAATAAATACACAGTATTCTTGTGAAGGACCCGCACCAAACCTTCAACGTGGGTCCTGGGTGGGCTGCAGGACATTTGACTGCAGACCTCGCTCAGTGCCACACCATACGGGTTTTATGTTCAGAGGTAAGTCAAGGCTTCGTGTGAAACCAAGACAACGCACAAAGTGCAACTATATACAGGATACAGTTTTTGGGCTGGCTCAGTCCTCAGCCACGCAGTCCATTATAAGACATTTCAAGTAATTCACATTATATCACAATACTCTAAATTCCTTCAAGTGCAATAAACTTCTTTATACAACTTTATACAATTGGTCATAAATAATAAACCTTTTTCTGAGTCATAATAAACTAGTTTGTTAGGACTACTGTTGATAACGAATAGGTAGCTTCCCTTTCGTTGTTCGTTCCGATCTACGTGGAGTAGCATCAGGTATATTGGTCTCTGATCTATCTGTTCTGCGTAACGACAAACTATAATACTGCCTCAATCTTTCTATGGATCTGGCAAGCGTACTGAGGGCTGGGCGGTGTGAGTCAGCTTCACCAGGGGATCCCATAGCATGGGGCACTGCTTCTGGTGATTCTACTTCTTGAGATTCTGCAGGCTGGGGTTCTGCTGGAATAGGTACCTCTAGAACTGGTTCTGTTGGCACAATGGGCACGACTGGAGGTAGAGTTTCCTCTTGTGGCTGATAAAACTGCAACACAGGAATGATTACCGCATCTCCCAGTCTGGGCCAATCCGCAGGTAAATCTCCCAGATCCGTGTGTATGACCTCCTCTTCACTTTCTTCTCGATTGACGACAGGGTTCTCTTCACGAAGCTTTAATGGCTCTGGACACAATTTTAAATGGTCTCTAGACACAGTGGCGGTCGTTCTTCCTCCATCCTTACTGATGATACAGACTTTTCTGTTATCATATTTGGAATCTTGTACGACATATGGTTCTTTGTTCCCACTGGTTGTCCAACTTGTGCATCTTCCTTTTCCTTTTTAACACAATTTCTCCAGGCGTGAAAGGCTTAGCGGGAGCATTCTTGTTGTAAATATTCTCCTGCTTTTCCCGTGCTTTATTAAGACTTTCTTCTACGCAGGCTTGCACTCTTCTGTATTGCTCTTGTCGATTTGTGTCCCAATTTCCAACGGTGTCATCTGCCTCGGGTTCCACCACACCAAGTTCCAAATCCATTGGCAGTCTTCCAGGCCTTGCTCTCATAAGGTAAGCTGGTGTGCAGTTGGTAGAACTCACTGGTATGTGGTTGTACAAGTCAACTAGGTCAGGTAACAATTCTGGCCACCGATTTCTTTCTTCCAGTGGTATGGATTTTAGCAAGTCAACGACAATGTGGTTCATTTTCTCGCAAAGGCCGTTGGTTTGGGGGTGGTATGGCGTCGTTCTAATTTTCTTACACCCATACAAGTGACAAAATTCCTTAAACAGATCCGCTTCAAAAGCAGGGCCTTGATCAGTCAGTACCTGCTCCGGATACCCATGTGGTCTGCAGAAGCTTGCTTGAAAGGTCCTTGCTGCCGTCACTGCCGTCTGATCCTTGACGGGGATGACCACCAAAAATCTCGAATAATGATCCACCATGGTCAGGGCATATGAGTATCCAGACCTGCTTGGCGACAATTTGACGTGGTCCAAGGCCACGATCTCCAAGGGACGAGTCGTCCGGATAGGCTGCAGGGGTGCCCTCTGACTACCGTAGTCCTTTCGCCTGAGACCACAGGGTCCACAGTTCCGACACCACCTCTCGATGGAGCTGCGCATTCCTACCCAGTAGAACCGGCACCTCAACAGGGTCTCCAGCTTTCTCCAGCCAAAGTGTCCTGCTTGATCGTGGTACGCTTCCAACACCATTTGGACGTCTGCCTTGGGGACCACTATCTGCCATACCATTTCATGGGTCCTGGGGTTGACGTATCTCCTGCACAACTTCTCACGGTATAGGAACAACCGGCTTCTCTCATTCCACAGGAGCTTTGCTGACATAGGTGCATCTTTTTCCAAGGAGGAACCTTCCTGTCTTAACAACTCCTTGATACGGCTGACCACTGGATCGCTGTCCTGGGTCTCTTTCCAGCTGTGATGGGGTAAGGGATTTAATGTTGCACCATACTGCTTTCTGTGGACATGCTGCTCATGGATTATCCCATTTCGATGGAACGCAGGTAGCTCAATTTCTTCCAGGTCGTCCGATTCTTCTTCCGTGTCAGATTCATGTGGCATTCGGGACAATGCGTCGGCGTTAGCATTCTTACGGCCTGCCCGGTACTTGATGGTAAACTGGTAATTTGACAACCGAGCCATCCAACGCTGCTCCATGGCTCCCAGCTTGGCTGTTTCCAGGTGCGTTAACGGGTTGTTGTCTGTGTACGCCGAGAACTTGTTGGAGGCAAGGTAGTGCTTAAATCTTTCAGTAATGGCCCAGACCAGCGCCAGAAACTCCAGCTTGAAGCTGCTATAATTTTCCGGATTCCTCTCAGTTGGCCTGAGTTTTCTGCTGGCGTATGCGATGACTTTTTCTTGGCCATTCTGCTTCTGACTGAGAACTGCTCCCAAACCTTCATTACTGGCATCGGTGTACAGCAGGAACGGTTGGCTGTAATCAGGATAGGTCAAGATTTCATCACCTGTAAGGATCTCTTTCATCTTTTGGAATGCTTCAGCCTGTTCCTTACCCCAATTAAAGGGAGGGTTTCTGCTCTTTAGGGATTGTCCTACTAGGAGGTCCTGTAGAGGCGCTGCCTTCTTCGTGTAATCTTTCACGAACCTCCTATAGTAACCCGTTAATCCCAGGAACTGTCGCACTTCCTTGAGGTTCTTCGGCTCCGGCCATTTCTGGATGGCGGTGACTTTCTCTGGGTCCGGCGCTACTCCCTCTGAACTGACGATGTGCCCCAAGTATTGTACCTTCTGTTTAAGTAGATGGCATTTTGAGGGTTTCAACTTCATCCCGTACCTGGACAGGGACTCGAATACTTCTGCCAGGTGCTTCAGATGGTCCTCATATGTTTTGGAATACACGATGACGTCGTCTAGGTATAGCAGCACGGTTTCAAAATTGAGATGTCCCAGGCAGTTCTCCATCACTCTCTGAAATGTTCCCGGGCACTGCTGAGCCCAAACGGCATTCTGTCGAACTCACAGAGCCCCATTGGGGTGGTGAAAGCCGTTTTCTCACGATCCTCCTCAGCCACAGCCACTTGCCAGTACCCACTAGTCAGATCAAGGGTAGAAAAGTAGTTAGCCGTTTTCAGAGCAGCTAAGGACTCCTCAATTCGCGGTAATGGATAAGCATCTTTATGTGTTATGCGATTCACTTGCCTGTAATCCACACACATTCTCATACTACCATCTTTCTTTTTAACCAGAACTAGAGGTGCTGCCCAGGGGCTACAACTATCCCTTATCACCCCGGCTTCCTTCATATCATGTAACATTTCCTTAGCTTTCTGATAATGGGCTGGAGGTATAGGCCTGTACCGCTCTTTGATGGGAGGATGACCACCTGTAGGGATATGATGCTGTACTCCCTTAATGGCCCCAAAGTCGAGGGGGTGTTTACTAAACACTTGTGCGTACTCTTGTACCACCCGTAATACCCCTTGTTTCTGGTGGACGGGAGTGGTGTCTGTCCCGACATGGAGTTGCTGGCACCAATCCGCCACCTGAGTTGCCGGGTCATTATCCTCCGCTAGTTGGCGGGAGTCTAAGGACTCAGTCGGGAGAATGGAATTATTATCGACGGCATGTAATTTAGCAACTGTTGCATAACGGGGTAAATTTACTTCATCATCTCCCCAGTTGAGAAGCCGTACCGGTACTCTCCCATTTATCACTTCCACTACCCCCCTCGCTGTCATGAGTGTGGGTCTATGTTCTGAGCAATGGGGTTCTACTACTGCTTGGTAGTTTTGTCCTCTCATACCTATGGCTGCCCTACACCATATTATCATTTCACTCATTGGGGGTATCACAATAGGATTCGAGTCGGTGACCCGTACATTACCAATTTCGCCGTCTGTAAGCTTCGCTTGCTGCTGACACATCAGGGCCCGGATCTCCCTCTGGATCACTCCCTTCTGCCTTGGTCGGGCGATCTCAGCGAGCTGTTGGAGTAGAAACACAACTTCTCCCAGACAGTTACTGATAATGTTAGTACCCAGAATTATGTTTAAACCGTTCTCTTCATTTACAGTCTTTACTACTAGAAGCCCCTGGTCTTTCAACTCCTCTCTGCCCACTTTCACATCCACACTTTTGGTCCCGAGTACTTCCACAGGGAGACCATTAGAAGCATACACGGTAAAGTCAAGGCTCGGGGGTTGAAGACTATCCATAGACCAGAACTTCGTATATAGGGCATCAGGTATTATGGTCACCTGAGACCCAGTATCTAGCAACGCCGAAACTGCAATCCCATCCAGAATGATGGACAGGTAGGGTCGTCCACCCACGAACCTGCGGTTCCAATCTAAGGGGCCTGACAAGTCTCCACCTGGGTGTTGGCCCTCGGACCCAGGTTCTGCCCGTTTAAAGGACACTGTGTCGACATATGACCTTTCCGGTTGCAGCGGTAACAGATGATCTCCCGGCGAGGAGGGTGCTGGTCAGGGGTTGCTCCTGGGGGCGGCGTTGTCCTCCTCCGGTGGGGCGACGTCCTCCTTCTCCTCCGGTTCATCCATGGGACATCCTCCGGGCAGTCGGCTAATAAGATCTTTCCTTCTTCCTCTTTCCGCAGCTGCAGGGCACTCATCACAGCAGCCAGATTTTTAGTCAACTGGCGCACTTCTGAGCGCAGACAGTCCAATTCACTAGGGGGCGTCACCTGCGTTTTGGCTTCTGCCGCTAGCGGGGAAAAGGTGGGTACTGCCGGTTCCAGAGTGATTTCACCCTGGTGACGTTGGGTTGCCACTTCAGGTTTGCCCAGGGGTCGCAGTCCTTTTATTGCCATGTCCTTTAGGGCATCAAAGGTGGCATCTGGATGATCTAAAGACCACCAATTTACAGTTCTGCGTTCCGCTTGGGACCTCAGTCCTTGCACAAATTGTTCTTTCAGCATCTTACTTTCATCAATGACACTTATGGTATTAACCTGCTTGAGGGCTCTCAGGGCCCCTTGTAGTCGGCAGGCATAGTCCCTTATGCTGTCACTTGGTTGCTGTGAACAGTTGTAGAATGCCATCCGGAGATCTGTTTCGGTGCGATCTTCAAAAATGGCCTGTAACTTTAAGAGGATCGCAGGCACCAACTCCTGGTCCGTGGTAGCCCAAGTCTCCACTTCTCTCTCAGCAGCGCCAGTTAGCTGCCCTATTAATACTGAGCTTTTTGCCTCTCAGACATAGAGTACATTTCCAGGACACTGCATATCTTCCGTTTGAATCCTGCTAAAGTGCCTGGCTTGCCGCTGTACTGGGGAAGCCATTTTGCCCCAGGCATATATGGGAGCGTTAGTGGCATGAGTGGGACTACCGGGCCGGGTGCTGGGCCTGCGCCCCCATCCGGCGCTACAATGCCACGCGGCGCGGGGTCGGGGCCTCCGGCTGGGGCCGCACTGTCGGCCGGTTGCTGCGACATATTAGTGCCCCCTTGGTTAATCGGGGCCTATCGTTTCCAGAAGCTACCGCTCCACAAGCACAGCGATGGGGACAGGACCTTCGTCGCAGGCGCTCTGATGTCAGAGCGTTCACTTCCTGTCGCAGGACCTGCCGCTGAGTCAGAGCCGGGGCGTGTCCGAGACTCTGCGCGCCTTTCAGGTACGCCCACCTTCTTCTCCAGCGCCTCAGGGCGCGAATATGGCAGCAAATATGGCGGTATTTGGCGCCAAAAGCACAGACAGTCTTTTTCACCAAAACACTCCACAGGCACACAGGGCTCGCAATGCTGCAAGTTTCGGATCCTGTTCGTGACGCCAAGTTTTGTGTTGTGACCCGCACCACAATTGTGGGTTACCAGGGCAATGGGGTACTCGGAGCCGAGCCTGTAGATTTCTATAGGGAATGTCACTGGTAGCGTGGCTCGGTCCGTGGCCCTGGCGGTCAGGCGTATGATGGGGGGAATTATTTACAGGGAATTAGTAGATAACAGTTCGTGACGCCACCTGTAGTTTTCTAGTCACTAAGACCAGCGCTGCTGTAGATCTCTGAGGGGATGTTGTGGCAGCTAGATGACGGGTCCCCCACAGGTGGGACTGGTCCCTCAAAGTCTATGGTTATAATGATGTAGGGTGCAGATAAATGAATCAGTCTCACACCATCCAGCGTCTTTCCATACCTTTTACTTGTCAGATGTTTAGGCAGGTCCCGGGGAGCTGGTCGGGGTGGAGACTGCACATCCAGGTAACAGCAGAGCAGGTTAGAGGCCTCCTTAACTTTCAATATGATGAGTCCAACTAGCATGGAACTAAGTTAACTCCGAATACTCCAGCTAACTCCATAGCTGTACTGCCTGGTCAGTATTGTGGTGGAGCCTTCTATGTGGTGAGAACAGAGTCCTTCTATGCTAGGCCTAGCTAAAAGTCCTTGTTCCTCCTGACCCCGATTACGTACCGACACTTCAAGGGCTGCTTTCTGCGACCTAAGGTCCAGTAAGACTCTGGTTGTCCCGTTACTATGAGTGAATCAATAGCAACTCCTCGGTCCCCAGTGACCGGATAATTAGTGTAGGCAATTCACTACCTAAGGCACTGCTCCATCCTCTCCACTTTGCCCTTCGCCCTGCTTTCCACTCTCAACACAGGCACTGCACACTTCCTAAGGTAGTACAAGTCAATCCTTTCTTGCTTCTTCCTTGGAGCTTGCTGACAGATTCTCAGTATACTCCTAGTTCAGGAACACATCGACTGAACTTCACTGTCCTTGGGACAGGTGACTGAAGTTTCTGCTGCAAACTTTCCTTTCTTCAAAGCTGTCTCTGTCTTCAGGTTAAGGAACAGCTCTGACTAGGCTAAGATGAACTGGCTCACCCTTACTAGCCTCCACTTTATGAACTGCTGACAGGAACCAAACGAGTGACTGTCTTTCACTTCACTTCCTGGAAGACTCCCCTCTACTCCACACCTCTGCTGCATGTCACTAGCTTATATACCCTGAGGGTGTGTCTAAAGTGTGAATGGATGATGTAAGCTTTAACTGTTACCTTTCTGTGCAGACTCCAGGATAATGTGTGCCTTACATACCAGGGCTACACACATACACACACACTAATACACACACACCTCACATTTCACCTGTCCGGCGTCCGCGCTCTCTCTGCCACAGCCGGCCGCTGAATTGTGACGCTGCGGCAGCGGAGGCACGGGGAGAGGTAAGTATTGCGTCGGCTGCTGCCGGGGCCTTGAGCAAGCAGGGGTGGTCCAGTGGCGGCGCAGGTACCGCTCTCATTTGCTAACGGGCGCCGGGGTGCCCGACGGCGAGTGGGCCCCCCGCCTGCTCAGGGCCCCGGCACTTGCCCGGGTATGCCGGGTGCTGACGCCGGCCCTGCACAGGATCCACCATTCACAATAGGTGATATCACAGCTCACGTCCTCCTCCTGTACAATCAATAATTACTCCTTCATATACAACTGATAACATAGCATTCATCATTCTGAATGGGTGATGTCACAGCTCACCTCCTCCTATATAATCAATGATTACTCTTCTATATACAACTGATAACACAGGCTCCATCCTTCCGAATAGGTAAAGTCACAGCTCACCTCCTCCCCATGTGCAATAACTGATACCACCTCTATATACAGTAGATAACACAGGATCCATCATTCACAATAAATTGTCACAGCTCACCTCCTCCTGTACAATAACTGATAACACCTTTATATACAGTAGATACCACAGGATCCACCATTCATAATAGGTGATGTTAAAGCTCACCTCTTCCTCCTTCCTGCACAAGTACCCTTCGCTCATATTAGAGCATGACCAGAAAATGCTTCTATAAAAATCATAGTCAGAGTTAAGGGTATGCCACACTAAACAAGAACGTTAACGAGATCGCTAAAAAACATCACTATTTAGCGATCTCGTTAGTGACGTTGTTGTGTGTGGCATGTAGCAACGACGTGGCCCCTGCTGTGATCTCGCTGATCGTTCACTAGCATTCTGGACCGTATTTTGATCGTTGGCGTCCCGCTGGTGAGCGCTATATCGCTGTGTCTGGCACCTTTTTTGAACGATGTGCGCTGTTTTTTACATCGCAATGACCGCCAAAGTCGTTAACGAAATCGCTAACCGCTTATGTGTCGTTAACGAGATCGTTAAGTTTGGCAGCTACTAGCGACATTAAAACGATCACAAAAACGATCGCATTAGTATGCGTCGTTATCGTGATCGTTAGCGGGAGCGTTTAGTGTGGCAGTACCTTTAGTCTATTCAAAGTCAAAGTCCATATGGCTACAGAAAGGAACAGGAAGTATAAGTCTAGTAATAAGACTAGTGACCATTGTGAAAACTGCAACAGTTCAGATTTTCCTTTTTAATACAAAGATTTGAAAAATTAAAAAAAATCATTATCATTAAAAAAAATATTTGATATACAAGTGTGATTTACACAAACAAAAAAATATCTGAAAACATTCCCTTTTAACCTTTTGGTGTATTGTATGGGTAATGGAGCTAAAGTCTTTTGGTCACTTGCGAGTTTTGCCCTTTTCTATGTATCAGTATTAGTTTTTGGCGTGTGGAGTTGTGTAATGGAAACCTATGAAGAAAGGTGCAGTAAAATCAGAAGGGTGAAGGAAACTGTGCACAGTGTTGCTCAACCCTTTATCTGCACTTCAGCAGCTACTTATGAGCTTCCTTTCCAGATAAGGCACAGAGTGGATTAAAGGAGCACTTCCCAACTATGTTTATGTCACCCCCATCACATAATTTTACTTTCTTTAACTCTTTCAGATCAAGTCTTAAAAAATTTCAAAATGGAAAGTAACACAAGTTATTTAAATATCTAATGTGGACTTTATATTGATGACCTATTCTTGAATTGTCAATACCAGATGTCTTTGGCTTCTTATTTTGCGAGCACACTCAACTCTTTTTTTTTTTACCTACTCAAACTCCCCATCCACAATCCTCTAAATGTGGTTTGTTCTGTGTATTTAGCTGTAAGATGTAGTAGTCAGCGAAGGAAACTTAGTGCAGCAGATGACAGACACATCATGCTTACTTCTCTTTGAAATCTGAAGATGTCCAGAAGTGCCATCAACTCAGAACTGGGAGCAACCATTGTGATCCAGCCACACACATCTACTGTTTGGAGAAGAGCGACCAGAAGTGGTCTTCGTGGAAGAATTTGATGAAAAACAAACCTTCACCATAGAAACAAAGCCAAGTGACATAACTAAGCACAAAAACATAGGAACTTGGTGCAGACAAATGGCAGCAGGTGATCCGGCTTATGAGTCAAAATGTGAAATATTTTGCTGTAACAGAAGACAGTTTGTTTGCCAAAGGGCTGGAGAGCGGCACAATAAAGGAGGTCTGCGGGAACACTGAAACATGTAGGGGGTTCACTACAAGTTTGGGGCTGCATTTCAGAAAATGGACTTGGGGATTTGGTTGCGATTAATGATGTCCTCAATGCTAAGAAATAAAGGCAGATACTCATGTATCCATCATACAATATGATCAAGGAGGAGTCAGATTAACTCCAAATTTATTCTGCAGCACGAAAATGACACCATCCAGCCAATGTTTTTAAGAACTGTCTTCAGCATAATGAAGCACAAGGAGTCCTGGAGGTGATCATATGGCACCAGTGTCAGACTTTCATCTATACAAAACTAATGCATTATCATAAAAGGGTTTTTTCAGACCAGGGGTAATTTTCACCAGGCACTGTATCTTACAGAATTGTCATAAGATACACAATGTTAGGGTTTGGTTCTGCTCGATGGTTCAATCAGTCATCACGTGATCACTCATTTGTGAATTGCATATGGAGCGCCCGCCAGGGCAGTGGGGATACTCGGTACTGGGCTGCTTCTTAAAGGGGCAGTGTCACGGCAGCAGTGACCCGGTCCGTGGCCCTAGGCGTTCAATAAAAAGGGGAATGATGAAAAAGGGGAAATTAAAGAGTTTATAATAAAGTGCTTGTGACGCCACCCATGGTACTCGGTCAGGGGACCAACGCTGCAATGCAGATCCTCTGGGATGATGGTAGGGCAGAAAAGGTGGCTAAGCCCTCCACGAGTAGGGCTATGTCCCAGGGCAGCTAGGATGTTAGAGGAGTAGTTGGTAGAAAGTGTAGTGCAGGGCAGGTGACGCAGGAAAGATTCAGAAGACACAACAGAGTGGAGTTTCCTTTACCTTTTACTGAGCTGTGTAGGTACAGTCCGGGGCTCAGGTTACAAATGGTTCTGGAGTCGGTCAGCCTGAAAGCAATTTGAGAATCTCCTTATTCAGGTGGGTTGTGAGGCCTCCTTTCTAGCGCTATTCTCTGAGGTACTTGCTGCTGTAGACTCTGTTCAAGTTCCTCTCTCTGTCTGCTACTTAGGTAGAACTCCACGCGCATGTCAGGCAGCTGTAGCCTGCTTCAGGGATCGCTCCTGTCTGGCGTCTCTGGCTCACACATGCTGCTGTGTCTTCGAGTATCAGTTGGGGACAGAGGATCTGCGGACTTCTGCCCTCCAGATTCTGCTCCAGGGTCCGGTCTCTGCCGCTCAGGCCCAGGGGGTGAGCTCAGCTATAGCTCCCATCCCCCCCAGCTCCTCTCCACACGTCCTGTCTCAACCCTGCTCAGGTACTAACTAACTACTAACTTCCTGCTTCTGACCAGAGAGTAGAGTCGGGTTAGAGCTCCCTCTGCTGGCCCAGAGCAAGAACTGTGTTGTATGCTGGAACTACCTGTTAAGGGGATCCCTTCCTTGCTTCCAGGCATGACATCACTCCCCCCTGGAGGGAGGCAAGGCCATTGTGGCAACCAAACTCCTGGGGTGCCACATTCCCCCCTAGCACAATTCAGTACTCCCGGACTGAGGAAACATAGTCCTGAAATGGGGTGTACAATATGAGAGACCCATCTCAAACCCTCAGCGTAGGCTCTGGGTGTGACTACAGGGCATTAGTGGTCACCAAGTTGGACTACTTTTTTGGTCACGCCAGACAATTTTTGTTCTGTAGCCATCGGTGCTAACTATTTACAAGCATTGTCCTGGTTGCTACAAGTCCAGTGACCCAATCGTCCAAATAATCAAGAAAATAAGAATGCTCAAAAGTTCATACAGTAAGTCTCTGTAGGCTCATATGCTTAATGGTTGCAATTATAAACATTGTTAACTTATTTACAGTACTAGTACAGTGGCATTTTAGTCCTTATACTTGGCTGGGACCTGACCTCTAGTACAAGAGGATCTACGCAGTGCAGGTATTGACAGTGACCTGACCGGATTCACTATGCTTGCTACCACTGGTGTAGTGCATTCCCTATTGGCAACACTACTGGTGACTCTATGTAGCACAGGTATACCTGATTTTCTATGACTGCTCCTGCTCACTGTGGGCATGACAGATTCACCATTGGCAAGGGGTGGACTCTCTTGCTCCGCTGCTGGTGTGGCATCTGCTGCTTGAGCCCGCTGGTTTTCAGGTTGGTCTTGAGTCGCTTCTCTTTCTGGCACTACTAGTTGGGAAAAGGTCAAGACGGGCACTACTATGGCCTGATTCACTCTTGTCCAATTTGAAGGGAACTCGCCGAGTACATTGCTGATCTTTTCTTCTTTTACTGACTGAAGAATGTCCTTATCTCCAATCTTTTCCTTCAGTTGGTCAGGACATGGTTTCAGATGATCCCTCGATACTGCTGCAGAGTTTTCTTCTCCATCTTTGCTGATAAGGCACACCTTGGTGTTATCAAAGTCTGAAGGCATGACTGTGTATGGTTCAGCCACCCACTGGTCATCAAGTTTATGAAGTCGCCTATTTCTTTTGAGTACCTGTTCTCCAGGTGACAGGGGAACTGTGGGGGCGTGGTGGTTGTAATTTCTCCTCTTGCTTTTATCTTGCTGAGCCAGACTCTTCTCTACGCATTCTTGCACTTTGCGGTACTGCTGTTGCTGCTCTGTATCCCAATCTGGATCTGCTGATGTTACTTCAGGTGTTAAAACTTCCATGTCCAAGTCAATTGGTAACTTGCCAGGTCTTGCTCTCATCAAGTAGGCTGGAGTACAGTTGGTGGAGTTTACAGGGATATGACTGTAGAGATCTACCAGATCCGGGAACTTTTCTGTCCACTGGTTTCTCTCTTCCAAGGGTAAGGTCTTCAATAGATCAATTACCACTTGGTTCATTTTCTCATACATGCCATTTGTCTGTGGATGGTACGGCGTCGTCCTGATTTTCTTGCAGCCGTACAGGTTACAGAACTCCTCAGGGTAACTGTGCGGTCGACAAAAGTGTTGTTGAAATGCTTTGGACGCTGTGTTGCTGTTTGATCCTTGACAGGCATGACTACAGGAACCTTGAGTAATGGTCAACGATGGTGAGGGCGTAGACATAGCCTAAATGGCTTGAGGTCAGCTTCATGTGGTCCAAGGCTACCAATTCAAGCGGCTGTTTGGTGATTATTGGTTGTAAGGGGCTCGCTGGCTGTTTTGGTCCTTCCTGCGCAAGTTGCATGGTCCCACACTCCTGGCACCAATCTTCAAGGCCTTCCTCATACCAGCCCAGTAGAATCTCTCACGAAGTAGGACCTCCAACTTCTTCCATCTGAAGTGTCCTGCTCCATCGTGGTATGCTTCCAGGACCATTGACGCATCTCGCTTCTGGACTACCACCTACCAGACCAGTTCCTGAGTTCGGGCGTTGATACTCCTCCGACACAGCTTTCCCTTCTAGATGAATAGCCTGACCTTTTCCTTCCACAACTGTTGGGTCTTTTGTGGAGTATCTGGACCTGGGCGAGAGTCAGCTTGATTCAGTAGCTCCTTTACTAGGCTGACTGCTATCCTGCGTCTCTGCCCACTCATGGTGGGGCAATGGGTTTAATGTGGCCTCTTTCATGATGTAACGCTTGTTTTTCAACCCTTGGGCGAGTTGGGCCGCAACTGGCCGGTGAAAGGCAGGTAACTCGATTTCTTCGAGTGCTTCCAGATCTTCTTTCCCATCTGGTAAGTTGGGCATTCTGGACAGCGATTCAGCATTGGTGTTCTTATGTCCCGTTCGGTACTTGATGGTAAACTCATAGTTGGACAGCCGGGCCATCCATCGCTGCTCCAGCGCACCTAGGTTTGTGGTTTCCAAGTGAGTCAGCGAATTGTTGTCCGCGAGGATGGTAAACTTCGCCGCAGCTAGATAATGTTTGAACGGCTCGGTCACAGCCCAGACTGTGGCAAGGAACTCCAGCTTAAAGGAGCTGTAGTTGTCAGGGTTCCTTTCAGTGGGATGAAGTTTCCTGCTGGCGTAGGAGATTACTCCCTCCTTGCCTTTCTGTACCTGCAACAGTACTGCTCCCAGTCCCACATTGCTGGAATCAGTATAAAGGATGAACGGTTGGTCATAGTCTGGGAAGGCCAGAACTTCATCCTCCTTAAGAGCCAACTTCACCCTAGTGAAGGAAATTTCCAGTTCATCATTCCAATCAAACGTAGAACTCTTCTTCCTGGCCTTCTTGGGCTGGCCCACGAGAAGGTTTTGCAGGGATGCGGCTTTTTCAGTGAAGCCCTTGATGAAACTTCGGTAGTAGCCTACCAACCCGAGGAACTGACGCATTTCATGAATGTTGCTTGGCCTCTGCCAGTCCCAGATAACAGTGAATTTGTGGAGGTCTGGTGCCATGCCTTCTGCGCTCACTACGTGGCCTAGTTACTGCACTTGGGCTTCAGGAGGTGGCATTTGGACAGTTTCATTTTCAGGCTAAAGTTGGACAGGGCTTCGAACACCTCAGCCATGTGCTGCAAATGGTCTTCATAGGTCTTGGAGAAGACAATGATGTCATCTAGGTACAACAGAACTGTTTCAAAGTTCTTGTGTCCGAGGCAGCACTCCATCAACCTCTGGAACGTTCCTGGTGCGTTGCAAAGCCCGAACGGCATGTAGTTGAATTCTGAGAGGACCATTGGTGTTGCAAAGGTAGTCTTCTCTTTTTCCGCCTCTGCCACAGGAACCTGCCAATACCCACTGGTAAGATCTAAGGTAGAGAAATAGTTAGCGGTTCTCAATGCAGCAAGTGATTCCTCTATCCTAGGTAACGGATAGGTGTCCTTGAGGGTAATGCTGTTAATTTTCCTGTAGTCAACACGCATCCTCATTGTACCATCTTTCTTTCTAATGAGGAGTAACGGTGCTGCCCAGGGCTACAACTGTCTCTGATTACCCCAGCTTCCTTCATCTCTCGTAACATACTCTTGGCACATTGATAGTGAGCTGGGGGTACAGGCCGGTACCTCTTCTTAATGGGCGGATGATTTCCAGTGGGTATATGATGTTGGACCCCTTTTACCTGCCCAAAGACTAAAGGGTGTTTGCTGAATACCCGTTCAAACTCTTGGACTACTCGGTAAACCCCATTCTTTTGGTGTGGAAGGGTGGAGTCAGTGACAATGTGCAGCTGCTGACACCAATCCTCCAGCTGTTTTGCAGAGCCATTGTCCTCCGCCTGGTCAGACGGGACCAAGGGTTCTGCTGTCTGAATTGCGTTGCAATTGACAGTGAACAGATTAGCAACGGTGGCATACCGAGGTAGCTTGGCCTCCTCCTCCTCCTCCACACAATTTGAGATGCGAACTGGCACCTTCTCCTTGCAGACATCGACTACCCCTCTGGCTGTCAGGACAGTGGGCCTACTATCAGAGTACACTGGTTCTA
This sequence comes from Oophaga sylvatica, assembly GCA_033576555.1. Lineage (NCBI taxonomy): Eukaryota > Metazoa > Chordata > Amphibia > Anura > Dendrobatidae > Oophaga > Oophaga sylvatica. Next base: position 558,847,633 of record JARQOD010000004.1, on the reverse strand, counting down.
CAAGGGCTTGGTATTCTCTTCCCTTGAGGCCTATGGCTGCCAGACACCAAATTAACATTTCACTCCTTGGGGGTATTGCAATGGGGAATGAATCACTCACTCTGACACTGCCAACTTATCCGCCAGACAGCTCAACCTGTTGTCTTTGCATCAGGACCTTGATCTTCTTTTGAAGGACCCGTTGCTCACTGAAACAAGCAGTTTCGGCTACCTGTTGCAACAAAACAATAACCTCGACAAGACAATTTTCTATCACATTAGTACCTAAGGTCATCATTGGGTTACATTCTCATCAATCAATGTCTACAATTATCAGACCTTGAGATTTTAATTCTACTCGCCCCACCTTAATGGTCAACTCCTTATACCCCACCTGTGGCAAAGGCTAACCATTGGTGGCGACTACTGTCAGCTCATCATCTGGGCCGCAAGCAAGATCAGAGTCAGCCCAGTACCGTTTGTAAAGAATATATGGCATAGTTGTCACCTGAGAGCCGGTGTCCAGTAAAGCGTTCATTGGGATGCCGTCAATCACAACTGGGAGGACCGGTCGTCCTCCAACGTACTTGGCTCTTCAGTTCTGTGGGCCTGGTTATCCTACTTGGCCCTCTGCCCTGGGGTTCCTTGTTTAAATGGCAGAATCTTGCGATGTGCCCTGCTTTACTGCAGCGGAGGCAAATGGATCGTCCGTCCTGGTCGTAGCGATAGTTGTCTCTCCCTCTGATCGGTGGAATCCTCTTCCGCCGTTGCCACGGGACATCATCTGGACTGAAGGCCAACTGAATCTTCTCATTCAGGGGCACTTGCATGGACTGCACGGTTTTGGCTAGTGCAGCCAAACTTTTGGTCAGTTCCTGGACCTGAAGACATTGTTCTGCACATAGATCATTATCCAGGGTCTGTGCGTCGGCTTCAAAGGGGGTCTGAGGGTAGGGTGCCACCTCCTGGTGATATGTAATTGCTGGGTGCCTAGGGGGCACTGGGCAGCTGACATTTGGTTCATGCAGCACCCAGATAGCCCTATCTTTAAAGTATGCAAAGTTCAGATCAGGGTTTTGTAGGGCCATGATGCGCAGCTGTGTCCTATGGGTGCTGAACAGGAGTCCCTCAATAAATTGTTCCTTTAACAATCTGTATCCATCCTGAACGCTGTCTGGGTCAATCTGCTTTACGGCCCACTCGTACATTGCATGGAATATGTTGCGGTCTTGTCTGTCTCAGGATCCCGATCGAGAGCAAACGGCGACTGATGCCCCGCAGGCAGTTCCACTAGCCATCATTGATTTTGAAGATGAGGAAGACTCACAGCTCCCTCCAAGGGACTCCGAATAGAGATTGGTGCCTGAGGCCGACGGCCCTATGAGAGGCTAAATCGACTGTTCCTTCCATACAGCCTGACTTGGCTACTCATCCTGATTTATGGCGCTCTGAATGTTGAACTGCTGGCATACCCCCCAACTGCTATAACCAAGATCAGTTTGTCTGGTGACAGATTGTTGAGGGACTGGAAGAATGTCAACAGGAGTTGCGGAAACTCTTGCCCGTGGAATGGCGAGTAAAAAGAGTAGGGGAATGTAAGGGGATGAAGAGAAGGATGGACTTGAAAGGGGTTGCCTCCTCTGCTCCGTGTCCGGAACCACCGGCGCAGCTTCCAGTGTTCTCGGGGGGAAGCTTACCGTTCCTGGACCAACCTATACATGTGACAGAAGGGGGCGGGGGTGAGTTAAAAGGCACTGTGTGCGGGAAGATGACAGGAGTTTGGGCTGGAAAGTGAAGAGCGCAGGAGAGTAAGCTGCCAGCTGCGCCCCAGTCCCTGAGTGTGAAAGCCCCCCCGGCTTAGGACTCGAGCAGAGAGCCTTAACGCTGTGAGCTCCCCCCGAACTGACACTGACCTGCAGCCTCCATGACTGGAGGAGACTCCCCTGACAGGTTGGAGGCAGACGCTGACAGGCCTGGTGAACTGAGCAGAAGGCCTGAGCCTCAGAGAGGAGTAATTGGACTGACCGAGGAGCGCAGTACCGTTCCTGCGGTGACTTGTGTTGGACTGAGCTTTTTGACAAAGACCAGTGAGAGCATCATTCCGTTGCCTGCCTTGGAGACCGTGTTCTCTCCGTGGACTAGGATCTGAGAGAAACTGCATGTGCCGCTGTTGACGGTGCCGACATTGGAGAATTGGACCCTTCAATCAAGCCTTCTTCAGACTGATAAGTGTTTTTCTGCCTTTGTTTATTTTCTTGAAAGACTGTTTAGCCCTTTGCTTGTTGCATTTAGCCCCTCATCTGCTCCTCCCTGCGTGGAGTGTTTTGGACTGTTAAATAAACCCCGGAAATACTCGGCGAGCTCCAAGCATCGCGAGCACTGTGATGCTCGGACGAGCACCAAGTACTTCCGAGCATGCTCACTCATCACTAGTAATGGTATTTTAATATTTGAGTTTTTTTGATATGTGTGGGTCTTTGCAGGATGAGGGCACCATTTCAATTTTTATCTCAGGCAGAAGATCTGGAATCAGTCCTGGTCAGAGTGATTGCTAAATTTTAACATAGACTTTTGCTGCCATTATCACATTTCCAGAGAAATGAAGCATACTGAAAAGTGAATGGTGGGAGGAGGTAAAGGATAGAGTTGCTTTTCCACAGACAACACCAAATGACACAAAAGCAACATTCAGAGCTCAGTTTCCATAGTGAATAATTCCCATTACGCCTTTTTTTTGCATGTGTGAATTAACTGTATCACAATGAATGTGTGACACATTTAAAACTTCCCCTTCATTTCTCTGGAAATATTCATTTTGATCGTCCAGGGAAAAACAATCATATAATTTATCATAAGTAGAGATGAGCGACTTTGCCTTTTTTAGGGTCGAGTCGGGTTTCATGAAACCTGACTTTCTCAAAAGTCGAGTCGAACGAAATCGGCTGACTATAGGGAAAACTCGGAGGTCCGACTGAAACACGAAACCCAATGCAAGTCAATGGGGAAGCAAAGTCGGCAGGGATTGGAGGACAGTAAACACCTACAGTGCCCATTTCAATGCCAACAACATCAATTCTTATTACTTAAGCTTGGCAACCTTAATATACTTTATAATAATAGTTACGCATTGAAAACTGGGGTTATTTGGCTAAAGTTGTGGGGGGGTAGGGATGGCTCCCGGTTTTCATGTGCCCTGGGCCAAAGAGTCTCAGTGGGCCCCTTTAACATATACCACAATTCATGATGCTCCGATATGGCAGAGAAATATAAGTATAGTACAATGCCAAATACTTCACTTCTTACATTACATGACTGATATCTATTTTAAAGTCTACAATAGCTCAAAAACCGGACAGTATATTCTTCCATACAGTATTATGGCCACCACATAGTGCGCCATACAGAATAATGAGCCCCATGTATTGCTCTATACAGAATAATTGGTCCCATATAATGTTCCGTACAGTATATGATGAGCTCCACATAATGCTATAGTATATGATGGTCATCATATAATGTGCCATACAGTATAGGACGGTCCCCATAGAGTAGAATGAGCCCCACATATTGCTCCATACATATTGCTCCATACAGAATGGGCTCCATATAATGCTCCATACAGAATAGGCCCCATATGTGCTCCACATGATGCTCCATATATAAAGGGCCCTATATGATGCCCCATAAATAATGAACCATATATGATGCTCTAGTATATGATGGGCCCCATATATGATGCTATAGTGTATGATGAGCCCCATATAATGCTCCAAATATAATGGTCCCAATATATAATGCTCCATATATAATGGGCTCCATGTGATGCTCCATATATAATGTGCCTCATATGATGCGTCATATATAATTGGCCCCATATGATGCTCCAGTATTTGATGTGCCCCATGGATGATGCTCCAGTGTATGATGGGCCTATATAATGCTCCATATATAATGGGCCCCATATGATGCTCCAGTGTATAATGGGCCCCATATATGGTGCTCCAGTGTATGATGGGCCCCATTTATAATGCTCCAGTGTATGATGGTCCCCATATATAATGCTCCAGTGTATAATGGGCCCTATCTATGATGCTCAAGTGTATGATGGGCCCCATATATAATTCTCCAGTGTATAATGCTTTGATCCAGCATCACTGAAGACTTTTTCTGATAGCACACTACTAGCAGGGCAAGCGAGCTCCTGTAAGGCATATTGTGCCAATTCAGGCCAGGTGTCCAGTTTACAAGTCCAGTAGTCAAAGGGGAATGAACTGTGAGGGAGAACATCGATAGGGGAGGAGAGGTATTTTTGAACCATAGTTGACAACTGCTGTCTCCTGTCTGTTGCAATCGATTCAGTATTACCAGTCGTGTGAGCGGTACTCGAGAAATAAGTCCACAACATGGTCATGAAACCCCTGTCTCCAACGCCACTTCGGCTGTGTGCACCACGAATACCTCTTCCGTTTGGCCCACTACGGCTCGTGGTAGAACCTGCACCGCTGCTGTGTGCTGGGAATGCCTCTAACAAACGGTTTACCAGAGTTGCTTGTTTGTTCGCCAATAAAAGCTCTAGGTTCTCCTGTGACATGATGTTCTGTAATTTGCCTTTACAGTATTGCATGGATCGAGGATGCTTGCCAACCAGTAGTCATCATCCTTCCTAAGTTTGGCAATGCGGGGGTCCCTTTTTAGGATCCGCAATACATAATCACACATGTGAGCCAATGTTCCAGGTGTCAATGATGCACTGACAGTGGTGGGTCGAGGAGCACTTTCTGCCAAATCCACATCCCTCCAGTCACGCACAAACCCTGTACCTGACCTTGGCAAGCCAACATTTTCTCTTGCCTCCTGAGAAGCATCCTCCTCCCCAAAATAATCATCCCCCTCATCCTCCTCCTCTTCCTCTTCTTCCCCCACCTCGTCCAAGGACAGTTCCCTGAGTAGACAATGGCTGACTGTTCATCAAGGCTTCACTCCTCCTCCTCTTCCTCCACCGCTGCACACGACTGATCCTTAATGTGCATCAAAGTTTGCATGAGCAGACGCATAAGTGGGATGCTCATGCTTATGATGGTGTCGTCTGCGCTTACTAGCCGTGTGCATTCCTCAAAACACTGAAGGATAGAGTTGAGCGATACTTTCCGATATCCAAAAGTATCGGAATCGGAATGGTATCGCCGATACCCCAAAAATATTGGCGATACCCGATACTGATACCGGAAATCCAATGTAAGTCTATGGGAACAAAATATCGGAATTAAAAAAAACCCCATTCTTGCCTTGTTGATTAATTGTACATGAAGGAAAACAACAAAGAGTAATGTAGAATGTATTGGGGAGGTTGAGGAGACATTAAAGGCATAGATGTTTAACCCAATCAAATGGAATAGCATTAATATTTTTTTTTTAAAGATGTTCGGATTGACGAAGAAATTGACAATGTTGTTAACGTTTTTTCTATTTTGGCAAATATGTATGTTTCACAACTTCCATGCTCTTCACCTTTTTAACTTTTGACACACTTTCTCCTTCATAATCTTCAGCAGCATCATCTTTTTCATCAAATTATTCTTCATCTTCACCTTCTTTATCTTCTTCTTAAACTTCTTGCTATTCATCTTTTTGTTAACATTACTCATATTGTTCTTATTAAACTATTATTCTTCTTCATATTCTACTTCTTCATCTTCTTCCTCTTCATCTTCTTCATCATATTCTTATTTGTGACAGAGATTCCTGTACTTGAAATCTGTAAAAGTATGAATTTTTCATCCTTCCGTTCTTGCTGTCACAAAACATTTAAATTACAACAGTATTTGTCCGTGTTCAGTTTAGCCTGCAGCAGCAGGCATTTTCCAGGGGCACCACGAGGAGGAACGGACTCACCCCCATACACTGCTTAGTCTTCTTCTGCTTATAATTTAGAGCATATATTTTGCTCTTCATTTAGGTCTTATACTTCATGTTCTTCTGCTTTTTGATCTTCTGCTTATTGTTCTTCTGTCTCTTTTTCTGTATCTTGTAGTTTGTCTTAACTTTCTTTGTCCTGTTGGTGATCTTCTCCTGGGTAATCTTTTATTTCTTCTTTGTGATGTTGTTCAGGCTGGTTGGCTTGATGCTCGTCGTCCTTGTGGTCGTCATCTTCTTCGGGGTGGTCATCAGGGTCGTCGTCTTCATTGTTGGAGATCCAGAGTGATTACCCAAAAAAACATTTTTAAAATGTTCAATTTGTAAATGTAGCTGAAGGTACAAGAAGGCTGACAAACTTCCGAGAACCAGCTGACATTACTGGAACTCGGAGGGGCAGCAGAAGGAAAAGAGCCAATGGCACAACCGAGGACCAGCTGACGTTACTGGGACACGGTTACTAAGCAGGAGGTACCTGTGCTCCAAAGCACTACCAAGGACCAGCAGACGTTGCTGGAACTCGGATACCGACATGGAGGCACCTAGGCCAAAGGCACTGCGGAGAACCAGTTGACGGTACTGGAACCGGACGGGTAGCAGAAAGTACAAGAGCCAATGCAAGTAACGAGGACCAGCTGACTGTGCTGGAACCCGGAGGGGCAGCAGAAGGAAAAGAGCCAATGGCACAACCCAGGACCAGCTGACGTTACTGAGACACGGTTACTAAGCAGGAGGTACCTGTGCTCCAAAGCACTACCAAGGACCAGCAGACGTTGCTGGAACTCGGATACCGAGATGGAGGCACCTAGGCCAAAGGCACTGCGGAGAACCAGTTGACGGTACTGGAACCCGGACGGGTAGCTGAAGGTACAAGAGCCAATGCAAGTAACGAGGACCAGCTGACTGTGCTGGAACCCGGAGGGGCAGCAGAAGGAAAAGAGCCAATGGCACAACCGAGGACCAGCTGACGTTACTGGGACACGGTTACTAAGCAGGAGGTACCTGTGCTCCAAAGCACTACCAAGGACCAGCAGACGTTGCTGGAACTCGGATACCGACATGGAGGCACCTAGGCCAAAGGCACTGCGGAGAACCAGTTGACGGTACTGGAACCCGGACGGGTACCATAAGGCACCCATGAAAATGTAAGTTGACAGGCCGCAAGCCGTCCTCAGTTACCGAATCACATACTCCTACAGTGGGTGCTTGTCCTATTGTCACAACGGAAACAGCCTTTATTTACATATCCCACAGCACACATAGGAATGACCAAAACTGCAGGCACCATATAGTCGGCTAACCAGAATGCAACACGACAGGACAACTTATTGGAGGCTAATTGACGTTGACACTGCCAGGAAACAGCTGTCGTGCTGTAACCAGGCTGGGCAGGAGTCAGTACCCGTGCCAAGTACTTCCGAGCAACAACTTGTGGTGTTGGAGCCCAGGGATGAGAAGAGAACAGGTTGGAGTCAGCAGGACTTTTTGCCGTACACACAGCAGGGGAACAGCTGACATTACTGAAACCTAGTAACACAGGAGCAAGTGTTGACTGTGCTAACAGCACTTCCAGGCAACAACTGGCGGTGTTGGAGCCCAGGGATGAGAGGAGGACAGGGTGGAGGCAGCAGGACTTTTTGACGTACACACAGCAGGGGAACAGCTGGTGTTACTGAACCCCAGTAACACAGGAGCAAGTGTTGACTGTGCTAACAGCACTTCTAGGCAACAACTGGCATTGTTGGAGCCCAGGGTCAAGGAGGATGTTTAAATAGTAGATCAAGTATTTTCCTTGTTACGTGTCAATTTTAAATGTCTATACTCCAAACAAGAGAAAGATAAGCTTTACTACCATAAGATGATGATTTCAGTTAAAAAAATATCGAGATAAATAAAGAATTGACAAACATAAACGCATACATTAACATGTTTAACAGCAATGCAAACCACAAAAAAAATTAGTTAAGGAATCTGCTATACGGTTGTACATAAAAGCATACAAGTACATATCTGAATCCATTAATGATGGATAAGTAACAGTATGTACACCATTTTTATTGTATAGACAATGAATGTCTGACTTCAAAACATCATCAGCATTACAAGTTAT
>JARQOD010000004.1:558764336-558839531 GCA_033576555.1 Oophaga sylvatica | reverse complement strand
AAACTTACCCCCGTTACGCAAATTTTTGCTAAATCATGGTTAAAAATAATTCTATTCTCCCGGGAGTCCTTAGCTCCTGTCAAAGGGAGGAAAATGACCCAGCAACTCAGGTGGCGGAATGGTGTCAGAACCCCATTTTGGGGACGGACACCAACCCCCTCCCCAAAGCAAGGTATTACGGGTGGGGAAGAGTACCCCCAAGTGTTTGCAAGAATATTTGTTTTGGGGAAAATTTAAAGGGGAGTCAACACATATCCCTACAGGATAAATCCTCTCATCAAAGAGCGGTATAGGCCCATACCTCCAGCTCATTATCAGAAGGCTAAAGAAATGTTGCATGATATGAAGAAAGCTGGGGTGATAAGGGATAGTTGTAGCCCCTGGGCAGCCCCTCTAGTTCTGGTTAAAAAGAAAGATGGTAGTATGAGAATGTGTGTGGATTACAGGCAGGTGAACCGCATAACACACAAGGATGCATACCCGTTACCACGCATAGAGGAATCATTAGCTGCTCTGAAAACGGCTAACTACTTTTCTACCCTTGATCTGACTAGTGGTTACTGGCAAGTGGCTGTGGCTGAGGAGGATCGTGAGAAAACGGCTTTCACCACCCCAATGGGGCTCTGTGAGTTCGACAGAATGCCGTTTGGGCTCAGCAGTGCCCCAGGAACATTTCAGAGAGTGATGGAAAATTGTCTGGGACATCTCAATTTTGAAACCGTGCTGCTATACCTAGACGACATCATCGTGTATTCCAAGACATATGAGGACCATCTGAAGCACCTGGCAGAAGTATTTGAGTCTCTGTCCAGGTACGGGATGAAGTTGAAACCCTCAAAATGCCATCTACTCAAGCAGAAGGTACAATACTTGGGGCACATCGTCAGTTCGGAAGGAGTAGCGCCGGACCCAGAGAAAGTCACTGCCATCCAGAAGTGGCCGGAGCCGAAGAACCTTAAGGAAGTGCGACAGTTCCTGGGACTAACGGGTTACTACAGAAGGTTCGTGAAAGATTACACGAAGAAGGCAGCTCCTTTACAGGACCTCCTGGTAGGACAATCCTTAAAGAGCAGAAACCCTCCCTTTAATTGGGGTAAAGAACAGGCTGAAGCATTCCAAAAGATGAAAGAGATCCTTACAGGTGATGAGATCTTAACCTATCCTGATTACAGCCAACCGTTCCTGTTGTACACCGACGCCAGTAATGAAGGTTTGGGAGCAGTTCTCAGTCAGAAGCAGAATGGCCAAGAAAAAGTCATCGCATATGCCAGCAGAAAACTCAGGCCAACTGAGAGGAATCCGGAGAATTATAGCAGCTTCAAGCTGGAGTTTCTGGCGCTGGTCTGGGCCATTACTGAAAGATTTAAGCATTATCTGGCCTCCAATCGGTTCACTGCGTTTACAGATAACAACCCCTTAACGCACCTGGAAACCGCCAAGCTGGGTGCCATGGAGCAGCGATGGATGGCTCGGTTGTCCAATTACCAGTTTACTATCAAGTACCGGGCAGGTCGAAAGAATGCTAATGCTGACGCATTGTCCCGAATGCCGCATGACTCTGATACGGAAGAAGAATCGGACGACCTGGAAGAAATTGAGCTACCTGCGTTCCATCAAAATGGGGTAGTCCACGAGCATCGAGTCAACAGAAAGCAGTATGGTGCAACATTAAATCCTTTACCCCATCACAGCTGGAAAGAGACTCAGGACAGTGATCCAGTGGTCAGCCGCATCAAGGAGTTGTTAAGACAGGAAGGCTCCTCTTTGGAAAAGGATGCACCTATGTCAGCCAAGCTCCTGTGGAACGAGAAAAGCAGGTTGTTCCTATACCGTGAGAAGTTGTGCAGGAGATACGTCAACCCCAGAACCCATGAGATGGTCTGGCAAATCGTGGTCCCCAAGGCAGACGTCCCAATGGTGTTGGAAGCATACCACGATCAAGCAGGACACTTTGGCTGGAGAAAGCTGGAGACCCTGTTGAGATGCCGGTTCTACTGGGTAGGGATGCGCAGCTCCATTGAGAGGTGGTGTCGGAACTGTGGACCCTGTGGTCTCAGAAGGAAGGACTACGGTAGTCAGAAGGCACCCCTGCAACCTATCCGGACGACTCGCCCCCTGGAGATTGTGGCCCTGGACCACGTCAAACTGTCGCCAAGTAGATCTGGATACTCATACGCCCTGACCATGGTGGACCATTACTCCAGATTTCTGGTGGTTGTTCCAGTTAAGGATCAGACCGCAGTGACGGCCGCGAAAACCTTTCAAGCAAGTTTCTGCAGACCGCATGGGTATCCGGAGCAAGTATTAACCGATCAAGGACCTGCTTTCGAAGCTGATTTATTCAAGGAATTCTGTCACATGTACGGGTGCAAGAAAATTAGAACAACGCCATACCACCCTCAAACCAACGGTCTTTGTGAAAAAATGAACCATATTGTCCTTGACTTGTTGAGATCCATACCGTTGGAAGACAGAAATCGATGGCCGGACTTACTACCTGATTTGGTTGATTTGTATAACCATATACCTGTAAGTTCTACTAACTGCACTCCAGCCTATCTTATGAGAGCAAGGCCCGGAAGACTACCAATGGATTTAGAACTTGGAGTAGTAGAACCGGAGGCAGACGACGCCATTGAAAACTGGGACATAAATCGGCAAGAGCAGTACAGAAGAGTGCAAATCTGTGTAGAGGAAAGTCTCAACAAGGCACGGGAGAAACAGGAAGATATTTACAACAGAAATGCTCCTGCCAAGCCTTTGATGCCTGGAGAAGTGGTATTAAAAAGAAAAAGGAAGATGCACAAATTGGATAACCAGTGGGAGCAAGAACCCTACGTTGTACAAGATTCTAAATATGACAACAGAAAAGTTTGTATCATTAGTAAGGACGGAGGAAAAACAATAACCACTGTGTCCAGAGACCATTTGAAATTGTGTACAGAACCCTTAAAGCGTTGTGAAAAGAACCCTGTCATCAATCAAGAAGAAAGGAAGGAAGAGGTCATACACACGGATCTGGGAGATTTTCCTGCGGATTGGCCCAGACTGGGAGATGCTGTAATAATTCCAGTATTGCAGTTTTATCAGCCACCAGAGGAAGTTCTACCTCCAGTTGTGCCCGTGGTGCCAGTTGAGCCAGTTCAGGAGTTACCCATTCCAGCAACACCTCAACCTACGGAATCTCAAGAAGGATCATCAGAAGCAGCGCCCCATACTATGGGATCCCCTGGTGAAGCTGACTCACACCGCCCAGCCATCAGTACGCTTGCCAGATCCATAGAAAGATTGAGGCAGTTCTATAGTTTGCCGTTACGCAGTGCAGACAGATCGCAACTTAATATACCTGAAGCTACTCCACGTAGATCAGAGCGAATCACAAAAGGGAAGATACCCATTCGATACCAGCAGTAATTATAACAAATTAATGTGAATATTGTAAAAAGTATATATATAAATGTGTCTTTTCTTTATGGTGTCTTATAATGGACTCAGAGGCTGAGGACTGAGCCAGCCCAAAAACTGTATCTTGTAAATAGTTGCACTAAGGTGCCTTTTAATGGTTTCACACGAAGCCTTGACTTACCTCTGAACATAAAACCCGTGTGGTGAGGCACTGAGTGAGGTCTGCATTCGGATGTCCTGCAGCCCACCCAGGACCCACGTTGAAGGTTTGGTGCGGGTCCTTCACAAGAATATTGTCGTTTATTTATGAACATGTTTATTTAATATTTCGTATTTTTCTATATTCAATGTGTTGTTAGCAACGTTCAAGACATCCTTACCTCCCGGATGGGACGAATTAATGTTTAATGTTGATGTTTAATGCATAAACAAAAATGTCTCTTGTATTTCACAGCCCGGGAGTGCTGTCGTTTACCATGGGGGAATGTTGAGCCCTGGTACACAATACCAGGAGGATGAGTGGAGAGGTAACGGTTAAGGGCTCTCCATGATATCACGTACACTTCGGACACACCCAGCAGGGGTGTGGAGGGGAGTGCTGAGTAGTCTGAGTTCAGTTCAGTCAGTGACTCGAAAGAGTTAGGTAGTTAAGTCTTTGTGCAGTTCAGAAAGTGGAGTCCAGTAAAGGTGAGCCAGTTCACCTCAGCCTGGTCAGAGCTGTGCCCCACTAGAGGACGGACTGAGACATCTGTTGAGAGTCTGAGCAAATCGAAGGGCATAGTGGAAGAGAACAGAAAAGTGCCATAGGTATAGAATACCTGCACATTGTTACCGGTCACTGGAGACCGAAGCATCACCATAGCTTCATGCATGGTGGTAGGAAACCCAGAGGCTTACCGGACCTTAGGTAACGGAAAGCAGCCCCTGAAGAGTCAGTACGTAACTGGGGTCAGGGAGAGTGAGAACCTTGAGTCAGTGCACGACAGGAATTGGAACTCAGCTCTCTCAGAAGAAGGCTCCAACCACAAAACTGACCGGGCAGCACAGCTTTGGAATAGCTGGAGATTATAGAGGGAACTACGCTTCATGCTGGTTGTACTCATCATCATTTGAAAGTAAAGGAGGCCCCTAACTTGCTTAGCCGTTGCCTCAAAGCTCATCCTCCATCAACCCCATCAGCCTCCCTGGGACCTGCCTGAACAACTTGAAGTAAAGGTATGGAAAGACGCTGATGTGTGAGACTGTGTTATTTGATTGCATTCCTGCACTCCCCTATCATAACCATCGACCTGAGGGAAGAGTCCCACCTGTAGGGGACCCGACATCTAGCTGCCTCACCATCCCCTCAGAGATCTACAGCAGCGCTGGTACAAATTACCAGAGACTACAGGTGGCGTCACGAACTGTATATATATATCCCCTGTAAATATACCCCCCAACATACGCCTGACCGCCAGGGCCACAGACCGAGCCACCGCTACCTGTGACAATCCCATAGACTTCTACGGGCTCGGCTCTGAGTACCCCATTGCCCTGGAAACCCACAATTGTGGTGCGTGGTCGAGACAGATGAATGACAGGGTGTTGGATGACGTACAGGGTGTTGGATGAATGACAAGAAGCTGGATGACTGACATGGTGTTAAATGACTGAAAGTGTTGGATGAATGACAGAGTGTTGAATGGCTGACATGGTGATGAATGACATGGTGTTGGATGAATGACAGTGTTGGATGACTAACAAAGTGTTGAATAAATGACAGAGTATAGATTCTATACAATAGAATGACAGGGTGTTGGATGGCTGAAAATGTTGGATGGCTGACATGGTGTTGAATGCCATACAGAGTTTGGATGAATGACGATATTGAATGACTGACAATGCTGGGTGACTGAGAGGTAGTTGAATGATAGGGTGTTGGATGACATACAGGGTGTTAAATGAATGACAGGGTCTCGGATGATGTACAGTGTTGGATGAATGACAGTGTTGAATGACAAGATGTTGGATGACATAAAGGTTGTTGAATGAATGACAGGGTGTTGGATGACGTAAAGGGTGTTGGACGAATGACAAGAAGCTGGATGACTGTCAGTGTTGGATGAATGACAGATTGTTGAATGGCTGACATGGTGTTGAATGACAGTGTGTTGGATGAATGACAGTGTTGGATGACTAACAGAGTGTTGAATTAATGACAGAGTATAGAATGACAGGGTGTTGAATGACTGAAAATGTTGGATGGCTAACATGGTGTTGAATGACATACAGGGTTTGGATGAATGACAGAATATTGAATGACTGACAGTGTTGGGTGACTGAGAGGTAGTTGAATGATAGGGTGTTGGATGACAAGGTGTAGGATAATGTACACGGTGTTAGATGAATGACAAGGTCTCGGATGATGTACAGTGTTGGATGAATGACAGAGTGTTGAATGACAAGATGTTGGATGAAATAAAGGTTGTTGAATGAATGACAGGGTGTTGGATGACGTAAAGGGTGTTGGACAAATGACAAGACATGGTGCTAAATGACTGACAATGTTGGATGAATGACAGATTGTTGAATGGCTGACATGGTGATGAATGACAGGGTGTTGGATGAATGACAGTGTTAGCTAACAGAGCGTTGAATGAATGACAGAGAATAGAATTGTAACGAATGGAAGCGGAGGCAGAGGTGGTGAAGTTCACATTCGTATTTATTTTTTAATGTGGAACCTCGAGACCGCGGTCCGGGGGGCTCCGAAGGGGCGTAACTAGTGAGCCCCGGGTACCCGTAGTAAGGCCCCTCGAACAGGACCAGAATGGAATACCCGGAGGACACAGGTGCTACCTCCAGTTAGACCCCGGACACGTGGCAGCTGTCCCAGAGGGACCAAAAGGGTAACAAGTATTTACAGAGTCCGTGGAAAGTTCTTGACGGAGAAGGGTAAGGTCCTGGTCCAGAAGGATGGTAGAAGGCTGGCTTCAGTGACCTTGTCACGGTCCACGGGTACGGATGGCTGATGGCGGAACGGGATGACACTTGCGCCAGTGATAGCCGAGATTGTCCAGATTAGCCAGATACGGGTTAGCAATGATCTGAGGAGACAAACAGTATCAGCGAAGCACAGAGACTGCAGACGCAGCGCAGACAGAACAGGAACAGAACCGGATGTAGCAATGATAGAACACGTTGCTCCGGCACTCCCCTAATGGTGGAGTGACCAGATATAGTACCGAGTGCGCAGCCATTGGATAATTAGCTATTTCAAAAGATGCATGCTGCCCCTTTAAGAGAGGCGGTGGGCACGGCCTCGCGTCCTAAGCCGACTGTCTGGAGGCCTGCCAGCAGCGTGCCAGGAAGTGGAGAAGGACTCAGGACGCCGGAGAGCAGATGGGACAGGAGACCCCACCCAGGCACAGACCGCCGCAGAGGGACAGCCCGAGGAACAGGTGAGTGAGCAGAACGGAGTGCAGAGGCAGCGCTGGGACCGGGTGTAACAGTATCCCCCTCTTTACTCCCCCTCTTTTTCAAGCCTGCGTGAAATCTTTTAAGAAGAAGAGGGGCCTGAATGTTCTCTTTAGGCTCCCAAGACCTCTCCTCAGGACCAAAACCCCTCCAGTCCACCAGGTAATAGATCCTACCTCTTAGTCGCTTAGAGGCCAAGATATGTTTTACCTCAAAAACATCATCCTTAGAGACCGGATCAGGAGTGGTACCCGGGTCCTTAAAAAAGGAGCTCAACACTACTGGTTTGAGGAGGGAAATATGAAAGGAGTTAGGTACTCTTAGAGAATTAGGCAATTTCAGTTTTTAAGAGACCAGGTTAATCTGTCTCAAAACTTCAAAGGGACCAATGAAACGAGGACCCAATTTATACGATGGTAACTTCAGACGGATGTACTTGGAGGAGAGCCATACCTTGTCTCCTGGACGAAAGATGGGAGCCTCCAAACGTCTTTTGTCCACATGCGTTTTCATACGTTGAGAAGCTTTCTCCAAAGCCGACCTGGTCTCTCTCCAAATGTCCGAGAAATTCTTTGACAAGGTATCGACTGCCGGAACATCCGACAATCCCGAGACAGGAAGAGGAATTCCGGGTTGCAGTCCAAACACAATCTGAAAGGGAGACTTTCCAGAAGATTCACTTACTTGATTGTTGTAGGAGAATTCCGCCCAGGGCAGTAATTCTACCCAGTCATTATGATGAGCGTTGACGAAGTGATGCAGGTATCCAGCCAGGATTTGATTGATCCTCTCCACTTGCCCATTAGACTGGGGATGATATGCAGAAGAAAAATCTAGTTCAATTTTTACCATTTTACAGAGTCCTCTCCAGAACTTAGAGGTGAACTGGATGCCCCTGTCGGACACGATGTGGAGAGGAAATCCATGTAGACGAAAGATGTGCTGGATGAAGTGAGTGGCCAGTTCTGGAGCAGACGGGAGGCCAGATAGCGGAACGAAGTGAGCCATTTTAGAGAAGCGGTCCACCACAACCCATACCACTGAGCAGCCAGAAGAGATGGGAAGATCCGTGATTAAATCCATCGCGATGTGCTGCCAGGGAGCGGACGGAATCGGAAGAGGCAGAAGCCTGCCGGCTGGTAGATGTTTAACAGTTTTGTTCCGAGCACATGAAGGACATGCTGCCACGAACTCCTGGATATCCTTGACCATGGTAGGCCACCAGTAATACCGAAAGATGAGTTGCTGCGTCTTTTTCTGACCAGCATGGCCAGCCAACTTAGAAGAATGACCCAGCGCAGAACACGAGTACGGTCAGAAGCAGACACGAAAGTCTTCCCAGGAGGAAGCCGGGCCAGATCAGTGGAGGCAACAGAGACTAACTTAGAAGGTTCAATAATGTGCTGAGGTTCCTCCTCCAGTTCAGGAGGCAAGAAGGCCCTAGAGAGTGCGTCTGCCTTGATGTTCTTGTCAGCTGGACGGAAATGAAGTACAAAATTGAAACGGGCAAAAAATAATGCCCAACGGGCCTGACGGGGATTCAGTCTTAAAGCAGATTGGAGATAGGCAAGGTTTTTATGGTCGGTGAATATGATTACCTGGTGATGAGCTCCTTCAAGAAGATGTCTTCATTCCTCCAGAGCCAATTTGATGGCCAACAGTTCGCGATCACCGACAGAGTAGTTCCTTTCTGCAGGAGAAAAAACCTTGGAAAAAAACCACACGAGATCATCCGCCCGGTAGACGACTTCTGGGTCAGAACTGCTCCTGCACCTATGGAAGAAGCGTCAACTTCAAGAAAAAATTGCTCACTTGAATTAGGACGATGGAGAACGGGTGCGGAAGGAAGGCTTTTTTGAGAGAAACAAAGGCCTCTTCTGCCTCGGAGGACCATTCCTTAGAGTTTACACCTTTCCGGGTTAAGGCTGTGATTGGAGCCACTCGGGTGGAAAAGTGTGGAATGAATTGCCGGTAGTAATTGGCGAATCCGAGGAACCTTTGTATGGCTTTTAGCCCAGACGGACGAGGCCAGTTGAGAACTACAGACAACTTCTCCGGATCCATCTTTAATCCTGTGGAAGATACAATGTACCCAAGGAAAGGCAAAGAGGACTGCTCAAAGAGGCATTTCTCATATTTGGCATAGAGCCTGTTCTCTCTCAGTCTTTGTAAGACCAGGCGTACTTGCCTCCGGTGTGACGTCAAGTCAGCAGAAAAAATCAAAATATCGTCCAGGTAAACCACGACACAAGTATAGAGCAAGTCCCTGAAAATGTCATTAACAAATTCCTGAAAAACCGCAGGTGCATTGCTTAGGCCGAATGGCATTACCAGGTATTCATAATGGCCGTCACGGGTGTTGAAGGCTGTTTTCCATTCGTCTCCCTCTCTGATTCGGATCAGGTTGTAGGCCCCTCTGAGGTCCAATTTGGTGAAGATCTTGGCCCCTCGGAGACGATCAAACAGCTCTGAAATAAGAGGCAATGGATACCTGTTTTTTACCGTGATTTGATTTAGACCCCGATAGTCAATGCAGGGCCGCAAGGATCCGTCCTTTTTCTTCACAAAGAAGAATCCAGCTCCTGCCGGTGACGATGACTTTCGGATAAATCCTCTAGCCAAATTCTCTTGAATGTAGTCCGACATGGCCTGAGTCTCTGCCTGTGAAAGAGGATAAACTCTCCCGCGAGGGGGTGATGCTCCTGGAAGAAGCTCTATCTGACAGTCATACGACCTGTGTGGAGGTAGTCTCTCAGTCTCTTTTTTCCCAAAGACGTCAGAGAAGGACCAATAGGCGGAAGGCAACCCTGGCAGGGTATCAGGCTGGACTGGAGGCGAAACAGGTTGAATCCGGGTTAAGCAACGATTCATGCAGGTATCTCCCCAACGCAGAACTTCTCCAGTTTTCCAATTAAGGACTGGTTCATGCATCTGAAGCCAAGGTAAACCTAGAAGCATGGGATGGGATAAACCAGGATATACATAAAATCGCATTCGTTCAGTATGCATTAGACCTACCCGGAGTTCCACCAACTCGGTTTGAAACTGGACGGGCTCGGTCAGCGGTTTGCCATCCACGGCGGACACCTGTAATGGATCAGGAAGACGCTGGACTGGTAAGCGGTAATGATCCACAACCGCCTGCTGGATAAAGTTCCCTGCAGCTCCAGAATCCAGTAGACAGTGTTCGGAGAATTTTATTGCTCCATAGGACACGGTGACAGAGATGTGTAAAGAGGGAGAGGACTGCTCTTTACCTAGGTTGGCCCCTCCTACCGGACCTAGGCACTGGAGTTTCCCGACTTTTTAGGACAGAAATTAATCAAATGTTCAGAACTACCGCAGTAGTAACAACTTCCCTCCTTGCGACGTGCCTCCCGGCGGCGGGTGGCCAAACTTGCATGGTCCACCTCCATGGCCTCGGAGGCGGAGGGTGAAGTACCTGTTTTGTACAAACTAGAGTCCAGGTGATAGGACCTTTTGTCCCGCTTGATCTCCATGGAGCGCTCCTGAAAACGCAGGTCAATTCGGGTTGCCAAGGATATTAGCTCTTCCAAGAGAGTAGGTCTGTCCCGTCCCGCCAGCTCATCCTTGATTCTTCCGGATAGGCCTTCCCAGAAGTTAGCAACCAGGGCCTCATTGTTCCACGATAATTCAGACGAGAGGGTGCGGAATTTAACAGCATACTGAGCTACCGTGAGAGTACCTTGGCGCAGGCGGAGCAGAGCTGATGCAGTCGAAGTGGTATGACTAGGTTCATCGAAAGTCCTGCGAAAAGCCTCTAGGAAAGATTGAAGATCGTTAACCACCGGATCCCCTCTCTCCCATAGCGGGTTTAACCAGGCGAGGGCTTCTCCTCCCAGGTGTGACATGATGAAGCCCACCTTGGCTCGGTCAGAAGCAAACATATGCCCCAAGATTTCGAAGTGTAGAGTGCACTGATTGAGGAAACCCCGACACAGAGTAGGATCACCCTGGAAACGGGTAGGAGCCGCCAGATGGGGACCTTGATTTGCCATGGGAACTGGTACCTGATTTTTGATAGAAGAGTCAGGTGCAGACGAGGACCCTAGGGAATCCATGCGGGTAGACAAGCTGCGTAGATAAGTCGTGATCTTGTCCTGTTGAACTCCCAAACGGGCCACCTCCTGGCACAGATCCGTGGTCGGAGGTCTCTGGGATCCAGCGGGTTCCATGGCCGGAGCAATCTGTAACGAATGGAAGCGGAGGCAGAGGTGGTGAAGTTCACATTCGTATTTATTTTTTAATGTGGAACCTCGAGACCGCGGTCCGGGGGGCTCCGAAGGGGGCGTAACTAGTGAGCCCCGGGTACCTGTAGTAAGGCCCCTCGAACAGGACCAGAATGGAATACCCGGAGGACACAGGTGCTACCTCCAGTTAGACCCCGGACACGTGGCAGCTGTCCCAGAGGGACCAAAAGGGTAACAAGTATTTACAGAGTCCGTGGAAAGTTCTTGACGGAGAAGGGTAAGGTCCTGGTCCAGAACGGATGGTAGAAGGCTGGCTTCAGTGACCTTATCACGGTCCACGGGTACGGATGGCTGATGGCGGAACGGGATGACACTTGCGCCAGTGATAGCCGAGATTGTCCAGATTAGCCAGATACGGGTTAGCAATGATCTGAGGAGACAAACAGTATCAGCGAAGCACAGAGACTGCAGACGCAGCGCAGACAGAACAGGAACAGAACCGGATGTAGCAATGATAGAACACGTTGCTCCGGCACTCCCCTAATGGTGGAGTGACCAGATATAGTACCGAGTGCGCAGCCATTGGATAATTAGCTATTTCAAAAGATGCACGCTGCCCCTTTAAGAGAGGCGGTGGGCGCGGCCTCGCGTCCTAAGCCGACTGTCTGGAGGCCTGCCAGCAGCGTGCCAAGAAGTGGAGAAGGACTCAGGACGCCGGAGAGCAGATGGGACAGGAGACCCCAGCCCACGCACAGACCGCCGCAAAGGGACAGCCCGAGGAACAGGTGAGTGAGCAGAACGGAGTGCAGAGGCAGCGCTGGGACCGGGTATAACAAGAATGACAGGGTGTTGGATGACTGAAAATGTATTGGATGGCTGACATGGTGTTGAATGACGTACAGGGTTTGGATGAATGACAAAGTATTGAATGACTGACAGTGTTGGATGACTGAAAACGTATTGGATGGCTGACATGGTGTTGAATGACGTACAGGGTTTGGATGAATGACAGAGTATTGAATGACTGACAGTGTTGGATGACTGAGAGGTAATTGAATGGTAGGGTGTTGGATGATTGACAGTGTGTTGAATGACAGTCAGGGTATTGATTGACTGACGGTAATTATGACTGAATGGTTCTTGAATGGTAAACAAGATGTTGAGTGACAGATGAGAGATATTGATGACTGTAATACGATCCAAAATACTTTACTAAAGGGCAGAAATGCTGGCACTTTACATAGTCAATCATCCATTTTATATCTCACCGAATTTGAACAAATTATATAGGGGACCACTCAGGATATGTTTTCAATAAAAACTCCTTGTAGTGACTGCCCCTCTGGCTATAAAAGGGGGTCTTGTTTTTATAAATTTGTGTAGCATAATAGAGTATACTCTAATAAATGTCTCTCTCTCTCTCTCTTATATATATATATATATATATATACATATATATATATATATGTATATATATATATAATTTACACACAGTCACTAAGTCAAAAAATGTCAGCTGAGTAAGTGAATGGCAGGACACATCATCTGTCTGAGATATCTGAGAGTAATGCCTTTTCAGCTCATATTTCTCTTCCAGTTGGATTTTATGAGCTCATGTATTATTCTGCAATCAGATTTAATCCCTTCTGCTCCTCTGCACAGAAAAATGTCACTGTAATATCGGTACCATATGTCCTAGAGTTAGATCCATCCACTGGCGGACACAGACATAAGGGGGTTCCTGTGCAAGAGAACTAAATGGGTCATTTGCAGTCCAATAGCTCATCATAATGCACAATACCACTTGCTTTGGAGGTAGTAGTGGCCCCTTACCACTTGGGCTCCTGTGTGGCTGCACAGGTTGCACCAATAATATGTCCACCCCTGGATCCATCTCAATAGGAGGACACTATGACAATCCCGATGTCGTTCTATGAAATGGCCTATGGTTACAACACTGATAAAGTGGAGCCAATGAAAGACTGGATTAGTGCCAAAGTATGCCTGGAAGACATACAATGTCACCAGCAAGACTTGAGAGAATCATCGGAGCTGAGGGGGACCCTCAAGCACAATCATACATGTGGGTCTTCAAGACATCATTGTCAATATCCTGTTTCCAAAGATGAAAAAAATAAACAGAAAAAAAATTGCAATAATCACAAAAATAATGCTAATATTGAATTATTTAAACAGTAGAATTTATTTTTAATTTGAAATTAAAAAGACTTGAAAGTTGTCAGATTATCAAATAATCTGCATTATACAGTGATAGATATATATACTATTTGGACAAAAGCATTGGGACACCCGCAGGAGCGTTAATGAAATCCAATTCTAATTAATATGAAGATGGTAATAATAATAATAATAATAATTTCATTTCTATAGCACCAACATATTCCGCAGCACTTTACATTTTAGAGGGGACCTGTACGGACAATAAAAGACATTATAGAATAACAATAATCACATAAATCAAAAGATACCAAGAGGATTGAGGGCTCTGCTCGCAAGCTTACAATCTATGAGGAAGAAGGGAAGACACGAAAGGTGGATGGTAACAATTGCTTTCATTGTTCTAACCAGCCATAAAGGAAGAAATAGGGTGTTCATGTAATGCTGCATGAACCGGTTGCCAACCACTATGTGTAAAAGTACAGACACAGAGGGATTCTAAATGCATAAAGCGGGTGGGAACATGATACGAGGAACCTGGTTATGAAGAAAATTTTGAATGGGCAACACAGTGATAGTTAGGTTAATGCGTTGAGGCGGTAGGCCAGTCTGAAGAAATTTGTTTTTAGGGCACGCTTAAAACTGTGAGTATTGCGGATTAATCGAATTATCCTGGGTAGTGCATTACAAAGAATTGGCGCAGCACACAAGAAGTCTAGGAGACGGGAGTGGGAGGTTCTGTTTATTGAGGATGCTAACCTCAGGTCATTAACAGAACGAAGGGCACGGGTAGGGTGGTAGGCTGAGACGAGTGAGGAGATGTAGGGTGGTGCTGAGCCATGGAGTGCTTTGTGCGTGATTGTGTTAAGTTTATATTGAACTCTGGATTGGACGGGTAACCAGTGCAATGACTGGCACAGGGTGGAGGCATATGTGTAGCGGTTGGTGAGGAATATGATCCTGGTTGCAGCATTCAAGGCAAATTGGAGGGGTAAGAGTTTGGTAAGAGGGAGACCGATTAGTAGAGGAGTTACAATAGTCCAGACAAGAATGAATAAGAGAAACAGTACGAGTTTTTGCAGAGTTGAAAGTAAGAAAAAGTCGAATTATAGAAATCTTTTTGAGGTGTAGATAACAAGAATGAGCCAGTGATCGGATGTGGGGGTGAATGAAAGTTCTGAATCAAGTATGACCCCAAAACAGCGGGCATGTTCTGGGGAGTAATGGTAGAACCATACATGGAAATGGCAATGTCGGTGTCATGTGTGCATTGCCACGAAGATCGTCGCGGTTGCACATTTTGACTTCTCACAGCTGAGCTGCTGTTTCTTTGTGTTTGGCAGCTAGGTAGTTAATTCTGTCTGTGCTCGGTGCTGGGACTGGGTGCAGTTTCTCCCGGCTGCAATTGATTATTTGTTGATTGGTTTCCTTTAAATTCCTGGTTGTCTGCTTGGGGAGTTGCCAGTGAAACCTTCATGCAGACCACAGATAGGAATGAATCTGTATAGACTTTAGTTGTGAGCTCCTTAGTTGTTCTAAGCTCAACTTGGTTAGAGTTTATTTCCCAGACCATTTATGTTCCTTTGGTGTTTGAGTGTGTATGCAAGCGAGTGTTATCCTGTCTGTCTTATATGTCTAATCTGTGTATTTAGCTGAGATCAGCCCATATCCCTTTGGTGGTAGTCAGGATCCTTCTTAGGACTGATTACAGGGTTCAGGGTCTGATAGGAGACAGGGTTAGGTTGGAGACTTGGACCTCTGAACCATTATCAGTACCTCCAAGGTGAGGGATTAGTTAGGACCCCAGTTTAGGGTCAGGTTAGATCCCGGTCCACCTCTTTCCTGTTTCAGCTCATCAAGTCCTCAAGATTAACCCTGAGTTCAGCAGATATCGTGTCAGGTAAATCTATTCTATACTTACATGCTGATGTTGCTATACTAGTTGTTGTATAGAGTGTTGTTCCTGTATTAATAGTTTACTGACATTGTATACATATCATTAGACAGCGTGACATTTTCACTGGCCTTAAAAATTATCTCCAGTTACCATGGATCCAGTAGCCCAGCTGGCTCTGCAGTTGCAGGGATTATCCATGGAGCTGACGGACATTAAGTCCAAAGTTTTGTCTCCCCTGGAGCAAACCAGAGTTGAACCTAAAGTAGCTCTCCCGGACAGGTTCACTGGTGGGCGAGACAAATTTTTCACCTTCCGGGAGGCATGTAAATTGTATTTTCGGCTTCGGCCTCGATCATCAGGGAGTGAGGAGCAGAGAGTGGGAATTGTTATCTCACTTCTGCAAGGGGACCCTCAATCCTGGGCATTTTCCCTTCCTCCGGGATCCCCGGCTCTACTGTCTGTAGATCAATTTTTTACTGCCCTGGGATTGGTATATGATGACCCAGATCGGGTCTCTCTTGCTGAGACAAAATTACGTAAGATACAGCAGGGAGATCGTCCGGCAGAGGAATTTGCTTCTGAGTTTCGTAGATGGGCCACAGATACTCAGTGGAATGACCCAGCTCTTAGGAGCCAGTTTTGTCATGGGCTTTCTGATAAATTAAAAGACGTTTTGGCTCAGTATGAGTCTCCTCCTTCTCTGGAGGCTGCTATGGCCTTAGCTATCCGTACTGATAGACGGCTTCGGGAGAGGGGTGAGGTAACCCCACTCCCTGTTGTTTCTCCACCTACCACTAAAGTCCCTTATGTTGAGGTTCCCCTTGTCTGTTCGGATGAGCCTATGCAGTTGGGAGGGACATCATTTCGTAGGAGGGGATTGGCGGTACGCCGCAGGACTAGAAGATGTTTTTTCTGCGGGAAAGAGGGACATTTTGTTGGAGAATGTCCATCCCGTGCCTTGTTGAGCCAAAAGTCAACGGAAAACTGTTAATCCCAGGTTGTGTGGTGGACGTCAACCTGGGAGTATGTATTTCATCCACCAGTTCTTCTCAGTTCCTTGTACCAGTGGAGGTGGTAGTTGGTACGAGAGTGGAGAGATTGTCTGTTCTTCTTGATAGTGGTTCCGGGGCTAATCTGGTTGACGCTCAGTTTGCTCAGGCTCAAGGTATGCATCTGAGTGTATTGGTCAAACCGATCCCTATATTCTCCATTGACGCCAGGCCTCTCGGCCAAGGTAGCTTTGTTCATGAGGTTCATAACATTGACCTTCGGGTAGGGGCAATACATAGGGAACAATTATCTTGTTATGTGTTGGAGGGTCTACCTACTCCCATTGTGTTGGGACTTCCTTGGTTGGTTAAACATAACCCTGTGATTAATTGGCAGTCCAGAGAAATAAGCCAATGGGGTGAGTTTTGCAAAAGCAACTGCATGAACACAGTCATCAGTGCGGTCGTGCCTAGTACATTGCCTCCTTTTTTGGAGGATTTTGGGGATGTTTTCTCTGAGGAGGGGTGTCAGGAGTTGCCTCCTCATCGCGTGTATGACTGCTCTATTAATCTCCTTCCTGATGCTAAGTTGCCTAAAGCTAGGTTGTATAATCTTTCTGGTCCTGAGAGGCAGGCTATGAAAGATTATATTTCTGAAAGTCTGGCCAAAGGGCATATTAGACCTTCATCTTCCCCAGTAGCCGCGGGGTTCTTCTTTGTGAAGAAGAAAGATGGAGGCCTACGCCCTTGCTTGGATTTCCGCAAACTTAATCGGATTACTGTTCGAGATCCGTATCCACTCCCTCTTATTCCTGATCTCTTCAATCAAATTGTTGGCGCCAAATGGTTTTCTAAATTGGATCTCAGGGGGGCGTATAATCTGATTAGGATAAAAGAGGGGGATGAGTGGAAAACGGCGTTTAACACGCCGGAGGGACATTATGAGAACCTAGTCATGCCTTTTGGTCTGACTACTGCACCAGCAGTATTCCAACATTTTGTTAATGACATTTTTCGTCACCTTGTGGGGCTGTTTGTGGTTGTATATTTGGACGACATTTTAATTTACTCGCCAGATCTTGTGTCTCATCAGGAGCATGTGAGACAGGTGTTGCAGATCTTGCGAGACAATAAACTATACGCCAAACTGGAGAAGTGTGTATTTGCCGTACAGGAACTTCAGTTTTTGGGTTTTTTGGTGTCAGCCTCCGGTTTCCGTATGGACCCTGAAAAGGTGAGAGCAGTGCTTGAATGGGATCAGCCAGGGGATCTTAAGGCTCTGCAGCGTTTTTTGGGGTTTGCTAACTACTACCGGAAATTTATTTGTAATTTCTCATCTGTCGTCAAACCTCTCACTGACATGACAAGAAAAGGGACGGATTTTTCTAAATGGTCGGACAAAGCTTGCCAAACCTTTTCCTCTTTGAAGAAATGTTTTGCTTCGGCACCCGTTCTCATCCAACCAGATGCATCTCAGCCGTTCATTGTGGAGGTGGATGCGTCTGACGTAGGGGTGGGTGCTATATTGTCCCAGGGTCCGTCCCCTGGTAAATGGCATCCGTGCGCTTTCTTTTCTAAGAAATTGTCGTCCGCCGAAAGGAATTATGATATCGGCAATAGGGAACTTTTGGCCATTAAGTTAGCTTTTGAAGAATGGCGTCACTTTTTGGAGGGGGCAGTCCACCCGGTTACCGTTATTACTGATCACAAGAACCTGTTGTATTTGGAATCCGCTAAGCGTCTGAATTCCAGACAAGCTCGATGGTCGTTGTTTTTTACCAGGTTTAATTTTGTCGTCACTTATCGCCCGGGGTCTAAGAATGTAAAGGCTGATGCCTTGTCTCGCAGTTTCCCAGGGGCCGGGAAAACGGATGACCCGAGTCCTATCCTTCAGGAGGGGGTGGTAGTGTCGGCTGTATTTTCTGAGCTTGAGGAGGAGGTGTTAGAGGCTCAGGGGGACGCCCCTGCAGGACCTCCAGGGAGACTGTTGGTCCCAAATCTGTTGAGACAAAAGGTTATTGAGGCACATCATAATTCTGCTCTACAGGACATCCAGGGAGTAAGGCTACTTTAGATCTCCTTTCTCGCCGGTTTTGGTGGCCTAATGCTAATAAAGATGTTATAACTTTTGTCGCGTCATGTGGGGTGTGTGCTCGCTCTAAAACCCCTCATACCCGTCCGTCTGGGACCCTTTTACCCTTGAAACTTCCGGAGCGTCCATGGACTCATTTATCTATGGACTTCATTACGGACCTTCCTCCGTCTCAGGGAATACTGTCATACTGGTGGTTGTTGACAGGTTCAGTAAGATGGCACATTTCGTTGCTCTTCCTGCACTCCCTAATGCTAAAACTCTGGCGCAGGTGTTCATTAGGGAGATCGTTAGACTTCATGGGTTGCCTTCTGATGTGGTGTCAGATAGGGGGTCTCAGTTTGTGTCCAAATTTTGGAGGGCATTTTGTTTACGTCAGGGGATGCAATTGTCATTTTCCTCGGCTTTTCATCCGCAGACCAATGGTCAGACAGAGCGTCTGAATCAGAGCTTAGAGACATATCTCCGGTGTTTTGTCTCAGAGAACCAAGAGGACTGGTCTTCTTTCTTGCCTCTGGCAGAGTTCGCTCTTAACAACAGGCGGAGCGAGTCCACTGGTAAGTCCCCGTTTTTTGGGGCATATGGTTTCCATCCCCAGTTTTGTACTTTCAATAGGGGGGGCCCTTCTGGGGTTCCTGAGGAGGAGCGTTTTTCGTCGTCACTTGCTTCTGTGTGGAGAGGTGTATTGAATAATTTGAGTACGATGGGGAACCGTTACAAACGTATGGCTGATAGGAGGAGAGTTTCTGGTCCAGATCTGAATGTGAACGATCTGGTATGGTTGTCTACCAGGAATATAAAACTTAAAGTGCCCTCCTGGAAACTGGGTCCCAGATTCATCGGGCCGTACAGGATCAGTTCCATAATTAATCCTGTGGCATTTCGTCTGGACCTCCCTCCTACGTTTAAAATTCATAATGTGTTCCACAAGTCATTACTTAAAAGGTATGTGGCACCAGTCATACCGTCACCTCTACCTCCTCCTCCTGTGTTGGTCAATGGTAACTTGGAATTTCAAGTATCAAAGATCATTGACTCACGTCTGAATCGCCGGTCCCTTCAGTACTTGGTGCATTGGAAGGGGTATGGTCCAGAGGAGAGGACGTGGGTCCCTGCGTCTGATGTTAACGCAGATCGTTTGGTTCGGACCTTCCACAGAACTCACCCGGGCAGGCCTGGCCCTGAGGGTCCGGAGGCCCCTCGTAGAAGGGGGGGTACTGTCATGTGTGCATTGCCACGAAGATCGTCGCGGTTGCACATTTTGACTTCTCACAGCTGAGCTGCTGTTTCTTTGTGTTTGGCAGCTAGGGAGTTAATTCTGTCTGTGCTCGGTGCTGGGACTGGGTGCAGTTTCTCCCGGCTGCAATTGATTATTTGTTGATTGGTTTCCTTTAAATTCCTGGTTGTCTGCTTGGGGAGTTGCCAGTGAAACCTTCATGCAGACCACAGATAGGAATGAATCTGTATAGACTTTAGTTGTGAGCTCCTTAGTTGTTCTAAGCTCAACTTGGTTAGAGTTTATTTCCCAGACCATTTATGTTCCTTTGGTGTTTGAGTGTGTATGCAAGCGAGTGTTATCCTGTCTGTCTTATATGTCTAATCTGTGTATTTAGCTGAGATCAGCCCATATCCCTTTGGTGGTAGTCAGGATCCTTCTTAGGACTGATTACAGGGTTCAGGGTCTGATAGGAGACAGGGTTAGGTTGGAGACTTGGACCTCTGAACCATTATCAGTACCTCCAAGGTGAGGGATTAGTTAGGACCCCAGTTTAGGGTCAGGTTAGATCCCGGTCCACCTCTTTCCTGTTTCAGCTCATCAAGTCCTCAAGATTAACCCTGAGTTCAGCAGAGATCGTGTCAGGTAAATCTATTCTATACTTACATGCTGATGTTGCTATACTAGTTGTTGTATAGAGTGTTGTTCCTGTATTAATAGTTTACTGACATTGTATACATATCATTAGACAGTGTGACAGTCGGGCATTGGTACGTTAGTGGAGGGAGGAAACACAAGGAGTTCAGTTTTTGATATGTTCACTTTCAGATAGATGGAGGACATGATGTTGGAGACAGCGGTAAGACAATCACTGGTGTTTTGTAATAATGGAGGTATGATGTCAGGAGTAGAGGTGAATAATTGGGTGTCATCAGCATAGAGATGGTACTGGAATCCAAATGCACTGATTGTTTGTCCAATAGGGGCAATATACAAAGAGAAGAGGAGGGGGCCTAGGACTGATCCTTGAGGAACCCCAACAGTAAGGGGAAGATGAGAGGAGGAACAAGCAAAATATACAGTGAACGGTCAGAGAGGTAGGAGGAGAACCAGGAGAGAACGGTGTCCTTGAGGCCGATGGAGCGGAGCATAGTGAGGAGGAGCAGATGGTTCACAGTGTCGAATGCTGCGAGAGATCCAAGAGAATTAGCTTGGAGTAGTGACCATTAGATTTAGCAGTTAGCAGATCATTAGAGACTTTAGTGAGGGCAGTTTCAGTAGAGTGTAAATGACTCGGTAAACACTTAGCAGCTATTACAGTTCGCTCTCTTCTAGGAAGACTTCCTACAACAATTTGCAGGCATCTGTGAGAATTTTTATCCATTTATCCACAACTAGATGGTGGCCCGATTCTAACGCATCTGTTATTCTAGAATATGTATGTAGTTTATTTATGAAGATGTAAGAATAATGCAATGAATACACAGGATTTTCCAGGTAAAATATATACATTATCATTACATGTTATTTCTCATAGAACTGTCCTGTAACACAGGTTCTGTGACAGTCCCTGTGACGTTGCTAAGGCCGCGGTCGGGTATCCAAGGGGCGTGCCCGCACCACTCCCCCAGCAACACCCACATCCAATCGGAGGCAGCTGAGCAGACCAATCAGCAACGTGGGATTTCTATTACAGACAGACAGAATTAGACAATTATATATAGACTAGATGGTGGCCCGATTCTAAAGCATCGGGTATTCTAGAATATGTATGTAGTTTATTTATGCATGGCTCCGCTCCCACCCTTCCATCCTGTATACATGGCTCTGCTCCCACCCTCCCATCCTTGTATGCATGGCTCCGCCCCACCCTCCCATCCTATATACATGGCTCCGCTCCCACCCCATCTTACAGATCCGCTCCACTTATCCTTTACATGGCTCCGCTCCCACCCTCCCATCCTATATATATGGCTCCGCTCCCACCCTCCCATCCTTGTATTATTATTATTATTATTATTATAGATTTTTATAGCGCCATTTATTCCATGGCGCTTTACATGTGAAGAGGGGCAAATATAGACAAGTACAGTAAACATGAGCAATACAAGGCACACACAAGTACAGAAGGAGAGAGGACCCTGCCCGCAAGGGCTCACAGTCTACAGGGATGGGTGAGGATACACTAGGAGAGGGAAGAGCTGATCGTGCGGTGGTTCAGTAGACTGATGATCACTGCAGGTTGTAGGCTTGTCGGAAGAGGTGGGTCTTCAGGTTCTTTTTGAAGGTTTCCATGGTAGGCGCGAGTCTGATGTGTTGGGGTAGAGAGTTCCAGAGTATGGGAGAGGCACGGGAGAAGCTTTGTATGCGGTTGTGGGAAGAAGAGATAAGAGGGGAGTAGAGGAGGAGATCTTGAGAGGATCGAAGGTTGCGTGTGGGTATGTACCGGAAGACCATGTCACAGATGTATGGAGGAGACAGATTGTGGATGGCTTTGTAGGTCATGGTTAGGGTTTTGAACTGAAGCCTCTGAACGATAGGAAGCCAATGAAGGGCTTGGCAGAGAGGAGAGGCTGGGGAATAGCGGGGAGACAAGTGTATTAGTCGTGCAGCAGAGTGCAGGATGGATTGGAGTGGTGCCAGAGTGCTAGAGGGAAGGCCAGAGAGTAGGAGGTTGCAGTAGTCGAGGCGGGAGATGATGAGGGCATGCACTAGTGTTTTTGTACTTTCATGGTCAAGGAATGCACGGATCCGGGAAATATTTTTGAGTTTGAGACGGCAGGAGGAGGCTAGGGTTTGGACATGTGGCTTGAAAGAGAGGGCAGAGTCGAGGATCACTCCGAGGCACCGAGCGTGCGGGACTGGGGAAAGTGAGCAGCCATTGATGTTAATGGACAGGTCTGGTGGGGGGGTAGAGTGAGATGGGGGAAAGATGATAAATTCTGTTTTGTCCATGTTCAGTTTTAGAAAGGAGCAGAGAAGATGTATGCATGGCTCCACTCCCACCCTCCCATCCTTGTATGCATGGCTCCACTCCCACCCTCCCATCCTATATACATGGCTCCACTCCCACCCTCCCATCCTATATACATGGCTCTGCTCCTACCCTCCCATCCTATATACATGGCTCCGCTCCCACCCTCCATCCTATATGCACGGCTTTGCTCCCACCCTCCCATCCTATATACATGGCTCCAATCCCACCCTCCCATCCTATATACATGGCTCCACTCCACCCTCCCATCCTATATACATGGCTCCACTCCCACCCTCCATCCTATATGCACTGCTCTGCTCCCACCCTCCAATCCTATATACACGGCTCCAATCCCACCCTCCCATCCTGTATACATGGCTCCGCTCACACCCTCTCATCCTTGTATACATGGCTCCGCTCCCACCTCCAATCCTATATACATGGCTCCACTCCCACCCTCCAATTCTGTATACATGGCTCTGCTCCCACCCTGTATACATGGCTCCACTCCCACCCTCCGCTGGGCTCCCCCATCTTCCCCCATAATACTTACCCTCCTAGCTCCGTCGCTGCACATCCCTGTGTGGCACCCCAGGAGTTCGGTTGCCACAGTGACCTTGCCTCCCTCCAGGGGGAAGTGATGTCATGCATGAAAGCAAGGAAGGATCCCTTTAACAGGTAACGCAGCATACAACACCTTTCTTACTCCAGAGCAAAAGGGGGAGCTCTAACGCCTGATTTCAGGAGAGCTCCTCTAGAATATTCTGGCTGGGGAGGAGTTAGTGGGTCTGGCTGGAGGGACGAGAGAGGAGAGACGTGTGGAGACAAGCTGGGGAAAAGAGGGGCTATAGAGAGCTCACCCCCAGGTCTGAGCTCCAGAAACCGGGCCCCCGCAGTCCGAGGCTGAGTGGGTGAATTAAAGTCCCAGCAGCAGAATCCGGAGGGCAGGAGACAGCAGGTTCTCTGCCCCAACTAAGACTCTACTACACAGCAGCAGCACATGTGAGCCGGAGACTCCATATATGAGTGATTTCTGAAGCAGGCTAGAGCTGCCTGTTATGAGAGTGAAGTTCTACCTAGACAAGAGACAGATAGAGGAACTTGAGCAGAGCTTACAGCAGCAAGTGCCTCAGAGAACAGCGCTAGAAAGGAGACCTCACATCCCACCTGTAATAAGGGGATTCTAAATTGCTTTCAAGCCGACCGACTCCAGCACCATCTGTACTCAATGCCCTGGATACTTTGCCTGCAAAAACTGTAAGTAAAGCTTTGGAAACTGCATCTGACGGTGTCCTCTCAAGTCCTTCCTGCAGCACACAATCCACTCTGCTACATCTTCCAGCACCATTACTTTCTATACCATCTATCTGCCCTGAGACAAGCTTCACTTGTGGGAAGCTATTTCAACTCTGCTGCATCACACCATCAGTCTCAGAGGATCTGCACTGCAGCGCTGGTCACCTCTGACCAGATACCACAAGTGGCGTCACGAATACCTTACTACAAACGCTAACATCCCCTGTAAATATTCCCTTTTATTGAACGCCCAGGGCCACGGACTGGGTCACTGCTGCCGTGTCACATCCATTAAAGACACCGGCCCGGTACCGAGTATCCCACTGCCCTGGCAGGCGATCCACCTGCATCTCTATCAGGTGTGTCAGCTTCTTCCTCTGTGGTTCGGTCACGTGGTACCGCTCATTAAGGTCATGAATATGGACGCCACGCCTATGGTAATGGAATCGCGTCCATATTCATGATCTTAATGAGCGGTACTACGTGACCGCACCGCACAGGATAGAAGCTGACGCCCAGGACAGGGATGCAGGGACGGAAGGTGAGTTTGTACGTTGTGATGACCCGCTGCTACCATCAGGAGATCAGCGGCTAGGTTGAAATCCTGTGCCAATTCGCGGCCGGATGAACCTGTCGCTGATTGGTCGTGTCCAGCCGTGCGCGAGCAATCAGCGACGCAGGATTTCCGTTACAGACAGAAGTTAAAAGTTAGACAATTATATAGTAGATGGAATTTTTTTATCAGACACTGATGTTGAGGAGAGGTCAAGTTCACAATCTTTGTCCTAGTTAATCCCAAACTTGTTGGATAGGGTTGAGGTCTGGGCTCTGTGCGGCTGGTCATGTTCTTCCAGAACAAACTCCCCCAACATGCCTTCATGAACCTTGAGTACTGGACACAGTCGTGGGAAACAGAAAAGGGCCTTCCCCAAACTGTTCCCACAAAGATGGAAACTACAATTGTCCAAAATGTCTTGTGTGGTGAAGATTTCCTTAATTGGAACTAAGAAACATGAAAAAACTCATCTGGCACAAAGCAGTCAGGCAGGTAACGTTGTCCTGGCATTCACCAAATCCAGACTCGTCCATCAGATGCCAAATAGAAAAGTGTGATCCGTCAGTGCACAGAACACATTTTCTCCAAACTGCAGTGGTGGCGGCTTTACACCACTTTACCAGACACTCAGCATTGTGCTTGGTGATGTACGGCTGCATGCAGCTGTGCGGTCATGAAGCTCCTGGCGGGGGCGCAGTGTTTGTGCCGATATTAATACCAGAGGAGGTCTGGACTCTGCAGTTATGGAGTCAGAGAGAATTGGTGAATTTTCTGTCCTCTGCTCCTCAGCACTCGGCCCCCGCTCTGTAACGTTACGGGGTCTTCACTTCGTGGCTGAGTTGCTGCTGTTCCTTCTATTTCTCAATAATATCACTCTCAAGTGATGGGGAAGATTTAGGAGAAAGAAAAGTCATGAACGGACTTGTTACCCCGTGGTTTCTATTACAAGAACGCGTTGGTATCAGTGAGCTCTTTACCACCAGCCATTCTGTTACAAATGGGTTTTTCAGTCAATGCATTTACTTATTGCCATAATTTTTAGCCAGTGGAAATAAAAGCGAGTTATATACAGCTTGGCGCAGCGCGGGAGAAGTCTTGGAGTCGGGAGTGGGAGGTACGGATTAGTGCAGAGGTTAGTCGAAAGTCGTTTGCAGAGCGCAGCAGTCGGTTAGGCCGATAGATAGAAATGAGGGAGGAGATGTAGGGGGGTGCTGCACTGTGGAGAGCTTTGTGGGTGAGAACCAGTACTTTGAATTGGATCCTATAATGAATGGGCAGCCAGTGTAAGGACTGGCGAAGAGCGGACGCGTCCGAGTACCGATTAGCCAGATGGATGACCCTGGCTGCTGCATTAAGGATGGACTGGAGAGGGGATAGTCGAGTAATGGGGAGGCCAAGTAATAGAGCGTTGCAGTAGTCCAGGCGGGAGTGGATCAATGCTACAGTGAGGGTTTTTGTTGTTTCCATGGTGAGAAAAGGGCGGATTCTAGAGATGTTCTTTAGGTGTAGACGGCAAGAGCGGGCAAGAGATTGTATATGGGAGGTGAAGGAGAGATTGGTGTCAAACATAACACCCAGACAGCGAGCCTGCTGCCGGGGTGTTATTATGGTGCCGCCCACAGAGAGGGAAATGTCAGATTTAGGGAGGTTAGTAGACGGCGGGAGCAGAAGGAGTTCAGTCTTGGAGAGGTTAAGTTTCAGATAGAGAGCGGACATGATGTTGGAGACTGCGGACAGACAGTCGGTGGTGTTCTGTAGAACAGCGGGGGTAAGGTCGGGGGATGACGTGTATAGTTGTGTGTCATCGGCATAAAGATGGTACTGAAAGCCAAATCTGCTGATGGTCTGTCCAATTGGGGCCGTGTAGAGAGAGAAGAGAAGGGGGCAAGGACTGAGCCCTGGGTACACTGACAGTGAGAGGAAGAGGAGATGACGTGGAGCCAGAAAACGAAACACTGAAGGAGCGGTCAGAAAGATAGGAGGAGAACCAGGAGAGAACAGTGTCCTTAATACCTAGTGACTGGAGCCTAGACAGTAGGAGACAGTGGTCAACAGTGTCGAAAGCTGCAGAAAGGTCAAGTAGAATGAGCAGAGAGTGGTCGCCGTTACGTTTTGCTGTAAGAAGGTCATTGGTCACTTTGATGAGTGCAGTTTCAGTCGAATGTAGGGGGCGGAAGCCGGACTGTGAAGGGTCTAGGAGGGAGTAAGTGGAGAGGTAACGGGTGAGGCGGGAGTAGACTAGGCGCTCCAAAAGTTTAGAGATGAAGGGGAGATTGGAGACCGGTCTGTAGTTGTTTGTGCAGGAAGGGTCAAGAGCGGTTTTCTTTAGTAATGGAGTAATGATGGAGTGTTTGAAGGAGGATGGGAAAATGCCAGAGGAGATTATGCCCTTTTTATTAGTGGACCAACTCTAATATATCCATCCCTCTAATCTTGGTCTCGCTCTTTGTGCTTTTTCCCACAGTAAATATAATGTTCCTTTTTGTCTATACTCCAACAGTTCCATGTACCTCACCATGGTCTCCTGGCAAGGTCCTCTCTGCCATACTTTCTCCTGGCAAGGTCCTCTCTGCCATACTTGCATGTATTTTTCAGGCTTTGACTTGGAACATCACAGTTTCCAAGAGCACATTCAAGGGTGTGCTGAAAAATATCTTTGGTACTACCCTCTCAATGTTATCTTCATAAAAGTATGGCAACTACGGCTTCACTTGAGCAACCTGTGAATTTCTCTCCACCTTGTCAAGCAGATAAATCACAAGCCCTTTACTCTAGTCGTTCTCACACTTCTGCACTACTGGCTCTTACCTAGTCACTCACATAGGATACTTTATGTACCACCGGCAAACGCCAAACAGACACTTGGCATCAATCACCTGCCTTGAAACTCTGCCTTGCAATGCCGGAGTATGGTATCTTTCCGACTCTGCATTGTCACATGGGACACAGAGCCCCAAATTGTTCTGTCCTAAAAAGACTCCAGTCACTCACATATATGGCCATTAAGCACACTTGACCACTGTCTTGGAGGTATTTCTGGGACTCCTGGACTAAAGCTGTCTGGGTTATCTAAACCCTACCCAAAAGCGAATGTACTGGGGAGGGTCTAAAGCCTTTCCTGGAGGAGTGAGGACATAAATGTCCCCAGAGCTGTTTTGCAAATAT
This sequence comes from Oophaga sylvatica, assembly GCA_033576555.1. Taxonomy (NCBI): domain Eukaryota; kingdom Metazoa; phylum Chordata; class Amphibia; order Anura; family Dendrobatidae; genus Oophaga; species Oophaga sylvatica. The sequence goes on along the minus strand of JARQOD010000004.1, from coordinate 558,812,093 downwards.
AATGTTAGGGCATTTCGAGAGTTTTAATTCCCAGATAGATAGAGTGGCAGGGGAATACAGTCCAGGAACTGCAAAATGATTGCCTTTGCTTTATTAGCTGCTTGCTGTCTAAACAGCAATTTACATAAAGTACATGCAGCAATATGAGAAAGATGTTGCAAGTTTGTGGAGGTTGTGGTTGTTGACATTCTAGAGGCAAGACCCCACAAAGGGAGTAGATGGGCAGACAACATCAAAATACAATATAGCTGGTAGAGTTGACATGGTATCAGAAGAAAAAGAGGAGTTATTGATATCCAGTACTCACTCTTAGGCCTCATTGAGACGTCCAATTTTTCCACGTATCAGAAAAATGAGATTGAGTTTTTGGATCACACTTTTATCAGAGTTTGGTCCAAGTGTCATCATTTTTTTCTTGTATGTGGAGGTAAAAAAAAAGAACAAAAGTTTCTCCACTCTCTCCATTCTGACCCATAGACTTCCATTGCTGATTTTGATATGACCTCCTGATAAAAATCGGACACGTCTCTGCGATTTTCCATAGCCCAAAAAAATCACGGACATGTGCATAGCCTCATAGACTATCACAGGTGCGAGTGCTATCCGTGAAAACTACGAATAGCACTTGTATGAGGAAATCGGATGTCTGAATGAGGATTAAAGAGCAGATCTATGAAACCATTTGAATTTCCTATTATATAATTGTGACCCACAAATGCAAAAAAGAGAGAGCTTATAACAAACAGCTCTCCCCAGCTCATCCATGCACCTCACACACTGTCCATAGACATAATTTGGTGCCATATAATACTTCATTATCTCTGCATCTTCGCTCTTGTCCAACACTGTCATCCACACATTGTGAAATCACAATGTCTTTGCCTAATGGCAGGATGGAGTAGATGACTATTGATAACGTAATATCCATGTGTTGATGACACTTTCTCAATAAAGAAGACTTCAAATCACAGATTGTCGCTCTCTATCCCTCACGTCGATGCCCGTAATCCATTTTATTTTTATCATAATTGTTCGTATCTTTTGGATAACTTTGAGGGGGTCTTGAATTTCATATGAAGTTGAGAAGATTGATGTCTCCAGGGGATAAATTATAAATAACAGCTGGTAAGAGAAGACTGTAATACGGCGGTATCGACTCATCTGGCAGAGAAATTAGACACATATGTATGCCGTCTAGCCTGTCCTTTTTCTTATCTACAGCAAAACCACAGATGATATGTGATCGCCAGTCTGGCCTCATTCTTCAGATATTCTTATGTCTCTATGGCTCAACTTCGCATTATTCCTTCTGTTCTATGAATGACTTCTCAAAATCATGTTTCAAAAGACCCTTAGGCTGGGTTCACATTGCGCTAGGTGAGTCCGTCTAACGGACACGTTTTTAAGTACCCGAAACGCAATGTAACGGATATTGTGACGCATCCATAGACTTGCATTAGTATGACGCATAGTAACGCATGTCAAAATAGGCATGCGCTAGCAACATTCCGTTTTTTTGTGACGCACCTTCCAACGCGGCCTGCAGCGTTTTTGGGTCCGTCGAAGCTAACGCAGGGATAACGGAAGCGTCAATTCTGCCACAGAAGTCTATTGCTAACGCATCCAGACGCAAATGTAGCAAAATGTACAAATGAGACCATACGTTGGATTGCGTTAATGAGGCTTTTCCAGGTGTTCATGTGACAGGAAATAGGATTTCAGCCATTTTGGAGCATGCAGTCTGCAGGAAATGCCAGCTAGACACTGTGTGTATCGTGTATCAACGAGAGTCAATGTAAGTACAAATCTATATATATTCAATATGTCTGTATACCTCCTTTGAGTGTGTAGTGATGACTGTGTATGCATGTCGATGTATTTGTACTAAATGTATGTTTTTGTTTGTACACAGATGTCGGATAGTGAGGGATCGAGCAGCAGTGGCGTGTCAGCCGTGTTCTCTTCACAATCGGTAGGCTTGCCGTTTAAAAACTCACAATGTGTTGTGGCACTCGATGTGTAATGTGATGTAATCAGGTGTAATGTTTTTATTGCAAATAGGAATCTTCTGATCCCGAACCTGCCAGGCCCCCCCAAAAAATCTTTCCAAAGAGTCCAAAAATGTACATTGCACCATTTTTTTTTAAATAAAATATAAATTGATACCTGAATTTTAATTTTTTTTTTCTTTTGTCCTACATTGTAGTTTGCTGAAAAAGGAAAAAAAAAACGGCTCGCCGTGTGTCATCGCCTCACCTAGAAGTGGTAAATATCACGCACGATATAAATTTCCAAACAAACCAATTTTATTTTATTTTTTTTTATAAACATAACATTAACAATACAAAAACATTACTCAACAAACAACACTATATGTGAACGTTTAAAATTACATACATGTCATAACATTAAAAAGAACATTAAAAACAACAAAAAAAACATTGCAATAAACCTGAAACTGTTAAAAATGTTAACATTTTGTATTATAGCCCAAGCAGCGCTCAAAAAAAAGAAAGCCACCTGAGGTTGACGAGGAGCCGCTGGACATAGAAAACGAGACACTAATAAAACTAGTGGAAGCGAATCCGTCGATATGGGATCTAAGTGACAGCTCCCACAATGACATAATTAAAAACCGAAAGTTGTGGGAGAAGATTATATGCCACTTTGACCCTCGATATATGTAGAAGTCCGCCTCCTCTAAAAAAATAATTGGTAATTAACACTCAAATTTGTAAAATATAAAGATTTTAATAGAAATAACATTATTTATTTGATTTTATTGTAGCTGATGCAGTCCATACCCGGTGGAGATCCATCAGAGATAGATTTGTACGGGACTTCCGCAACAGCCAAAACACCCAAGTGGGTCTGGTGGCAAATGAGTCACCCCGTATGTCCATTATGACCAATTGATGTTTCTACAGAAAACGTTGTCACAGCGCACTAAGTACACTCTTTTGGATGTAAAAATGGGATAGAGCAACAAGTCTTTATTAAAATCTCTAAAATAATATTTTTCTTTTTTTTCAATAGAACATGCAGTACCGCTGCGCCTCATAGAATCATAGAATCATAGAATGGTAGAGTTGGAAGGGACCTCCTGGGCCATCTGGTCCAACCCCTGCTCAAAGCAGGATTCTCTAAATCATCCCAGACAGATGTCTGTCCAGCCTCTGTTGAAGACTTCCATTGAAGGAGAACTCACCACCTCTTGTGGCAGCCCGTTCCAGTCATTGATCACCCTAACTGTCAAAAAGTTTTTTCTAATATCTAATCTGTGTCTCCTCCCATTCAGTTTCATCCCATTGCTTCTAGTCTTTCCTTGTGCAAATGAGAATAAAGATGATCCTTCTACAATGTGACAGCCCTTGAGATATTTGTAGACAGCTATTAAGTCTCCTCTCAGTCTTCTTTTTTGCAAGCTAAACATTCCCAAATCCTGCAACCGTTCCTCATAGGACATGGTTTGCAGACCGGTCACCATTCTGGTGGCTCTTCTCTGAACTTGCTCCAGTTTGTTGATGTCTTTTTTAAAATGTGGTGCCCAAAACTGGACACAGTATTCCAGATGAGGTCTGACCAAAGAGGAGTAGAGGGCAATAATGACCTCACGTGATCTAGACTGTATGCTTCTGTTGATACATCCTAGAATTGCATTTGCCTTTTTTGCTGCTGCATCACACTGTTGACTCATGTTAAGTCTGTGATCAATTAGTATACCCAAGTCTTTTTCACATGTGCTGTTACTTAGCCCTATTCCTCCCATTTTGTATATGCTTTTTTCATTTTTATTGCCCAGATGTAGTACTTTGCATTTTTCCCTGTTAAAATCCATTCTGTTAGTTGCTGCCCACTGCTCCAGTTTATGTATATCTTTTTGAATCCTCTCTCTCTCTTCTCTAGTATTAGCTACCCCTCCTAGCTTTGTGTCATCAGCAAATTTGATCAGTTTACCCTCAATTCCTTCATCTAAATCATTGATAAAGATGTTGAACAATACAGGGCCCAAAACAGAGCCTTGTGGTACCCCACTTGAGACATTCTTCCAACTGGATGTGCAGCCATTTACAACCACTCTTTGGGTCCGATCACTAAGCCAGTTATGAATCCACCTAACAGTTGCCTTGTCCATTCCATACTTAGTCATTTTTTCAATAAGGATTGTGTGAGATACTTTGTCAAATGCTTTGCTGAAGTCAAGATATACTATATCTACTTTTGTATATCGAAAGGCTGAGGCTTCAGTGCCATGTAGACTGGAACCAAGTCAACAGACGGGCACTGAAGATGTGTCTGTCCTTAGCGAAGTGGAATCTATGCTTATGAGGTTCGAATCACAGTCATCGGGGTCAACCAGTATGGGTTCAAGTCTGCACACAAAATTGTGAAGGCAGATGCATGCCTTCACTACATGGTCCACATTTTCAGGTTGTAGTTGCATGCAAGTTAGTAATATCAGCCATTTTGCGGTCAAAATACCAAAGGTACATTCCACATAACGTCTTGCCTGGCTCAAGCAATAATTAAAAATGCGTCTTGTGTTGTTTAGACTACGGCTTGAGTATGGCTTTAGGAGATTTTGTCTGAGTTGGAACGCCTCATCTCCAACTAAAACATAGGGCAAATTTGGGCCTTCGGTCCCCGGTAGTGGTCGTTCTGAGGGAATGTTGAAGCTGTTGTACAAACATTTCCCCATGTTGGACTTTTTGAACACCCTGGAATCGTTCGTCCGTCCATATGCACCGATATCCACAGCTATAAACCAGTGTCTAGTATCCGCAATAGCCATTAATATAATTGAAAAGTATTTTTTGTAGTTATAGTACAGGGATCCACTATGCGTGGGTTTCTGAATCCGAATGTGTTTCACGTCCACGGCACCAATGCAATTGGGAAAATTAGCCACATTCTCAAATTTTTGGGGAAATTGATAGCCACATTTCTGTTGTCCGGGTTGGTAGCACAAGTGGTTGCAAGTTGTTCCAAATGGCATCACATGTTTCCCGAACTAGCTGGCAAATGGTCGATTTTCCAAGACGAAATTGAAAATGCAGTGACGCAAAAGTTTCACCAGTAGCCAGATATCTATCGACAAAGCCAAAAAAAATATTTAGCACTATGGACATATTGTACATATTTTTAAAGACCACACAATAAAAAAGGCAAGTTTACATTGACTAGGACAATTGGCAACGTGTACAAAATTTAAGACATGCACCACAATAAATTACATCCTGTCTTTGTCAATAGAACAATGTTAACAAAAGGATAAGAAAGGTCACCACTAAACGTTGCTCCGCACAAATACTTTCATGGAAAGTGCTGCGCTGATGATGTATGTCATCCTTCACATGTGAGAGCAGAATATCAAAGGTTTCGATGGACATCCGCAGGTAACGTTGAAATTTAAAGGGATGATCCCGAAGCTGAACATACAGGGTGTGAAAGGCACCATTTGTATCCCTTAAAAAATTAACTTCATGGATCCAATATCTCCTTTGAGAAATATACCTTCTCTGCTGACATCGCAGATACTTCAAGCGAAATCTCACAAGCTCAGACACAAACATCTTGCTAGCAGCAGAAGTTCACTCAATGTTTGCAAAATGGAGAATGGGTGTCGACTCCCACACCACGCAGACAAAAGGCAAAAAAAAATTGAACAACTTTATTGACAGTGCCTGAAAGCAGACAAACGGATGCTTCAAGAACGGACATCAAAATGACATAACGCAGTCACATGCGTTAAGGCAAGCGTTAACGTGAAGCCAAATTTACACAAAATTTGGGTCATTTCAGCACATCCATTTAATGGATTGTACTAAAAGCAATGTGAACCTAGCCTTAATACCCTATTACTGGAGGAATATACAGTATATGGATGTCATGGAGGGCCAGCTGCCATGATGCTCTTCTTATAGCTGCTGAAAAAAGTGGAATGGATGTGAACATATTTTTGTCTAACCCTTTGAACTGGTGCCATGCAATTCTGGATATGTCCTCTAGTGGCCGCTGCAGGAAAAAATTGTAGTTACTCATAACATATCACAGAGAAGCAGCAATCAGGTGATCAAATTGGAATTCAAATTCCAAATCAGGTCTAGAAAATCATGTGGTGTGCAGAAGTATATGGGGAGTTATTTGGGTGCAGTATTTTACCTATTTTTAAGAGGACACTGAGCTTTACTCTATGTTGCCGACATCGTGATCTCTCCTGTTGGTCTATATGATGCGTAATAGCATCAATTGCAAGAAATATTAACTTTGCCGGTCATAGACTGGCGGGCCAGAGAGATTATTAACTGGAGTGATTTTTGCAAAAATAATTGCTTAGGTGCTAGTATCTCTAGTGTCTCCACTAAAATCACTCTGTCTTGCCTGCCCGATTTTGAGGAAGTGTTTTCTGAAAAGGGTTGTCAAGAACTGCCTCCTCATGATGTGTATAACTGCCTGGGATTAAGAAGGTCAAAAGGAATGCTTTGTTTCAGAGTTTTCCTGGGGGTGGGAGTACTCATGTTGCAGTCCCTACTTTGCAAGAAGGAATGGTCATCCTTGCAGTGTGTTCTGAACTTGAGAGTGAGGTGTTGAAGGCACAGAGGGACGCCCCTGCCGGTCCTTCAGGGAAAATTGTTTGTACCTGTTCATCTGAGTCTTAAAATTTTGAAGGCACATTATGACGTGGCTCTGAAGTTATAGTGACCTTGAACCTCCTTTCTCATCATTTCTGGTGACCAAGGTTGCATAAGGATATAGTTGACTTTGTGTCTTCGTGTTGTGTCTGTGCGCATTCCATGAACCTGCATACTCATCTTTTTGGGGCTCTTTTGCCATTGACCATTCCTGACCAACCATGGACTCATGTATCCATGGATTTCATTACAGATTTTCCTTTGTTCTCTGGTGAAACTGTTATCTTAGTTGTGGTGGATAGGTTTAGTAAAATGGCACAGTTTATTGCTTTACCTGCTCTCCCTAACACCAACACACTGGCTCAGGTGTTTATCACTGAGATCGTGAAGCTTGATGGGGTTCCATCTGATGTGGTATCAGATCTGGTGACAAAATTTGTATCTAAATTTTGGAGGGCATTTTGTGCTCGTTTAGGGATGCATCCTTTTCTTTGGTGTTCCATCCTCAAACTAATGGCCAGACTGAACGCCTAAACCAAAGTTTGAAAACTTGCTTCAAATGTTTTGTGTCAGATAACCAGGAGGATCGGTCTTCTTTTCTACCACTGGCTGAGTTTGGTATAAACAATCATTGTAGTGCGTCCACTGGTAAGTCGCCATTTTTTGACGCATATGTTTACGATCCACAATTCTGTACCTTCAGTAAGGATTAGTCTTCAGGGGATCCTGGTGAGGAACAATTGTCTTCTTCACTATTATCTGTGTGGGAAGGTGTTCAGAATAATTTAAGGATCACCGGGTACAAATACAAACATATGGCTGATAAGAAACGATTGTCAGGTCCGGAGCTTGGAGTGAATGATTTATTTTGACTATCCACCAAAAATATTAAAAAGTTATGAAAGTTAGTTCTTCTAAATTAGGTTCTAGGTTTATTGGTCCTTATAAGGTGGTCGCCATAATCAACCCTGTTTCTTTTCCTCTCAAGCTTATGCAGACTTTCAAGACCTATAATGTTTTTCACAGGTGTTTGCTGAAAAAATTTTTGCGCCTGTGAAAATGTCACCTTTACCGCTGCTACCGGTAATTGGCAATTTAGAATTTCAGGTAGTGAAAATCATTGATTCCCATATGGTTCGCTGCTCTGTACAGTACCTGGTACATTGGAAAGTATATGGTCCAGAGTCATCTAAGGTTAATGCCGGTAGGTTGACACTATCCTTTAATTTGGCCCATACAGGTAAATCCGGCCCCAAGGTCCCTGGAGCTCCTCATAGAAGGGGGACACTGTCATGAGTGTGTCATGCAAACCTGGGAGATCTGGAGGTAGAAGATCACTGCGTATAGTGAATCACAGATCTTCCATTTAGCCTGTGTGTTTGGATCCCATAATTAATGAATTTAGTTTCCTTTGGTGACGAAGAGGATAATGACTCTTTCTATGCTGGTCAGAAACATCTCTGTCCTGCCGGTGAAAGCTCAGCTTCCTTGCTCTTAGGAGACACTGTGCTGTGTGTTAAAGCTAAGTAGTTGAATTTTGTAGTTGGAGTTGTTGTGTTCTGTAGTTTGCTATAGTGCCTGTGTGTTTATCTCCTGGTCCCTGTTTCCATTTAGTTTATTCCTCCCTGTCTCTATCCTCCTCCCTATTGTTGGTGAGTGCATTTGTATTATAGAGGTTTTCTGTAATCCCTGTTTTGTCTTTGTGTCTGGTTTACATTTCATTTCTGTTCCATGCCTCAAGGAGTGGCGGACTGGACAGATTAGGGTTTTTATAGGAGTATAGTAAGGTCGGAGCTTCAGGCCTCTCTACCTTTAAGAATACCCCCGGGACAGGCATAGTTAGGGTCCCAGCTCCAGGGACAGTTTGAGGCCCCTCTTGATTACTGAAGATTATCACAGTGTGACACAGATGCAACAAGGGTCCTGATTTTAAAGAAAGTTTTGTATGGTCAAAACAGGGATAGTTAGATAAGTCTGGTGAGGCGATAGGCCAGTTTAAAGAAACTGTTTTTAGGACACGCTTAAAACTATGGATATTGGGAATTAATCTAATTTTCCGGGTAGTGCATTCTAAAGAATTGGTGCAGCACATGAGAAGTCTTGGAGATAGGAGTAGGAGGTTTGGATCATTGAGCATGTTAGTTTTAGGTCAATAACAAAATGGAGGGCACTGGTAGGGTAGTATATTGAGATGAGGGAGGAAATGTAGGGATGTGCAGAACTGTGGCTTTATTGACAACTCACAGGAATATGTCATGTGGGATCATGCTCTTTAGCAGTGAATCAGCATATAGTGCCCATGCACCAGACTCTGCAAGAGTTGGCTTATAATGTAATGTAGTCCAGCCTCTTGAATATTCATCCAGCTAGGACTGCATGAATGTGGAAGAGAACCAGTTCGCCCACCAAAGCTTTCACAGTTTACAATTCTTCATTTATAATGTGTGCTTCTGATACCCTGCTCCTTGGCCATCACAATGGCTACCTACATGTTACATGTGGCCTTGGGCAGTGGCATAGTTACTTCTCTGTAATCATTAAACTTTACATCCTAAGGGATAAAACACTTCACAGAAGGACTATGGCATGAGAAGGGTTATTATTCTCTGGGGTCTACACCATCAATGTGGGAAAAGGATTGTATTTATATTCTTGAAATAGCCTATATTTTTAGAATATACAGAGCATGTTACACAAGTCGAGGCTCGGCCCAAGGGTCCTATGAGACAATTACAATGGCATTTACAATTGTAATAAATGTTGGGAATCTCTGTTAACTATGCATATTTTATTTTAAGATCCATGCAAATTTCTTTATAATTGTAATAGCTTTGGGTATTTTATTAGAGAATCGTAAAAGTAGCTAAAAGCAATGTATGGGTCTGTAAGCGGGCCCCAGGGAAGTGTAGAATACTCATTTAAAGCATGATTTCTGCAGGCACAGCTCCACAGCAGTACTCATTCTGTGGCCGCCACTTTCCTGTGACCTAATTTCTGACCAGGTGAATGAGCAGTGACTTCCTTATGAAATCTTGAACGCAATTCCACGCAACCTACTCATTGTCATGCCGTTCTCACCGCATTCCTCTGGCGCCGGGGCTCAGCGCCTGACGTCATCACCTCGAGTGCGCACGCGCACCTTCCGTGCTTGACCCTGTGGTTGTTCACTCGATTCCAGATTCTTGTCCAGCGCACATGTGCTCCTGAGCCTGACTATGGCCACTCCATCTCTGATGTTTCTATGGCCCTGGAGGACCTGACCCAGAAGTTCCAGCACTCTTGTCCTATATCAGGCTTCCTCTTCCTGTAGGCGGCGCCTGATTATTGTTGTGCTTCCTAGCTAGACCTGTTTGTTTCCTGCTTGGCTGCTCTCTGTATTCAGGTCCCTTGTCTTGTGTTCTGACGTGCCTTTCAGCGCGTGCTCCGCCTTGTCTTATACCCTAGCGTGCTTCCCAGCGCGCGCTCTGCCTGTCCTGTACTCTGTGTGTCCTCGTGCACACGCCTTGCACTGTCCTGTACTCTGTGTGCCCTCATGCACACGCCTTGCACTGTCCTGTACTTTGTGTACCCTTGTGTACTCGCTTCGCACTGTTTTATACTCTGCATGTTCCCATGTCCACGCTTTGCACACTTCCACTTCCTGCATACTCCCATCTTCTGTGAGCTGGCCACCTGGCTCCAGCAGTCATGGTACTTTATCCCCCTGGGTCTGCCCCTTTTGCTCCCTGTATAGGGGGTGGTTCTCACTTGGTCAGCTCGCCTAGGGTGGGTTGTTATCGTGACCCAGAGGGTCCACTCCAGAAGTCATCACAGTATAATCAGGCCATGGACCCCGCTGGTACCTCGGCAGCAACTAAAAAAGAATTGCTCTTTTTGCGTGAAAACCAGATACAGATTATATCAGTTATGAAATCTATGGATACCCGGTTGTCTGCCTTACCGACCTCTGACCCTGGAAATGCTGCTCAGTTGGCCAGTCTCCAACAAGAGCTCACTCAGCAACGTGACACTCAGGCTCACATCCTCAGTTACATGGTGTCGGTAGATAACCGACTCCTTTCCCTACAATCTGTTGCTTCTGCACCTGCCCAAGCTTTGGTCTTGCATCCGCAGCCCCACTTAGGCAAACTACCGCGATATAGTGGTGTGTTATGTTACGGTAGCTGAGGAGTGCAGGTAAAAAAGGAAATACACCAGAGCAGTTGGAATCTATGAGATTGCAGTACCCTGACTAACCACCACAACTAGAGGCAGCCGTGGAGCGTTCCTACGATGGTCCTAGACGCCTCGTCACAGCCTGAGAAACTAACTACACCTAAAGATAGAAATAGGAAAGCTATCTGCCCCGGAGCAGAACCCCAAAGATAATAGAAAGCCCCCAAACATGTAATGGCGGTTAGACAAGAGGAAATACTGACACAGAAAGAAAATAGTATGAGCAAACGCTGGGGCCCAAACTATCTAAATAGAAAAGGACAGGAAGGGTACTTACTGCAATCCCAGAAAACCCTGAAAAACACCAACATACTAATTTCAAAATCACCTGAGATCACACGACCTCTACCACCTAAATTAGTTCTCTGGTGTAACAAAAACAGCAGCCACTGAAAAAACTGCAAAAAGCAAAAGTACAAAACACAGTGGCTGGACTAAACTGAGAGGGCAAAAGCCCCCGGAGGGGACCCAGAAGGCCCCACAGAAGTGCAGGACAAAATGCAAAAATATAGCAAAAACACAAAATAAGAAATTGTCTTATCTGATAGCAGGAGATGCAGACACGACACAGCAGGCTACAAGGGAAACTGGAAAGAAGGATTCAGACCAGAACAATTGATCACCGGCAACCCTGATGGGAAAATGATTCCCTTAAATAAGACCAATCAGTAACACCTGATTCCCAATCCTCACTAGTACCGCTTGTAACCACCAGAGGGAGCCTCTGCTCAGAACTCATCTCAAACCCATTCACAACAGTGGTGATCTTGAGTTGTGTCGGGGGTTTTTGAATCTATGTCGACTGCATTTTGAGCTTTTGCCACTGCTATATTCCCACCGATTGAGCTAAGGTGGCCTTTAGTGTTTCCCACTTAGAGGGGGAGGCATTACCATGGGTGAACCCCATCTGGGAGCGTGATGACCCACTCGTCTCTCAGTTCTCCACCTTTTTGGACACCTTCTGCAAGATGTTCAACGAGCCGGGTCGTCTGGCCTCCACCACCGAGTGAAACAGCAAGCAAAAAGGCAGCAAAACTCACCTGCCCAGGTCTTAGAACAAATGCACTACAGGATGCAGCCAGCCCATAAAGCGACATGTTAGCCTCACAGGTGCAAAATACTAGATAAACAGCCACTCACCACATACCCATTAAGGGAGGGGGTGACTGCCCAGTATACAATTGCACAATGAAGGCCCATATAGGGTACCGTTCACACAAGGTTAATGCATAGTGTCTGGTTCACAGCCTATTAGTCACGCCCTTACTATTCGACTAGACGGGCTGGCCAGCACATTCTCAATGCATAACAGTGTGAACACCGCTCATGTGAGACCAGATGTGTTTGGGCTTGGCTGCACCCTGAAAAAAAGTGCAAAAAACACAAAAAGTTTTTTGTGAGGTATTAGTTGATATTTTGGCCAAAATATGTAAGCTCGTAACCTGCGCCAAAGGTCCTCACGCTTACGAGTACCTACACTAAACTATTCAGCAATGCCACTCAAAAAAGACTTAACGTCTCCAAAAATCCAATAGAAACAGCAAGCAAAAAGGCAGCAAAACTCACCTGCCCAGGTCTTAGAACAAATGCACTACAGGATGCAGCCAGCCCATAAAGCGAGATGTTAGCTACACAGGTGCAAAATACTAGATAAACAGCCACTCACCACTAACCTATTAAGGGAGGGGGTGACTGCCCAGTATACAATTGAACAATGAAGGCCCACATAGGATACCATTCACACAAGGTTAATGCATAGTGTCTGGTTCACAGCCTATTAGTCACGTCCTTACTATTCGACTTAGTGGCTTTGCTGAATAGTTTAGTGTAGGTACTCGTAAGCGTGAGGACCTTTGGCGCAGGTCACGAGCTTACGTATTTTGGCCAAAATATCAACTAATACCTCACAAAAAACTTTTTGTGTTTTTTGCACTTTTTTTCAGGGTGCAGCCAAGCCCAAACACGTCTGGTCTCACATGAGCGGTGTTCACACTGTTATGCATTGAGAATGTGCTGGCCAGCCCGCCTAGTCGAATAGTAAGGGCATGACTAATAGGCTGTGAACCAGACACTATGCATTAACCTTGTGTGAACGGTACCCTATGTGGGCCTTCATTGTGCAATTGTATACTGGGCAGTCACCCCCTCCCTTAATGGGTATGTGGTGAGTGGCTGTTTATCTAGTATTTTGCACCTGTGTAGCTAACATCTCGCTTTATGGGCTGGCTGCATCCTGTAGTGCATTTGTTCTAAGACCTGGGCAGGTGAGTTTTGCTGCCTTTTTGCTTGCTGTTTCAATTGGATTTTTGGAGACGTTGAGTCTTTTTTTAGTGCCTCCACCACCGAGGCCCTCTACAACCTCCATCAGGGTACTCTATCTGTTGGGCAATACGCCATCCGTTTTCGCACATTATCCTCCGAACTCAGTTGAAACAATGAGGCTCTCGTAGGAGTCTTTGGCGTGGCCTTTCCGGTCGGATTAAAGACGAACTGGTGGGTCGGGATACCCCGACCTCTTTAGAGGACTTAATCTCTCTTGCGACACGCATTGAAATGCGTTTCCAAGAACGCACCCGTGAGGCCAGTAAACTTCTCTGCCTAGGTTTGGTAGGAGAGGCCTCCCTAGGGGTATGTGATTCCTCTCTTCCCCTGACTGTGTCTGTTTTGCTGAATCTTGGTTCCAAACGTTACTCTGAGGAGGCTTATGTGGATTCAGGCGCAGCAGGGAACTTCATCAGGCTCGAGGCAGTTAAAAAATACCGGATTCCTGTCAGGTCCCTGGAGACTCCTCGGCTGATAGCTTCGGTCGACAGTAAGTCCTTGCAGGAGACCATTACCCAGGTCACAGAAGAAGTGGAGCTGCAGATTGGAGCCCTGCATATAGAGAAGATCTCCTTCCATGTCCTGTCAACTCTGTCCCACACGCTTCTTCTTGGTCTCCCTTGGTTACGAGGACATGAGCTAACTCTTGACTGGCGATCCGGCGATGTACTCCATTGTGGACCATCTTGTCAGAAGAATTACCTGCTGTCCGTTCATCCAGTGGGTTCTGCCAGTCCATCCTCGGCACCTGAAGATCTGCCATCGGCTTATTGGTCTTTCGCAGATGACTTCGACAAGTAGGAGGCCGAGACTCTGCCCCCACATCAACCATACGACTGTCCGATTGACCTCGCCCCTGGCTCTACCCCACCCAGGGGTAGAATATACCCGCTATCTCCTGCCGAAACCCAAGCTATGTCGGAATATATCCAGGAAAATTTGCCAGAGGTTTCATCCGTTAGCCTTCCTCACCCGCAGGAGCAGGGTCTTTCTTTGTAAAAAAATAAGGACGGCTCCCTCGGTCCCTGCATAGACTACAGAGGGCTGAACAACATCACGGTCAAAAACAAATACCCGCTGCCTTTGATCCCAAAACTTTTTGACCACCTAAGAGGTGCGCAAATTTTCATCAAACTGGATCTTCGTGGGGCCTACAACTTGATCCGTATTTCTTGTGGTGACGAGTGGAAGACCGCCTTTAACACCTGAAACGGCCACTACGATTATTTGGTCATGCTCTTCGGCCTATGCAACGCTCCAGTGGTGTTCCAAGAATTCATGAACGACGTCTTCCGGGATACGCTGTACCTGCATAGTGGTCTACCTGGATGATATCCTCATGTTTTCTCCAGATCTGTCTACCCACAGAAAGAACGTGCGCCAAGTGCTCCTGCATTTAAGAGAGAACCACCTATACGCCAAGATCGAGAAATGTGTCTTCGAACAATCGTTCTTACCGTTCCTGGGGTACATTATGTAGGACTCTGGTCTACGCATGGACCCGGTGAAAGTGTCCGTCGTTCTCGATTGGACACGACCCCATGGGGTGAAAACAATCCAGCGTTTCTTTGGCTTTTCAAATTATTATCGGCAGTTTGTTGTTCGGCCTATCTCGTCTCTTATTCACAAAGGAGCTAACCATAATGCTTTTTCTCCTGAAGCAGAGGATGCCTTTCTATCCCTGAAGCAAGTATTCACCACGGCCCCTGTGCTTCACCATCCAGAGGTTAGTAAACTTTTCGCTCTAGAGGTAGATGCATCATCTACCGGAGCCGGAACGGTTCTTCTGCAGAAGTCTTCTTCTGGATGCCTTGTTCCCTGTGGCTTCTTTTCTACAGTATTCTCCCCATCTGAGCGAAATTACTCCATTGGTGACAGGGAGTTGTTGGCCATTAAGTTGGCCTTGGAGGAATGGTGATACTTACTAGAAGGTGCCATACATCCGCTCAAGATCTTCACGGACCATAAAAATTTGGCGTACATCCAGACTGCACAAAGGCTCCACCCCCAGCAAGCCTTTTTCTTCGCCCGCTTTGACTTTGAACTTTACTTCCGGCCAGGCGATAAGAACGTTAAAGCTGATGCTTTATCTAGATCTTTTCAGTCAACCGATACTGAAGAGGAGCCTGCACATATCTTCGACCCCACTAAAATAATTACCGTGGCCCCTGTCAACTTGACTTCTTTACCTCCAGGAAGGACTTTTGTGGCCGAGAACAACCGAAAACAAGTGCTATGATGTTGACATTCATCCAAAATTGCTGGCCACGTTGGAGTCAAAAAGACTCTCTCTCTGTTATCCCGCTACTACTAGTGGCCATCTCTTTCCCAGGATGTCAAAGTCTTTGTGGCTTCTTGTCCCTCCTGTGCCAAGAACAAGGTACCCAGACAACCACCCTCCGGCCTTTTGCTTCCTCCCCCTGTACCTTCGGCTCCATGGCAGCACATAGCCATGGATTTTATTACCGATCTGCCTTGTTCCTATGGCTGTACTGTGATCCTGGTGGTTGTGGATCGATTCTCGAAAATGGCTCATTTTGTTCCTCTTCCTGGACTGCCTCTGCTCCTGAATTGGCGAAGATTTTCATCACTCACATCTTCAGAATTCACGGCTTCCCTCTGCGCATCGTGTCAGACAGAGGAGTTCAATTCACCTCCCGGTTCTGGAGAGCCCTTTGTGGTCTTATGAAAGTGACACTGGACTTTTCCTCTGCCTACCATCCCCAGACCAATGGGCAAGTAGTGCGTATGAATCAAATCCTCACGTCGTATCTTCCTCACTTTTCAAATGCTCATCAGAACGATTGGGTCAGTTTACTTCCATGGGCAGAGTTTGCATACAACCACACCAGTGAATCGTCCTCCAAGTCTCCCTTCTTCATCGTCTTCGGACAACATCCCAGTATGCCCCTACTGGTACCTCCTTCTCAGTAGTGCCTGCGGCCGACTCTCTGTCCGTGGAGTTCTCCAGGGTCTGGCAGGAGACCAAAACTGCTCTCGAGAAAGCACGAGACAGGATGAAACACCATGCAGATAAAAGGCGCCTGGACTCACCTCCTTTTCCCCCCGGTGATAAGATGTGGCTTTCCTCCAAATACTTTCGCCTTAAGGTACCATCTTACAAACTGGGTCCTCGATACATTGGTATTTTGAGGTCCTCAAGCGTATTAATGATGTGGCATACAAATTGAAGCTACCTGCCTCACTCCGCATTCCCAATTCCTTCCATGTGTCTCTCCTCAAGCCCGTGATGCTCAATCGGTTTCATCCTTCTCTGGGCCACACACCTCAGCCTGTTGGCATGGGAGATGAATTTGAGGTAAATGATATCCTGGCCATGAAGAAGGCACGAGGAAAAACTCTTTTCTTAATCAACAGAAAAGGCTTTGGTCCAGAAGAAAGGTCTTGGGAACACCGGGAGAATATCCAAGCACCCCAGATTTTGTCTGTTTCTTTCCAGCCTTAGAATAAAGAGGGGGGTACTGTCATGCCACTCTCACCGCATTCCTCTGGTGCCGTGGCTCAGAGCCCGACGTCATCACGTCGAGTGTGCATGCGCACCTCCCGTACCCTGTGGTTGTTCACTCGATTCCAGATTCTTGTCCCAGCGCACATGCGCTCCTTAGCCTGACTACGGCCGCTCCACCTCTGACATCTCTATCGTCCTGGAGGACTTGACACAGAAGTTCCAGCACTCTTGTCCTATATCAGGCTGCCTCTTCCTGTAAGTAGCGCCTGATTATTGCTGTGCTTCCTAGCTAGACCTGTTTGTTTCCTGCTTGAATGCTCTCTGTACTCAGGTCCCTTGCCTTGTGTTCTGGTGTGCCTTTCAGCGCGTGCTCTGCCTTGCCTTATACCCTAGCGTGCTTCCCATCGCATGCTCTGCCTGTCCTGTACTCTGTGTGTCCTCGTGCACACGTCTTGCACTGTCCTGTACTCGGCGTGCACTCGTGCACTGCCTTGCACTGTCTTGTACTCTGCGTGCTCTCGTGCACACGCCTTGCACTGTCCTGTACTCTGTGTGTCCTCGTGCAAACGCCTTTCACTGTCCTGTACTCTGCATGCCCTCGTGCAAACGCCTTGCACTGTCCTGTTTTCTGGGTGCCCTTGTGCACACGCCTTGCACTGTCCTGTACTCTGCGTACCCTTGTGTACTCGCCTTGCACTGTTTTGTACTCTGCGTGTTCCCGTGTCCACGCTTTGCACACTTACACTTCCTGCATACTCCCGTCTTCTGTGAGCCGGCCACCTGGTTCCAGCAGTCATGGTACTTTATCCCCTAGGTCTGCCCTGACACTCCCTGTATAGGGGGTGGTTCTCACTAGGTCAGCTCGCCCAGGGTGGGTTGGTATCATGACCCAGAGGGTCCACTCCAGGAGTCATCACACTCATCTCTGAAGCTTCACATACTTTCTCATATTGAGGCCTTTTTCTTAAGGTTGGCTCCATAGTATACTTGTGAACTCTCCCAGATAACCCATGCACCTCCTGGAAACAGGGAACATTTCTGGTACTCAGCAAATTTTCCAGATTGTTAACATCTTCCCTTCTCCAGAAACTCCAGTCAGAGTTTTTGAAAGGCTTCTTCTGGCCTGGTATGGTATTTCAGATATGCAAGACTAGAGGTATTAAAGAACTTACCTTGGGCAGAGAAGAGGCAATGGGGTAATTCCGGTAAAGGAGGTGTGATCTGATCCAAATATTTTCTCCTCCTCTCCCAGGTACCATGCTTCAGAAAGCTGGTAAGTATATTCTGTAGTGGTACACTTCTGCCAGGCTTCCGCTCTGGTGTGGATGTACTTTGTGGGTACATGGATGACTGCACTTTGCTTCGTCATTGGATGTACCCTTTACTGCAGATATAAGCCTCAATGCTCTCCTCTGTAGTGACATTTTTGTCTTCTGCCGATATAGGAGAGGGCTGGTGTCACAGATTGAAGATAAAATGCCATGGTTATCAAGGCTGAGGTGACCAGGAGATGGTCTTTTACGGTGAGGCACCAAGATGGATGGCTAAAGCCATTGACAATTTTCTCTATCAATGCTCCTTTTTTGCAGGTTTCTTACTCCTCTCTATCATTTGGCAGTACTTCCCTCTTATTACAGAAAGACTGATCTTTCTACATAAACAAGGATTTCTCACAAGTATATATATTAATATATACATACCGTATTTTGCAGTATATAAGATGCACCGGATTATAAGACACAACCCAAATTTTGGGGTGGAAAATAGGAAAAAAACATTTTTAAATAAAATGGTGGTCCACCTTATAATTTGCTTTAATGGTAGCTTACCTGGGGGGCAGCGGTGGAGCGGGGCTACAGGAGCCAGGGTTGCTGCTTCAGGACGTCTGGCAGGAATAGGACGATGCTACATGCCCTGTCCTCTCAGAAAATGTTGATGCCAGTGAGCAGATATCACCTTTCCCGTATATATCACTGTGGTGGGATTTGGGAATATGGCCTGTGGCGGCACATGCGGAGGTTGAGATTTTCCAAATTGAGATCTCGGAAACGAGAATCCTGAATCAGTGCCCCTGGTTTCTGTGACCCCACTCCACCACCGCCGCTCCCCAGGTAAGATACCTTCAGATTATAAGACGTACCCACTTTTTCCTCCCAAATTTGGGGGCAAAAAAGTGTGTCTTATAATCTGAAAAGTATATAAATAAATATATATATACATATACAGTACAGACCAAAAGTTTGGACACACCTTCTCATTCAATGATTTTTCTGTATTTTCATGACTGTGAAAATTGTAGAATCACACTGAAGGCATCAAAACTATGAATATCACATGTGGAATTATACATTACACTTTACAAAAAAGTGTGAAACAACTGAAAATATGTCTCATATTCTAGGTTCTTCAAAGTAGCCACCTTTTGCTTTGATTATTGCTTTGCACGCAGAAAAGGTGAACGGATGGACTCTACATGCCTGGTTCGTGAAGCATGGAGGAGGTAGTGTGATGGTGTGGGGGTGCTTTGCTGGTGACACTGTTGGGGATTTATTCAAAATTGAAGGCATACTTAACCAGCATGGCTACCACAGCTTCTTGCAACAGCATGCTATTCCATCCGGTTTGCATTTAGTTGGACCATTATTTATTTTTCAACAGGACAATGACCCCAAACACACCTCCAGGCTGTGTAAGGGCTATTTGACCAAGAAGGAGAGTGTTGAGGTGCTATGCCAGATGACCTAGCCTCCACAGTCACCAGACCTGAACCCAATCGAGATGGTTTGGGGTGAGCTGGACCGCTCACCACTTCAATTTTGAATAAATCCCCAACGGTGTCACCAGCAAAGCACCCCCACATCATCACACCACCTCCTCCATGCTTCATGGTGGGAACCAGGCTTGTAGAGTCCATCCGTTCACCTGTTCTGCGTGCAAAGCAGTAATCAAAGCAAAAGGTGGCTACTCTGAAGAACCTAGAATTAAAGGCATATTTTCAGTTGTTTCACACTTTTTTGTAAAGTGTAATGTATAATTCCACATGTGTTAATTCATAGTTTTGATGCCTTCAGTGTGATTCTACAATTTTCATAGTCATGAAAATACAGAAGAATCTTTGAATGAGGTGTGTCCAAACTTTTGGTCTGTACTGTATATACAGTTGGTGAAATAAGTATTGAACTTATCACCAATTTTCTAAGTAAATATACTTTTAAAGGGGCTATTGACATGAAATTCTCACCAGATGTCGGTAACAACCTATCCAATCCACACAAAGAAATCACACCGTATATGTTCATCAATTAGGTTATGTGTAATAATGAGAAATGGCACAGGGAAAAAGTATTGCACTCATGAAAAATGAGAGGTGCAAAAATACATGTGGAGTAATGACACCAGATGAAATCTATCAGTAATTAGAAAGCAATCCTGCAATTTAGTGAAAAATAATATCAGCTGACTCAACTGATAAGCTATAAAAAGATGTCTCATTACCAAAGCACCACACAAGAAACATCTTATGATGGGTAAAATCAGTGAGCTATCTCAAGGCCTTCGCAACCTTATTGCTGCAAAATATACTGATGGCATTCATTATAGAAGAATTTCTAAACTTCTGAAGGTTCTAGTAAGCACTGTTGGATATAGAGTGGGGAAAAAAAAAGTATTTAGTCAGCCACCAATTGTGCAAGTTCTCCCACTTAAAAAGACTTAAAAAACACTTGTCTTTCGCTAGGGGACTTTTCAGGGAGTCACAAAAACACTGAACTTTAGGAAGGCAAAGTTTGACCAGCTTAGATATGCCCTTAATCTGGTTGACTGGGACAATGTCCTCAGAAATAAGAATACAGATAATAAATGGGAAATGTTTAAGAACATCCTTAATAGGCACTGTAAGTGGTTTATACCTTGTAGGAACAAAAGGACAATAAATAGGAAAAACCCAATGTGGTTAAACAAAGAAGTAATAGGGGCAATTAACAGTAAAAAAAGCATTTAAACTACTAAAGCAGGATGGCACCGTTGAAGCTCTGAAAAACTATAGGGAGAAAAATACTTTATCTAAAAAACTAATTAAAGCTGCCAAAAAGGAAACAGAGAAGCACATTGCTAATGAGAGTAAAACTATCCCAAACTGTTCTTCAACTATAACAATAGTAAAAGAATCACAAGTGAAAGTGTAGGCCCCTTAAAAAATTGTGAGGAAAGAATGGTTGTAGATGACGAGGAAAAAGCTAATATATTAAACATCTTCTCCATGGTATTCACGGTGGAAAATAAAATCCAAAGGAAAGGAAAGGAAGGAGGAGTCCCAGCTCCTTAAAACCTTGAAAATCTTTATTGATCCATTAGAAATTATTATTCATTGTCATATGGCTAATCCTCAGCAGTGAAAGTACACATAAGGCATACAGGAATACAGAGATGCATTTCGATCACTAGGATCTTTGGATCTTACACGTCAGTCCAGATGGAGTCCCGGGCACCTCAGGCTGTCTGTGAGCTGGCTTGGGCGTTTTAGCCTATTTTTCGATTTATATGGAAAATAAAATGCTAGGTGAAATGCCGAGAGACAAAGAAAACCCTATATTAAGGGTCAACAATCTAACCCAAGAAGAGGTGCGAAACCAGCTAAATAAGATTAAAATAGATAAATTTCCGGGTCCGGATGGCATACAGTCAGGGCCAGAAATATTTGGACAGTGACACAATTTTCGCGAGTTGGGCTCTGCATGCCACACATTGGATTTGAAATGAAACCTCTACAACAGAATTCAAGTGCAATTGTAACGTTTAATTTGAAGGGTTGAACAAAAATATGTGTTAGAAAATGTAGGAATTGTACACATTTCTTTACAAACACTCCACATTTTAGGAGGTCAAAAGTAATTGGACAAATAAACATAACCCAAACAAAATATTTTTATTTTCAATATTTTGTGGCGAATCCTTTGGAGGCAATCACTGCCTTAAGTCTGGAACCCATGGACATCACCAAACGCTGGGTTTCCTCCTTCTTAATGCTTTGCCAGGCCTTTACAGCCGCAGCCTTCAGGTCTTGCTTGTTTGTGGGTCTTTCCCTCTTAAGTCTGGATTTGAGCAAGTGAAATGCATGCTCAATTGGGTTAAGATCTGGTGATTGACTTGGCCATTGAAGAATGTTCCACTTTTTTGCACTCATGAACTCCTGTGTAGCTTTGGCTGTATGCTTGGGGTCATTATCCATCTGTACTATGAAGCGCCGTCCAATCAAGTTTGCAGCATTTGGCTGAATCTGGGCTGAAAGTATATCCCGGTACACTTCAGAATTCATCCGGCTACTCTTGTCTGCTGTTATGTCATCAATAAACACAAGTGACCCAGTGCCATTGAAAGCCATGCATGCCCATGCCATCACGTTGCCTCCACCATGTTTTACAGAGGATGTGGTGTGCCTTGGATCATGTGCCGTTCCCTTTCTTCTCCAAACTTTTGGCTTCCCATCATTCTGGTACAGGTTGATCTTTGTCTCATCTGTCCATAGAATACTTTTCCAGAACTGAGCTGGCTTCTGGAGGTATTTTTCAGCAAATTTAACTCTGGCCTGTCTATTTTTGGAATTGATGAATGGTTTGCATCTAGATGTGAACCCTTTGTATTTACTTTCATGGAGTCTTCTCTTTACTGTTGACTTAGAGACAGATACACCTACTTCACTGAGAGTGTTCTGGACTTCAGTTGATGTTGTGAACGGGTTCTTCTTCACCAAAGAAAGTATGCGGCGATCATCCACCACTGTTGTCTTCCGTGGGCTCCCAGGTCTTTTTGGATTGATGAGTTCACCAGTGCTTTCTTTCTTTCTCAGGATGTACCAAATTGTAGATTTTGCCACTTCTAATGTTGTAGCAATTTCTTGGATGGTTTTTTTTCTGTTCTTGCAGCTTAAGGATGGCTTGTTTCACCTGCATGGAGAGCTCCTGTGACCGCATGTTTCCTTCACAGCAAAACCTTCCAAATGCAAACACCACACCTCAAATCAACTCCGGCCCTTTCATCTGCTTAATTGAGAATGACATAACAAAGGGATTGCCCACACCTGTCCATGAAATAGCCTTGGAGTCATTTGTCCAATTACTTTTGGTCCCTTTAAAAACAGGGTGGCACATGTTAAGGAGCTGAAACTCCTAAACCCTTCATCCAATGTTAATGTGGATACCCTCAAATGAAAGCTGAAAGTCTGAACTTCAACTGCATCTGATTTGTTTTGTTTCAAATTCATTGTGGTAATGTCTAGAACCAACATTAGATAAATGTTGTCTCTGTCCAAATATTTATGGACCTAACTGTACACCCACGAGTACTAAGAGAACTAAGTAATGTAATAGACAAGCCATTATTTCTTATATTTAGGGACTCTATAGCGACGGGGTCTGTTCCACAGGACTGGCGCATATCAAATGTCATACCAATATTAAAAAAGGGCTCTAAAAGTGAACCTAGAAAGTATAGACCAGTAAGTCTAATCTCTATTATTGGTAAAATATTGGAAGGGTTTCTGAGGGATGTTTTTCTGGATCATCTCAATGAGAATACCTGTTTAACTCCATTTTAGCATGGATTTCTGAGGAATCGTTCCTGTCAAACCAATCTAATCAGTTTTTATGAAGAGGTAAGTTATAGACTGGACCAAGGTGAGTAATTGGACGTGGTATATCTTGATTTTTCCAAAGCGTTTGATACCGTGCCACACAAGAGGTTGGTACACAAAATGAGAATGTTGGGTCTGGGGGAAAATGTGTGTAAATGGGTTGTAACTGGCTTAGTGATAGAAAGCAGAGGGTGGTTATAAATGGTACATTCTCTTACTGGGTCGCTGTGACCAGTGGGGTACCGCAGGGGTCGGTGTTGGGACCTATTCTCTTCAACATATTTATTAACGATCTGGTAGAAGGTTTACACAGTAAAATATAGATATTTGCAGATGATACAAAACTATGTAAAGCAGTCAATACAAGAGAAGATAGTATTCTGCTACAGATGGATCTGGATAAGTTGGAAACTCGGGCTGAAAGGTGGCAGATGTGGTTTAACAACGATAAATGTAAGGTTATACACATGGGAAGAAGGAATCAATACCACCATTACACACTGAACGGTAAACCACTGGGTAAATCTGACATGGAGAAGGACTTGGGGATCCTAGTTAATGATAAATTTATCTGGAGCAACCAGTGCCAGGCAGCGGATGCCAAGGCAAACAGGATCATGGGGTGCATTAAGAGAGGTCTGGATACACATGATGAGAGCATTATACTGCCTCTGTACAAATCCCTGGATAAACCGAACATGGAGTACTGGGTACAGTTTTGGGCATCGGTGCTCAGGAAGGATATAAAGAAACTAGAGCTAGTCCAAAGGAGGGCAACAAAATTAATAAAGGGGATGGGGGAACTAAAATACCCAGAGAGATTAGCAAAATTAGGATTACTTAGTCTAGAAAAACGATGACTCAGGGGTGATCTAATAACTATGTATAAGTATTAGTGTTGAGCGATACTGCTCGATATCTAAAAATATCGTATCGGAATGGTATCGCCGATATCACTAAATATCGTCGATATCCGATTCCGATACCGGAAGTCCAATGTAAGTCTATGGGAACAAAATATCGCAACAAAAAAAACCTTTCTTTCGTTGTAAACACAAAATATACACACATAGAATACATATATATATATATATACATGTCATTGTGACATATATATATACATATATTTATAGTTTATACACTTCTACATAGTAAAATAGACTCTGATTCAATTGCCGGGTAAAGCCGTGACATACCCCATAGAAGTCGACGGGCTCGGTGCCGAGTACCCCCAAAACCTCTGGCTCTGTGCAACTCAACTTGGGCGTCACGAACAGGATTCTGTAGCTCGCTATAAGCGAGTCCTGTGTGCCTGAATTGAACTGGTTTTGTGCTTGAGAATTGCTAAAATCATCAGAGAATGTATTTGCCATTTTTCCGCCATATCTGCGTCACGACGAGGCACTGGTGAAGAAGAAGGGGGTGCTCTTCGTGGGTGTACACTCACTCAGTGGCGCGAAAAAATGGCCGACCACTCTAAATGGTACTGCAATGTAAGATCGTGCCCCACAGCTCTGGAGTTCCGCCTCCTCATCCTCCTCAGTGTGCGGAAACTAACACGAAGGTCCCGCCTCACTACAAAAGAGGGGCCCTCTCCAGATGCTAATGACACATGTGACTTGGCAGAGATGGCTAATGGACACGAGCAGAAGTGTGAAGGGATGGAGCAGTCAGAGCTCTCCCCCCACAGAAGCGACCCGATCGCCACGGAACCACCGTTGGGCACCCGGCCTGGAAACCCTCCTACGCTGCAAGAAGCGGAGGATACCCTAAGAGGCCTGGCCCGGCACCGGGAGGAGGTCGCCAGGATGGAAGCCAGCTGGCGTGCCCTAAAACTAAACTTGGAGCGGCGCCAATCCCTCTTACCTGAAGTGTCTGTTCCGGAAGGTGAGGCACCCGTTCTAGTAGAGGAGTCCGTGCGGGCATCCCAGCCCTTGCAATGTGATCCGGTTGACGTCGCAGTGGAGGCACCCGTTCCTGCAAAAAACTCTGCACCGGCAGCACCCCAGATCCCGCTGTCTGCCCCCGTCGCTGAGACAGAAGAAGCGACACCCATCCTCATGGAGGAGGCCGTGCAGGCACCAGAGGTCTACCTGTCTGTACCGGAGCCCCGACTGTCATCTGTTCCAGAGCCGGCTGCTTCCTCCGCAGGTGAGCGCCGCCAGGACTGTCGGGCGCCAGGAGAGCTGCCGCAAACCGGACATCGTAAGCTGCAGTTTGATGGTGGAGACATGGAGATGCTGGTGGAGGAGAATTACAACCGGCGTCAGGAGAAAGAGTGGAGACGTTGGGAGCGGGAAGCAGAGCGACAAAGGGAGCAGCGAGAATCCCAAAAGCTTCGGCAACGTAACCTGGAGAAGGACCGGGCAGATAAGGACCGGATGAGAAAAGATAAAGGAACCCTGTGGGAGCCGCGGCGTAAGGGTGCAGTACGGAGCTTTAAATTGAAAGGTGGTTGGGGCTTCATCCAGGAGCCTGGACTTTATTTAGAAGTGTTTGTGACCCGGCGGGACGTGGAGACTCACCTCCCAGAAGGACACCCGGGGAGGGACCTGTTGCCAGGAGACTTGGTGACTTACACCCGACACTGGGGTTACAATGGATGGTACGCCCTAAATGTTACCAGGTGCGACCCCTACTCCCCAGAGTGTCAGGAACCTGTGAGACCCTCGGAGCCTTCAGCCTCCCACATCCAGGCCTCTGCACAAGTGCCCACCCCACGCCGTAAATCTCCCCAGCCTCCCTCAGTGGTCTCCTCAGCAGCCCCAGCTATGGACATGAATAACTATAGCTGGCCCGTACCCGGCGCCTGTTAGGCCCCCTGGGGTTCGTTCAGTCCGGGACATAGGGCTCCAGACCCGGAGGGAGATGAAAGAGGTGGCCACACAGACACAGATAGCGGGTCACGACTTGACTGTACAGGCCACACGACGTCATCAGGTCCTGGTGGTCCTTGGTGTCTCGGATGTTTGGCAAGCATCAGAAGAGTACCAGGTGGTACCTGGAACACCCCTGCCAAAGAATTATAAATAACCCGGACAGGGTCCCTGTATGTAAATAGTTAAATTGCTGATGTACCCGGACGGGTGAATGTTCATAAAAATTTTTTTAATTTAATAAAAAACACAACACAGTTTTCATTACTTTTATTACAGTCTCATCCTGCGACGCCATCGATCTCCTGTAAAAAAATTAAAAAAAAAAACAGCAGTATACCACCTGTCCGACGCAGTCCATAGTAACGAGTGTCCCACGACGATCCAGCTCTGCTACATCAGAATGACAGGCAGAGCCTGTCATCCCGGCGCAGCACAGCTGATTACCTGCTTCCCCGGCGGTGACATCATCGGACTAGTTTACGGCCGGGATTACCCTGCAGTCACTGCAGTTATCGTGAAAAACTGCATGTGACCGCCAGGGAGAAGATAATGGCGGCCATCAAGCAGTCCAGGACGTGACCGCCGGAGATCTTCTGCCAGGTAAGTGCCGCTGACTCCTGACAGACCCGACCGACGGACACTCACAGTGACAGTGACAAATCCGATTCCGGTATCCGATATGACGACAATATCGGTACTCGGAATCGAAAGCCCGATACAGCTAATATCGGCCGATACCCGATATTTGCAGTATCGTATCGCTCAACACTAATAAGTATATAAGGGGACAATACAAATATCTCTCCGAGGATCTGTTTATACCAAGGAAGGTGATGGTCACAAGGGGGCATTCTCTGTGTCTGGAGAAGAGAAGGTTTTTCCCACCAACATAGAAGAGGATTCTTTACTGTTAGGGCAGTGAGAATCTGGAATTCCTTGCCTGAGGAGGAGGTGATGGTGAACTCAGTCGAGGGGTCCAAGAGAGGCCTGGGTGTCTTCCTGGAGCGTAATAATATTGTATCTTACAGTTATTAGGTTCTTTACAAGGAAGTAGATCTGGGGATTTATTCTGACGGAATATAGGCTGAACTGGATGGACAATTGTCTTTTTTCAGCCTTGCTAACTATGTTACTATGTTATAAACATAAGAAAAAAGGAGTATATATCCACAGATAAAATTCCATACTTATTTTATTAGTCAATAGATCACACATACAAGTACAAACATAGTAAAACAAAGATATTATGGCAGAGTTTTGAAAAGAGACCTAGGTGCAACAAAATGCAGCATTAATGACAGCAAAAAGTCCAAATATCTATTGCCAGTGCAAAGATGCTAAAGAGGCCCCAGAAACCAAAATGTAACCAGCGTGGTAATCCCCAAGTGAGGTGTGAATATCACGTAAATACCCTCGCTATTCAGTCACCAGGTTATAACCCCTATATGCTCTTACCCATGGCTGTCAGAGTGCCACACTCTGAGCCCCGACGCGCGTTTCGCGTGGGCTTCTTCCCGGGGCTGTTGCAGTGTTCACTGTCTCATGATCCTCCTTAAATGTCACCCATTCAGGTGTCCGGAAGTGGCGTGATCTATTGACTAATAAAATAAGTATGGAATTTTATCTGTGGATATATACTCCTTTTTTTCTTATGTTTACAAGGTTAGTAGAGTTTTCCACTGGCTAAATGCTATTTGGTGGCAGGAGTAATTACTTCGACCACTATTTGATACTATGATTTCTGCCATTGAGATTTTGTATTATATGTTACTATGTTACTGTGAGAGAGGCTTGTAATTGACATCATAGGTAGACCACAACTATGAGAGTCAAAATGAGAAAACAAATCCAGAAAATCGATCATCGTTTTTAAGTCTAATATTTCATACTCACGCCAAGTATCATCAAAGTACCCCAACAGCTATGATCTCTTACACGATACTTCTTGTTCAAAAGTGCAAAATGAGAACTGTGCCTGTAACGTCATCAGACTTAAGTCCCCACTGTAGTACGAGTTCCACAGCTTGAGAACCTAGCTTCTAGATCTTTAGACTTGGTGGGAATCTAAGTCAGTGCAATTAATAGAGGGTTAATTAAATACTTCAGTCTACATAAAATTAGTTTCTCCACTAGGAATAACCCTGCAGTGTACTTTACCTAATAATGGGTGGTTCTTCTAATTTGTCCAAAGGAGACAAAGGAGTAGCCAAAGTGGTATACTTGTAAACGAATCTCCCATCTAGCATGAGCCATGTATTATATTGATGTCTTCTTACTGGCAGAGAGGTGTTCTGAAGAATCAGGACTTGGTTGTGACTGCTACCTCTGCACCTCCGATAGCTGTGCTACCAAGATGGAATCCACGAGGAAACAAGCCTAAAATAATAAACCAGAAAAGCCAACAAGTTGGTTTTCATAAGACTTGCCATGCGCCTGTGAATTAGTTTATGCTATTCTTGGTACAATAAACTAGACAGAGCAAACACTTCACTGTAATGCCAGGGTAGTGCCAAGAGCATTAGGCATGCTACGAATATTTATTGTTCCATTTAATTGCAGGGAATGTAGTTTTATAAGGTCAGGTAATACACGTTTGTTCTTGGCAGCATGTGGGGGGCATCAGCTACATAATCCACACATTTCCCTAGGCTGGGACCTTTCACACCTCCTGAAATGCTATTAGCCATATCTGATCTGGCATTGAAAAGCCCTGCTGAGTTCATCTGATCACGTACTTCACACAGAACATAGAAGTTCTTGGGCGAAAATAAAATTTTGGTCAAGCTCCAGGTACATTTTACCAGTCTGTATGCTGTACCTGGGGATATGCTAAACACTGTTGTCTCCTGAAGTGATGAAATAATAGACATGGGGAAAATCAGGGGTGGGCACAGACAGAAGAGGGCCCAAGTGCAAGAACAATATATATTGACCCTTTGCAGTCCAATAGCTCATCAGAGTGCCCCCTTACCTCTTGGGCCTTTATGCGGCTGCACATGTGCACCAATAGCATGTCCGCCCCAGGTAAAAATAATTGTCACTGTCAACTGGTGCAGAAATACAGGAATATGGGCTTGAAAATCAATCAGCAGATCCATCAGGGCCTTCATAAATGCTACATTGTAGTGTAAATGTTTATCTTGCAGGTCTCCAAGTTTGTGGCAACTTGCTGTACAGACCAGATATCCTCACCTCCAGTAACAGTGTAAAGGGACGGCCGCGGGGCAGATGCACTGGAAGCTGTGTGATGTTTTACCTCTGTAATGTCTATTGTTCTAGGGTGTTCCCCTCCCGTCAGGGAGCGTACAGAGCAATTAGAGACAGAGTCCAGAATCACGTCAAACAGTTCTGCTTTATTTTCCTCCGGGCACAGAACATCCAAGACACCATAAGCATCTCTTACACGATACCAGCAATACATTCTTCACAAGTCTGCTTCTTCTCCGCGGCAACACCAGAATGGACCACTAAGTATTGATGGGACGAGGAGCCCGGTGAAAATGGCATTTCAATTGCTTCCCCTGGAGACACTTCAATCCAGCATAAGAAAGACACATTTACTAGGTCGTCCACGCCTCTCTGGTTATCCTGCCTGGATACTTCTGATGCCCCACTCGCTTCTATGCCTCAGCACGACCTCTTCTGCTGAGCGTTCCCATGGTGGTTCTTCCACTGGACTAGTGCTGTGTAAACCCACTCACTTTGGGGCCACACTACCATGGTGATTCCTTCACTGGCTTCTTCAGGGTTGCTGGTCCCCTCGTCTTCCTACCCTATACTCAGGGCCCAGGAACGTGGATGTCCTCACAGTAGCAAGGTCCACCCCCGACTGATCTCCGCTACGAGGAGAATTTCCTGACAGATTCCCGCTTGGAGGCAATCTTTCCCTAGCAACAAGTCCCTAACTATTGTCCCTAAAATAATGAATGTGCTGAATGCCCCATCTAGTGGCCAAACCCGAATACTGCACTGAAATCTTTTTATAACTGCCTAACTGGACCTCTAACGTGCCCCCATTAGTGATCCCTCGCAGATAACAGTTAACCCCTGACTATATACACTATTCTCCTAGTGCCCTCCTCTAATGACCCCTAGGAAGCACTGACTACCTGTGACTAAACCCCCACATATATACCTACATAGCAATATGCAAAGCACACATATTGATACACATTGACACAATTAAAGGGGATGAAACCTTAAAGGGTTAATACCCTTTCACCTCCTTACAACAGCACCTTTATGCTTCCTTTCTCTTGCCACAGCAACAACACTTTTCACTATCTGAATCCATGCACTAAAAAGCTTATCTAACATAAATGAAGGTGCTCAGGACAGATCATGCACTCTGATGAGTCTAGGTGACAGCTTTCAGTCTCCTCTGCAGGGTTCCTCAGTGTCTCTGCAGCAGGCAGCCTTTGTAGCTCTCCATTAGAAAATCTAAGTGGCTTTCCTGCAAACCATGTCCATAAACTCTCCAGGAGATCTTCTTGGTGGCTCTCAATCAGGTAGTTTTCATAGCTCTCCAGCTCGTCATCTTGGTGGCTCCCAAGAAGGCAGTATTTATGTATCTCCATTAGATCATCTTGGTGATTCCTCATTAGTTCATATTGGTAGCTCTCCTGAAGATAGCCTTTATGGTTCTTCATTAGATCATCTCGGTGGCTCTGCAAGCCATGACCATAGATCTCCAGCAGATAATCTTGATGGCACTTCATTATGCAGTCTTGGTAGATTTCCTGCAGGCTAATTAGCTGTCTCAGGGGTTCACCAAGAAATTAGCTCTCCAGGCAGCCTTACTGAGTCCCTCATCAAGCTATTTTTATAGTTATCCAGCAGACTATCTCAATGCCTTTCCAACATGCCACCTCAATAGTTATGGCCATCTGCTGGATACCATAAACCTTGGTGACTGTTACACTTCATCCTCAGCCAAGAACATCAGCCCCCAAGACAAGCAAACACCGCTTCTGATTGGCGGTGAAATAATTCCCGCCGGTCAGAGAGCCGCGGTTGCCATGCTGTCAAAAAACATCGTGGGTATTCAGCTGTGATCGAAGGTATAAAGTTTACCTCCAGTCACTGGTGTCAGCTGATGAGACTACTGATCCCATCATCCGACACCTGCTGCCGCTAATAACAGTGAGAGCAGGAGCGGTGGATGGGAGTATTCATCAGCCTCTCTTGTGCTGTAAATAAATAATTTAAAAAAAACCCGGCGTGGGTCCCCCTGTATTTTTGCTAACCAGTCAGACAAAACTCACAGCTGGGGGCTGCAACCTTCAGCTGCCAGCTTCAGTAAGGCTGGTTATCAAGAATAGAGGGGTCCCCACGCTGTTATTAAATTAGTTAAATAAATAATAAAAAAAAAACGGCTAGGGGTCCCCCCCATTTTTGACAACCAGCCTTGCTAAAGCTGACAGCAGGGGGCTGGTATTCTCAGGCTGGTAAGGGGCCATGGATATTGCCCCTTCAGCCTAAAAATAGCAGCCCGCAGCTGCCCCAAAAAGGCACATCTCTTAGATGCACTAATTCTGGCGCTTTGCCCAGCTCTTCCCAATTGCCCTGTAGCAGTGGCAAGTGAGGTTCATATTTGTAGGGTTGATGTCACCTTTGAATTGTCAGGTGACCTCAAGCCCATGGCTTAGTAATGGAGAGGCATCTTTAAGACACCTATTCATTACTAATTCTATAGTTGTATAGTAAATAAAGACACAGCCAGAATAAAGTCCTTTATTAGAAATATGACTAAACACACTTTTACTTTTTTATTTAAAAATAACAAACATAGTTATACTCACCTAACGCCTATTCCACCAAAGCCCTCGTTCTCCTGTAATAAAACTAAAATAAAAAAACAACGATATACCATACCTGTGTGTCGTTCTGTCACATGCGTTAATCCATGTCTGGGGGATAAACAGTTTTCAACCTGGACGGTGTCAAAATGCCACCGTCCAGGCTGAGAACCACTGGTGACTGAACTGCTGCAAGCACAGCCTCAGAGATCGGTGGTGACATCATCAAGGTTACCTCCAGTCACTGACGCTCCGTTCCCAGCCGGGCTGAACTGCCGTGACCTCGGTGAGATCCCCGCTAGCACTGTGGTCTTCTCCATTGCAAGGCACCCAGGCTATAATTGAGCGTATCTCGCAAAGTCCCATGTATTAGAGCAATGGTGTATGCATATAAATATAATACACACAAATGTATATGTACATGTATATAGTACAACGTGTATTTACAAAGGACATATGATAAATGGAAGAGACACATGTGTCGAAACAGCACTGCACACTTCAGACTGTTTGAATAAACAGCTGCGCTGAAATTTAAGTGAGAATAATTATAGATGACAAATGGGTTCCAGTTTTCCCAAAAACAATGACTTCATGGACGACATGTGTAAGGCGTCAGTGAACAGTACAGTGAATGACATAACAAGCGCATATGGCGAGTATGCATTTCTTCACCTAGACTCTCTGAATATATCGAGTGGCCCGCATGCCAAGAATCTATTTCAGATAAAGAAAATTGCTCTCCCTTGGGAACCCGCATCCATGTCAGCTATGTGGTTGCTTGTAGCTGCGAGTAATTGCTCTGTAGATGTAATGTGGATCAGCTGAAAAGCTAAATTGTACTATTCTGGACCATGTTTTCAGTGCATTGCAAATCACCCGATGTGACTCCACATTATTTTATTTGGAGAAGCCGCTTTTATGTGGCGACGGAGGTTTTAGAACGTCCTTATCAGATCTGGCCTCACGTGGTTTTCCACATTTATTTCAGCATTTCCTATTAAGGAGTTTAGATTATGGAGATATATAGATTGTGCATTTTTAAAAGAAGTATTATGTGACTAAAATAGGTTGCATTGGTCAATTCTACTTACTCCAGCTTTTCAAACACACTGTACTTCCATAAAGTCCATGTGGAGTCAAAAAGTCTGTCTTTGAAGTAAATACAAAATCATTTTTATTTCTACATTAAACATGAATATAAACATTTAATAAATTGTCTTTCACCAATAGATATAATAGTATTACATAATAGACAGGTGGATTTGAAAAAAAGGACTCAGGTAAACTAAGTCTGGAAGTCAACACTGTGCTTAGAAGTATGAGACCGGGAGAATCATGTTCACGAGAGATAGACCCTAGTATAATGTATTACTACGCCTTTAAGAGGCCGTACGTGTAATGGCTAGCACAGGATCGATCCTTACCCGTATCAGTCCCAGTGTGACACCAGACTGCCAACCCCTACATGCCTTTCCTAGGTGGCCGTGACATGATGTGTGTTGGTGGTATTATATATGTGCAGAAATCAGCTGCTCCTCATCAAGGGTAAACAGTGTGGCGCATGCGCATGGTACGCAGGCGCCGGAAGTTGCATCACCACATAGCTTCCCATGTGACATGAGGGGTCAAAGAGTCATATCCAATGGCAACCGTGATCCACAAGCGCCACACGATGGGCTCCAGCAATGATGCTCCGGACCCAAGCATCACGGGCATGCGCATATGTCCACTGATTGAAGATAGATCAAGATTAGTGATGAGCGAATTTGTTCGGAAAACGATCGCTAAACCTAAATTCGGCACAAATATGGCACATTCGGATTTGTGATTGGAAACACGAGCAAAATTTTATAAAATTAGGAAAAATCGGTAAAAGTGCAGGAAAATATTTGCGTTGCCACAAAAATATTTTCAGCACTTTAGGAACGATAATGGTGGTGTACCATGAGCTTTTGGCACGTGTTTGATGAGGGGAGGGGGTTTGCAGAGTTCAGAGGTGCGGCGTTCTTGTAAGCACAGCACAGCAATCTTTTTTTTTACCCTAACTTTATGTGTGCACATTGCGGCTAGCCAATCAGGGCACAGGAAACACCCACAATGTCCTGACACAACGGCTTCTGTCATTGGCTGCTGAAATCACATGTCCCTCTCCATCTAAATAGCGGACATCTTGTTTTAGTGCCATTTTGACACTGTAACAGCGCAGAGAGGCTGCTCCTGATGCTGCTACTGTTAACAGCAAGATTTTAGCTAGTAGTTAGGCGGTTGTATATCAGTCAGATAGTGTAGCTAGATAGGGTCCAGTGTGGCTGTAAACTTTACCTTCCAGAATTTTTTTTGGGGGGGGCATTACTGAGGTCCACAGACAAAGCCAGCAGGGCACATGTCCTACAAGTGTGTTGTGCACTGCTTCTTTTGTGCTCCATGCACGAGTATAGCATTCTAAATAATTTTATTTCAGTAGCTAAATGTGAAAAAGCCTGCTGTGTCCCACATTTTAACTAGTTAGATAGGTGGTTGTATATCAGTCAGATACTGTAGCTACTTTCCAGTGTGGCCGTTAAATTTACCTTCCAGCATTTTTTTTTCTTTTTTGGACCTTACTGAGGTCCATAGACAAAGCCAGCAGGGCTTCTATTGTGATCCTTGCATGGGTATACGATACGACACGATACACTTTATTGATCTCTGGGGGAAATTACAGTATTACAGCAGCAATACAAACAGCAGTTCATAAAATATTAGGACACAAATTTTGCACAGGTATACCAATATTACATAATAAAAGTGGGTAGTTCAGGTGTATATAAGTCACTGTTAATTGACATAAGTACACCAGCCATCACTCATTATTTTCTACCACCCTTTGGAAATTATTATACATCCCCATAGCAGTAGGTACAAACGATTTCCTGAATTTCTCCTTCTTGCACCTTAGTAGGATTAGACGGCTGCTGAATGTGCTCTTCTGCTTCAAGAACAGCTCGTATAGTGGGTGTGTATTATTGTTCATTATAGCCCTACACTTCTTCTGAATTCTATCCTCCAATACCTCCTCAAAAGAGTCAAGATGGAGGCCAACAGCTGCACTTGCCTTCTTGATAAGTTTGTTGAGTTTATTAGCGTCAGCTACTCGCACTCTACTGCCCCAGCAAATGATAGCAAAAAAGATGGCGCTTGCTACAACGGACTGGTAGAACATCTCCAGCATTTTACTGCACACATTGACCGACCTGAGCTTCCGCAGAAAGTACAGTCTGCTCATTCCCTTCTTGTAAACCTTTTCTGTATGACACCTCCAATCGAGTTTACTGTCAAGGTGAACCCCCAAATATTTGTAGCTGTGGGATCATAGCATACTAACTCACATGTAGCTAGTGAAAAAATATTAAACAGCCTGCTGTATCCCTAGTCATTTAGTGCTGTTTTGATATAAAACTGTCTGCAGACCTAAGGCACATAAAAAAGTTATAATTTTTTCTGTTGCTAAATGTGAAGCGGCCTGCTGTATCCCATGTGGTCATTTTTGGCAGAGATATGAACCTGTCTGCAGACCTAAGGCACATTAAAAAAAAATTATAATTTTTCAGTTGCAAAAAGTTAGACATCCCGCCGTATCACACTTTGTCATTTGGTTGGGTTGAAATTAAGCTGTAGAAACCTGATCCAGAGGCCACAAAAAATTCTTCTGTTATTAATGTCATACAGTAAGGCTATGTGTACACGTTGCGAATTTGTTGCGTTTCCGCAGCGTTTTTTCAGCGAGGAAATGCTATAAATCCGCAAGTGATTATTAAAGCAATATTAATCTAATCAATGGCATTCCTGAATTGTTGTGCACATGCTGCGGAAATTTCTGTCCTTATTTGCAGCTTTTTATTTTCCGAAGCATGTCAATTCTTTTTGCGGATCTGTAGCGTTTCTGTACCCATTGACTTCCACTGAGTCAATCAAATCCGCAGCAAAACCGCAGGTGTAAAAAGGTTTGCCGATTTGCTTCAGATGTGCTGGCAAAAACGCTGCAGAAAAGGAAATGATGTCAGAAGGAGGAAGAGTGTGTGGGCGGAGAATATGTGTTTGGGTGGAGAATATGTGTGAGCGGAGAATATATGCATGTCTGTGTGTGTGTGCAGGTGTCTGCGTGTGTGTGCGGTAATGCTACCGCTGATACTGTCAGTCATAGTGCTGCGGGATCATGCTGGCAGATGTCAGCGTGATTCCGCAGTTGACTGTGACCCGCACCGGTGACCTGCGGTAAAAAAGCAGGTGTGGGCCAATGAGACTACTGCTCCCATCCAGCTATGCCACTGATGGGAGAGTAGTATCGTCTGCCGGAACCTGTGCTCACAGTAAAATTACATACATATTCACTTAAAAATAAAACCCCATTATACTCACCTCAAACCAAATCTCCGACGCCCTCGTCTTCTAGAAATAATGTAAAATAATAAACCAACATATACTCCTTGTCCACCATAGTCCAGGTAATCCATGTTGTCCCACGGCGATCTCACGTGTAGAATAGTCACATCGGAAGATGTGACTGCTCTACCCGGCCTCCGGCGATACACTGGAGATTATCACTCCCACAGTGTATCAGCTGATAAACTCCAATGCTCTCACTTACAGCACCGTTGCTTGCTAGTTCCGTAAAGGGAAAGCATCAGAGTTGATGAACTCCGGTGAACTCTCACCGCAGTGCAGTGATACACTGCGGGAGATATTACCTCCTGTCACTGTATCCCCGGAGGTTGAGTAGAGCAGTCACATCCCATTGTGTGACTGTTCTACACATGAGATCACCGTGGGACACTCGGTAAATGGACTACGTAAGACAGGGAGTATTATATGTTGGTTTAATATTTTATGTTTGTTGCAGGAGACGAAGGAGTCAGGGATTAGGAGTTCAGTAAGAATGGTTAATTAAAATTCAATAAAGGAGTCTGTGATTATTTCAAATAAAGGACTTTATTCTGGCTGTAATGGATAGGTGTCTTATAGACGCCTCTCCATTACTAAGCTGTGGGCTTGATGTCACCGGGTAATACAAAGGTGATCTCAACCTCACAAATGTGAACCCCACTTGCCACTGCTAAGTGGGAAGAGCGAAGCTAAGTGCCAGAATTGGCGCATCTATAAGATGTGTCATTTCTGGGGAGGCTGAGAGCTGATGTTTTTAGTCTGGGGGTGCCTATATCCATGGCCTCTTCCCAGCCTTTTAATATAAGCCCACAACTGTCTGCCTAGCCTTTGCTGGTTCCATTTTATAAGGGGACCTCATGTCAATTTTTTTCTGGGATTCCCTTGTAAAATAGCTAGTAAAGGCTAAGCAAACATCTGTGAGCTGATATTAATAGCCCGGGAACCTTTATGGCTATTGACTCCTTCCCAGAACATTAACCTCAGCCATCAGCTTTCCCTCTGCTGGTTATAAAAATTACGTGGGACCCCACGCAGAAACTTCCACAAGCAAATCCGCAACATTTGTACATAGCCTTTGCCTATTTGTTCGGTACGGTCCCAAACTTTACAGTTCGGGTTCGCCCATCCCTACTCTTGATAACACAAAAGCCCTTTTCAGGGCTACCTGCAGTTTATACTAGGTCAGTGTAGAGTAGGGAGAGAGAGATACTCGAGCAGGGACAGTTTAAAGGTGCCGGTCACTAGGTCCATAATACCACAAAAAATAGCTTGTTTTAGAGCTGAAGACACACAACAAAATCAGAGTACAGGGAGGGAGAGATTGTGTATTAGGTAGGGAGAGGTTAAAGTGTTCTTCCAGTTTCCATCTTAATACAGCTCTTGTTAGAGGCAAAGAAATATTTTTCCAGCACACAGAGTACTAGAATTTTGTGCTGCCTTTTTTTTTAAAGCACCAGTCTGGCTTCTGCTGTCCACATTAGTCCACTGAAAAAGGCAGTTAGTGCCCTACGCAAAGCAGTAGTCCAAACATTTCCTACTGCCCGCTACCAAGCATGCACCAGGCAATTTTCCCCGCTGTTTTTGTGGTCACAGCTTGCCTTCTGCTGTCCACATTAGTCCACTGAAAAAGGTGTTTAGTGCCCTACGCAAAGCAGTAGTTCAAACATTTCCTACTGCCTGCTACCAAGCATGCACCAAGCCATTTTCCACACTATTTTGGCTGTGACAGCTAGCTTGGGTTTTGCCATCAACATCTGAAAATCTGTGGGCAAACCTCAAAATGCCAAAAAAGCCTGATGTTAAGGGACAGGGACGTGGACGTGGTGTTGTCAGTGGTGCACAAAAAGGCACTGAGTGTGTCAGGTCAGAAGAAGCTTGAGGCATCCACTTGTTCCTGGAAAAATTTCCCGGTCTGGAATGTAAACGTGTGTGGAAGCCATAAGAGTGAGAGCAGTTTCTGTCTTGGATAGCAGACAAGGCCTCTACGCATTTGTCAAGCAGCAACAAATGTTCCGCAACCACACAGTCTGCTGTCGATACACAGAAGGCAGACCCATCCAATCCTGAAGCTGGTTCTCCTTCCTCCCGCCATTATCAGTCACAGGAGACATATGACCCCAAGCTTGGCTTCTCCAAGGATCTGTTTGCTACGTATCCTTTGGTTGACTCAAGCCTATCACCGTGCAGCATTGAAGAGGGACGTGAGGAGGTGGCGTACATTGACGCTCAAGTATTTGAGGACCTACGGTCAGAAGAAAGCTACTTGGAGGAACGTCATTTACTGTCTCCAGAGGTGGAGGCTGATTATGATGAGACACAGTTGTCATCAGGTCAGCCTGTAATGTCAACTGGGAAGGAAGATGAGATGGAAGACGAGGTGGTAGATGATGAGTCCACTGATCCGACCTGGACCATTGGCATGCATATCCATCACAGCAACACAGAGGAAGATGGATATGTAGCACCAACACAGGCACCAAGGGGTCGCGGTTTGCCCAGAGTGAGAACTGGGTCAACTGTTCCCAAGAGCACCCACGCTGTGTGCCAAGTCAGGGCAAGGGGGCATACAGCCGCTGTGTGGAATTTTTTTATGAAAGTACTTCAGAGAAAAACATTGTAGTCTGTAGCATCTGCCATACAAAATTGAGCAGAGACCAGGTCAAAGGCAACCTGAGCACCACCAGTATGCAAAACCACATGGCAGACAAACACCCTGGTAGGTGGGCGGAAAAATAGGGTACTAAATCTGTGTCTGTGGGTCAAACCACTGTCATGTTGCCTGGACTATGCCCTTCAGAAAGTGCTGTTCAGGAAGGAGGCACTCATACCTCCTGCCCCCAAGCTGCGGTTGCTCACACACAAGAAACATCAACCACATCCACTTCCTTGTCCCAGCAAAGTGTCCAATTGTCCATGTCTAAGAGTTTGGAAAGAAAGCGTAAATACCCAGCCACGCACCCACAGACACAAATACTAAACTCGCACATTGCTAAATTGCTAGCTGTGGAGATGTTGCCATTTAAGCTTGTGTGAACACAGTCTTTCTGTGATCTCTTGGCTGTGGCTGCCACATGATACAGTGTCCTCAGCAGCCACTATTTTGTCCGGTGTGCTGTTCCTGCGTTACACAAGCATGTGTTAAATAATCTAAACGGTGCTCTCACCAATGCCGTAACCGGGAAGGTCCACCTAACAACAGGCACTTGGGCAAGTTGTTGTGGACAGGGCCGATACATTTCTGTCATGGCACACTGGGTGAACCTGGTGGAGGGTGGGACAAACACGCAAACTGGAACATTACACATCCTACTTCTGTCAGTGTTTCTGCCTCTTCATATTCCACTGCCTCTCTCCCTCCTCCTACTCCTCTGCTGAAGTAACCTGCCCATCACTGCCAAGCTGGGACCTGTGCAGCAGCGCATTGCCAAAGCGGCAACACGCTCTGCTGAAGCTGATCTGTTTAGGTCATAAACCACACTGCAGCAGAGCTGTGGCAAGCTTTAAAACAACAGACCAATCAGTGGCTCTCCCCGCTCCACCTCCGACTCGGTCTGGTCGTCTGCGATAATGGCAGTAATCTGGTGGCGGCTTTAAAGGTCGCAGTCGGGTACACGTGCCATGCATGGCTCACGTGCTGAACCTTGTTGTTCAGAAATTTCTGAAAAGTTACCCTGGCTTGCCGTACCTACTTGAGAATGTGCGCCGTATTAGTGTCCATTTCTGCCATTTGTGGAAAGGCAGAACATTTGCCTTTTTGCAGCTTGGCTCACATGGCACAGTTCATGTGTTAGTGTCTGTGGCAAGACCACCGCGTGATACACATTTTATCCAACAACCAATCCTGGTTGGCCACCTTTCTCGATCCACGGTACAAGGAGAAATTTCCTTCTCTCCTTTTGGAGTCACCAAAAAGTTTTACAATGGTTTCATTCAAGAGCCGTTGTAGATCTGTTGTATGTTTAAAGGGAATCTGTCACCCCATTTTTCGACTATAAGCTGTTGCCACTGCTATCAGGGGTTTATCTACAGCATTCTGTAATGCTGTAGATAAGCCCCCGATGTTACCTGAAAGAGAAGAAAAACTAGTTAGATTATACTCACCAGGGGCAGTCCGGGGTCCGGTCCGGTCCGATGGGTGTTGCGGTCCGGCGCCTCCCATCTTCTAGCGAAGACGTCCACTTCTTTGCTTCCCATCGAGGCTCCAACACAGGCGCACTGATCTGCCCTGGTGAGGGCAGAGCAGAGTACTGCAGTACGCAGGCCCTGGGAAAGGTCAGAGAAGTCTGGCGCCTGCACATTGCAGTACTTTACTCTGTCCTCAACAGGGCAGAGCAGTGCGCCTGCACCAGAGCCGCGACAGGAAGCAAAGAAGAGGACGTCTTCACTAGAAGATGGGAGGTCGCCGGACCGGACCGCGACACCCATTGGACCGGACCGGACGGCGGAACGCCCTGGGTGAGTATAATCTAACTCGTTTTTCTTCTCTTTCAGGTTATATCTGGGGCTTATCTACAGCATTACAGAATGCTGTAGATAAGCCCCTAATGGCGGTGGCCGCAGCTTATAGTCAAAAAAATAGGTGACAGATTTCCTTTAAGCTGCATTTAAGTAATAGTCGCTTAAATATACAACTTTTCCCAATAACTATAGCAAGTTTTCAATGGCGCTTCATGAAAAACTGTAAAAGTAGGAATACAAAATTAAAGCAGCAGCAATAAGAAATTAAAGGGGTCTGTTTTCTTTTGCAAGAAGCAGTGAGACTCTTGTTCATTGGTTGTGTCTGGTATTGTGGGTCATCACAAGGATATGAGTGATGCTGTTTCCACATAAAAAGCAGAAACATTGGTTTCTAATCCTCAATCATCGTTTAAGTTACCCTGATATGACAAATTAGGACCAGCACAAAACATGACTGAAATCGGGTATTAAAAGACTTTTACGTTTCTTGTACCAATTATAGTTCTAACATTACAATATAAATGTATCTGAATATAACTATATGTATATCTTGGCACACTCGTCTGTTTCTGCAATCTGCTTGTAATTTACTTGGCCATCATGGTAGAATGGCACCGACTTATTTATTAATTGTATTAGATGTACCGAGTACATTTGTATTTTTTTGCATCATCATAAAATCCTGTATCTGGACTTCACGCAATTGAGGAAATGGCTTCACAGCCCTTAGGCAGGGTTGATAAAGCGTTTGGACCTACATTCAGTAGCTCCATCGAGGCTTACGTCTGAACTCCTGCAAAACTGGATTCATGTGAATTCAGGGCCATTGACTATAATGATGCAGACAGAGTCACACTGTGCTCTGTCATGCATCATTTTCGGTCATATACGTCAATTGGAGGCAAACAGGAAGTTGGAGCTCCAACAGAGCCACTGAACGTAGGGCCAAATGCTGTGTAAACCCAGCTTTACCAAGGTTGCTGATACAGAGGGAGACCAAGTGCATGAACCTTATTTGGGCCCTGTATTAGAACGGCACTTGGCAGGTCAGAGTCCTGGTACAGATCTTAGGGCTCAAAGTTTTAGAAGGTTGTCCAGGCTCTGGGTACAAATTTGTAGTTATTCTATGTGTTACCCCATGCCGACTAGACGTGCGTTACCTTGTTCAATGCAAGTGAATGGAGTGAGGATGGACGCGTCTAGCTGCAATATGGCTGGAATTATGTAAATCGCATACTTGCGGTCACATGAATGCCCGCTCCCGACACTGGAGAATCCTCACAACACACATTGCATGCGATGTGAGGATTCACAAATCTGCATGTAAGGAGATGGATATATTGCCCACATTCCTCCTTGAGGAACAAGTATAATGTTATGTTGTGTAATGTTAACTGTGATGTACATTAATCATGCTAATATTGAGAATTGCTTGACAGTAAGGATACAATAGCTTTAGTTAATGTTTGGGTCTAGCCCAGAGTTGGAGGGGCTAAGCTGAAGGAAAAGGGACAGTTTCTTGTGAGACGTGAGTAAGGGACCATAGTGCATATAAAAGAGACCTTAGGTCTCGTGTGTGCAGTGCCGCACTCTTTGGGTGTCCCTAGCAGTGAGCGGAGATCGGGAGAAAGAGATTGCTTAATCCAGAGCAGAAACGAGGAAGAGTAACTGAGAGACACAGTGATTTACTGTAGACGGGTCCTGAGATAGGATGCCTAACAGTAGGGCCCAGAGTTTATAACTCCCAAAGATAAGGGGCCTAGACAAGATGGAGCGCACAAGACGAAGAGAGTGTCAGTACAAGAAAAGATAACTGCCGATCATATTGGCACAATAGTCCCCTAAGAGAAAAAGGACGAGTAAAGAACTCTATGATGGTGGTGGAGGTCTAGCTGGAACAGATATTTGGTATCTCCCTTGGTCCTTACAACATTTACTCAGGAGTTGTGTGTCCTTGATGACAGATTATGAATGTTGAGTCCTCCCCGGCATAAAAGTCTAAAGCAGGAAATGAGGAGCTCACTTGCAAGATGGTAATCATGGGGCCCGCAGGTGGAAGAGGGAGTCTCCAACCATGATGATGCCAGTAAACTGAGCATATATAGTGTATATTGATGGAACGAGTTGTTTGTCTGAGGCTCTCAGGTCTTGAGAATCTTGGATATCGAGACAACGTTCTGTGAAGTACAGGTGTTATTGTGAGACAGCCCCAGTAATGAAACATTCACGGAACGTGTGATGCTAGAAGCATTAAAAAATGGAATATACATATATTAATATATATATATATATATATATATAAAACTAATTAAACACACTACCCCATTCCAGGATGTAAATAAAATCTAATTTTTTTTACATATTTGGTATTGCTGAATGCATAACAGTCCTATCTAATAAGATATTATAAAAACAGAAATAAAAATTGAAATGGAAGAATGGCTTTTTTTTTGTCACTTTGCCACCCAAAATATGAAATGAATAAAGATCAAAAAGTTGTATGCACCCAAAAAATGCTGAAGGGGGAAAATTTGAAAGTGAAGAATGGCCCGATGGGACTCACCCAAAGACCCACGGAATTCTGGAGCCGACCTTAGACAAAATGGTAAATTTGTTTCAGAGTTTTGAAATCAGACATGAGTAAATCCTGAGTTTCCCTTTGATCATGATAAATTCATCTTTTGTTGGTTTAAGTCGTCACTAGTGAACTTTTCCTAGTATAACAGGAGTCAAACAACGGTCTACTGAGAAATGGTAGGTATTAGTCAGCGCAAAGGGAAATGCTTACTGGGAAAATAAGGATTTTACTCCGTAGAGCAAGTAATGGCGGAGCTGAGCCCCCTCCCCTAGAAAAAGAGGCGTGGGTGGAGGCCAGCATGACGGGGGGTTGGAGGGGTTTACAAAGGGGGAGGAACATGCTAATAAAGGGGGCGGTGGGGGGTTTATAAGGCCCGCTAAGGTGCCGCGCCCTCTTCTCAGTTACTGAGTTTGCCCCAACTGTAGTGAACTCACAATGTCCGTGAATTTGGCGCTCGAGCGCCTCAGGACCGCGGCCTTGTCGCAGCCTCCTGGATGGCTGGAGGCTCAGGTCGCGACCCTTGTTCAGGGGATCCCCGGGCAGTCGGCTGGGCCAGGGCAGCGGGAGAGGCGTCCGAGACGGGTGAGGCCTCCAGAGCGGCTCTCGCCGGATCAGGCTCCTCGGGCCTCGCGTCGGCGCAGGAGCCCCTCACGGGCCCCTCCAGGCCTGGGCGCCACGCGGTGCTTGTGTCAGCAGGCCCCGGCCTGGGAGGAATCCTACTAGCCGGCGAGGCCCTGCAGCGGTAATTACTCCCCCGCCGCGTGATATTCAGGGGGCGGAGCCATTACGCGCCGGGCGGCTTCGAAGAGCGGCGTCCTTGGAGGCCGCAGCAGCGACGGGCCTGCTGCACGGCCTGCCTCTTGCAGCACATCGGGA
Organism: Oophaga sylvatica; assembly: GCA_033576555.1. Taxonomy (NCBI): domain Eukaryota; kingdom Metazoa; phylum Chordata; class Amphibia; order Anura; family Dendrobatidae; genus Oophaga; species Oophaga sylvatica. Next base: position 558,767,813 of record JARQOD010000004.1, on the reverse strand, counting down.
CCGTCGGCGGCCGATGGGTTGGCTGGGGCATCGGGTCAACAGTCCTTCCCCCCTATAGGCGGGGGGGTCACGGGTACCGTTGTACCTGCAGTGCGGCCTGCCTTTATTGCCGGCACCAGATTTTCGGCGGCTGAGGTATCGGCCGGCAGCTCAGGGCAACAGGATTCATCCCCCATGCAGTTGGGGGTTACAGGTGTGGCGGAGGGCCGCCGCTGCGTGGTTAATGCTGGGCGGCCTGCCTATGTCGCCGACTCTATACCGAATGCCCCGGATGTGTTAGCAGCGGCCTGCGACGTGGCGGGGCTTAGTCAGTCGCCCCCCGTGGATAGCGGGAGGGCGTTACATGCGGGTGTCATTGGGCACGGTAATGGGACAACATCGGGTGCTATGGCGACCCAGGCGTCATCGCTACTTCTGGACCAGCGGGCTGAATCGCAAAGCGGGTTTAGGCCTTATTCCCTCGGTTGTCCCGACGGGGCGTCTGGACGTCAGCAACAGGACAGCGGAGTCGTCGTGTCGGATCGTGACAGTGCGGATGCATCCTTGGAGCCAGGTTTTCCAGCTGGAGGGCTCACAGCTCCCTCGCAGCCTGGTGAGTATACTTCTATGTCAAGTGTCTGTCATCCGATTTTGTCTTCTTCACCGTTAGGGGTAGTTCAGTCGGGGGCTGGTAATAGTGTTGGGGTGGCAGCCGGGGAGGCTGGTGGCGTTAGGTAAATGTTAATTGATGTGCGCAATTTGCTGTCGCGACTGGAGAGGGGGTTTGTTACTCCGTCTCCGTTGGCAGCATGGGTTGGGTCGCAGGTTGGGGGGCAGCTGGGTTTGAGCGGATTGGAGCAAGAGGGGCCTGGTGCAGAACCTGTGTCTGTGTCGGTGCAGATGGAAAAGGAAAAGGAGTGTTGAGTACATTTAGACGATAGGGCCCATGGGGAAGTGTATGTTTGTTTTGAGGGCCCCCTTGGGGCGCATTTGAAGAAGGAAGTAAAAGAGCGTATTTGGAAAGATGAGTATGTGGAAATATTCTCGTTATTGCCTTTGGAGAAATTTAATTTGGATAAGAGTAAGAAGGAGGACAGTAAGAAGGAGGAGGAGGAAAAACGGAGGTGGCGTTTAATTCCTCAGACTTTTGTCAATTGGCAGCAGGCGTTTGTCATTTTGGCAAGTGTTATTGGGGAAAAAGCGCCGGATAATTGTTCGGCATTATTTTGCTATTTTGACGCCATAGGGGAGGCATACAGGGTGTATGGGGGACAGGCTTGGCTTAGGTATGACAAGCAATTTAGACAGAGGAAGGCCGTTCGTCCGGCAATTCATTGGGATCAGAAGGATATTGGTCTGTGGATGAGAGTTATAGTGCAAAATAAATTTGGGCATTCCTTTCACGGGGGGGCTGGGGGCACCAGCCAAAGTGGCAACAATGCAGGAACGGCGGGTGGAAGTGGTCAAGGGCAAGCCGGTGGGCACAAGTTGGGGGTATGCTGGCAGTTTAACGATGGCGAGTGTAAGTTTGGGGCAAGTTGTAAATTCCAACACATCTGCTCTATCTGTAATGGCGCCTCACATGGAGCAGCTAAGTGCTTTAAAAAAGGGAAGCCGAAATCTGGGAGTGGTAATTCACAAGTGGGTGACTCCAGTGAGTCTGGAAAGGATGGTCCCTTATCTAAATAGATATGTGGACAAAGAGAAGGCGGCATTATTGTACAATGGTTTTAAGGACGGTTTTGTTATCCCGCATCCCCCGTTTGTCATTCCGCAGGTACTTCGGAATTTGCATTCGGCACTGTTGCATAAGGAGGTTGTGGGGGAAAAACTGGCAAAGGAAGTTTTGTTGGGTCGCATGGTGGGCCCTTTTGTGTCGCCACCTTTTCCTGATCTAGTGGTTTCCCCTATGGGTGTTGTTCCGAAAAAGGAGCCGCATAAGTTTCGCCTTATTCAGCATCTTTCTTACCCACGGGCAGATCCGTTAATGATGGCATTGATCCTGAAATTTGTTCTGTGGTTTATTCCTCTTTTGATGAGGCTGCGCAATGGGTGAGGAAGTGCGGTCGTGGGGCCCTTATGGCTAAGACCGATATTGAATCCGCTTTTCGCCTATTACCTGTGCACCTGGATAGCCTGAAGCTGCTGGGCTGTTTTTGGGAAGGCGGGTTTTTTGTCGACAGGTGTCTACCATGGGTGTTCTCTGTCATGCGCGTATTTTAAGCGTTCAGTTCCTTTGGAGTGGTGGTGCGGATGTGTCCGGTTACGATACGATACGATACGATACGATACCTTTATTGATCCGGGGAAATTACAGTATTACGCAGCAATACAAACAGCAGTACATAAAATATTAGGACACAAATTTGCACAGGTGTACCAAATTACATAATAATAAAATAAAAGTGGGTAGTTCAGGTGTATATAAGATAATGTTAATTGACATTAGTACACAGCATCAGTCATTATTTCTGCCCCTTTGCCACCGGTTGCGAATCAGTTATTCATTATTTGGATGATTTTTTGTGTGTTGGTCCGGCTGATTCTTTGGTTGTCATAGGCTTTTGAGAGCAATTGAGTGGGTGGCGGAGCGTTTTGGTGTTCCTTTGGCGCCCGGTAAGACTGAGTGTCCGAGTACATGTTTGTGCTTTTTGGGGATAGTTATTGACACGGTGGAATGGGAGTTCAGGTTGCCTGAAGATAAGTTGTCGGCTCTGCGGGCCGAAGTGGGAAGAGCGCGCCGTTTGAAAAAATTGTCGTTGCGGGATCTGCAGTCGTTACTAGGGAAGCTAAATTTTGCATGTCGAGTGATGCGATGGGGAGAGTTTTTTCACGTAGGCTGGCAAGCACTACGGCAGGGATTAGAGCCCCTCATCACTTCATCAGGTTGTCTGGGGAACTTAAGGCGGATCTGGCGGTTTGGGATTCGTTTTTGGAGGGGTATAATGGCCGCTCATTGGTCATGGCCGAGGTTGTTGAGAACGAGATGTTGGAGTTGTTTACGGATGCGGCAGGCGGTGTTGGTTTTGGAGCATACTTCAAGGGACAGTGGTGTGCGTCGCATTGGCCTGGTGAGTGGGTGTCGGCAGGTTTGGTACGCAATATAACATTGTTGGAGATCTTTCCGATCCTCGTGGCAGTGCATTTGTGGGGCACAAGTTTCGGGACCATCGTGTGCGTTTTAATTGTGATAATATGGGAGTTGTTTGTGCAATTAATGGGCTTACTGCATCTTCTCCCCTGTTGTTCGAGTGTTGCAACGTTTGGTTTTGTTATGTTTGTCCTTGAATGCGCACGTGACTGCAACGCATGTTCCGGGTATTAAAAATGACATCGCTGATTCTCTTTCTCGTTCACAGTGGGATCGTTTTCGCTCATTGGCCCAGAAGCGGAGTTCGAAGGTTTAGCTTGCCGGAGGAGCTGTGGAAGGTGGTTTACGGGCGGCAGAGTCGCTGATTAGGTTGTCGTTGGCCCCCAAAACTTGGGCGGCTTATCAGG